>CM034149.1:798631838-799301838 GCA_019776745.2 Taxus chinensis | reverse complement strand
ATACATAACAAACAAAACGTAACATGGAAATCCTTAACACAGATGACTATTGTAGGCTAATTGAATTTCAATCAATAACTATAGTTCATGATATGAATGCATTGCATTCCATTACATTGAAACATCAGATTACAACTAGAATACCCGTAGGATTATTTAATTATACATCAAACTCCCACTACAATCCTTTGAAAGATAAATCAATCAATATTAAAACATAGTAATAAAAGTAGGCGAGTTCATTACAACAGTGGATTAGCTGATTTTCAAGTAAAAATGACCAATTTTATGTTTGACAACCCATAATTTTTTCATATTAATTCAGTCCACTCAGAACCCTTAAAACAAATAAACATCTAATTGAATTTCTTTTGAAGGGGTAAAATTAGGTTTTGGGCATTTTTTTCCTTTTCCAATTTACCAAGAGGAAATTTTTCCTTAAAGCTAAATACATCCACTTCCAATAAAAACAGTAGTACACTCTTATATTGTTGTCTACTCTAATTGTATAAGGTTTCATAAGAAAAATAGTTGGATCAAATGACATCAAGAAAGCTCATGTTGATATAATTTTTTCTACATTGGACAGAGAGCATAGAGTGTAGTTTAGACCAAGATAAACTTAATTATAGATATAATTACAGATAAATGACAAGATAAATATGCTTAGTGTTTGTGTTCTCTTTAAATACTTTGCTTGCATGATCCTAGGAAACTCATAAATGTAGGTCCAGTATTAATCTTGTGATGAATTTCCACCTAGTTGGAGGATTGAACTAATATAACACGAAATGGTTTCAAGTTTTTGTAGGGAAGAACACTAGCTAGGGTTTCATTTTTTTGCAAGGAAGAACATATTTTACAGAAAAATAGTATAAAAACAAAATGGGTGCCTATTTTTTACAAAAAGCCCAATTTTTACAAAAATAACACTGTGTAACATACCTGGTTTGGCTGATCTGACTTCGCTAGGCTCCGTTGTTGTTGACAAGTGTCCATGTGATCTAACTTCGCGCGAAGATGTGCAGGGTGGAGGAAAATTAAGAACCTCCGCACCGCCACAAATATATAAACTAGGGACTCGCATGAAGGGTATTCTTCTGAACACCCCTTCATGTGAAAGGGGTGTTCACTTGAACAAATTTCTATGGCTTACGTGATAGTTTGGGCAAAGGGTGTTCGCGCAAAGGAGGTGTTCACGTGAACACCCCTTAATTCCCAACTTGCCCAACCTCTTACTCATGTTTTTGGAACACCAAGTGGGACAGAGTATTGTTCTTTGATCCAAAAGGGACTACATTTTTTGCATTAACTATATAGGAAGGGGAAGTTCATTCTATTACATTCACACATGTTATACATTGTTACATTCTAGATCTATCCTTCTATCAAGTGTGACTTGCACTAGGGCATCCTAGGGCACAATCCTTACACATTCAGAAGAACTACATAGAGTATGAGATGTAGTGCAGTGTTCATTCATAAGTTCACTCTGTCGAGTGGTCGTCAAGGTTAGTCTGACTCCCTATATTGCATCTTTCCTTTTTGTATTTGATGTGGTTTTTTGGGTTTTGTACGTGAACTACTGTTTTGCATGTTACAGATGTCCTCAGCGATCAAGGAGTGACATACAAGTGATCAAAAACAAATATTTGAGACACTGTGAAAATCATATTTTGACCATCTGTGTAGTCACAAGCACCTAGTAGCAGTCTCTAACACCCATGTGCCCTCGCCCCAATCGAGGCACCCTAGTTTGGCCTCATCTGTGAGCTCCATAATTTATCATGAGCATTGATGACACGATTTACCTTTTGTTTAGCAATTTTTCCAGTTTGTATCAATCTCGAATTAAGCGTAAATCAGCTAAGTCATTCTTCCTATATCTCTTGCTTAGGGTTCCATATTTTACTTGTTTATTGCTTGTGTCATATTGTACATAGCAGTTGTATATCATTGTTTACATTCAATTATTCTGAAATATAAGGTTTTACAAAAAGTAAGTTATTTTTGTTAAATCATTTGGTGAACCCATCTGATCGAATCCTTCCTTCTTATGCCCATTACCTATAGTGGTCATTTTGGATATTTAGAACACATTAAGCTTCCTTCATCTACCCGTAAGGTTTCTAAATCAATGGTTGAATATGATAATTATTTTTCTAACTCATGCAATGTTCCTATTATCTCAATTTTTCCCTGAGCAAAATTGATCAAAACAAAACCCTACGCAGAAAGAAAATTCAAGGGACGATTTTGTCGTACGCACCCACACTTCAAATCCAATAGACAAGTTACAAGCGGGGCTCTACAATTAAGTAACAGGTTCAGGGAAGGAAGTAAACTGTGTCAAAGAAAACCAGAGGCTCAAAGAAGAGGAACAGAGAAAGGCTCAAAGTCTTCAGGCTTTACAAACGATTCAGAACAAGCCCAAATTGACTAAGTATGGAAGAGTTCATCGGAAGCTTTCACGTGCCTCATCAGTGCTTCTCCAAAGGTTAAACCCAAAAAGTAGTCCCCAAACAAGCGTGGAGCTTCCATGTGTCCCAGGCCTGAAAAGGGACACAGCCGGTCGTTGAAAATTCCAAATGAGCGGAAAGAACCACGTGTCAGCTCGACGTAATTTCAAAAATGGGAGCCCAAGGCGGAGACTCAAACTAGCACTAGCCCTCCACGTGGCCAGGGTTCAATAGAAGTCAAATGGAAAGCAGGCCCAAATCGGTTAAGTATAAGAGTGTAGGCAGAAGGTGCCATGTGTCTTAACGGTGCACATTCAAAGGCGTGGCCCAAAGCAGAGACTCAAATGAGTGCGAGGCTTCCACGTGTCTAGGATTAAAGAAAGGTATCAGCATGAATTGGCTAAGTATCGCAGACTCGTGGAAGGATCCACATGTCATCTCGGTGCATCTTCAAAGGTAAATCTAAAAGCAGGTCCTTAGACTAGCGCCAAGCCTCCACGTGTCCCGGGTCAAATATTTGGCCCCGCCAAACAAAAGGACTTAATCAAAAAACATAAAGGAACAGATCAAAGCTGTGGAAGAAGCCACGTGTCATCCCGACGTAACTTCAAAAGCGGTCCCTAAATGCACACCAGCCCTCCATGTCGCCATGTTCCAAGTCAAAGTGGGAAGGCGGGTCGCCGGAGGTAATTTTAACTTTTTGGATTTGTTTCCAAATGGCGTAAAGTATAAAAATGAGTCATGCCTCCGCTAATGCCTAAAGAGCCATGTGTCAGGCCTAAATTACATGCAGGCTAGCGGGCCTTGGAGTGATTTTTTTCCCAAATGGAAAAAGCGGACCTACTGGCCCGAAGATGGTTTTTTGAGAAAAGTGAATTGTGGGGCTGCAGGGGGGATTTTTGCATTTTTGTATTTTGTGCAAAAGGCGCAAAGTGAATTTCAGGTCCATAGACCCATTCTGTTAACTGGTTTTCACCATTTTTGTATGAACCTGACTCAAACATTCAAATGGACATATCTTTCGACCCAATGCCCGAAATTCAACAAATTTGGCACCATTGGAAAGGTCTCGACCTCGTCTACGCCATGGAAACTTGAAACTTTAATTTTGACGTTGTTAGGTGGGTGAAAATAGGAAAACGTCTTCATGCCATTAATATGTGATATGATTACTCCAACAACTAGATCAAATTTGATTTGATCTATCATTCTTCCTTCTTTGACACGCCAAGCAGACATAGAGCAGCGAACTTGACAAATTGTAGGAGGATTTGCATGGGCATTGATGGCCAGTAGCTAAGCTTCAAATCAAGTTTTTCCACTTCTTTTCTCCTTCTCTCTTCGTTGCATCTATAAAATAAGGATTTTTGGTTCATTGTAAAGGGTTAGACAGTTGTGTTTTGTACCCTCCCTTCTTTCCTTGTGTGCAAGAGAATTTGTGGAGCTTTAGAACCTCTCATTCGAGTTGTAATACAAAGTTTTGCCTCTTGGCTACTGTAGTGTACTATATCAATTCTGGAGCAATAATATATGTATGTGGATGATTCTCCACCCTTTCATGTGTTCATTTTTTGTCTTCTAATCTCTCATTACAGTTTGGTTATCTTTGCATGGTAGTTGTATCACATTTCTATGGCTTGTGTTAAATTACAAAACGGGTGTCTAACATTCATTTGGTGCATCACCTCGTTAGCTTAGCTTTATTTTCTTTTATCTTCTCAACCTTGTCTCCTTAGTAATATAGAGTAGACTTTAGAGTAGATCCTCTGCAATTTATTTGTGTGCACCTGAACAGAGGAATAGGAACCAGCCTTCATTCGGAGAGCTCTCTCGATTTCAAAGTCCCAAACGTTGAGAGATGCTCCATGTTGTGCAATCACACTGAGAATCTCAACTTATCTAGTTGTAGACATTCAGGGGTGCTGTGATTCTGCACTAATAGTTATGGCACACCCTGGTGGGACAAGAGATAGAATCCACTGGTTTCAACATTCCAAGCTTGTCAAGTTCATGAGAAGAATTCAAATAAGGTCAAGAACTAGAGAGGAGGGACTATTTTTCTATCTGCACTTGTCCCCAGAAAGAGGGAGAAGGGGAAGAAGAGCTCAAAGGTATCCATCCCCACCAAATAGAACCTTGTCAACACCTCCTCCTAGTAGGCCATTCATTCAATCAACAAGGGTTATCAGGCCAATCATAATGGCACAACTACCCAATCCCTATGTCAACTTCACTAGCATCAGCCCACTCGCCCTCAATGCACAAAATCCAGTTCCAGTAGTAGCATTAAAAAACATTCCCTACTTCACTGGAGAGAACCAGACTTCTCCTAGTGACCACATTCAAGACATTGCAAATGTCTATGTAATTCATGAGATCACTGAGATGGACATTGCAGTCAAGTTGTTTGCCTCTTCACTCAAGGGTAAATCTTCACAATGGTTTAGGAGTCTAACAACATGCTCTATTCAAAATTGGGACCATCTGTGTAGAGCTCTCCACAACCAATTTGGAGAAAAGGGAGATAACATATCCTTGTTAGAGCATTTGACAACTATCAAGAGGGCCCCTAATGAGCAGTTGACAGATTTCAACTTCAGATTCCAAAGGACATGGGACAGGATTCCATTGGCCGCAAGGCCCGTAGATGAAGGTTCTTTCTTATACTTTCTTAGAGCTCTAAATTCTGATATTGCCTTAATGATTTAATCAATGGGAGGTACAACCTTAGCTGCAGCCTATAACATTTCCATAAGAGCTAAAAATTGTTTAATTCTGGCTGGCAAACTTGCTGCTAGGCCACCCATGCCTCTATAGCCAGAACTAGGAGATCCAAGCACTATTCAGCTCCTATACCTACTCCTAGGAATCATAGTTCAATTGAAGCCTCCACCTCGTCTTCTAGCACTTTAAAAGAGCTTCAAGAAGTTATGAAATAGCTACACAAACCTAGGGACTAAGCTAGTGACTATCAAAAGGCAACAGGCTCAAAGTTGTAGGCCATATCAGCCTCAAGCTCAGTATCAGGCCAGACCCCCATATCAGCAAAATAGACCACCAGCTCAGGATGTAAGTCAAAACCAAAACCAAGGACAACGTCAAGATACTAGGCCCTTCCGACCATATGATCCAAAAATAGCTTCAACGTATAGGGCTTTGGTTCCAACACAAAACAACATGGCACAAGACTATGATTGGTGTTTCCCATGCGGTCAGCCCCATAACCAATCAATGTGTTTTAATGGTGCACTAAACCAGGATTTGATGGTACAAACCATTCGTGTGTCACAAGAGTCTATCTAAGAAGGAAATCAGTAGCAAGGAGCTCAGCAAGAGGCATCTCCAAGTGAGACCATGTTTGTCAATTGGCAAGCTAAAGACTTTTGTAGAATTAGCCAAGCTCCTTCTCAAATTTTAGCTACCAATACACAGTCCAAGAAAAGGAATATTGGAGAGGGAAATGTTAGCATAATTTAGCATAGACATATTTATTACATTTTATTGCATTGTCTTTTATTTAATAATGTGCAACATGTGCACTCTAGTCTAGTGACTTGCATTCAATATTGTTATATTAGATAACCCTTTAATATTGGTATTAGTAGTAATTACATGTGCATGTGAGATGGGTCTTATCATCTCGTAGTTGGTGTCTGATAGGGTGTCATGTCTATCCATATGAGGTTGTCTAATATCTATAAATATTACAGCTCTTACATTGTTATGTAATCTGATTTCATGATCAATAATATTTGTGAGGCTTCTGTCCCTCTTTGGTCATTGCAATCTAATTTTATTCTATCATTTGGTATCAGAGCTATACCATTGTTATCATTTGGTATCAGAGTGAGGTTTTATCCAAGGAAGGTTGAAGAGGATCACTATTGGAGAGGATCCATTAGAGAAGAATATCTGCATCAAAGGAGAGCCATTGAAGCATCTTGTAGCCTTCATTCCTTCCAAGCATCCCTCAACTAAAATTTGACCTATCCACTTATTTGGAAGGTAAAAAAAAAAATTGATTAGTCATTGTCATAGCCAATTGATCCTACATATTGGAGGAATATTTCATATTTGGAGATCTTTAAAAAAAAGTCTTTAAAAAATATTTGTGAAAAAAAAAGAGATCTTGAAAAAAAAAGGAGAAAGATCTTGAAAAAAAAAAATTCAAATCTCAAAGCCCAAGATTCCAATTCTTCTAAAATTTTGTGGGTTTCAAGAAAAATATTGTATGATGATGCTGTCAAAATTTTAGAAAAACCCAGATCACATTTTATGAGAAAAGGTGAAAACAATATTCAGATTGTTTGTTTGGTGAAAACAATTTTTTATTTTATGTTTCGTTCTATCACACAAGATCTTTGATCTCATAGCAGCGTTCGGTATATACGGTGCCTTTGGGAAGTGCTTATGGGTGATGTTCGTCACAACTACTACTACACTTAATGCCTAACACAGCTTCCTAAACGTCGTCTGGGCATCGACCCTATAAAATCGACGAGGAGTAATAAGGACACAATACACACACATTTGAGCCCTCCCATCCATTTGTGCTTGCACAAACCCCTCTCCGTATTGTCTACGTACCACATACTAAATTATTTCACGTGTGTTAACACCTCTTTCCATACTGACGGGTATATTGAAAGGGTGATCTTCTTCCACATACCAACGGGTATATCGAAAGGGATCGTATATAGAAAGGTTTGGTATATCGGCCTGACGGTATATTGAGAGGGAGACCATAAACCTGGAGTGATAAGAGCCTTACCCCTTTGTCAGAAATTTAGAGTTTCAGAAATTCAGATTATAGAAATGGGTGCATAAGTACCAAAGTTCTTCTTGCCAGATTCATAACTACTTAGAGGAGACAACTATGTTGCATGGAAACCGAAGATCAAGATGTTACTTGAGTTTGAAGACCTATGGACAGTTATAGATGGAACAACAACAAGATCACTTGATGATGGAAGATAACAAGTTCAATTTGACAGGGCCAATCAAAATGCCAAGTTGATCATCTTGTTTGGCGTAACAGACGATGTGCAACCCCACATTAGAGATGCCAAATCGACCAAGGATGCATGGGATAAGTTGAGCATAGTATATGAGGCAAAGAATAAGAATGTCATCCTTAACCTACTATCACAACTGCATACTCTCAAGTTCAAGCACAATGAGAAGGTTGAAGCTTTTTTGAGATGAGTTGCTACTTTGAGGGCATCTCTACTGGCATTGTAAAAAAGAGATAAGTGATGAGAACCTCGTATCAATTGTGTTGCGATCACCTTCCTCCTTCCTACAGAATCTTTGTGACAACTATCAATATGAGTGAACACACAGTCACCTTTGAGAAGTTGGTCAATCTACTCCAACAAGAAGAGGCAATGAACAACAAATACCGTGAAGATGAGCAAGCACTATCTTCCAATCATAAAGGAAAGGGGAAATTTCAGTCCAATCACAAGAAGTCCCAAAAAAATCAATGTCAACAAAGGGACCAAAGTCAAAGAGATAACACCAAGAAGTGTCCCATTTGCAATAAAGGGGGACATGACATCAAATATTGTTGGTACAATTCCTACAAAAAGGGTTCATCAAGCAATTCAAAACCCAACAACCAACAGGGTAACAACAATTCAAATCAAGGTAAGTCCAACAACAACAACAATCCAGGGCAGAAAAATGATAATTGGAAAAGAAAACCCAAAAAACAAGGGTACATTGTTGAACATGAGGATGATTCAGATGAAGGACACCACATGTATTCTACTCAATTTGATGAAGAAACCAAGTCCACATAAGATATCTAGTATGTTGACTCGGGTGCAACTTGACACATGACTGGACGTAAGGATTGGTTCTACACACTACGTGACTCACCTAACAAGAACCATGTGTCATTAGGTGATGACTCATCATACAATGTCAAGGGGATTGGAAACATTTCACAACCTCTTAGAAATTATGACTGCAGAATCACAGATGTATTGTATGTACCTAGGTTGACCAAGAATTTGCTATCAATTAGTCAATTCCTTGATCACAACTTGAAGTTGGATTTTGACAGTAATAATGGAGAAAAAGCGTGCTTGATAAGAGATAAGTCAAGAGGTTCCAAGATTGTAGCAAGAGCCTCCAATGTGGGACGCATGTTCCAACTTGATTTTGTCCACAAGGATGATCAAGCTCTAGTGGCCAAAGACACACAATCTGCAGAATTATGGCATTGCAGATATGGTCAAATCAATTTTGGCTATCTCCAAACACTTCAAAAGGGAAACATGGTGAAAGGATTGCCTACACTCAAGCACAACACTGAAAAGTGTCACAATTGCCTAGCGGGAAAGCAACATAGAGTACCCTTCCAGAAGAACACATATAGAGATAAGGGAAAGCTTGATTTGGTGCACACCGATCTTTGCGGGCCCATATAACCAAGTCATTCTGGATGTTAATACTTCATGTTTTGTGTTGATAACTACTCGAGAAAGATGTGGATATATTGTCTAAGAGACAAAATTCAAGCCTTTGAGACATTTTAGAAGTTCAAAGCACTTGTTGAGAATGAAGTTAGTCGCAAGATCAAAACTCTCTGCTCAAATCGAGGGGGGGACTTCACAAGCAATGAGTTCAAGACTTACCTGGAAGCTCATGGGATTCACCGAAAAATGCCTCCTACTCACACACCACAGCAGAATGGTATAGTTGAGAGAAGGAATCGTACTATCATGGAAATGGTGAGCTATATGATTGACAACTCAGGTTTATCAAAGACATTTTGGGCAGAAGCTGCAAGAACTACAATCTATTTGTTGAACAAAATGCCCACAGTAGCTCTTGAAGGAGTGACACCTCAAGAAGCACGGTCAGATCAGAAACCATCAATTGCACACCTAAGAGTATTTGGGTGCAAAGCAAGCATGCACATACCCAAGAAGAACAGGAACAAGTTGGATATGAAAGCTAAGAAACTGATATTCATTGGATACAGTGAAGAAGCACTTGGGTACAGATTATGGGATCCGAAAGCAAAGAAATTATACACAAGTAGGGATGTTGAGTTCTTTGAGAAGAAACAAGCAGATGCTCCACTCAACGACTCAACAAACATGCAGAATACACCTCTTGTGAAGACAAAATTTGATGCTCCCACTGAAGATGACAGTGATGAATTGGATGGTGGTGAAAAATTGGATCCACCACCAGTCAATGGGACAGCTAAGAAGTTACCTAAATGGTATACTCAATTAATAAGAGATGCAAATTTGAATGAAGTGCCTAGCACATCATCCAATCCTGGACCTAGAACTCACAGTCGAGCTCGTGAAGAGGTCAATTATGCCCTAATGAGTAGAGTTCTTGAAACAGTTGAGCCATCTACAGTTCAGGAAGCCCTATAATTAAAAGCTTGGAAAGATGCCATGGATTTAGAGTATCAGTCTATGATGAAGAACAACACATGGCAACTTGTCGACCTTCCACCAGGGAAGAAACCCATTGGATGCAGATGGATATTCAAGACTAAGTACAAATCAGATAGGACTATTGACAAGTATAAATCAAGGCTTGTAGCAAAGGGGTATGCACAACAAGAAGGCATTGATTATGAGGAGACATTTTCTCCCAGACATTTGCTCCCACAGCCAAGATCAAGACAATCAGGATAATCTTTGCTCTAGCTACACAATTTGGTTGGAAATTCCACCAAATGGATGTGAAAAGTGCCTTTCTTAATGGAGATTTGCAAGAAAAATTCTATATGACTCAGCCAGAGGGTTATGTAATACCAAGAAAAGAGATGATGGTATGCAGACTCATAAAATCTCTATATGGCCTAAAACAGACACCCCGGGCATGGTACATCAAAATTGATGAGCATTTCATAAGTCATGGATTCGAAAGGAATCCTTATGACCCCAATCTCTACCTCAAACAACAAGGGGGGAGATTGTCATTGTGGTTGTTTATGTCGATGATCTAATCATTACAGGTAGTTCTGTGAAGATGATCGATGCAACAACGAAGGATTTTAATCAATCGTTTGACATGACAGATCTCGGGCTCATGCACTATTGTCTTGGGTTGGAAGTATGGCAAAAAGAGAATCATATCTTTGTGTCATAGTTGAAATACACCAAGACAATGCTCGAGAAATTTAGGATGATGGACTGCACTCCTATTGCTACACCTATGGAAGCGAGACTTCAGTTATCTTGTTCCGATCCATCACCACCGATGAATGCAACTCTCTATCGGCAGTTGATCGGGAGTCTCATTTACCTGACATATACTAGACCAGATATCAGCTTTACAGTCAGCTATTTATCATGCTTCATGCAAGAACCGAAAATATGTCATTGGAAAGCAGTAAAGATAATACTGAGATATCTGAAGGATACAGTTGACCTTGGTCTAGTGTACAAGAAGAACAACAACTTCTTCTTGACAAGATATTCAGATTCAGATCATGCAGGGAACATGGATGATAGGAAGTCAACATCAAGCTTCATCTTCTTTATGGGATCTGGACCGATATCATGGGGAAGTAAGAAATAGAAATTTGTTTCTCACTCTTCTACAGAAGCAGAGTATCAAGCTGCAGGTGAAGTTGTTTGTGAAGCAATATGGCTATGCCGAATACTAGAAGGAATTGGTCTACCACAACAGAAATCTACTCCAGTATATGTTGATAATGAAGGAGTTTTGAAGCTTTTTCGTAATCAGTATTTCATGAGAGAACCAAGCATATTAAAATACAGGTTCTTTTCATACGCGAGCATGTCTTGAAGCACAACATACAGCTCCAGTTCTGTCCTACAGTTGAACAGAAGGCAAATTTTTTCACTAAGTCACTTGCACGTGACAAATTCACACTGTTCAGAGAGTTCCTCTCCACTTCATTGGAAACTATGCAAAATTAAGGGGGGGAATGTTAGCATAATTTAGCATAGGCATATTTATTGCATTTTATTGCATTGTCTTTTATTTAATAATGTGCAACATGTGCACTCTTGTCTAGTGACTTGCATTCAATATTGTTATGTTGGATAACATTCAATATTGGTATTAGTAGTAATTACATGTGCATGTGAGATGGGTCTTATCATCTCGTAGTTGGTGCCTGATAGGGTGCCATGTCTATCCATATGAGGTTGTCTAATATCTATAAATATTACATCTCTTGCATTGTTATGTAATCTGATTTCATGATCAATAATATTTGTGAGGCTTTCGTCCCTCTCTGGTCATTGCAATATAATTATATTCTATCATTTGGTATAAGAGCTATACCATTGTTATCAGTAAAATCACCAAACTCAGGTAATCCTCAACCCTCCATTACTCCACAAGGTATTGGCACTCAGAATGCAACTCCCAATATGCAGAGTCAGTCCAAGCCACCTTCCAAACCCACTCAGACACCAGTTGTAATGACCCATGTGCAAGAGAAAAATGTACCAGGAAAGGGGCAGAAAAAGGATAGCTCGTCCCCATTTAACATCATTGAACAAATGAAGAAAACAAATGTGAATATTTCAATGTGGGAGTCATTGGCTATCCCAGGACAGAGAGATCTGTTACAGACTGCTATGGCCAATTGGTCAAGCTCAAATCAACCCCTCAATCAGTAAGAGAAAGTGTTTACCAATGCGGCTCGGCACAAGGGAAACCATAGAGGACAACAAGGTAAGAATCTGAAGCCCCATCCATTCTATGTTTCATTGATCATTGGAGACAAATTGGTACATAATTGCATGATTGATTCGGGGGCAAGTATCTCTGTAATGCCAAAACAAATAGCCGATCAGCTGGGTCTTCACTACAAATTCATCTCCAGGGGTGTAGTGCAATTGGATGGGACAGCGGTAACAACAGTTGGAGTCATCAAGGATTTGACCCTCACATTGCACGCATGCCCCAATGTGACTATATTGCAAAACATATCAGTCATAGACTTTGCCACCACATTTTGCATTGTGTTTGTCAAGAGACTTCACTGCTAAAATTGGAGGCTATTTGTCTAATGATTGGTCACACATGCTTTTTAGAACAAGGTATGGAGCTAAGGCTACGATTAGATCTGAGCCCATTGTATTACCATATTGAGCCTTATGTACCCAGCCCAATCAATGTGAATTGTTCAGCTTTGATCAGGAGGACCTCCCAAGCACTTGTGAGGTAGATACCAAGGTCAGGTGTATTCCAGACTTGACCCTCGATGAGTGGGAAAAACAAGAAGGCATGCTTTTGACCCCTATAAGGAGATGGAGGAATCTGAGCTAGGAGTCTACTATTTGCATGAGGAGAATCATCCTCTTCCTAACATCATTAAGCCAGACCACAAAGATGATAATGAGGTATGACAGTTATTCTTTGATGGCTCAAGAAGTAGACAAGGAGCCGAGAGGAGGAGCTATGCTTGTTTCCCCTCAAGGTATGAAATATTACTCAGCTTTCTGTTTCCAATTTTCTTGTTCAAACAACACAGCAGAGTATGAAGCCTTGATCCATGGACTGCATTGGGCAAGGAAAAGAGGGATTAAAAACTTGCAAGTGTTTGGCGATAGTGAGCTAGTTGTGAATCAGTCCGAGGACAAAATGCTACCAAGAACGATCTGCTAAAGAGCTACAAGAACTGGGTATGGGACCTCATCAAGGATTTCGAAGCATTCGACATCAATTCCATCCCAAGGAAGAAGAATGAAGCAGACAGACAGATTAGCAGTAATTGGGGCAGCATTTGATGTTGTAGAGAGTATCAAGAGTGATAAATCTCAGCCCCATATCAAGTTGGTTGTGAGGCCAGCTGTCCCAGATAACAACACAAGTTGGCAAGTCTTCAAGAATGATCAACAAATTGTCAACTTTCTACAAGAAGAAGTTGAGTTCTCCTCCAGAAACCAAGACAAACTGGAACAGTCAGTATGGCGATCAAGTGGTGTAGCTGAGAACCAACAAACTACCAAAGGGTCTTGTCACTTTGGAATCAATATTCAACCCAAATGACCAATTCTGAAAGGAGAAGGTGAATATTCAGGTAAAGGGTGAAGATTCAGAGCCCATTTTCATAGAAGAAGGAAAAACGTTGCAAATTGGCAAGGTAAGTACTCAACAAGAAAAATCTGAATTTATTCAACTTTGTCAAGAATTCCCAGATGTCTTTTCCTGGACTTACAAAGATTTAAGAGGTTTCAACCCAAAGTTGGCACAACACACTATCGAGCTAGATCCAGGATCTAAGCCTTTCAGACAGAAGCAAAGGCCAGTAAATCCTCACATTGAGCCTCTCATGAGAAAAGAGTTGAACAAGATAATTGAGGCCAGCATCATCTTCCCTATCAAGCATTCAAGTTGGGTTGCAAACTTGGTGCCTGTGAGGAAAAGAAATGGAGAAATCAGACTATGTGTGTAACTTTCGTGATCTGAACAGAGCATCACTCAAGGATCACTATCCACTTCCATCAATGGAACAGATCTTACAGGTTGTAGCTGGCTCTGAGAGGTTTTCATTGCTAGATGGATACTCAGGCTATAATCAGATAATGGTGAAAGAGGAAGATCAGTTCAAGACAACCTTCACCACCAAATGGGGTACATATGCTTATAAGAAGATGTCATTTGGACTGTCAAATGTTGGAGCAACATTTCAATGAGCTATGGACATGGCATTCAAAGGCTTGATCAACAATATGGTTCTGGTGTATCTAGATGATATCACTATCTTCTCAAAAAATGTTGCAGACCATCTCTTCCACCTCAGACAGGTATTTCAGAGGTGTAGAAGGTTCAGAGTGTCATTAAACCCAAAGAAGTGTGTGTTCTTGGCACATGAGGGGAAATTTTTGGGCCACATTGTCTCAAGAGAAGGGTTAACAATTGATCCTGAAAGGGTTGAAGCCATCCGGACACTTCCATTTCCACAACACAAAAAGTCTCTCCAAAGCTTCTTGGGGAGAATAAACTTTGTTCGCAGGTTTGTGCCTGAATTTTTCCACTCTTGTGAAGCCTTTAACAATGATGTTAAAGAAGAGTCTTGCATTTAAATGGACAACAGAAGGAAAAGAGAGTTTTGAGGCCATCAAGCTCACAATATCACAGGCCCCAACTCTTATTAACCCATACTTTTCAAAGGACTTCATGCTATATGCTTTTGGAGGGTCAGACACCATCTCAACCATCTTGGTTCAGCCTAACAAGGAAGGTTCAGAACAACCCATAGCCTTCTTCAGTCAGAGTCTTGGAGGATTATGAGGTAAAGTACTCTTTCATTGAAAAACATGTCCTTGTTATTAGGAGTTTGAAGAAGTTCAGACACTTGGTCTCAAACAATAAGATTCAACTGCTAGTGTCTCATGCTGGTGTCAAGGATTTTCTCCTAAACAAGGACTTGAATGAGAAGAGAGCAGGTTGGATCACTCGGGTAATGGAATATGACATTGAAATCAAAGTGACCAAACTGGTTCATGGCAAGGGTCTGTGTGAGTAGCTCACTTCCAAGCAACAAGTTGAGTCAGTGGATGAAGAAGAGATTGTCCTATTACTTGCAGAATGATCAAGAGAACAACCAGCTAATGATGCACCTATTCCATGTTGGACTCAAGCCTTGGTGCATTATCTCCAAACATAGGTTTGTGCCCTCCAGAATGGAACAAAGAAAAAAGGAGATACTTTAGACTACAAGCCATCCCATATGTGCTTGTTGGTGGTGTCTTGTTTAAGAAGGATATCAATAGTGTTCCTATTGAGGTGCATTGGGACATGCCAAATTGAGAGAGTGTTGCATGAGTTCCATGATGGAGAAGCAGGAGGCCACTTTGCCTCCTTGAGTAACAACTCTCAAGATCATGAAAGCTGGTTATTATTGGCCTACGGTGTTTAGGGACTGCTACTCATGGATCAAGAAGTGCAAGAAGTGTGCATTCTTCACAGGGAAAGAAAAGTTAGCAGCCTCCCCCTTCATCCCATTTCAGTGGATCAACCATTCATGCAATGGGGACTAGACTTCATTGGGGTAATCAACCCAAATTCAAGCCAGGGCCACAAGTGGATACTTACAGCAACAGACTATTTCACCAAGTGGACTGAAGTAGTGGCACTTAAGGAAGCAAATGAATCCAACATCTTGGATTTCTATGAAGGAATAGCCACCAGGTTTGGAGTCCCTGCCACTATTATATCAGATAATGCATTGGCATTCCTTGGTACAAGGATCACTGAATGGGCTATCAAGAATGGTGTATACCTCAGCACTTCATCAAACTATTACCCTCAAGGTAATGGCCAAGTAGAGTCCACAAACAAGAACCTATTAAGGATTATCAGAAGGACTCTTGATGAAAATCAGAGAACTTGGCATACAAAGCTCAAATCAGCTCTATGGGCTGATAGGATCACATCCAAAAGGTCCACAGGTAGCTCCCCATACAAGCTTGTATATGGAAAAGAGGCAGTATTGCCCATATCATTGGAGTTTCCCACTTGGAGCTCATGAAACAGTTGGAACTAGCCAAGTTTGAACCTATGGAAATCAGGTATGCAGAGCTGATGGAAGTAGGAGAAGCAAGAGAGCATGTAATGCAGAGTCATGGAGAAGGATCAAGCATTGATCAAGAAGAGTTTTGATAAGAAAGAAAGAACAAGGACCTTTCAAGAAGGGGACTTAGTTCTGAAAGTGGGATGTAGATCGGGAAAAACCAGGAAAGCATTCCAAATTTGATGCCATTTGGAGTGGCCCTTACATGATCACAAGGTGCAAAAGTAGCAATGCCTTCCAGCTGGCTAAATTGGATGGTGAAGAATTACAGATCCCAGTGAACGGGATCCATCTCAAACATTGCTACTGAAAAGGAAGGTTCCACCCTTGTAAATATTAGCATAGAATTTTAATTTCCCTAAGTGTGTATGCACATTGTCTTGTTGTAGCATAGGTTTTATTTCCCTAAGTGCTGTGGCACAGTTTTTTTGCTCCAGGTTTGCGTCGTTATACAGTTCAATGTGCCTCCAGGTGAATGCGCAGGCCCTTCAGCATTTGCAACAGGGAGACCCATAGTTGCCGTAACAGTTTCTCATTTTCTAATAGAACAAATACAGAGCAACTAAAATCGGGTCTCAAAGGGTCCATTTCCAGAAGTTCCAGGTCTCCAAGTGCATGATCAACGTCAGGCCACCACCCATGACTCCGTGCCCAATGGATATAACAAGGCAACTGATCTCTTCATCTAGCAGGTAGATGCCCCTATGAGTTGCCAAATTGTTATCTCAATTTTTCCCCAAGCAAAATTGATCAAACACGACCCTGTGCAGAAAGAAATTCAAGGGACGGTTCTGTCGAATGAGCCCACGCTTTCAAATCCAACAAACAGGTTACAGGGGCTCTAAAATGGAGTAGTAGGGTCAGGGAAGGAAGCCAAATAGTGTCAAAGAAAACTAGAGGCTCAAAGGAGAGGAAATGAGAAAGGCTCAAAGTCTTCGGGCTTTACAAACAATTCAGAACGAGCCCAAATTGACTAAGTATGGAAGAATTTCAGCGGAAGCTTCCACGTGCCTCATCGGTCGCTTCTCCAAAGGTTAAACCCAAAAATAAGTCCCCAAACAAGCATGGAGCTTCCACGTGTCCCAGGCCCGAAAAGGGATAGAGCTGGCCATTGAAAATTCCAAACGAGCGGAAAGAACCACGTGTCAGCTCGACGCAATTTCAAAAATGGGAGATCCCAAGGTGGAGACTCAAACTAGTGCCAGCCCTCCACGTGGCCAGGGTTCAACAAAATTCAAATGGAAAGCGGGCCCAAATTGGTTAAGTATAAGAGTGTTGGTGGAAGGCTCCAAGTGTCTTAACGGTGCACATTCAAAGGCGCGGCCCAAAGTGGAGACTCAAATGAGTGTGAGGCTTCCACGTGTTTAGGATTAAAGAAAGGCATCGGCCCAAATTGGCTAAGTATCGCAGACTCGTGGAAGCCACCATGTCAACCCGACGCATCTTCAAAGGTAAATCTAAAAGTGGGTCCTTAGACTAGCGCCAAGCCTCCACGTGTCCCAGGTCAGATATATGGCCTTGCCAAACAAAAGGACTTAGTCAAAAACATAAAGGAATAGAGAAAATCCACAGAAGGAGCCACATGTCATCCTGGCGCAACTTCAAAAGCAAAATCCAAAAACGGTCCCCAAACGCACGCCAGGCCTCCACGTGGCCATGTTCCAAGTCAAGCGGGAAGGCGGGTCGCAGGAGGTAATTTTAACTTTTTGGCTTTGTTTCCAAAAGGTGTAAAGTATAAAAATGAGTCGTGCCTCCGCTGATGCCCAAAGGATCCACGTGTCAGGCCTAAATTACATGTGGGCCAGCAAGCCTTGGAGTGATTTTTTCCCAAATGGAAAATGTGGACCGGGGCCCGAAGATGGTTTTTTGACAAAAAGTGAATTGTGGGGCTGTGGGGCTGTGGGGAAATTTTTGCATTTTGTATTTTGTTTCAAAAGGGCAAAGTGAATTTCGGGCCCGCGACCCGTTCTGCTAACTGGTTTTCACCATTTTTGTATGGACCCAACTCAAACATTCAAATGGACATATCTTTCGACCCAGTGCCCGAAATTCAACAAATTTGGCACCATTGGAAAGGTCTCGACCTCATCTATGCCATGGAAACTTGAAACTTTAATTTTGACGAGGTTAGGTGGGTGAAAAATGGGAAAACGTCTTCATGCCATTAATATGTGATCTGATTGCTCCAACAACCAGATCAGATTTGATTTGATCCGTCGTTCTTCCTTCTTCAACACACCGAGTAAGACATAGAGGTAGACTCGACAGATTGTGGGTGGATTTGCAGGGGCATTGATGGCTGGTAGCTGAGCTTCAAATCAAGTTTCCCACCTCTATTTTCTCCTTCTCTCTTCATGCTGCATCTATAAAAGGAGTTGGGTTCATTGTAAAGGGTTGGACAGTTTGTTTTGCACCCTCCCTTCTTCCCTTGTCTACAAGAGAATTTGTGGAGCTTTCCAAACCTCCCATTCGAGTTGTAATACAAAGTTTTTACCTCTTGGCTACTGTAATGTACTGTATCAACTTTGGAGCAATAATATATGTTTGTGGATGATTCTTCAACCCTCTCATGTGTTCATTGTTTCTTCTTGATCTCTCATTACAGTTTGGTTATCTGTGCATGGTAGTTGTATTGCATTTCTATGGTCTGTGTTAAATTGCAAAATGGGTGTCTAACATTCCTTTGGTGCATCACCTCATTAGCTTAGGTTTATTTTCTCGTATCTTCTCAACCCTGTCTCCTTGGTAAGATAGAGTAGGTTTTAGAGTAGATCCTCTGCAATTTATTTGTGTGCACCTAAACAGAGGAATAGGAACCGGCCTTCATCCAAAGAGCTCTCTCGATTTCAAAGTCCCACACTTTGAGAGATGCTCCATGTTGTGCAATCACACTGAGAGTCTCAACTCATCTAGTTGCAGATGCCTCTTATAGGCTCTTCTTCGGATGCCATGGCCTCCACCCCACCCCTTCAAATTCCTACTTCCATCCCTATTTCCACCGCTTGTCTCCTTCATCTAAATGTTTCTAAAGCACAACCTGGTTCTTCTTTAAACACTCCTGACCTGGCTTCTTTATATCATGATATACATACTTAGAGCCATCAACTTTAGCTAGTTACTTCTTGTTCCTCTCCATATCTTGACTCCTTGCTCCTTCATACCCATTTCACACCTGCCATTTTGGATTATGCATTTCTTCCCAACTTTTCACCCCTAATTTTCCCACTTTTAATTGCCACGGTGACCCTTAGGAGCATCTTAGATCTTTTCAAGTGGCATGTCTAGATTATGTGGATGATCATACTTTACTAGCCAAGCTATTTCCTAGGAGTTTACAAGATTACTTCATGTGTTGGTTTTAAGATCTACCTGTTCACTTCGGTAACATATTTCATGCATTTATCTGATGTTTTTATTACACATTTTTTAATCAATATCGGTTCTAAAATATCATATGATCAACTTGAACAAATTAAACAAGGATCTAATGAGAATTTAGTTGACTATGTGTTGTGTTACAAGAAAAAATTAGCTAAGATGACCAATGTACTTATTGATTCTGAATTTCAAGATCTTTTTTTCCAAAGTCTTTTATTTCCATTGCAAGAGTGTGTTATCTTTGAAACCTCTCCCTCATTTGATCAACTATATCATACGCTTCAGTTACATGAAATAAAACTCTTATCTATGGGAAAACTCAAATATCATGATTAATCTTCATCTTCTAATCATTTTCAAGGTAAATCTACTTTCAAGTTATCTCCTAAGATCATTGAAGCATAAGCTACTATTAACTTTGTTTCTTCTCCTAAAAATATTCAATGGAAACCTCTAAAGTGTACATTTACTAAATTACCTTATGTTCGTCGATTTCTATTTCCCCAACTTATCAAAAGCAATCTTATTATGCTTCCACCAACACTCAATCTTGATCCATCTTGCCCCCGTGGCTGCAATTATGATGAAATTTCTAAATGTGATTATCATTAATGTGTTGGGATTCCACTTATCAACGTTTCAAACTTAAGCATCTCATTCAATATATTATTGACAATAATGTAATTGAGTTCCTTGAGCCATCAGCATCCAAGCCAGTCAATAAAAATAACAAGCTAAAAAAATTTAATAACCCATTGCCTAAGCATGACAAGCAAGCTACTGATTCTTTTGATAATCATACATATTGCGTTGCGCCTCCTCCTTCATCCAGGTCTCTTAACTTTATAGTTTCTAGTGTTGATGCATCTCCACCACTCATTACATTCTCATATCACGATTAGCGTGTTACATTTTCTTCTGATTTATTACACATCAATGCTTCTATTGGATCTAATGTTATCAATAACATGATGATCTATCCATCCACTCCTATTAGTGTGTGCTCTATTAAACTCCTCATAGCTATCAAATGTTTGCTCTCTAATATTTCATATAAAATTCCCAAATTTTATGGCTATATCTAACTTCCAATTGTAGTTGGACCTCTCACCATGCTTGTTTCATTCGATGTGGCACATTCAATCGAAGGTTATGACATGCTCTTAGGTATTCCTTGGCTTCGTGCCACCCAAGCCATCCCCTCCATGAATAATTTGTGTCTCAATTTTATTCATAATAATCACTTTTTTTCACTCTCAAAGATGTTACCATGCATACCACTGCCTCAACCACCTCTTGAGGACATCCTTCCACTAGTTGCAGTATCTAGGCCCCACTGGGCCTCTCAAATCTAAGGTACATTCTACACCTAACTCTCATATTTTCACATGACCTACTTCTCATCCTGGTCATCCCCATCGGTCCACTAGTCCATCTCATCGGCCTAAGCCCCCTACTCGGGAAGTCCCTTCACATAGGTTTTCACCATCTCCTTCACCTCCTAGGTATCCTTCACATATGTTATCATCACCTCTTAGGTATCCTTCACATAGGTGTTCATCACCTCCTATGTCATCCTTCACATAGGTGCTCATCACCTCTTAGGTCTCCTTCACATAGGTGTTCACCACCTCCCTTCAACACATAGGTCTCATTCATCGATACATCGTCACTCTCATACACCATCGGTCTTAGAGAATTATCACATGCCTTTATCTCCTCAGACATTGAGTGGAGGACCCTTTCCCTTCACTCTCATCAGATAGCTTACCTTTCATCACACACTTGGGGGTCATCACACTTACTCCCCCCTCCTAAGATGATCAATTGTCTATACCATTCTTACTATTATGCTTCGCACTTCATACCTTCTTATTTCTAAACACTCTTACACAATTTTATACACATCGTGTATCGGCATTACCCTATGATGCACTCTAGTACTAAATTTCATACTCAATTTTTGATGGTCTAAATATGAAATTAACCTCGCCCCATTCACTCTTCACGCTTGTTCTTCATGATCTATTTTTCTAGCGCACACTTTAAACTATTTCCCAATGACACACTCTTGTTCTATGGTTCATTATTGATTATTGAGGGGTCGTTTATAAATGAACATCATCTCATACACATATTTTAGGGGGCATGTTTCTCCTACCAATCATTCACATTTTACATACCATTCCATTCCACTCATTCTACAACATTTCATATCTTGGTTGCACTTACTCTTGATTACTTATACTACTTAGATGTTGCACTTTGCTTACTATGTTAGCTCCAAATACTCAATATTTAATTATTTTTCTCATATACACTTGCACGTTGACTTGGTCTCTAGTGGTGAATGTGCATAACTTACATAACTTTACAGGAAGTAATTATGATTGGCATTATATCTTTTACTAGTCCCACCGAGGCTCCTAGGGGCATATACATTTCATACTCTCACACATTATAGGTGTTATTGTTTCATTATTTACTAATACATTCTAGCACACTATTTTCCATAAATGATATACATACTGGTTTGACAAAATTTTTATATTTCTATCATGCTAACGGGTGCTTCATGTGTACCATTTTCTTTCATGGACTATTTTCCACCATGATTGTTCTGATACACTTTGCTTGATACTATTTTTTATTCTATGTCATTGTTTGTGGGATATGTCGTATGTATTTTTTTTGATCATTTCTTGTATGTTTTTATGCTACTTTGTCCCTGATTGTCTTGTGACATTGTGAGTGATGTCTCATGTATAAAACCCACTTTTTGTGGTCTACTTTTTCTGCACACTTTCTTATTAAATTATCCTCCATTGCATGCTTACTACTTTTTCTACTAACACATGTTTCTAGCCACTACGTTTGTATATGTCCTTAGTTTCTACCATGCACATCCCCTACCCCCTACAGGTATCAGTTTCAGATTAGCATTTGGTCCTCTCCTTTGGGCCACATTCTCCTATCGACGTCGCATGCACCCCAAACGAGGGGGCATACATTGGGTGAGACAAATCACTCCATATAATAGCTTAGAGCTATAATTCAACATATGCATAGTACAAAATCATCACAGGCTACAGTTAAAGAAATAACCCAAAATTTGACTTGGGTTCTCAACATAGTACAAACACCAGCACCTAGACTCATACAATAATGCCTAAGCACATTGTTTCCTCCCCTCAGTTCCTATGTCTCGGGGGAAGATAGATTCATCTTCTAAGATTAGAATAGTTCACACAAGTCTTTAAAGTAGTTTTTACAGATACAGGCTTACATCCTCCAATTATAAAATGCATTCTATCTCCATTCATAATCAGAACAATCAGTACATTTGGAACTAATTCGGGACAACATGAACAAAATAGGGATGTACCATCTGCAATGGTGCTCATTGGGTAGATTCATGGAAGGAGAGTAACACTAAACCTATCTCCCCAACACTTTCTCATTGGCATGAGATCGCCAAAAAACTCACCATTGGCATGAGATAATCCAAAAAACTCACTATTGGCATGAGATCACCCAAAAAACTCACTCTTCACAACATTTCAAGATACTTTTCTATCTTTTACACTTTTACATCTCATGCACACTTTCCTTTTTACACAATTTTACATAATTTTACATACCATGCATACTTTACACAAATTTTTCATATACACGACTTTGACTACTCTTTCACTCTTCTTTTACAAATCCATCCTTAATACACAACAAGAAGTGTCCCTACATCAGTGAATTCAAGCACAAAAAAAGGTACAAAGCATCACATATTCTTCACCCCTAGGGTCACTTTCCTTTCCTAGTCTCCATGCTTCATTTTTTTCACTCATTCCACGCTTCACTTGTCTCATTGGCACATTATCACCATCACACTCTACAGGAATAAAAGGTACACATATTCTAATTATTTTATGTGTATCAATTATTTACTCAAAAACATAAAGTGGGGGAATATGTAGACACAAAATCACGCACTTAGGTACATTTCTAGGTCCTAAACACATACTAGCATTCATATGATTCATAAGCAAGAAAACTAGTAATTGATGACTGACTTTGGCCTATTTTTTGTGTTTCTTGATTTTCTATTTGGTCTTACACACCCTACAACCCATTCATTATTTTAATTATTTATCTTTTATGGCTTTAGACACCAACACTCCGCTAGGATAAAAACACCCAAGTGATCATGTCCCCTCTAGGCGCCCCTGGCCCTTTCTCTATCTTACTCACTCCTTTTGGGTCTATTTTATATTTTGGGAAATATTTTTCACTTATGGGTCAGCCTTCCATTTATAAATTATTAAATTAAAACAAGGGAATCATATAAATACATAGTCATGTGTTCAAAATAAAGGACAAAACTCTAAGCATTATTACTATCACCTAAGCTTACATCCAAAAGGCACCTAAAGCACTTAAAAGCATCCATCTAGCATTCATCCAAGGGACGAGGGACTGCATTTTCTATATACACTACATAAGAAGGGGAAATTTAATTATATTCCATCCATACATGCTATACATTATTACATTCTAGATCTATCCCGCTATCAAGTACAACTTACACTAGGGCATCCTAGGGCACAATCCTTACACACACTCACAAGAACTACATGGATTCTAAGATGTAGTGCAGCGCTCAATCATAATTTCACTCTATTAGGTGAATTTTGGGGTCATTCTAACTCCCCATATTTCATCTTTATTTTTTAGATTTGATGTTTTTTTGTGGTTTTTTGCGGGTGAACTTCTATTTTGCAGGTTACATGTATTTTATACGATCAAGGTGTGACATACAGGTGATCAACATATAAGAATATTTTTGACACTTGTGTGACACAGTAAAAAATCAATTGTCTGACCTTTTTTGAATCATAAGAGCCTAGTAGAAGTCTCTAGTACCAAGACATCCTTCGCCCAGTCTAGGCGCCCATGTCCAGCCTTGTCGGTGAGTTACAAAATTTATCCTAAGCATTTACAACATTGTTCACCTCCTGATCAACATTTTTTCCCAATTTACACCAGTCCCAGATCAAACAAAAATTAGATAAGTCATCATTTATATAACTCTTTCTTATGGTTTATACTTTACTTACATATTACTTGTGTTATATTGCATCTAGTAGTTATAGATCATTGTTTACATTCAATTACTCTGCAATATAGGGTTTAATACAAATTTATTTTTGTTAAATCACCATCACATTCCTTATCTCCAAAGACATTGTCCCCACATTATTGAACATAATGTTTGTTTTGCCATGATTTTTGACAACCAAACCCATGGCTACATGTACATATCCCTCTTTTCTCATATTGAGTGGATGAATGTTCCCGACATACTAATAGATTCACTTGGGTTTAGACCAGCTTCGTCTATAATTATGGCTTCGATTCGTGATTTGTGAACTACTAAATTGTGGCCTCTGATTTTTCACTACACCAATAGGTGTTTCCTAATAAAAATCATGGTGCTCCCACAAATAAGTGGTAATTATATTGATATTGTTGTATAGCAAAAATGGTTGTACATCGAATGGGGGATGTCGTCATATTATTTTTCTATAAGTATATTCTGAGAGGACGGAGAAATTCCTCAACCACTAGGTTTGAGATATATAAGGTTATATAACACCCCACCATTTCAATAATCTAGTTTTTTTGTCCACCCCATAGAAGGATTCTCTCCATTTTGAGATAGATTCATACAATGGGCATATAGGAGCATAGGAGAATAAACATCATCCTCTGAAGTGTGATGTGACTTGTTGGAAGAAAAAAGAGGATTACTTATATTCCCTCCACAATATATTCCCCAGCCCAAAAATTATCCTCTTTAGATCCCCTTCTTCATCACGACTAATTTCAATAAGTATATAGAATAGAAACCATGATGATAACAACACCAAATTCATATTAAGCATGATATTTTGAAAAGCATAATCCATTACCTTGCAATTTTTTTTTATCATATCACCCTCTTCCTCTTTCTAGCAGTTCATACATCTAACACTTGTTCCATATGTGACTTACCAAAAGAAAGCAAATGATCATATAAATTCCCTCTAGCAGTTTCCCTTGCCTTGGAATTATCCTCCCTCTATACTCTTTTCATCACCCCTCTTCCTCCTACAATATTTAACCTTTGTTCCTTTCATTTTAAATTCTTCATTACCTCTTTATCAATATATCTATTACACCGCTCAAGTGCAATTACACTGCAGTGCACATACTTGTATGCACTACATGCATGAGGTTGGTATAGGAATGTTATGCCTTGAAATTACAAGGCCTCCTCCTACACATCTTATATGCATAATGATGTGTGAATGGAGGTTGATAATTGGTAGCTAATGGATTTGGATGGTGTTAACATTACATGCTATGATTGATATGTTGGAAATTTTCATAGTTATTGAATCTATTTATAATACACTATAAAGTTTAAGGCCATGCCTCTTTCTGACATCCACCCAACTCGAGATAGAAAAATTTCCTCCCACTTCAAAATCAATAGTATTGAACATTTTTTAAATGTAAAATATGCATAAATACTAATCCAAGAAAGGAAAATTTTCCTTGAAAATGAAGTGAATCCAATGCCTCCTATGATGTTGTTGTCAAAATAATTAAAACACAAATAACTTCAACATATTTTTAATATTTAAGTATCAAATATCCAATTTTCTAAGATGAATTCAATGTCATTTCCATTATTCGGCATGCTTGTATATTATTTTTTAAATTTTACTTCTACTTTTTTAGGTTTCCTACTTAATTTTTTGTTGCAATCTTGTGTGAGTAAAATCATTCCCAATGAGTGGATGCTAGGTAATATGGCATTGACATGTCTTATGTTGAGACACATCACATCATCTTCAAGTGCTTCCTATGGCTTATTTTATTCCAATCATGTCTCTTCCTATTATAATAACCTCTTAGCCTATGTGGTGCTTTTTGGGTGGAACCTACTAAGCCATATGTTGATAGTCAAACATTGGTAGTTTACGTGATCCTCTTTTTTATTCTAGATTATGTTTATAGACTCACGTAGATTATCCAGTCGCCTTATACTATGATTTTTAAAATAGAATATTTCTCTTATTTGATCAAATTCCACCATATTTATTAATTTGGTTTGTTGTTTATTGAAGGGCCTTCATCTCTCCTCTATGAAATAATTATTCACCAACCTCGTTATGCATTATTATACATAAAATTTGAGATTAAGATTGGAAATGAAACATTTTTTAGTATTACCTGATGGCCATATAAAAACCCATTTCTACATGTCTTTTCAATACCCTTACACAAGCGTGTTGCTATTTTACATTTCATTGTTTCTTATTGTTGTCCATTTTTTAATTTTGACATGTGGGCCTAAAGTCATATTTGAAGAGCATTTGAATGAAAAAAAATAGTGAAATTTGTAGGTCATCAAGGTAAGGGATGTTGGAGATTGGTGTGAAATTAATTTCTTATTGTTCAGTACCTACAATATGGTCCTTTAAGAGATGGTGGCCAAGAAGGGATTTGAGTTATTGGGGGCTTGATTTATTATCTTCTACAAATTTTCCTATTGGATACCCTTTGAATCCACTTGTTTTGTATTTACCTCATGTCATACATGAGAGTTTCATTAGAAATATAATCCAAGGTAAAATTTCTCAAGCCCTTTTGTGTCGAATTTGTCATCATATGCTTCCAAATTTCTTGATAAAGAATCACTTCTTTCTTTTGCTAGATTTGATGAAATAATGCAAGGTGAAAGATGCGTTCATAGATGCTCCATGTGATCTCATGTGAACTAAATAAAGTAACAGAAACATGATTACCAACCAAATTCTAAACAAATTGTATTTGTTTTTAAAAAACTACCATGACAATCAAAGGCCCTACAATAGAATGACGAATCTATGAAATTTCAATTCTAATTTCAAAAATAGCTACACAACCTTTCAAGTCCCATAGTGAATGATAATTGGTATCATGAACGAGCACAATAATAATGAATGGACTTTTTTATCATTTGTTGGAAGGAAGAATGACAATATACAAGTTATGGACCATCAATCTCAAGGGCACCAGCTATTGTCAAATGCCCTTCATTTTAGATGTAGTATGAACCTTTTTCGTTTTCCATTCCAATTCTCTAAGTCATATGCCAGATTTATTATTAAAAAAAAAAAAAAAAACTCTTTTACCCAAATCAATGTCCCCTAAACTTTTGCACACAAGGCAAGGTTGTGTCTATCTCTCTCCCCCAACCACAGTCTTCTTTCCTCATAATTTTATTTTCTCTTCCATTTGTATCTTTCTTTTTCAACATCTTCATTGCACCACCCGCATGCGATTGCTAGTTTAATATTTTCCAATTAGATGTTACTCAAAGCAAAATATTGCTCCTCCATCTAGGGGATATTACTTGTTATTTGCACACCAAATAGGTACATACACTCATGGGTGTCTTGTTGGCACATAAATAAGTAATATTATTATATAGATTACAGCAGTTTGTACATGATTTTCTTTTTGGTAATTTGATATGTTTAATTAAAGGAAAAAGTTATTTTTAATTGATTTATTAGAAAAGATGTTGGTTTTAGTGGATCAATTGGTGTGCATCCAATGAATCATATTGTAATTGGTCCTTACTCATAATTAAAAAGAGCAAATTGTACATATATTAGGCCCATTTTATTTTATTTTTAAATTGAAATAAATCAAATTTGCTCCAAAGTCCCGGATCTGTGAAGCTTTAACACAAGACAAACCCCCTTTATAACGTTTGAATAGTCCAGATCAAGCTGAAATACAAACAGCAAGTTAACACCACTTTATTTTAATATTGAAACTCTCAATTATTGTCTTATCCCATATATGATTACACACTCAACTATTGGGCCCTCCCCCCTAATCAAATGAGAAACAAAGTCAACTATTGGACCCAAATCGAATGAGAAACAAAGTTGAATCTTCAATACATAATAGATTAACAAGTGCTCTCACTGAACAAGAAAAGCACCCCCCTAAACTCTCACTGTGACTTTATTTCCAAAAGACTTTAATTTCCTTATAAATAGGCTGCTACACTAAAGAGCCTTCTTTAGCAGTTGAAATAAAGTCTCTACTTCCAGTAATTTTTGGACTTTATTTAAGAGTTAAAAGTTCTCTGTTCAACCCCATTGTTGATTCCCTTCAGCTGATCTTAAAAACCCTTCAAAATGATTTGGAACATTAAGTACTCTTTGATTTCTTTGTAGGAGAAAGAGGGCTACTTTTTTGAATAAGCGCTAGTAGAGTTCACAAACAATAACCAGAGTAAATCTCAATACACTTATGTTTGCACACTTGTTCTTCTAAATAAAATATGATGCCCTTTCCACAAAAAGTTGTAAAAACGACTATTCAACAAAAAAAATACATCCCTTATTTATAACTACAAACCGGCCTTTCATTTTCTTGTTAAATATGTTAACATATTTACTCGACATTGTTGGATTCTGGGCCTTATTATTAACTCTGTGTATATTACAGTAAATACGTAACTTAATCTCTGTAATTTAGAAACATTTCTAAAGGATTGTATTTTATTGATAATGTGCAAATGTATAGAAATAGCCATCCACAAATTCTTCTAAGTAAACTCAAATGAAAAGAGATGATACATACAACAATATATATTGGATGCAATGTTACATTTGTAATATTATAAGTGTAATGTGAATACAAAGCTGTATCCACGCTTACACTGTTTTGCAATGGGTCTAGAGTAATTAGCCACTTTCTTCTAGAAATGCGTCCCCTGTAAGTGTCAGTGCAAAAGCAGAGTGCTCAGACATCTTTCCTCCATATTTGCCTGTTATGACCTGAACTGCAAAACTGCTCTCGTGCCCTTTAAAACGATCAAGGATTGATTTCTTCCTTCACTCCATAAACATCAACCATAGGATGTCCCAATACTAACGCCTCATGATTAGCAATACTACTACATCCATGATATACAATTTGAAAAAGCCAATCCACTGAAATTCAATGTAGGAAGTATAATCAAACACATTCTCCCACCTTCATTCGTACTGCACAAAGCCTTGATGGGAACCGAGTCTACAATGTTCTCCAATTCCCGACATTAGTAATGATTCTAGGTGAAATGCAAAATCTCATGTATGGCAGAAACATCTCAACCTCAACCTTCTGGCTTTTCATGTCATGAAAGAAGAGGTGGTGTCCATTTTGCTAACTCTCTGGAAAATATGTATCTGAAGTTGAAATTGTAAGGCAGCCATTCAATGCTCTTGTGAGGCTTGCTCAGAGAAAACTTTCTTATATCATTTCGTTGAGATTCTGGTAAACACTTACACACCATATCCAAAAGGCCAGATAGGCTTAGAAATGAATCATTAGCAAAGCCCTCTAAAAGTTTTGGCAGCAGAACTTTGCCGGACTTACTGACACCGACACTTGCATGAATGTACTCTTCTTTTGCAGCTTCAAGCTCTTGGTAGATATTCTTTGCTGTGTAAACACGTACCTATAAGAAGCCAGCAGCACAACACATAATCGAAGTACACCTAGAACAAAAAATGCTTAGACAAACAAAAACTAAATAACTACCACCAGGGGATCCAGACCTAGTAAGGCAACACTGCAAAATTATATAAGAAGATTATGCTTTACTTTTCTCCGAAGAAGAAAGTCTAAAGCTTTCATATTAGAAAAGTTACTCAAAAGCATTTACACAGTTGTCTCCAAAAGCATTCTCTAAAGTCACTCAAGTTGTCAACAATACCTAAAGCCTGCCAAGAGTATCTACATGTTAACGTCATATTAATCCATATTTGCAAATTCACTACAATACAAAGAACCGCTCTTCTATTCTCAAATTCTATAACATCACGCTTTGCAGAAAAAATCAAGTTTCACCACAGAAAATTCAACTTGGAACTTGAACCATTTTATTCGCAGCTGCAAAGCACTCGCACAATTTGTTTTTAGCATCACAATGCTACTTGTTAAAAAGTACACACAGGTCAAAGGTCAAAGAAAATGGTTCAAGTAAATGGCTAAATAGAATTCTATTTAAACCATACAAATCCACAAAATTATGTTTCTGATATATTTGGTATGGAACTGTACTTGCTAGTTTCACCACAGAAAATTCAACTTGGAACTTGAACCATTTTATTCGCAGCTGCAAAGCACTCACACAATTTGTTTTTAGCATCACGATGCTACTTGTTAAAAAGTACACATAGGTCAAAGGTCAAAGGTCAAAGAAAATGGTTCAAGTAAATGGCTAAATAGAATTCTATTTAAACCATACAAATCCACAAAATTATGTTTCTGATATATTTGGTATGGAACTCTACTTGCTAGTTTGAGTCCCCCTAATTGGCAAGAAATGTTCAGTCGATTTGGCCATAGGCACATACTTACCAAGTGAGTTGTACATATGATATTTCTCACTTATTTCTATTCTATTATCAGCATTTTTTTGACAGTTTAATCTTCTTGCTTAATGGCGGTGTTCAAAATGTCCTAATATAACCAACTTAGATATTGTCAGAGGAAAATTATATGCATTCATTTCCAATGTGACAAAGACTCGGCTTCTAAATAGTGCGTGACTGCAAAGTGAACACTCATTTGTCCTTTTACATGCACACTCATTTGTCCTTCTACATGCACACATGTAAATCTACAAATGAACCACCTCGTGTATGACCAAATGCTCTTCAAACAAAACTTTCTCACATACGAGTGATTGAGAAGGTCAGGACTTGGGAGTCAAAAATTTGCTAAGAAAAAAGACCCTGATCCAGAGTTGTTCCACAAATAGTAAATATCCATGCTTCTTTAACAACTATGCTTGAATCAATATTTTTTAGCAAACAAGAGTGAATATGGTCTAGACTCGTCAAATTCTTGCTGTCATGTCACGGTTATATTCGAAATGACAAAATCAGATGTTATTTTTTTGGCAAGGTAAAATATCTTCAAGCCTTATTGTTTCTTGCCATGGAGGTTTAGAATCAAAATCTTGACAATCGTATATCGGCATGGTCTTGGAGGCCTTTTCTGAAAATGATTGAAGAGATGTTGTCAATTGATTTTTTTGAGATGCTTTAGAAAATGAAACCCAATATAAAATGGGGTGAACTTGCCTTCATTCATTATTTCTATAACTCCAACCAAACTACTGTTTCTTAAAAGTAGTTGTGAGTGTGTGTCAAGTATAAACCGCATCGAGGACATGCAAGAGGAGTTGTCAAAGCATTGATGTAGTTTGTCCTAAATAAAATTTTAGTAGTATTTTTTACTTTTCTAATTCTTTCCATATTCCAACAACTCGGTGTTTCTTCCCCTGGAGCCTTTTCAATATTTTGGCTAACAAAATATTGCATTTGACCAGATAATTCCATTCAATCTTCCTTCCAGCAATTTATCAAACTTGTTAACTAGTAAACAAAATATTGAACTTAAAGTACTTTCCGTGAAAAAATAGAAACAAACAGAATCTGAGAGTTTGAAATGTGTCATAACCCAGCTGTTCCACTGATTTTGCTTGACATTGCATGATACTGACTATAAGATTAAAAATCTAAATATTAACTACAAATTATACAAGATCCTAGAATGGAGTTTTCTTCAATAAGTGTCGTTGTCAATTCTTGTCATGGTCATTTCATTCATTATTGCCTTCCTGTTTGACAGGAATGAGCTGCAAGCATCAGGCTAATACATTTCAAGAAGCAAACTAAGCACTCACTAAAAACACGAAACCTATGACATAAAATTTATATACTGGTAAGACCACTCCCTCATAAATGCAAGCAAAACAAGACTTCCCAGGCTTCAATTCATACGGGATTTGATTCCTTCGGGAGAGTGCTTTCCTAACATCCAACGCAAATCCACTTCTTCACCTTACACTCAAAGGTAAGTCTTTTTTTCAGGACTCGTCCAACACATTCATATTTTGCTTACCCAAATACATGTCAGTCTGTATGCATACAATACAATACACTACAACTTCTTTCGGTATTTTCTGGTTCCTCATCACCTTATATGTTCAAATTGGCTCAAGAGTTTTTTTAAGCAAGAACCCTTATTCTTTTCATAATCATGCACTTACTCGGTTAGAACTTGGAACCTCTTCAGGATCCATCCACCAGCTCTCTAGTTGAAAACATGGAGCATCAATGATAGCTACTAAAATGTAATTTTACTGACCGGAGAATAGATGTGTTAAACGGAAATTTTATTTGCCAGATATGTGAAAACAAATAAACTGGGTCTACTATCATTCTTAACTAACCAATAATTATCTATGACTATGATACTATTTCTTCACCCCTATATTTTTCAATTTACTTGAAATTTTCAACTTCCATGTCCATTGTAATTTTGTGACCCCCCTCCGTAGCAAAAGCAACAAGCTCAACCCCAACATTCGTCATAGCACAAGATTTATTTCATCTTTCTAAAAATCTGCACTCAATAGTAGCAGTGAAGCTGTATGCACTAGAATGAACATTATGAAGCCATAACAATAATATCCACAATTCAAAAAATCCTCCAAATCCAAATACCCAATGTTTAAAAAGAAAGACAATGCAGCACATGCAAACTTACTCATCATAATAGACAAAACAGAAACTGTACCATTTGGTTATAACTTATAAGGGCCATCAGTTGGGTTTCATGAGCATACCGCAGGATCAGAGTGTCCCCCACAGCACACAGCAAAGCACACAAGAGGTTCTGAACGGTTAAGGGCATATGATTGTCGCTCATCTCCTGCTTTGAACTTCATCCCAGCTGAAAGTAGTGTCTGTAGTGTCTGCAACCACTGCGCATACCAAAGAGCAAACCATTAACAACTGAAATGCTATGAGAGTTTTTGTGAAAGGAGGCTATTTTCTGATATTAACTAAATATAGGCATATCATACATTCTCTAGAAGCTCGCCGTAGCTAGTACTTCTTATGGTGTAACTATCATTCCATGATATTGCCTTTGATTGCAAGTTTTTCACATGTTTTCATGACATTCTTAGATTAAAACTCATCATTCCACAGTCCCTTACTAGGTCCATATGGCATTTTATATTAACCATAAGCTTGTTATATTGTGTTGGAAAATTCTTGAATGTTTATTGTCCTGTTGTGTACAGTTATGTTCCTTGGCTCTCATACCATAGTCAATTGAAACTTCTAAACTAACTTCATGTACGATCAAAAAGTCATTATTAGAAGGAAAAATCTTCCATATAAATCCAATCTTAATTTTAATCAAAACCATCAATCAAAGAATTACTTGATAAATGGTGACACCTTCCATATAATACACATCTTAGTTTTGTTTTCTAAAGAGATTTGTTAGCCAAACATATCTCATGCAAAATATTTTCAAGTATATCTTATGTTGTCAAGGATTAACATAATTTGGTCACCCATGTATCATCTTAAGAATTTTCAAATATACCATGAGGCCAAACCGTACTAGGGAACTGTTGAGAAGGCCAAAAAGTAAGAACAAACTCAATACTCAACGGTAACTCAGAAAAGTTAGGTAATAATTTGCCAGACAGTCAACTATATGACAATGCCACATGTAGCTCAGACTAATTATGAAATTTCATGGTTAGTTTTAATGTCAGTCTTTATGATTATTGTGAAATTTGACACCAGCTTCTGTAAAGAGTTCAATTACCAAAGATTAAGGTAAAAATCAGGTGTACTTGCAAATTTGGCCCATGGTAATGTTTTCTTTTCCAATAAAATATGAATCGATAATAACCATAGTTACCTAAGACTCCGGGACGGTGGGACGTCGGGACAGTGGGACGGGGTTTCCGGGACAGTAAATGTTTTTGAAAATTTGGAGATGGCGGGGGGGCGGCAAAGGGACGGCTAATAAAAAATATATAAAAATATATATAATTTATTAATTTTACAAATATAACATGAATAATTCAATAAACTAAGACTTAAAATTGAAAGTTTGAAGATTGAAACCATTAATGATTAATCCAAATATTCATCTGCATCAGCTTCAAAAGATTTCGACGGGGATTTAAGAGGTAAGAGTCTTTATTTGAGGTTTTTCATTTAACTTTTTTCTGTTTCCCATTTAAGTAGATCTATATGTTTTGAAAAATATAATATGTTTGTAAGGTGATTTCATCCACTACTACATGGGTAACTGCATCTATATGTGGTTGACGTACCTATTACAAAGCCACTGATTAGAACATAACAAGAACAAGAGTAATTGTTACACTATTCTCATGATTTTCAAATGCTAACACTCGACTCAGCTAGCTATATCTAGTTAGTGTCTGCTGCAAGTCCACAGAAAACTACAATATCTTTATAGAAAATTAAGCAAGCATGAAGATTACTCATTTTGCTGAATGCCACAACATTGTACAAACTATAATCTCTACTTTTAATAATAACCAAAATTTCCTTTAACATTGATATCCAAGAGGAAAACTAATTATGAAATTTCATGGTTAGTTTTAATGTCAGTCTTTATGATTATTGTAAAATTTGACACCAGCTTTCTGTAAAGAGTTCAATTACCAAAGATTTAAGGTAAAAATCAGGTGTACTTGCAAATTTGGCCCATGGTGATGTTTTCTTTTCCAATAAAATATGAATCAATAACCAAAATTTCCTTTAACATTGATATCCAAGAGGAAAACCACCAATATCCTGAGTAAACTTGTTAGAACCCCACCTATCGTCTCAAAGATTTATTGCATCATTTCTCAATTGATTGATTCGAGAAAAAAATCATTTTAGAACCTCCATTATGCCAATTGCAAAAAATTGTGATCAATAGATAAATATTATCCAATGTGCCTTCTTTTCCGATCTAATGAAGGCGCCCACAGTAAAGAAATTTTTGGCCTAGGAATAGGTTATCGAAAATTAAGATATTGCCTAAAATGTAGCCTATAACCAAATTACATTCTGACAGGGTATTACAACCTAAGTTTGCTCCATTATTCTAAATGCTAACAAATCAAAATTAGCAGACAAAATGGCCAAAAACTAAGGAAAAATATCTTAGTAAAATGTCCTTTACTTGAAGCCATCTTAAAGGATGGCAGAAACCAAAGCTGAGGGTTCTAGTACTTCTTCAAGATCCTTTTGAAGGTCTGTTACGTAGGTGATACAACATTTTGATTTGAATAACAAATACGAGGATTATAACTGTGCCCCATACAAAATGTTGATGCAAAATTTTAAATTTAAATAAAAGTTGTCAAATTCCCCTCAAAATATAGTACTTTGAACAAATGAACTCAAGAAAGTTAACATCCCATGTTGATATAGATTAGTGCCAAAAAATTCCATCCAGAATCCCTAATTATTACCCTCCAATTTATTTTAAGGACCATACAAACTATGATACTCCTTAGCAACATTCATAACAAGACATGGTATAACACACTTAAAAATGATAATCTTTTTGCCTTTGAAGCATGAAATGATATTTTCCTTACAATTTTATTTATTCCAACACCATGGCCACATTTTGTTATTATATACCTAATTAAATGACATACTTTAAACCATGATTAGCATTCAACATATAGCACAACCCTAACTATCCAAAGATGTAAATACAAATTTTAAATAAAACAACAAAAAAAATCAAATACATAACTCTACTTTCCCCTAAAGAAATATACCTTGTTTTTTATGACTGCAAGTGCAAACAACAAATGGCAACTCTGTTAGCATCTCTACTTTTGGAATCTAAGAAATTCGAATTGTCTTCTTGTATACTGACTTTAAACCAGGATTCTCAGCTCCTGGTCTCCCACCTTGAGTATGCAACTACGGTTACAACCTTGAGTTTTTTATTGCTCTCTTAAGTCGCCAAAACTTATTTATGGATTTAAGACATACCGATATATTTGCAATGGAGGGTGAGAATACAATATTGCATCATGGTAGGATTGGCACAATGCAATGACTCGAGCAATCCGCAAGATTAACAACCAATTTCAGTTTCACTCAAGACTCCCACATGAAAAACATGAATTCATTAATGTTCAAAAATGATAATGCGCAATACTCCGAAGCAGAAGGAGCTTCAAAGTACACAAAAAGAATAAATGAAAATAATGATAGTATTGCATAAAAAATAAAATACAATGGGTCATTCATGAATCCAAAAATGTTACTATTAATTGTTGGAAAGACTTGCCACCTTCATTGAGTGGCTATTTCAAGATGTGACAATATCTCAAAAAAACCAAAAATGCAACATACATTCATTCAAGATAGAAGCCTTACAAATGACAATAGCTCACCTGTACAGGACGATACAAGCGACATCCTAAGATGCTTTGTATGACGTGTGCGTTTATAGAAAGACCTCCCACCTTGTATGCAGCCTAGGGAGCACATTGGTACATAAAATTCCGTGAAAATTAAAATTACCGAAGGCTCCGTGAAGATTAAAATTACTAAAGGCAACAAATTCTCGACTAGACCGCTATCAAAAAAAGAGGCAAGGCTCATTGCAAAGACTAGACAGGATTCACTCACCTTTAGTAGTAATTGTACTCTTTTCAAATGATTCTGAGGTATTCCATATGCTAAATAAGCCTACAAAATACGATGCAATGTTAAATAAACATGTGTTCCTCTGACTAAAGAGACGTACAATTAACCAAAATAAGATATGCAATTCACTTCCTAAACTTAAAACATGAAAAGTATTTATCTAACCATACGCAAAGGCTGATGATTAGATTGTTCGCTTTTGGCAAAATTTTATAAGTTGTTGTTCAGTTACTGTGAAGGCCATGGCATCATGCAAAAAAGTTTTAATATGTTTTTTTGGAGTCAGAATATTGTTGGGTATCAAAGTCGATCACTCCAATAAGCAGAGCTCGGAAATTTTTTTATTTTGTATAAACGATAATGATCTTGGTTGTATGGTATTGCATTCAGTATATCTATTAATGATAACTCAATTTTTATTTGAACCTTTCAATATTCGTTATCTGGCATGAGACTTTTGAGTGTTACAATCCACCTTGTATGGTGATACAGTTTAAAAGTAAAACTAGTTTTCCCATGTGTCAACTTCCACCATGCAATGAGGCTGTTGTCTTATTCCTTTGTAATTCATTTATTCCCAAGGGATGGCCCTTTGAAGGTCATGATATGTAAATTAATCAGGTACATCAAAATATCATAAAGTTCCGCCCATAGCTTTTACTTTACAATTTCTCATGATTTCAACTAACACAAAAGGATCAAAATGTGTGGTGGAACTCAAGATTAATGGTTAGGAGAGCATAGAAGGAATAAAAAGCTCACATGCATCATTAAAGCATTGTAGATATTGATCCAGAAAGCAAGCTTCTCTTCATGTTTAAGCCCTTTAAGATCAACCTTTTCCAGCCGTTGAACATAGGACCTACAAACAAAATCCATTACAAATTAATGCCTAAAAGAAGCTTCACAAAGATATAAGTCTAACAACCTACACCCAACATTGATGATCGTGGCCATATTTTAAGGCCTTGAGCATAAAATGATTTTTTCAGATGTGCGTGTGCTTTCCATGGGTTCAAAACATCAAAAAATATAACACAGCTATTATATTTTTCCTTGTCCCATTTAAAATAAATGCAATGTAGAAAACTCCATTACCAATAAATGCCTATAAAAAAGCTGATACTTGACATCATCCTTTCACAAAGATAAAAATGTACCAATCTATACCCAACATTGATCATCACCGCCATCACCACATTTTAGGACCTTGAACAAGAATGTAGTTGCTGTATATTATGATACATGTATGGAATAAGCACCATCTTAAGTTTTTTAAGGATAGTCATTAAAAAATCGATAAATAGTTACTTACTTGAATGTGTGAAGCATCCTAGCCGCATAACTTAACCTGTCATTGTCCACACAAATCCAAGGTACTGCTAACATTGAAGTGTATGCTCCTATGCTTTCTTTTGCACGCTTGACACAAAAAGGGTCTGTCATCATTACATCACATTGCACATCATTCTTGCAACTAGGACTCCAAGACTCGCATTGATCTTGAGGGGAAAAGGTACTTGATGAAGACAAAGAAGAAGTTGGAGAGCTTGAGAACCCTATATTTGGCAGTGGGGGTTCTGCAAGTTTACAATAGATTGCAGCCATACAATGCACCAGATCTTCAGATAGCCTATTAGGTGATTCATGAACATGGTTTGCAATAGAAGTTCCTAGATGATCAGCAAGCCGGGCCACACGACCCTCAAGTTCCTGCACAATCAGAAAAAAATGATTATTAAAAGGTGGAACATAACATTCCCGCCACCTTTCTTTTAAGGTAAGTTGAAATTCTGAATAAAGCAATTAAGATGTGAAAATATAAAACAATGTATGTATGTGTGTGTGTGTGTGTGTGTGTAAACAGTGTGTCTCTGTCTGTGTGTCTCTGTCTGTGTGTCTCTGTGTGTGTCTCTCTCTGTGTGTATGTGTATGTATGTATGTCTCTGTGTCTGTGTGCGTGTGTCTCTGTGTCTGCGTGTGCGCGCGCGCGCGCGTGTGTGTAATTTTACATAGAACTGAAAATAATCACAAAATTTTAAATTGAATAAGATACATTGAGAAAATTACAGAAAAATAATAATAATAATATTTGGCCAATTGGAAAAAAAAATGGATTGGGACCAAACGTCATCTAGGGCTTCTGAAACTTGGCAACCACACTGTAAACTGCTTTCAGTTTTATTTCAACTGCTAAACACTGCTAACTGGGAAATTAACCCAATACTTTTGAGTTTTGACATTTGTTTGAAAGCAATTCTTTTTTTAGTTTTTACAGATATTCAACACAATGTAACCATCGAACAATGATTACCCAAGATCTTTAGTTCGCCATTTTTTATTTAGAAGAGAAGAAATATGAGGCCTGTGCATGGTATAGTCATAGAAATCCTTACTTGCACAGCAGTAGAACAGCTTTCCATGACGTCACTTCCTTTTTCCATACAATCCCTAGAAACTCCATTTACATTTTAAAAGCCACTTTTCAGTAATATCCTTGCAGAACTCTAGGTAGATGGGTCTACCCACAAATAAATTACCAATTCTTCCCAATTTTCTGTTCTATATCCCCTAGTCCTTCCCTTGGAAGAACCCTTTCGTGACAATGGTGGTAAACTTAATAAGTTTCCTTCTGTGTGAGGAAAAGGTTCAAATAGACCTTGCATCCAAATCCAAAGTATCGTAAAGCACTTCAAATTACCAGTGCAAAAGATAGTTTCCATGCTACATTTTTTGGTGAATATTGAACGACGGAACCTGAAGAATCTCCCCCCAGCAGACACATCACAAAGGCTTAAATGGCTTTGGATAATTGCCATGTTTGAGGCTGTGTCTGAGTAAAGCCTATCTCAGGTATCCACATTTACAGACCAAGCCTCAGACCATTCAATTTCCAGCTATCGGTATTTCACGTGCTACAATGTTAGTAATAACAAGGTCTCTTCTATTCTGGGGCAAGGTACATAACTCCCAAGATGCTAAGTGAATCTTGGTGGAAATCATCACATCCTGTTGTGGGTAAAGGTCTCTATCAAGCCAATTCTTCATTTGTTCTCAAACTCATCTCACACCAACATCCATTGGTCACCTAACAAAGGGATACCTAGATATTGAATACTCAGACCTGGCTCAATAATCTTCCAGTGTCAATTTAAGTACTGTGTTTTGGCTACTAGTGAAAGCTGCTGGGTTTTTTGTCACTAGTTATTGCCCCAATGCTTCAACAAAAGCATTTGAACACTACAGTGTGCATTCCATTGAACCTAGTGTGAATTTCAATGTCAAAGACATGTATCTGGCAAATGCACATTGAGAATCTATCTGCCAAGGAAAAATCCCTTTCACCTATTATTGTATCTTTATAGCTTCCAAACAGTAAGCATGCATTAGCTGATAAGACATACAAACAATGTGCTAGAGGGCATTCTTGTTAAATGGATCATGAATGGATCACCTCTGCTAAATTTTCTCTGAGTTTCATCAGAGTTCACTGTTAAGTTCATTTAAAACGCAATTTTTCAAACTTGAAAAGATGACTTGTTGATAAAGTTGTGGAGGGCATTCTTGTTATTACGATCATGAATGGATCACCTCCGCTGAAGTTTCTCTGAGTTTCATCAGTGTTCACTGTTAAATTAAAACATGATTTTTCAAACTTGACAACAATGAAAAGTTGTCTTGTTGATAAAGTTGTGATAAAAATAACTAATGTGTAAGATTAATTTACTCAATAGGATTTGAAGGATTATTTCCTAATAAACAAGGCTTTCGAAGGTGACTGGTTTTGTTATAATAAAACAAATACCCTTCTCACAGGGCCTTGTTAAAATTAATGTAGTGGCTAGCAGTTCCCATGTTCAGATGATGATTTTTGACTCATGAGTCAACCAGTCCTAGATATTGAATTAGCCCCAAGACTATAGTACCCTCATCATCCTGTTTATAGAACTATCATGGAAAGTGTACGGTTGAACGACTCAAAACATTTGAATAGATGAGAGCTAGATTAGTCCCAAAACCTTTCCCTAGGAGTGCTAGGCTCTATAAGCTTCCAAAAAGGAAGACAGGTGGATGTGTTCTAGATTATACATGCCACAATAAAATCACCTTGAAATCAGAAAAACAGTTAATTATTACTTCAATTGATTTTATTGACCAAGTACGAGGAGTCAAATACTTCATAAATATTGAGTTAGCCTTACATTACCACCAAGTTCGCACAGGACCTAATGACGTATGGAAAAATACTACCAAAAGGCAAGCAAGCGCTTTGATTGGTTGGCTGTGCTCTCTGAGCTTGTTAAGGCTTCTACCACCTTCAAATGGTTAATCAGTGACATAATGTGGTCATACAAAAAAAAATCATCGAGTTCATATGCCTTGATAATATCTTGGATTTTAACACTAATTGGAAGGCCACTACATGACGTGTAAGTCATTCTAGATATTTTATACCAATTCCAACTCAAAGACGAGCTTAAAATTGTTCCTTTAGACAAAACTCTACTAATGGCTTTGTAATTTTTGCAGTGTTCATGCACGTACCAGGAAACTCTGAGTTGTTAAATGGCGAAAAGGTGAAGCTTTTTGTGGCGGTACTGGTAAATACTTCAATTTGCAATAGATATCATTCTTATGCAGAGAAAAACATATTTCTGCTTAAAACTAACAGTTTTATAACATGCCAAACTAATGTACAGAATGTGTACCAAAGAAATTCAACATCTACATCATATTTCAATAATCCAAGCACTAGCTACATTTTTTCTTGGAAATAAACCATCTTGCTTAGAGATCATCAGCCTCTGCAATTCCTTGATTCACAATCCAAAATCCAAGAACATTGGCATACAAAATGGGCATCCTATTTACAGTTATTTTGCCTCTTCATCAAGTACAAAAGGGACTAACAAACATGTTAGTGAGCCTCCTTAGTCTTCTCATTGTACACTCACTTGTAAGCATTTTAGATTTTCAGTATGGTGATTGAGGATTGAAAAGAGTTTTATTTTTGTAACATTTTAAACCCACTTAGCAGCTTAGCAACAGCCAATAATTATCACCCATACAAGAATATGTTGTACAAGCTCAATCAACATTACAGGTGCACAAGGAATTTTAACACCTTGAGAGTGAAAAAATCGTAAGTATGGAAAAAAATTTGCCATTTTTGGAAAGGGTCCGGGAAGATGTAGCAGCAAAAACTTGCATGTGCCATAACTTTCATTTTGTGGCTCCGTTTTAGGTGTCGTCTTCTCTAAAAGTATATATTTTCTCGAGCTCTACGCATTGATGGCAATATTTTTCTTATTTTCATAAAATCCATTTTTGTACCTTTTTGGACCAAGCAACTTCTTGCAATCTTTTGATTACGAGGGCCTTCCATTTCGATGCAGAAAGTGTTTCTGTTTAGGTCATACCTCTATTGCTTGTGGGTTGGCAAAGGGCCAGCATGAGAAACGCAGTTGGTGGAAGGATGCCCTCCCCGGAACATTTGGTTTTCGATGCAAAAGAGGACCTTGATTCAAATTCAAATGCTAAGGATGAATCTGGGTTTGTACCTGAAATTCCTTTTTTGGAAAATCTTATTTCCAACAGCAAGGAAATTGCAACAAATTTATCTCATTTATCCGAAACTCAGATTGTTAGAAACATGGAAAATTCACACGCTGCTGAGGGCAGCATGGAAAATGAAAAATATATCTCTCAGGAGAACAACTTGGCTGTTCCAAATGGGACATTTGCGACTAAGGAAAATACTCCTCCTTTGTCTTCTTCTCCAACCGCGAAGGCTCCATCAGGGTGGGTAACGGTCAGCAAAAAGAAAAAATCTACCACTCTGAAGGGTAACGCTTCGCCTGGGTAAGGGTAACAGTCGCAGAGCTTCTGTTTGCTGTTTCTCTGCGGTTGGTTTGCTGTTTTTTTGCTGTTGTTTTGCTGTTATGTCTCGTTTGTGTAGCTGTTTCTGAGCTACTTTGAGCTTCATTGTAACACTTGGATCTTGATCCATTCTCTTTGTTTCTCACTCTTATTCCGGCTCTCAAGCCTTCTTTTGTATTCAAGGGTATAGTCCCTTTCAAAAAACTATTTGCCAATAATTAAAAAAACTTCTTGCAATCTTTTGAAAGAATCATTATGATGATGATGATTATGGTAGATGGATGCTTTTTTGTATGATTTGTCTATATATAATGATATAAGTATACAATAATATAAATTTATAATAATACAAGTATATATATTCCGAACCGGATTTTTCCGTATTTTTTCGGATTTTTTCGAGAACTCCGAATTTTCGGATTTTTTTGCCCTTCTGAATTTAATCGGATTTCCGAACCCGGTAACTATGCTGAAGACTAATGATTACAACTACAAGTGTTCTTTGTGCAATCAGTCCAAGCTTTCCATTTGAAAACATAGCATCTATCAACCTCGTCCATGCCCTCTAGACTATGGGATTCATTTATGTGGATTTCCTAAGTACCTTTCACATGCTTGGCACTGGCATAATTTTATCTTCGGAATAGTAGGTTTTTTTATAATACCATTCTAGCTCCTACATTTGTAGTGTTATTATTCCAACACATGTGGATATACTGTAAATTGTCACCAAACATAAGGAATTTCAGTTCTTTGGTTTTTTCGGCAATAATTATAGAAGTTATTCAGCTACCATGTGTGCTTTCCCTCCATCTTTCCACAAAATAAAAGAAGTCCCTTGTGTATGCCTTGTGCATAATTAGTTAAATCAACAAGTAATGAGGCAATTATCTCAACATCATCTGATACAACTTTAACAAAGCACCAAATGTCTCAGGTCACTCACTTTGAGGGCTATTGATAGTTTTAGCCCTTGCACCATATAAGCTATTCTCCTCATCATCTCCTTGTTGTTTCCACATCACATGAGCAAGAGGAGAAAGGCAAGGCTGCTGTTTTTGTAGATAATGCAAAAAGCATATTCCAAACAAAAAAGTTCTCCAACAAACTTGAGGTAAAATAAAAATCTCTATGGGACAAGCGCAATTATTCCATGAGATTAAATAACCCAGAACATCACAGCTAGGGCTCCTATCAAATAGAATCCATATGCCTATCAAACAAGCAATTAAACCAAATTCTTTCCACAGGGATCTTACAACTCACCTAGGCATTTGTAATATAAGAAAATCTATGTTACAAGTTCACACATTTAGACATTTAGACAATGAGATACAATTAGTCTATAAGAATAGAGGAATCCAGTGTACTTGGTTAACAGCTAGGAGGCTTGTCTTTGAAGTTGGATGAATCTTCCACTCCACAGTTTGAGACGATAGGTTTTTGGAACACTTTCATCACATGTAGGAATCATAAAGGAGTTTATTGTGTATATGCCTAAGAAGTTATGGAAAATTGGAAGGTGTTAAAAGGGATTTTATTGCCTTATTATTGGGAAAGCAACGGTAGCCTATGGTTTACAACATAACAATCAAACAAAAAGTTATTTTTGATAGTCACACTCATATATCTAGAGAACAACACGCATTCCTTAATAGTAAGTGCAACACGGGCTATACTATAAGAAATCCAGCCAAAGAACTATTAAAGTGTTCAACTAGGAGTTCTAAAAACCCAATGATGGCCATTACTGTAACAAATCTATTTAAGATCTAATTAACTATCCTAACTAATACTAAGGATGTGTCCCATCACACTTTACCTTTTTAACATCTATATAAGGACACCATTTGTATTGCTGTAACATCATCTACTACATATCTGAAAATTTAATATAATATATTTCCATATATATGTCCCTTCTTCTTTGTACCGAGAGGCATCAAAGTAGATTTATCTTGCCATGGTTCACACTGCAATCCATAAAAAGCATACAAGATCAAAAATCTACCAAAAACAGGAGTTTTCAGAAAACTCATAACAGCATCATGAAGGCTTGAATGTTTGCCTCTGTGATGGCTGAACAAAAGTGAGAAGGGCATGGTGCTACATTCTTCTCCTGTAGCTTTCAGAAGTGAAAAAAATCTATCATGCATTCAACATATTATAAAAAAACTGTTGAGTTTTGGCAAAAAACCATGAGGACCTGTGAAAGTTTTTCAATTAGTTAAAAGCATTTTTTTTTAATCAAGATATTAAAATAAAAAGGAGATAGAAATAAAAAAATTGTGAAAATAAATAAATAAAAGGAAAGTTGAAAAAGAAGCAGGGTATAAAAAAAAGATAAATTACTTTTAAAACTTTATTTAAAAATTTTAGAAAAAGAAACGTGTTTTGAAAAAAACAACAAGTTAAAACCCAATGGTTTAAAAATTAAAATTAAAATAATAATAATAAACACATTCAGAGCAAATGGATCCATTCGTGAAGATCACCAACACACAACAACACCTTAACAGTTTCTACAATGCATTTACAGGACGTAAAGATTGTATGGGTGGCAAGATATCCCATATCAAGTAGTTATGCGCAAACTTAGAGGCCTTGATTATCAATCAAATCAATAACATAAATGAACACTACACAAAGAAGACTATACGACAAGACTAAGAACAAAGTTGAATAAAGTTATTTCAGCTTAACTAGCCAAAATCATGTAATAAAAATTCAACCCAAGGCCTGCTCATGTCAATATAAATCCTTATTGATATCCTCACCATCATAAAACTGAAATTGAGTGCTCGATACATGAAATGTTGGTCCAGGTGTTTAGTCCGAAGCAAGAGCCCATATCTGTGCCAATGATATTGGTGAGAAAGAACCATGGATCTTATCGTCTTTGTATTGAATTTAGAGGATTGAATAAAGGTCACTATTAAAGATACATCCTAGGTACTATTTATTGATAAGATGTTGATCAAATTACAAGGTGCAAATCATTTTACTAATTGGACTTTTGATGTGGGTACTACTATAATCAAATCCCACTAGATTCAGATTCCCAAAACAGTGTTCCGCCCACATGAAGGTCACTATAAATTCATGGTTATTCCCTTTGGACTTATTAATGCACCAACCACTTTTCATTCCACTATGAATAATATTTTTCAGCTATATCTTCAAAAAATTGTCGTCGTATATTTTGATGACTTTTTTATTTATAGCAATGGCTGGAAAAACCCAGCTTTAACATTTAGACCCAGTGTCATCAATACTGGAAGAAAACGTGTATTATGTGGAGATGTTCACACTAGTTTTGGCAAGCAAGTAATTGAATATTTGGGCCACATTAATTCGGTAGAAGGTGTTAAAGTAAAGGAGAGGTTTGTAAATCAAAATGTCATCAAAATATACGAGGACAAATTTACTCTAGTGCCTGCCACACCAGAGTTTTCCACGCCATTATTCATGGAATGTGATGCTTTAGGCTCAAGGAATGAAGCAATAATTATTAATTATGCAAGACGATTGCCAAACAGCTTTTGAGAGTTGCAAATTCAAGCAGAAGGAGACATTGAGATCCACGATTGACAAAGATGTGCTTTCCATCAAGCGTGCTTTAGTTAAGTGGAGGCCATACTAACTAGGTAGTAAATTTCTTGTTAAGAAAAAACAGGATAGCAAGCATTTGTCCACTGAAGAAGAAGGGAAAACAAAATGCTGTTGTAGATGCACTGTCTTGCAAAGAGGAAGAAAACATGGTATGTCCAACCTCAATTGTGGTCCCAGAATGGATTATGTGTCAATGAAAATAACTGAAAAAGGATCATTGATTGAATAACAAATATCCTAGATTTACTTGAAAATATGTTATATTAAAGTTCAAGACATATTTACTTGAGACAAACTTCAAAGTTTAAAATGTAAGTGTTGAAGTAGAACCATGACTAGCTGGCTTCAGACCATGTTAATTTATTTAAAACCTATTACAATGTGTGACAGTCCTTTAAATGGGGAGAAAGGATGACTGATATAAAGAAGCATGTAGCAAAATGTGAAACTTAGCAACAATGAAGAGTGATTCAATACCATTTTTCAAGCTAACTACGACCATTACATGTTCCCAACCAGAAATGGGAAGAGATTTCTACACATTTCATTGATATCTTTCATGTTTCAGAAGGCAAAAGCAAAAAGAATAGTCACGGTAGATCACCTAACTAAATACACTCATTTTAACCATGTCAGACATCAAACATAAGGAAATCTTTGAAGGAAAATTTACAAGCTACAATGGATTTCCTAAAGTAATAGTATGCAGTCAAGATTCTCTTTCTGCGAGTAATTTTTGAAAATAACTATGCTTATCAGTCGTATCCTTGATCACAAGCTCTTCATACCATACACAAACTTATGGTTAAACTAAATTTGTGAACAAGTGCTTCTGAAAAACAAAACAAATAGTTTAGGTGATTGCACCTTGCAGAATAGAGATATAATACCACTTACTGTATATCATCAAGTATCACTCCGTTCTTTTCCCTTTACGAGTATGAACCATCAAGGATTAAGAATTTTATCAGTACTATTATAAAAATACCAGCAGCCTAGAAGAGCCTCAAAAGATAATCCCCGTTTTTAAGGAAAATTTAAAATGTGCTTGCAACGTATGAAGCAACAAGTTATTTAACACTAAATAGAGCACAAATTTGAAGGAGACTGGGACTTTGTCCATCTTCTACTTTATTGCAAGCTTTATATCACCTCTGTTTTATTTGAGCAGAGAGGTGAACACTTCAAATTATCACCCAAGTTTTGTGCACCATTCCAGATCAGTAAGCAGATTGGTCCAATAGCTTGTGCATTGGAATTACCAATATCAAGCCGAAAACACATTGTTTTCAATGCTTCTTGTCTCAAGATGAAATTGGGTGTGAATGTTCCTATTCAAACTGAATTACTAATCCTTGATGAAGAAGAACTACTTGTCCTTGAACCTGAAGGTGTTCTTGAAACTCGTATAACAAATTTGAATTCTAGAAAATACTCTGGTTGTTTGATCAAGTGGAAGAATTTGCCAATAGACAAAACATAGAAGAATCAATCTTTCATGGAATTGCATCCATCTCTCCCCATGCTCCAAGGACAGAACATCTCAAGCAGAGGGGACTTGTAATGAATCTATTTATGATCTAGTTGACAATCCTAACAAATTCTTAAAGGGTGTGAACCATCACTTTTTCCTCTTAAGCATCTATAAAATGATATAATTTGTACTACTGTAACATCATCAGGTACATATCTGAATATTTAAATTAATATTACATATTTCATATATTCCTCTTCTTTATTAAACCATAAAGTAGCATGGTAAAAAAAGCAGGATTTTAATAAGGGCAATGCAATGTATTTTCAACCAACTGTACCGCCTTTCTATTTTTCCTTTCATTATGATGCCTTGACAATCACAAAGTTCCCATACATGCTGCAACATAGGGTGTCTCTTTTATATTGGGAAATTTACTATTTGATAGATCCAAGTTCTTAAACTGGCAATAACAGCTTATAACGGGGGTAAATACTAATTGCACTGACAAGCATTCGTCTAGAATCTTCTATGCATTTTCTTTTGGAAAAATACATATGAAATATATTCTGGAAACAAAGTCAAGGAAGTACTTTGAAGCACAAATCACAAACTGTCTTTGTAGAATTGTGTGCGAGAACTAAATACATTAGATGTAGAGATTCACCTGTGCCAAGGATAGAGGTTGTGAATGAGAGCTGCGTTCCATACCAGATTGCGGTGAATTATACAATGGGGGGGAATGTCTTATAACTGAACTGGAAGAAAGAGACGAATGACTGCGTTGAACTAAAGAATCTGAGTACATCTGTCTACTCAACCCACTGCCCAGCTGCTGCAAGGAACTAGTAGAACTCTGGGAAAGGGACGACTGGCTACGCTGGACCATACTGGTACCCTGTTTCAGCAAGCTCATGAGTCCATTGGTAGGTTGTAATGGACCAGAATGGCTTTTTTGACAGAAAGAATCTTCTCGGGTGATTGATCTTGAAGGATTATTCGAAACATTATGTTCAAAGACTTTGCGATAGAGCAAAAGAAGATGCTGTTCCAGGCGTGCCACTTCATACTCAAGCGCCGTAATCTCTTTGATCATTTCTTCAGTTTGCTGCATTACATAATCCACATGATAAGTATCAACCCTGAGGGGAAAATATTGATTGGAAAAATGAAGTAATTAATGCAGGAAGAGTTTACATCTGCATTAGTCAGTAAAAAGTTGGATGTAAACAGTAATATCTCAAAAAATCGAGAATAACTACTCTCTGAGTTGAAAGAGAGAGAACACACAACTCCATACAACAAACATGATAAAGCAGAAGGTTAAATAAAACCCCTGACAATAAAGACTGAAAATCTGCTTCTCAGTAAACTCGATAATCAATATGCGTATTTATTGTGGTAGCATCTTGACCAGGAAACCGAGGAAATCATTGCATTGAATATGCAAAACATGCCTAAGGTTTGAATTTCTTCTGTACATTGTAGTTACATTTCACAATAATATCAACCGGCAAATTTTTAAAAATGGCCTCTACAAATATAATAAGGAAAGACTTTCAAAATGAACTTCGATAATCTGGCTATGGATAAGCTGCTACTTGTATTTTATTTTAAATATAAAATTTTATCACATTGGGAGGCGGCTTCATGAACATGGTTGATTTAAAAAGGATCTGCCATTAGTTTCCCATAAGTATTAGTCTACCAGATATAAACTAACACGCATCCTTTAATAATATTTCCAGTTTGATAAAGACTAACTACCAACCAAATCCTCACTTGACATATTTCACAAAGCAAGAAAATGAAATGCTGCATAGACGGAACGTGCAAATCCAACTCGGCAGAAATAGCCTTTTCCAAGGGCAATATGTAAGCAACCATATAGAATTCCTCAACACATTTTTATTACACTTCTGCTCACTGCATAGAAAAGAGCACAGAATGAAACCTTAAGGTGCTAAGAATACACTATTTCAGTATCCATCAGTCATTGACATACCCCAAGGTGTGCAGCTGAAGCCTTGGCAAGAATACACATCTACTTGCAAAGTTACTTTCTTGTGATCTAACTATTTCTACAATCTAGGGGGCATCACTTTGGGCCACAGTATATCACTGAAAAAACTAGTGGCTCCAAAAATTCTGTGCAAATTGCTGTCATGAAAGACAGCATAAGTATGGGAATCAAAGCTCGCAATATTTACTCTGGAACAAATCAAAAATCCTGTGCCAGTTTCTTAAGGAAATGACAATAGAAGAGTGTCTGTTTCTGTTATACAAACATAAAATGATTGCTAACTTTTTAATAGCATGAATGATTAACAAAGATCAGTTCAATCTCTAGGATTCTGATCTATTTTAGGCATTCATATTCTTCAGAAAAAAAATCAACTATTGGATTGAGAAGAAGAGATTTAAAATAAATTCAGAATCAGCAGACAATTTACTGTCTTTTATCAGGGTATACAGGAGTTCATAATGTAATTGTGCATTGAAGAAATAATGCATTTGAAAACTCCTTAAGCCAAAGCTACAAACCCAATTAATTTTTTGGGAGCCTTCATTTTCAGGAATCTAGGTTCCTGACATGGTACATGCATGCATTTATAATGTTTCCATGCCACCACAGAACCTGCAATCCTGTGAACAAAGTAAGACTAGTAGTAATGGATCCCCTTGCCTGGTGATTATTACTAGAAATACACGAGGAAATATGGAATTATAGAAATGACTACTCATGAAGGTCATTTGACTAATGACTAGAAACACACTGAGTAAAAATCCTACAAAAATCAATAATCTAATTAAATTGCTTATGGAAGCCCTCAACTCAACATAAAAGTAAGACTCTTCAAAGAATTTTCTGAGTATTGAACGACTTGTGAATTTGGGATCTTGATAGAAGTTTATTCATTAGTAAAGGTGTCACAATTTTGTCAAGAACATAGTTATGAAACTTGGACTCTTGAGCCAACTTGAACTCAGCAAGATCGATATGCTAAGCTGATTAAGAATTGGCCAAAAACTCGAGCTACTCCTATTAAGGTCTTTGACCTGTAAAGAAGGGTTTGTTTCTCTGTTTATTTAGGAGAAAAATCTCATGCTTTAACTCAGAAAGTAGATCCATGAAAGATATTTTTGGGTGACTCGAATTCGAACTCGGGAGTTCTATGATTGCCTCAGTGAATCTCACAAGTAAAAACTATGATCCAAAAGCCTGGAATCCTAGACACAAAGAGATGACTTCCACAAACATAAAAAGGACTTCATACCTAGAAATTCAGGACACCAAGTAGCATTGACAATTCGACATTATTATTTATCAATTATCAACTAAAAAGTGGCCAAAAATCTAAATCTTAGCTTCAAAGAAACAACTAATGATGAGGTATTTGTCCTCAGTAATCTGGGTATTGTTGATGTAATAAAGTGCCAAATATGATATGCATTACATATAGCAACCGAAGAGCTATAGTAAACTAAGAAGTCTCAAAATGGACCCTGACAAATCTGAGTATTGCTGATGTAATGAGGTGCCAAATATGATCTGCATTGCATGTAGCAACCAAAGATCTCTGGTAAACTAAGAAGTCTCAAAATGGACCCTGACACAGAAATCTAAATACTCAGGATAAGGCTAGATGATATGCAGATCAACAAAATGGAAATTTCTTTTTGCCTTCAAAAACTTTCAGAAGCTAGGCGATGTCAAAAACTCTAGGTGGCTCAAACCATAAAAGCTTGAGCAAGCAAAGTCTCTCTGCATAGCCATGCTCTAAACAAAATATGAAGCACAAAAAATTAGCATCCAGATATCCACAACAATTAACAAAATTTGTAAAATCCTATAAAATGCTACAGCACATGCTGGAATCTGAAAATCCTGAGTATGCATGAATAAAGATGAAATATTACTAGGATGTTGCAGTATTACAGTGGCCCAAATTTTAAAAATGACAACCGGGATTTATCAGGGCCATTACTAAACAGAAAACAAAAGATGGAGTGACAGAGGACATTAGATGTGAATTACTAGTCAAGACTCCCACTATATATCTGATAGATGAAACAGTTTCTTGAAAGTCATGAATTAACCTGATTAGAATTGGTAACCGCATATTTGTTGGGACATTTTGGCTTTCTTGATATACGTCCCAATATGCCTTTGGCCATCCTTAATGTTCTCAGACTTTCACCGATTAATAAAAATTGGAGCATTTCTTCCCTGCTATAGTTTCATCCGAAAACAATATATTCTATTTGTTGAAATATATTCCAACTCCATTTACCCAAGTTTCTTTTTGAGAATACTCGTGACTTTGTTCTCATTTTTTAACATACAGTGAAACAAAGAGCACAGAATGATAGAAGAAAAACTGTTTAACTAAATCAATAAAAAAATGTGGTTATTACATAATGGGCAATTCTATTTTCGGGTTTTCCCCATTGTAAGTTGTAACACACAGATTGCTTTCTTAACCCCATCTTTCTATAAACAAATTTTCTAGCCTACAATTGTATGGAAGAAGCAAGGAGTAATACACTAGCAAGACATAAAAGCCAGATTTAAAATCTGTAGTTATATCTTGTTCATAAATTTTAAAAAATTTAACCAATGAAAGGAAAACAAATTAATTTAAAATTAAATGCAAAATAGATACCTTGGGGATATGATGTCCATTTTCTGAACTACTACTGGTCGAAACTAGACCTAAGGCATTCTCCAAAGCCTCCCGCACCGCTAGCTGACCCTGCAATTTCATTTCAAGATGGGCAACCTGCAACAACCCAGTTGAATGAACAAAAGTTCGTTGTTATATCCAGCTTCAAAATGGATCACTTCACAGTACAAAACCGAATAGCTTTCTAGGACCACTCAAAATCTTTCAGCAAACAAAATAATAGCAATAGAAATCTGTAAATAAACTTAAAATGTAGGAAAAAGGAATTACATTCTACAGCTAGAAATTGGTCACTCAAAGTCTTAGAACATAGCTGAGACATATTTGCTTTCACCAACAACTCAAATGTCACAAACAGAAGATGGAGAAGAGTGAGAGGGCATGGGAAAGAGATTGTGTGAATATATCAATAATCAATCAAACAACAACAGCTGGTAAACATGGTCACTTTGTTCAATGCAATCTGTGGTCCATATGCATATGGAATCTGGATCTTACACTTACCTACATGGTGTAAACAATGTATTTGTTACAAGGGAAGACTACATCTAAAATGAACCCCAAAAAAACCATTTTCAGCTACAAATATGATTAAACAGGCTCACAAATTCATAACTGACCTAGAAGTCGAATCATTTAGGAGATTTGATGAGGCCATGTAAAGGCTAATTCAAAGTAGATAAATGCACATCTATCTACATTGGACTATATAACAGGGGCAATAGCAGCAAAAAATTCCAACTATTGTAAATTTCACGGAATTTTCTCATCTGGTTCACTTTTTCAATCTGCTAAGTAATGAGAATTAGAGAACACTCTTAAAGTTTATATGAACAGAAACTGAAAGTGTCACCTGATAAGACCACCTTCAAAAAATAAAAAATAAAAACCATCATCAACAAATATGATCTTTTCTGTGAATGACCTAATAGCATTACATTTAGGAGCATTCCAACCAGGGCTACCTATGTATATAAGATATCTTTATAACTATATGAATGGAAAATAATAGCATGTAAGCTATTAAGAATGGCGCTGAAACAAATTACAGCTCAAGGTGTGCTTTGGAAAAGACAAAACCATTACTGATGTGATCCTTGCATGCATGCTTCATATTAATCATCTGGGAAGATTCCAAATGTGCCAATTACACAATGTGTATTTTTAAATTGCTTGTATAAATTATGTAAATGAGATTCATTCCAAAGAAAATCCATCATTCTTGAGACATAGATAAATTTATTGAATGGCGGCAGATTCCCATTACACTCACATCTTTTTCCAGAGATGTTTGCCGATCCTTCCGGGAAATATACTTTTTCTTAATCTCAATACTTCTTTTCATTCTTTTCCAGCCCTGAAATGATGCATGTAAATCAAATACAATATCAAAATTTGCTCAGTTAAAATGCATCCAGGCCAATATAATCTAACATGAGTAAGGCTGCCTGTGTTCTGCAATTCTGAGATGTCAGAATCGAGTAATCAAGTCAGCTGAAAAGTAAGCAATTCATCAATTGCCCACTATTTTCACTTGGTCCTCCACTAATCCATACAGTTGGGCATCAGACAAATAATGCATCCTTACCGCTTTTATAGAATTAAATGCTTGTGGAGATATATCCCAGTGATCTGCTTCGTTTTCTGGAGTGCTGCTACAGTAACATAATACAAACTCCATGAGTCAACTGGTGTAAATCCTAACTCAACATGATAGTTAAAAAGCATTGGATCCATTGTTCCAAATTTCTCCACAGATCAACAACTCAGGGCAAATATGTCCTTAAAAATTTACCATGAAGAATATAAGTTGTCTAGTTCTCTAGCTACACACCACAACATAAACTCAAATTCCTTTCAAATATGTGAGACAAATAACCATTCTAATTCCGAGCAAATAGATACAAGAGATAAATGAAAGACGAGCATATAGAGCAGCTACCTGCATCCCACCAGAAAAACCACTAATATGCACCTCTACCTTAAAAAAACTATATGCAAAGATAAATAAAATAAAATATTTTAGAAAACATAAATAAAATAAAATATTTTAGAAAAGACAAACAAAGTACTTGGTATTGCAGGAGTCTGGAAGATGTTTAGCCTCATCATAAACTTACCAATGAAGATTTCTTTAAACATGGCACATATTTTATGCTGAGTTTTGACACCCAACAATGCCGCTCGAGGAGAAAAGCTCCAAGATGGATTAATGTCTCCAGTATGAGCCTATAACAGTATAACCTAAGGATGTTATAGTCGTTGCTCATCTAAAACACTAATTTTAGCGGTGTTTATCTTGATATCAGTAATAATTAGTAGGTAAGTAGTCAAATGGTATCTCTTAGGAGTTGTTCAGTGTCTACCATCAGACTAAACATTTCTGATTGAATGTAATTTGACAGATCTTGGCTAGATTTTTCTACAACCGTGAAGCATTAGTTTAGACTTGGATTAGATAGAAAAAATTGCCATCCATCTTTACCGTACTGTTTACATCGGATGATTTTTGGTGCCGTCTTAGCCCCGGGCTGCCAACCATGTTTTATCAGTCTGTCCATTGGTGGGCAGCGTTTTTTGGCAATGCCAGGTCGTATACATTGCTTACTTAGTTCCTGAAGTGTATAATCCAAGTACTTGCGGGGCATAGTATTTATGCCAAAACATTGAAACTTGATGCTCTTGGTATTTATGCTTTGCCCTCTTTGCAGAGAAGAGACGAAAAAAAGTAGGAGAATTCTTGACAAAACTTTATAATAGTAGATCCATTATTCGAAAGGAAGCTAGTGTTTCATCGCGGGCTTGGCGGTGAACACTCCCGCTTTGTAAACTCCTCAACAGGGTAAACTTTGTGACCCCACAGACTATTATGGCGTCGTTGACGTTACCAAAATCATTTTATTTTCCCAAACGGAGAGATGTTTGGTCGTTTCAATGAATTTACTTAACTTCAATAAGACACCAGACAATTTAGATAGTCGGGTTTTGGTTTTAGGGCATGAGAAAAACTGCTAATTACATTTGCTCGGGGAGTAAGTCTCAGTGCTTCAGGAAAAAACACAGATTAAAAACAGAGAGCGCGGTAAAAAATGCCTTCGTATCCTCCATTAACGGTGTGTTACATACACTCATAAAATGAACACATTACGGAGCCTTAAGCTCTGCCCCTGCTTTTCCAAAGGATACGCAATTTTGAAATGTTCAAGTTCACAGTGCACAAACAGTCAATAATATTAATACCTGTGAGAGCGCGAATGGTTTCCGCCTGGAAGCTGAAGCTTCAACGGATTCTCAACCCCATCCCTCTCCTTCTCCACTACCCGAGCATTCCCTGGTTGGCTCCCCATCCTTCTCCGCACTACACATTCCGAAACTTCCATATAATCACAAATTTCACCTCCAAAATATAGCTTTCTATGAAGTAGGGAAAGAAAATGAGATATAGTACAATACTGACTCTCCTGCATTAACCTCAAATGCGAAAGAATCCAACAATTATTCAAACCAAAACAAATATATCGCCGCCTATCCCGTTCCTTACCTGTAAAATACTAAATCGTTGCGCATAACCCTCCAAAATTCGTTGAACAGATAACACAAAAACAAAGATATTCAAAGCTCGCTCGCATCAGAATTGCAACCGATTCTCTTTAAGACTAACAACTCATCCTGCGAATTCGACAGCTCCAATGTATCAATTTCCAGCACAACGAAGCAAGAATAAGAATTAGTTTAACCAGAATGCAACCAACTGTTTTTACCTCAAATCCGCTCTGCCTTCCTTATCTACCCCACTTCGTTTCTCCGTCAAATAACGCGGTGCTTCTCAGTTATAATTCAACATCGAGTCAAATGACAGTAAATCTACCACTGACTTCGTCCAATGAGGGGCCGAGACTGCAGCCGAAATTATTTAACCCACAGCGGGTGTAAAAAGTGAACGCGGAACGAGGAGGACATAGATTTTTGGCTAATTTAAGTAACGATTTTCCCTAATTTAAACTTTTCTTCATAATCGAGGACCCCACAGGCGGCGTCTTTTGGCGGGCACTGCCTGCCAGACAATAAATGTTCTGCTAGTCTCCAAATGAAAATCTATCGCTGGATAATCCCACAAATTTATCCATCAATTCGATGCGGATGCGAAAAAAAACTGCCGCTACGATCCAGAATTTAGTTGATTCTTCAGTTTGTCTGTTAAAATAATATTTTGCTTACTAAAATAGTGTGGGTTCAAATTGTACCGTTTGCCTCTGACAAATTAGGGTAAGTGTTGCTAAAAACTGTTGCGTCTGCCCGTGCCGCGGGAGACAGAGCCTATCGCTAAATTTTCCATCGTGTCTAAGTTTGCAGTTCTCACATGTCTGTGTTCCGGTCCGCACACGTCAGCAAGCGGGACCAAAAATACTATAAAACAAAATGCGAGAATTAATGCGGTTCTGTCAGCCAGCTGCGCTTTGAGACCGACGTTTTACGTGCAAATATTTTCTACCCTGAAATTTGCCGAACAATGTTTACACTAATTTACTCATTTTAGATCATAAAAGTAATTAATTGCGTAAAATTAAATTATTCGACATAAATATATAAATATTTGGATTCTTTTGTATCTTATTTATAATTTCTATACAATTGTTAGTATAGATATTGTTGTCCACTATCAAATCAGAATGGTTCTCAAGTAATATATAATTTCCCAGTAGGAGTTCTCCTTTGAAGATGTTTTTGTTGGAAAGTGTCAAATTCCGAGGTTGCCGGATTTTGGATATTTATAGTTGCAGTAGTATTCACAATTAATATATTTGGTGAAATAGTGTGAGTTGTCTTGCATATTTATTTGTTAAAGCAATGTTTTTTGCTCATGAGTGTTTCGAATTAATTTGGTGAAACAACATAAATACATAAGTAAATATCAAATATATTGTCTCACTCAATTCCCTCAATAATAAATTTACAATCTAATCTAACCGGCGTTGATTGCAACTCATGTGCAATTGCTAGTTCTAGTACATAGAAAGAATGTCAAAAGCATATATAAAAGAAAGAGGGAAAATAATAAATAAGAAAATTTCAATAAAAAATTAGGTGTTCTCCATTTAAAAGTAAAATATCTTGGAATCATTAAATGTGTTGTCTTTTTTGTTGGTACATTGGAATTTGAAGTTTAGAAGTATTAACTGTATTTATTTGAAATGTGCTTACCTAGAGATATTAATTTGAAGGTTTTTATGTTAAATTTTTTTGCTTATTATAATAATTAATAAGGTGCAAATGGCTTCAATCTAAACTACAACATTTTGTTGTTAACAAAATAATTTATTTACGAAAAATGGGGGTCCCAAATTTTATATGACCAAGATTTTATTATTTTTGAATTGACTTCTGTAAGAAAAAAAATGAAGTGATGGATGTCAAATTTATGTTCTATTTTCACAAATCACATTTATTAGTAACTTCATTACATTATATATTGCTTTTTAACAAATGACATTAATTTAGTTGCACTATTGTAGTGGTTTCGAAAAAAAAAATTTAAAAAAAAACCCAAACATCATCATATAGACAATCAAAAGGACTCCAAATTTAAGACTACATAATAATTAAATGAATGTTAAATTTAATATCTTAGCCAAAAATAAACAACTCCCTCAATTTGATTACTTGTTTACCATTCTAAAAATACCTCCCAACATAATTATAAAAATGTGGAGTGAAATAACTCTTCAAATTAAATAAATTTATAATATTTATTGTTTTTCTTTCCTTTTTTTTCTTTTTGGGAAGTTTTCTTTTTAAATTTTAGTACTTTATTGTGAGTATGAAATTCAAATAATAAGTGGAATGAGATAGTCCTACAATTCTATATTGCCTATTGCCAATTTTTGTAAGTATCTATTTAAATTGAATGGTGCACACCAAATAAGGTAAGAATAACGTGTGAATACTGGATTGTTTTGATAACGTGTGATACACCATATTTTGATAGAATGGATTTCTTATTGATACAATCATTTTAACTATTGATATCAAAAAAATCAAAAAATATATATTATTTCCCATACAAAAATGGAGAAATCAATGTTTATTCACGAAAAATCATTTTTTTGTCTACGCCATATTTTGTGAGGATAAATGTCTCATTGAGGCGATCATTTTAACTACTATTGTCAAAAAATTATTTTTGGAAAATTGCATATGTTGTTAGCCAATCGCATATATTATCGGTTGACAATTACTGTCGGTCGACACCATTGTCAAATAATTTTCCAAACCGTCTGAAACTAGTTTCCTTTGGATTCGTCATGATTTAAAGGCATTTTCACATATTCATCAAGTAATATCTGCGATCTTGTATTAGGGGGGATCTTAAAATTTTCCCTGCCTTAGACCAAGGAAGACCACCGAGAAGGGCTTGTGGTCGACTTGCCTCATGTTATAGGTGGTGCACACCATCTACCTCACTAGAGAAGAGGAGAGGAAAACCAACTCTAAGACAAGTTGCAATGGTGTGTAGGCAGAGGAGATGGAGATCCCTATGGAGGCTAATTTGGCGGCACTCGACTCATAGCGCAAGGAGTACTCCCCAGTGGCAAAGAAGCTCCTATAAGTGTTGAAATTCAAGAGCAATTTTTTGTGCACGCACCTAATTTTGCATATACATATAAGATATGGAAGCATAACTTGTATATTACCCTCAACCTAGGTAAACTATCGAGAAGGGCTCACAATCAACTTGGCCCATGTCAAAGGCCAAGATATGGATGCTTATATGCCCTACCAATGAAGATGAGAGGAGAACTGACCCAAAGACAGGTTGTGGTGGTGTTTGGGCGAAGGTGGCAAAGATCCTTGTAGAGGTTGATCTAGTGACACCCAACTCATAGTGCAGGGAACACTCCTCCAATGGTGGAGAAGCTCCTATAAGTGTTGAAATTCAAGAGCAACTTTTTCTACCTGCACTTGAATCTGCATAACACATAAGATATAATAGCAATATTTTTGATTTAATTAAGAGTTTCAATAAAAGTAGTATTGATAAAGATAGCCAAATTTTGAGAGGTCCATATTTGAAACGAAATAACAATATAGAAAAAAAAAATCCATAAAAGGCAATGGAAGCAAGCCAATTCACTTGATCTTCGAAGAAAAACAATTGCCAAGAAAAGGGTTCAAGGTGGAAAAGTTTGAAAAAGTCACGAATCAAACACTAGACAATTTGGGCTTGAGGATAGAACCAAAAGGTGTGTTTGAACGATTCATCGCACATAGGAAGGACATTGCACAAAGGTGAAAATGTCGAAGTCAATCTGTAAGGGGCAACCATTGGTATATAAGACACTATAAGAAATGGGCTAATTTAGGCTCTAATTTGGCAAACCAAATTCTATGGAGCCAAGAAACACAAGTAAGAAGAGGCAACTTTGAATTCCAACAAGAATTTAGTTTGCACAATGTCGAGGAAAAGGAACTATAAAATTTATAAAGCAAACCAAGAGAGTAGCCCCGAAAAGTTGTGTCATGATTCTAGTGCCAATCTTTCCACCAAACTCATGGTGGCTGGAGGCCAAGTTTGTGAAGCATGACATCCAACGTGAGCTCCTAAATGTGAATCATATAAGGGAAATCAAAATACATAAAGGTGGAGCTTTTTTCCAAGAGTGCCCAAGGAAGCCAGTCTCAAGAAGAAACCATGCCCCGAATGGAATGGATGCCTTTGTGAAACAACTTAAGAGCTTCAATGATACCAAGCTCTTTCGCCAACAAGATGGAGGAAGAAGCAATAATAAGGGACCACCAAAGATTGTGGTCATTGAATGACAACGCATTTAGAAAACCATCATCAATTTGCTGGAGGTATGGTTTAGCATACTCAAAAGCCTTCCATATGCTTTTGGCAACAAATGACCCCTCCATTTTAATAAAAACAATGGTGATCAAGAGCGTGTGGAATCCAATTTTCTTCTAGCAAGGTTTAACATAAGGTGCACTGCCTAAAATGCAACAACATAAAAGAATTTTCCAAATTTCTTGTCCTTCCACCACCCACATCGTTGATCCAACACTGACAGCGTTACTTTAGCAACAAACATCAATAATACCCATACCACCTTTATCACGCGGTAAGCAACAAACAATTTAGAGAGCTAATCATGATAGTGTTTGGATGAGGCCAAACATGAAGAATAGTAGACATGTGTGACGGCAACGATTTTGGTGGTGCGCACGCCTAAAGAACTTAAAAATTAAAGAAAAGATTAATTTTATAAGTGTGTGGGTATATACTTAAGTATGGGATATACACAATGGGCAAAATTAGGACCCACAACCCCGACTTTATTTTCCCGCGAAAGGCGTACGTTGAGCTACTTAGTTTTTCTATCAACTTTGTAAGGAAATTCCCCTGCCGTCAATTCTACTACGTACATGAACAGCTTTATCCATCCCCTTTAATAGATTCTCGTGATTTCCGGGCCACTCTGCACTTCCTCCTCCTCGCCATGTGATGAAACAATGAAAACATTTCCTCGCCCACTTCTCCTTTATTTCTCTGTCTGAAGACTGAACCGACTCCTAATCCATTTCACATAGACAGAAACGAAAACGATGTTAAGACATAATTTCACCCACCCCAAAAGATTTGTGATATTGTCGGTTTCTAATCAACGTCTGTGTCATGTTTTTTGACAGAAAAAAAAAAACATTCCGTCCTTAACCACAGCCATTATATGGAATAGACGCGCATTAGGGACTGCAACTTGAGAAGAATTTAGGGAAAACAAATCTACAGAAGAAACTATTGCTGTAATGTATACCTTTAATAATAAAAAATCGGCCATGTGTTGTTGAACTGCACGAAGAAAAAAAGTGAAGGATTATGTGATGTCCTTTTTGCATTGACCATGATATGAAAATAATATCAATTATTCGTGGACCATGGTTGATTTTGGCATTATTGCAAATAGCAAAGAATGTGACGCCATTGACCCCTCGAGTGTTTGATTCCCCAACTCGGTGAAGTTGGTGAGGTTGTCTCCTCTTTACAGGAATATTGACATTAACTAATAAAGAAATAAGTTATTATTATGCTTTCAACTTTGGGATGAATAGGATTTGGACCTCAACATTCAACGACTGGGATTTGATGTGATGCTTCAGTGCCCGTACGATTAAAAAGATTATCTCCTTAAAAAGAAAAGAGGGAGCTAAGTAGGCTACACTGCGTCGAAGCTCGTGCCCTAATTTTTAGATCAGTAATGATTAGAAACATAAGCTCAAAAAGCATAATAGAATTTCCGAGCATATCATTGTGGCTTGTTTACAATTTCAACCCTTTTTCATATTTAATGCCTCGGATGAGGAGTGAATATGGGGTTGGGATTTTTAGAAGCGTAGAAACAATTTGAACTTATGGATTTTTCGCACTATGGAGATATAGAGGGAGAGAGGAAAGGTTGAGCAAGTAAAAATACTCATACTCCAATGAATCAATTTTTGTTAGTAAGAGGATCACTTCTATTATGACATCGCACTAAATCTATTGGTATACATACGCCTTTGAGCGATCATGATATATTGAGGTTTATATGTTTATGTGGATAATTGATGTGGGATTGATTTTTTGATTGAATTATTATATTTAGCATCGTAAAAGCAATTCCAAGATGTACTTTAAGAATTGATTGACTAAGACGCATACCCAACTTGAGGTACTAAAATATATATATATATATATATGTGTGTGTGTGTGTGAAGTGTGTGTGTGTGTGTGTGTGTGTGTGTGTGTGTGTGTGTGTGTGTGTGTGTGTGTGGATGTGATTTACCAGATTGTTTTAGGATTATAACGTCGTAGAGGAAGCGAGGGTCCCAATTGCATCGTGGACAAGACGATGACAAGTATTATCTAGCAATCTAAAAAAATCTTCCTTATTGGCATAAGTAGTAGATTGTGTGTCAATAATGCTCGTGTACCCACGAGTCTGATCAAGGCTTTTATAAATGTTTATGGAAACATTATTGAATATGCTACAATCTTACTTGCAGAAACCAAATTAAACAAAGACTATTCTTAATTCTGAGGACTATGATTCCAAATTATTGGACCATTTACACAGTAATGGTAGCTATAAAAAAAAGTTTCTTGATTACAAACACATTTCCTTGATCACCATAAGGGTTTTCAAGTTGATTAAAGCCTTATACTTGGGAATCACTCCTAAGATCTATGACACTCCTAAAATTTTCTAGGAATGAATCTCATTAATGTCAATTGTGGACATTTATGACCCCCTAAAATTGCTTAACAATTGGTTGTGTTCCTAAAAAGCATGCTAAAATCCTCCTCACCATTAGGGGTAAGACTTCTTCTAATTTCATCAAGAATTCAAAGAATTTTGTGAAGTTTATTAAGGAACATAAGGTGGAGGCTTATGAAGTTTTTGTCAACTTTGATGTGGTTTTATTGATAATGGTTCCATGTTCACTAAGGTTTTAATCTTGGATGCTATTAAGGGACTTAGATCTTGCACGAATGACGAAACTTCAAGGTTGATTGCTTTTTCTTAAAAACCAACATTCTTCTATTTCAATAAGGTCATCTATGAACATGAAAACGAGATGGTAATGAGTTCTTCCTTCTCTCTGATTGGTATTAACCTTTTGTGGAAAACCACATCTTGTTCAAAAAAGGCACTAAGATCCTTTCCTCTAAAGCTGAAATAGTGGAAATTATGTGTGAATGACAAGTTAATATATGTTAGCAATTGTATAATGTCCCCCTTTCCAAGTTAATCACTATGGAGGTCTTTGGGCCAATTCCACCTTTTGTGGGCTATGCACATTTGTACAATTCTACTTAAGGAAGGAAAGCAAGGGAGGTGAACATTGTCATAATTATATGCGATCATATTTTCCTTATTTATTTGATTACTAAGTATGGCTTTCATGTTTCATGTTAAGTTCAAATAAAATAGTCCGCAAAATGCTACCACTCATGATATGAGATTTGTAAATGTATATGTAAAAATTTGTAACAAGTTTGAAATGAAGAGATGATACCTTTAAATGAAGTGGTTCGTCTATATTTCTACACTTACAAAATTACACTTTTCAACATAGATGTTCAATTTTTCCATTTTACTGTTGCTCGCTTTTTATGAAAACCAACAACAACACATTTTTAATGTCTTCTTCATTATATATGCATATTTCAATACCTATAGTTTTAAAATTCCGAGAAAGAACTATGTAATTTATAGTTGTTTCCATGCAAATCTTTGTACATTATATCACTTTTTTACATTTTGAATTGTTTTAAGGGTCAGACCTCATGTTTGCGCTTTTTAAATGAAGTGGTTCATCTATATTTCTACACTTACAAAATCAATCATTCATATTTTAAAGAAAATCAACTACAAAAGTAATAACTATCCCTAAAAAATAAATAAAATATATCGTTCGGCGTTCACATTGTATTTTAGACATGCGATTGCTAGTTTATGTTAATAAGAGGATCACTTCTATTATGACATCGCGTCTATTGGTATAAGGATCATGATATATTGAGGTTTATATGTTTATGTGGATAATTGATGTGGGATTGATTTTTTGATTGAATTATTATATTTAGCATCATAAAAGCAATTCCAAGATGTACTTTAAGATTTGATTCACTAAGAGGCATACCCAACTTGAGGTACTAAAATATATCTATGGATATGATTTGCCAAATTGTTTTAGGATTATAAAGTCGTAGAGGAAGCGAGGGTCCCAATTGCATCGTGGACAAGATGATGACAAGTATTATCTAGCAATCTAAAAAATCTTCCTTATTGGCATAAGTAAGTAGTAGATTGTGTGTCAATAATGCTTGTGTGCCCACAAGTATGAGCAAGGCTCTTATAAATGTTTATGGAAGCATTATTGAATATGCTACAATATTACTTGCAGAAACTGGATTAAACAAAGACTATTCTTAATTCTGAGGAATATGAATCCAAATTATTGGACCATTTACACGATAATGGTAGCTATAAATAACTTGATTACAAACACATTTCCTTGATCACCATAAGGGTTTTCATGTTGATTAAAGCCTTATCATTGGATGATAGTGTTAAGAAGAGGTTGATTCACAATACTTGGGAATCACTCCTAAGATCTATGACACTCCTAAAATTTTCTAGGAATGAATCTCATTAATTTCAATTGTGGAAATTTATGACCCCCCCACTTAACAATTGGCTATGCTCCTAAAAAGCATGCTAAAACCATTAGGGGTAAGACTTATTCTTTCATCAAGAATTCAAAGATTTTTGTGAAGTTTATTAAGGAACGTAAGGTGAAGGTTTGTGAAGTTTTTGTTGACTTTGATGTGGTTTCCATGTTCACCAAGGTTTTAATCTTGGTTGTTATTATGGGACTTAGATCTTGCATGAATGACGAAACTTCAAGGTTGATTTCTTTTTCTTAAAGACCAACATTCTTCTATTTCAATAAGGTTTCTATGAACATGAAAACGTGATGGTAATGAATTCTTCCCTCTCTTTGATTGGTATTAACCTTTTGTGGAGAAGTTCAAAAAAGGCACTAAGGTCCTTTCCTTTAAAGTTGAAACGGTGGAAATTATGTGTGAATGACAAGTTAATATATGTTAGCAACTATAATGTCCCCCTTTCCAAGCTAATCACTATGAAGGTCTTTGGGCGAATTCCACCTTTTGTGGGCTTTAAGGAAGGAAAGCAAGGGAGGTGAACATTGCCATAATCGTACGTGATCATATTTTCCTTATTTATTTAATTACTAATTATGGCTTTATGGCTTTGAGTGATTCGATTAGGTGATGGGTGAATGAAAAAGTAAAAAGTAACTTTTATCTTCTCCACATGAGGTTAGTCTTCTTAAAGGATCAAGTGAAGATTAAAAAGTACACTTCCCCTTCATTAAGAGGTCAACCATGAGAATTGATTTTCTACTTCATCATTGGCGCTAAAGAGGGATGCTTAAGGAGGAGGAGGAGGATCATATCATTATTATTCATCATTTGACATTTACTTGGGATTTGTAGTTAGTGTAGCTTCTCTTCTTGCCATTGAAGGATGAAACTCCTTCCTTGGTCACCTATCAAGGATAAAATATTCAATAGGATCACAATTGGGGACAAAAACCCTCTGGTGTGCATTGGTGGCTTTACCCAAAAGTCACAAATGAGCTTTAAGGAGGATTTCATGTTTGCTTCTTCTCTTCTAACCCTAGGTGACATGCCTGGGTAAAGGGCTTGGTACAATCTAGGGAAATTTTGGACATTTTGAGGTTATGAACTTGTTACTCATGATTATGAGGTTGAATTCAAATTTTTGGTGATTTTTGGAGTGATTTATAATTATGAGCTATTTACAGCCCTTGGTTTTGGTTGTTATGTTAATGTCATAAAATTAATTACAGTTGGGCGTAATCACTTATTTTACCTATTATTTTGAAATAATTTGGATTGATAAATATTGTCATGGTTGAATTAATTATTAAGAAGCATGTTCAACTCTTATTAGCATGGTTATATGTTGATGTGAAGACCTTAAACAGTTCACTGCCCTAGAGGATTGAATATTGATTACTTTAAGAGGGTTTGAAGTGTGTTTTTAGTCATTTTCATATTAATTCTCATTGGTTGTTGGTATGTTTTTAGATCAGATTCATTTAGGTTTTTGGCCAAACCCTTATTCTCAATTTCAGCCTTAAAAAGGGACATTACAGTGGTATCAAAGCTTTGATCCTCCAAGCCTGGAGGGTTTTATTTAGGAATAGATCAATGGTGAACATACATTTTAATAATGCTACAGTTGAGAGGTTTTCCCTAGGGAAAGAAAGATTAGTGAATAAGATGACTCAGTTGATCCAAGCCATGCAAAAATTCAATGGAAAAGGAATTTCTTTAGGAATTCATAGTATGAGGCAACTTGTAGGTTTGGAGATATTACTAGGCCATTTCACTATAGACAAGATAGATCAAAGCTCATAATGGGAAGTCGCCAATAGATATTGCACTCTAGAAAATATAAATCAACACAAAAATGCATTGAACCACTCTCAAATACCTCACACATAAGCAAATTGATGCAACAAATCCTTCAAACTTGAAAAAAAATTGATAAGGAGCGTACACACTTATAATCAGGTAGGAATTAGACAGATAAACCTTTCTTAAACCCTAAAACTGGTCTCAAAAGTGAACTAATACAATTCTATCTCTAGAAATGGTGCTAGAAACAGTGGTGGTTCCTATTTTTACACCTTGGGTGTCTTGGTTTGTAATTTATAAACAAATGGAAAAAGAATTATAGATTCAGGAGTATTTCATTTATAGCTAGGGAGAGATCTAACATTCTTCCATGACTAAATCTTGGCAATGTTTGAGAGGCACACACAAAGGAGGGTGGTTATCTTTTGCTTCTTTTGGATCTTCCTAAACCAAGGTGGGAGGACCCGAGTGGTAGCTTAAGGGGAGACATGTATTATAATTCAATCCCTTGTGATTATTGATAAATCAATATGAACAACGTATAGCCATAAACGTAATGCGTACTCAAATATTTGTTACACAAACACTACACATACTTAGCGTATCAGATAGAAGCTACTAAATACATATGAGATGTGATTATGAACATCATTCAAAGGACGTTGTTAACAAATTGGAGTGAAATGAAATTCAAAATGTTATGCTTTAAGATCAAAGGAAAAACTCACTTAAAATATGTACAAAGGTAATGTGGTTTGTATGTAAACAACACGTTAGATATGCAAGGACAATGTAGTCTGTAAAGGTAGAACAAGATGATACGATAGAAATTAGATGAAAGAGGGATAATGGATCTAATGGGGAGAAACAATAACATTCACCATCTCGCCCTGATGATCCTATGATGCATTCGATCTCGAAATCAAAATAAGATAACCTTTCGTAGGTTGTTTACATTCATTATTTACCTAATTTGTGCAAACACTACCAAATAATCTCTGAAACTTTAACACAAACACTTGTAATTAAAACTTCATATATCTACCATATCAAATCCATAAAACCCATGATACCCTTAAAAGGTAGAAAATGTTTCAATCCTATATTTTAATTGCATAAAGGAATTTTCTATCTGAAATGAGTATTGACAAAGTAACAATATAAAAAAATGTTCATTCAATGACCAATCCAAACAATGATATGAAACATGTTTCTTTGTATTTCATTGACATAACAGATAACATATTACAAAATAAAGGAATAGATTTCTTGATTCCATCTCTATTTACACTAGGAAATAATAGACTTAAATCCATGGTGAAATGGTCATGCGTACTCAATTGGTAAGGGAGATATGTGAAATGATCTCAATGTCTGCTAATGATTGGAGAAAATGCAATCACCTTAGCTAAAACCTGAAATTAGATTCCCTTTAAAGTGAATACAAGCCTTCACTTTTATAATAAAAATTGCCAGAAAGGAATATCCCTAGATGCCCCATGAAGCGATGAAAGTAAGACACATGCCTGGAGAAATGTTTCCCATTTTGCAGGTCTCGATGAAAAAGGCACCCAAACTAGAAAAGATTCCAACTTGACATGCTTCGTTGGAATGGTTTTGTCTCATGATGAAACATGCAAAAGAGTGGCGAAATTATTTACTTTTACAAAATATTTCTTTTGTCTTCTTTTGTAGTCATCGTCATTCTTAGTACACCTTAGGAAAGATTTGGTTATGCATTATAATTAGATCGTTTAATCCTCCTAAAAAAGAATAGATAAAATAAAGAATAAAGAATACTAAGGAGATGGATCAATGATCCAATTGTTTTGCCCTTTAATTCTTCTTCGATTGTTTCCCTGTGCTCATCAAACTTCTTAAAAATTTCCAAAATTGGATCTTCATTTGGCCCATTATGATATAGAAATACTATTTCTTGCTTGGAGACAAATGATGTCAACCTGACTGGAAATAGCTTTATTCCTTTTAGATTTCTTGACAAATTTATTAGTAAACCTTTCCAAATGAATGAACCTTTGAATAGAAGAATAATTAAAAACCTTTGGAAGATCAAACTCTCCTCGCAATGTGATGTTTAAGAATCTCAACGCTGCTTATTGATATCTGCATCTCCCGGGGTGCATATGCCTTCCAATGGTAGCATCCTTTCAAGCATAGAATCAATATCATCTTCCCTTTCCTTTATGATTTTAAGCTTTCCTATGTGTCCTTCCAAGGTATCTATCCTTAAATTTAGAGCATCCACATATTCATATTGTCCTCCTTTACAATATGAAGATATTATTCCTTCCTTCTCCACAACATCTTCCCTTAGATTAATTATAGCTTCCAACTTGGGCAACATGTCATTCGACATATCAATATTTGTTTGATACTTGTCAATTAGGGCCTTTCATACTTCTATCCACTCAAAGACATGATTATGGACATTTAATGATGTCCTTAATGGCCTTGCTACCTTTTGTGAATAGTTCAATTTCCTATTTCTTCATTGTCTCCCATATAGTTTCAGTCTTTAACAATATTCACTTATTTCTGGGGTGGGGGCTGAGGTCCATCTCTTGATTGGTTAGAGGAGCTTGTATCAATTTCTACATATAGGTTGATAATCCATTAACCTTCTCTCTCAATTTCTCCTTAGTAGCCTTGTCCTTATCTATTTTAAGGGAAAGACCACAAACTACCGATAATAACCTCGTGTTTTAAACCCTTTGTAGTCTGTTTGCCTAGTGGGATCCTGGTAATCTGATAATCTAAAGGGGAAGCTTCATTCCTAAATACATCAACTTAAGGAGTGACCACCTCCACAAACCTTTCTCCTTGGGCCCCAACTACTATGATTGACAAATTTTTCACTTTCTTTTGGATCTTGGTGGAATAAAGGAGACAATACTTTGAAGGTCAACTTCCTCAACTAACAATTTTATTTTTCTCTTCCTTAGGAAGGGTTGCTTCTAACAAAATTCCAACTTGCATATTTCCTTCCCTTTGATTTTCTTTTGTTGCTGGGAGGAACTTGATGCGATCACCACTTCATGTGATACAAGGAGTGAGAGGCTAGAGTCATCAATATGCACCTTTGGCATATCTAAAGATTCAATATAATGTTTATGTGTCTCTTCTCCCTCTGCCTATGTTGGTAATTAAATTCTTCCTCTGTCATGGTTGAATATGGTTGAGTACTTGTTTCTACAAAAAATTTGGCCTCAACCTCTTCTTCTTTTGATGGAGAAGGCTCCTTAACTAGCTGACCATGTGGCTCCTTTTGATTTTGAGCCTTTGCTTTTGCATCTTTTGAGCTATAATCACTATATCAAGAGTTGACTGAATAGGACCCATGGTTTTTAGTTGCTCATCTTTAACTATTGGAACCTCTTCAACATTTGGTTGCTCTATCTCACCCATTACAACCTCTTCTTCAATGGACTTCTCTACCTCACCACTTAAAATTTCTTCTGTAATGGATTTCTCTTGGGATATTTGGCCTCCTTCATCTTCTCCAATTGGTGTATTTTGAAAATTATCTTAGAGAAGGTCAACTCCAACATCTTGACTCGGGCCATGTAATAAATCATTGAACACTTTCTCATGTGATGGGTTTGACATTCCTTTCCCTTTATCTTCATGGTTGTCTTGAATTTTAACTTCTTGAATGGGCACATGGGTAGGGATTTATTGTTACATAGAAGGTGGGGTAGTAATAAGTACTTGTGGTACTTGACGTGGTTGTAGCGAGAATTTGAACTTTTGAAGTTACTCCCTCAGTTGTTTTTGGTGGCTTCATACACTACAGGTGTTGCCACCTCTATCTCCTTTGTTCTCACAAAATGTTGACTTAAAGGATCGTCTTCATTCTCCTCATGGATGGATTCTAATATTGGACTCATCACTAGATGGCATAGATGAACACTTCTTTTCTTATGTTTCACCTTACTAGATAGCCCTGTTGAGGAAGAAATATGACACATCAATTTAGATATATTCTTTTACAATATAGACTTTAGGCCTTGATGTTAGATGTGGGACTACTCGAATGGGTGTGGCTATAATGACAAGAGCATCTTGCATAGTTTTCTTTAATATTTCTTGTGTTATGTGTGTCAAATTTTACATAGAATTCCATGCTTTACTTGTGGCAGCACTGAGTTTCTCCACATCCTTTGAAGTTAATGGCCCCTTAATTTATATTGGTGGGGAATTTCCTTTTAAGGGATCTAAACTTGTGGCTCCTTTCTTCAAAGGATGATGTACATCATTTATAACACCACTTGCTCGGTACTCCCTTAGAACTTATGCTTTTTGTAGAGTCAAATCAATTCCCTTTCTCGTTAACAAGCCCAAATTTATTTTGATGATGTGAGTTGTTCTTTCATGTAATGATGAGATTTCTAGATTTTTCCAATCAATACTTAGGAGAGGGCTGTGACACTTTATTCTTATCAACATAATACTTACTCACCAAGTCCCCTCTATCTGCAAGTATCTAAGGCACAACCACATTTTTGTAGACTACAACCTGAGTGAGGGTCATCCTTAAATAATCTATGAATCTCACTTGCTCCTCATCTCTACAATCCATCTAATAATCCCCATAATGAGGCTCATGTTCTTGGGAATAAGCCCAAAGCTCCTTGAACTATCCATATGATATCATAATTGGGTGTGGGAGTAAATGTTTGCAATGTCATCCTGCCCATATCTACTTTTAGGAGTTTAGATTTAACCAAGGAGGCACATGAATACCTCCCAAAAATGATGAGGGAACTTGATATTGGCCTTGTGTTTCCCTAAAATCAACTTATGAAATGCCACCCAATTGCTTTGATAACTCTAACAATGCCCACATATCATCTAAATATCTAGGTAACATATATGAGGAATCATTGAAACCACTTACTCTGATGTAAGTGAAGTGAATGTTCTGAATTTGATGAAATAACATCCAAATTCAATGATCTCTTTCCTTTCCTCTGCAAGATATTTTGTTGCATTCCCATTAAAACTTAAACAAACATGTGAGGGGAGAAAAAAAGGAATCAGGCACCCTCCTGAAATGATAAATTCAATTGTTACTTGGTTCAACTAGGGGTACACATCATAAACCTTGAAATTTCTAAAATCATTTTCTCTGATCCAATCCAGGAAATGATGTATTTAGATAGATCTGAACATATCAACATTAATAGAACACCAAAGAACACCAAAATATATAGAAATGATCACAATATGCAAGTATAATGACTTAGCCACTTCGAGGGGGTAACCTCCAAACCATACAATAAGACTCAAGTAATCAATATGATGTTAAAAGATATTACTCTCTAACTCCTATATATACCCTACTATACTATCAAGAGCCTTGTGGATGACCCACTATGCATATCAAATCATATATATCTATGATATAACAAGATAAGAGATTATGTTAGCCATAATTTGGCTATCCATATCTCTGATATATGACCTAGAGTTAAGGGCATAACATGCCCCTCCCCTTTAAAGTAACAGTGTCCTCTAATGTTTTCCAACTCTGGATGTTGCTTCACATAAGTGCAATCCTCAATGTCGATGATAGTTAGATACTGGTATAATAAATCTTCCTCCTCCCAAGTTTATGTTTCCTTGTTGTGGATCTTCTCCTTGATTTGATACTCGTGGATTACCTTCTTCTACTGGTGTGCACTTTGTTCTTTGAGTACTTGAACCTTTGGGTGGATCTTAAAGGTTGATATGGTGGGTGGTGGCTAGAAATGAGGAGATGTTTCAGAAAAAATGGCTTGCTTAGGTGTCTAGACTAATGGCATATCCTCAACAATAACTAAATATTGTTTTTCTCCTCTCATGAGAATATGGTGGTATGTAGGCTAGATGTTGTTCGTAGACACAAAATCACACACTTTGGGTAACTATCTAGTTATTGGTTGCATATTACTATTCATATGATTCCTAAGTAAGAAAAATACTAATTAACCCATGTCTTTGGCCACCTTTCTTTGCTTTTTATTGCCACATTTGGTCTTACACCCTTACTTTCTCAGTCTATCTCTTTATACTTTGGCAATTATCATCCTGGACACCAACGCCTAGCCAAGACGCTAGCGCCAGGCACCCTCATCCCCTCTGAGTGTCCCCTGACCCCTTTGTAATTTTTTTATGTATTTTGGGTCTTTTCTAGCCATTTGCATATTATTTTTTTGATATTCATTATTTTGGGGGTTAATTACGAAATTCAAGCAAGGAAATCATATAAATATAAAGTTATGTGATCATAATAAAGGACCAAGCACTAAACATTATCTATCACCACCTAAGGTTATATCCATCAAGCATCTAAGAGATCTATTACATCCATCTAACACCATCCAAGGGACACAAGGGATGGTTATTCAGCATACACTTTATAAGAGGAAATTTCAGTCTATTTTATGCTACACGTCTATTACATTTATTTACATCTAGCTTACTTGCTCGCTATCAAGTGCGAAATGCACAAGAGCCACCTAGGGCACAATTCCCCACACACCACTCCCCCCACACATAGAACTACATTGGGTATGATATGTAGTGCAATGCTCAGTTGTAAGATCACCATGTTATGATAGTTGAGGAAAATCTAAACTCCTCATTCTACATCTTTCTTTTTTGGGATTTGATGTCTCTTTGAGGGTTTTACAGGTCTTTACTTCATTGCAGGTTTCCAACGACTTCAGTCGATCACTGTGTGACCTCATAGTGACCAAAGATGAACAACAAAAAACACCTCACAACCACTTAGAGGAGGTTTCCTAAGAATTTTCTGTAGACACATGATGCCCAAAAATAGGTCTAAGGTGCTCGCAGGCGACCCTGTTTCTCTCCAGGTGCCCCAGTCCAACTTATTCTTCCATATCTGCATTTTTTTGAGCTTCTGTGTGACATTCAATGCTTCTTATTTTTTCCAATTTTCCAACTCTGTTCACTTTTGGGATCTCTGCAAATTAGCTAAAACTATTCACCTTCTCTTTGCACTTAGGCTTTCATACTTGTCTTGCTTAGTTTACTTGGGTTACTTTCTGTATTTAATCGTATATTTATTTACTGTTGTAATAACAATCAGATTAGGAAAAAAATTCACATTTTAGCTTAATTATTTTAGGTGAACCCATCGTTCAAATACTCCTTCCCTCTAGGGATTTCCCTTTCTCATCACTATGGCTCAATCTTATGGAAAATTCATTGAAGCCCACTTTTTATTGGTTGATATGACATCATTCTCATGTCATATACTCCTAATAGACTATAGAGGACATCTTGAAATTTTAAATTCATTTTGTAATGTTCATGATTTATAAGTTAATGTTAGTAAAACAAAGGTCGCGCTTTTAATATAACTAAGCATTTAAGCCACATGAAACTAATATCATTTACAAATATAGTATGGTTAAATTCATTTTCTCTTATAATTACCTAGGTGTGCCTTTTGTTGGACCTCCCTTCAATGTAGACACCCTAAAAATACAGGCATATTTCTAGCCATCCCTATCCTTTGCATAATATACCAATCTGCATCCCTTTATAATTAATTAAATTAATAAAATCAATGTTAATCATGCTTAAACCATACTCTTATATCCCTTAGTTAATTTAATTAAATAAATATTTAATTATACACTCACCCTCCATTTAGCTCCACTTCACTATCCTAGTCACTCAAGTTGAACTACCTCACTCCACTCAACTTCTAAAACCCTACAAAGGTGGAAGCAACAAATATTGCACATACAACCATTCTCCTAGATAAAATCAAAATCAAACTAAAATATTCATCATCCCTTATTGAATATTCAAAGTCATCCAACTGCACAGACCAAATCAAATGGCTATTTGAGGGAAATGCATTCATGATCCTATAAGTCATTCAAATCTTGATCCAAAATTCATGGCCTCTCCGTCGGCTATAAATAACATGAGGCTCTATCCTTTGAAAATCATCATCCTAGAAGACTTTAAGCATTTTTAGCAAACGTCTTCTCATTTTCCATTTGAATTTGCACATATCAAAAATTTGTCCTCATGTTCACTCTTGCTCGTAGCATTTCTATCTCCATTTGGAGACAAGATTTGGAGCATCTGCAATAAAACATTTCCAAGAGATCCAAAAAGTGTAGCAACACTTCAGTTATCTCATCTTGAGGTGGTAAGAAGACTGTAAAGTAAATGTTTGCATTTCTTATTATTTTATTACTTCTTGGTTTTACTTTTAGTTTTACATTGCTCACATTCTAACATGCCCACTAGGAATGCCACATGTAATTATTTATCATTTTTAGCTCATTTGTTGTTAGGCTAACTTCATTTGTGTGTTACTTTATTTTATTTCAAACCATATTGTTCCTAATTTAAGAGTTTTTGGTGGAGATAACTAAGAGAAATCCAATAAAAACACAATCAATAATCCCTTACTTTTCATACAATTTTTGAGTACCTACATGAAACCTCCGCATTAGTGTAGTGCATTGTGTGCGCTAGCATGTACGTCTATGAACTACACTAGTGTAGTACTTCACATGCACTATCATAACATTACACATGCTAGCGTATCATGTTATACATGCTAGCATAAACCTCTATTTTTCTTCTCATGTCCCTTGCACACGCTAGTGTAACGCTATACACATTAGCATAAACCTCTATTTTTCTTCCTTATCCCTTACATGACGCTAGCATAGTGTTAGTATACGCTAGCAGTGTCAACTCCCCCTTTCACGATCTTTGCATATCAATATATGCACTAGTGTTACAACTATATGTTTGCTTGCTCTTTGTTCAAAAAAATTGCCTGTTACGCTAGTGTACACGTTGACTTGCATGTACTATAGTAGCCTATTACACTAGCGTACCTCATTGTTTCACGTGCTAGCTTATTGTATGCATTATGTTTGACTAATTTATTCATTTTCCAACATGCTTAATCTATTCTAATATATTTTTTACCTCTACTGTCTTAGATATGTTTTTCTTACATATCGTGGAGGTTTTCATAACTAATCAATTTAAGTGTTTATTTTACTATTAGTTGTCATTTAATTCTAATCTAGACAAACCCACCACATATGTTATTTTCTCACACAATTTTGGGTGATCTTGAAAATTAGAAATACACCTGAGCTTGATTGTTAAATTGTGATTTTATTGTGGGAGAAACTACTAACTTGTTGATTACATGGATCATATCTTACATGAATATTTCCTTGAACATTCAACCAAAATACTAACTGCATAGGTTGCATTGATCGTGACAACCAAACTCTATCACATATTTTCAAGTAAACTTTATAAAACACTTTTTTAATTAAAATTTTCAAAGAAGGTTTTATTCAGCTAATCTGTTGTAACTTGTCAGAAGTGCATGGTCTAGGGGCTAGAAACTCATTGTGAGGAGTACCATATGAACCCCAAAGTAACGTTGGCACCTTAAGGAAGTTGGCCAACAAAATAAGACCTCCACATACTTGACTAGTATACCTTATGAGAGATATAGATCTGATGATTATCCTTAGTGACGCTCCCTAGTTTCATTGATCGAGAAGACTAAATTCCATGTCTTAATTAATCAAGGGGTAAAGTAAATCTGATGACTAGAAATTTTCTAGTGTGCCATGCTCGTTTGGATAAACGCTTGATATCTAGGGAGAGATCCATATCTAGAAGATAGACCAACCGAGCCAAGTTACTTGAAAAATACTCCTTACCACTGTCATTCTCGTCCAATTTTTCTCAAATCCAGTTTACTTTGTATTTCACATTCTCCTTTTAAATGACATCTTATTCCATTTTCATCAAAATCAAATCTCTTCTCAAAATTCGCAAACCCATTCTTTTTTAATACCCATTACAAATTGAATTGAATCGCATCTTAGCCTTACTCTTTGGATTCGCTCTCCAAATTTTAAGCACATCATTCAATCTTTATCACATCTTTTCTTAAGTCTTTGGATTCAATATTCAAAATTTTAATGCACATCATTCATTTAAATCCAAAGTCTAAGTCTTAAATTTTGGATACCCATATCCTAATTTAAGCGCTACATTTCAATCCAAGTTTTTTCACTTTGGTATTCACTTTATCAAAGTTAAGAAAAATCAAATCCAATAATCCTTTTAGCCTTAGTCTTTGGGTTCACTGAAAATCCTAGACTTAAGCAAATTAAATCAAACCATGATCATATCATAATTTAAGCCTTTTTCATTGGATATTCACTTTATCCATTGTTTATGCACACCCAATCCAATCAGACTCCATTTATACATTGAACATTCACTTTGTTCACGTATTAATTAAATCAAAGCTTTATACATTAGACATTCACTTTTTTCACATATTAATCTAATCAAAACTTTACACATCGAACATTCACTTTTTTCACATATTAATCAAATAAGACCTTTATACCTTGAACATTCACTTTGTTCATGTATTAATCAAATCAAACCTTTGTACGTTGAATATTCACTTTCTTCACGTATTAATCAAATCATACATTTAAAGGTTTAACATTCACTTTTTTCAAATATTAATCAAATCACAAATCCAAATCAAATCATAAGCATTATCATTTGGGTATTCACTTTATCCAAATTTAAGCATATCCTTCATTAAATCAGTCCTCACAAACTTTAAAATCAATCCCAGATCAAATAAAAAATCATACTATCCATCACTTTGATTCGAAACATAGTTTTAGCTTTTGATCAAATCAAACACTGGTTTCACTAAACAATGACAACCACACGTGATGCCTTGAACGAAAATTTTCTAGAAAAACTTCGTGAGATGTCAACAAAAATCACCATGACAAACCTTTACAACAAAAAGAAAATTCACAATGAAAATTTCACCTCCTTCCTTCAATGATGACTAGGGATCACAAACTGGTAACATTACTTCATACCTGAAAAATGGATGATAAGCATTTTTGTAACAAATCTCAATTCAAAACTCTCATTCCAAATGAAATTGTATTCTGTAAACAATTTCAAAGGCATAATAAAAATATGAACTCAACTTGAGAAACCCCTTATTGCAAAAGGCTTCATCACGAATCCTTAAAATCCTCAATCAAACGAATCAAGTAAACAAACAATCATACTCCCTAATCAAGAAATTACTCCATTTGAAATCAAAAGATGAAAATTTACGCCTCTTGGTGAAATCCTTTCAAGTGTCCTTCATCAATCATAAGAATCTAACATGGTAACTTAACCACTAATAATACCCTTGAAAAAAGGGAAACCAAAACCTATGTCGTATAACGAATCATAATATTGTGAATACCATTGCATTAACGACCATCCTACAAACCGTTGTTCAAAAATCCATCATTACATCCAAGATTTACTTGACAATGGAGACATTGAAGTCAAAGATACTTCTACTACAACCATGCCACCTGAATAATTGGAAGTGAATTAGGAATCCTTTTTAACTCATGGTACAAATGCACAATCTAACGATGAGGGCCAATCATTGAGTAATGTTGAGCTTGATCATATCATTTCATCACTAGATCATATGCCTCACAATATGGTTGTTGTTATGGAAAAATCACAACACCCCCCGAATGGTTCGAGTTTGAGATGGGGCATTCGGTGTGATTGCATAACATTGAACTATCTTGAGTGTGGGACATTGTGAAATGAGATATCTCTCTGGAGAAGGCCGGTTCTTGCTCCTAACCTACCTGCCACTAACTACTCCTAATGCAGGAAAACTACTGACTAATCCTAATCCAATGCTTCCAAGGGGAAAGGGAAAGAAGGATTGCATGAAAGAAACCTACACTACGAGCGGTGATACACCAAGAGAGGAGCGCTAATCACTCTTCCCAACCCTGTAAAATGGAGAAAGGGTTGGAAAAAAGCAACACAAACTCAAGTTCCACCAATGCATTATGGGGAGGTTAGGCAACTGCAACACAAACCCAAAATGTAAAAAATATTCAATCCTGAATGAGCACAACCAAACAAACCTTGCAATGGACAAGAAATATGCACAGACCCTACAAGCACAAGAGAGGTAAGATGTAAACAATAAACTATAGAGGCTGGACAAGATGCAACACAAATATAGTTTTATTGATCTATATAGAGTTTACATAGTACAATGTTATAGCAGGAAGAGGCATGAATCCATTACATATCTTGAGAGGAAGGTTTGAAGCACCAAGAATAATGGGGTGCATAGGAGGAGAGAAAATGACCAAACTTTTGCACATGCAAACCCCTTACATTTTATAGAGGAAGAAAATGAGGAGAGAGAGGGAAGAAAATACGAAAATGCCCACCAATCTCCTACAAAATCCATCATTGTCCTTCTAGGAGTGATGGGAAAGTCTGCAAAGCCCATACTCCATTGTACCTTACTTTTTGAGGAAGAAAGGAAGCCCATACCTCATTATTTTGGTAGGTGAGAAATCTGGAAACATTCCTCTAAAATGGCAGACTGTATTTCCTCATTTTGAAATACTTATTCTCACTAAAATTAAGAAAACTAGTTGTTGTGTAGAGGACATTGAGAGATTTCCAAAAAGTCATATTTTGTGCAAATCTGAGCTCCCAATCAAAAGTTATGGCCATATGAAGATGAGGGTGCCATATCGCAATAAATGTGAGTGGTTGGGTCTATTTTTTTGGACTCTGACCATGCATCACACCCTTCGAAATCCAAAATTTTAAACTTTCGAGATTCATATCTTTGGGAATTTTGACTTCAGAGGTCGTTGTTACTATTCATCTGGCAGGTTGGCTCGAGAGTTCTGAAATGCCAAACCTCCAAAGTCTAAAATTAGGACTTCAAAATCATGTTGCGTGGCACTATTCATCACTCGAGCCAAAATGTTTCGAAATTTTGAAACCATGAAGTCTAAAGTTCAGGGGTTTGGGTTTTGGGATTTCAGGGGTTTGGGTTTCGGGATTTCAGGGGTTTAGGTTTCAGGATTTCAGAGGTTCGGGTTTCAGGGGTTTCGGTTTCTTCATCCGACAACGCATTTCTCTGAAACCTCGAAAGCCCAAAGTCTGAATTTTAGACTTCAGGTTTCAGAATTTTTCCCTTCCTGTGTGGCACTATTCATCTGATGAGCTAGAATGTTCTGAAATTCTGAAATCCTGAAGTAAGAAATTCAGATTTCGGGTTTTAGACCTCCCGCTCCTTTTTTTGCGCTTCTTTTCACCGAGTCCCCGAATTTCACCTCAGCCTACCTCCGAAGTCTGAATTTCAGAATTCAGATTTTCTACATTCCCCAAACTAGCTCGAACTTCTGAGCTCCTTTGCAATGTGCTCAACCCACTTCAACTTACTCGGCTTGAGCCCAAAATGTGAGCTCCCATGGCCGACTCGATCCTCCTATTTTCTCTATGTGAGGTCATGTTTGTCTGATTTCATCTGAGGGACAAAATTGGATAACAGTTACCAATGATATAATAATGCTACAACCACTATTTTGGACACCTGAAACTAAGTAGTCTTCCACATCCGCAATACCTCAAGTGTCCACTCGTACATCTATTGTTGTTCCACAAAAGTTATCAAATGTAAACTCTTTGTCTAATTCCTTTGAAATTATCAAATCAATAGAGAAGACATCTGCACATATCCCTCTCAAGAATTTGACCACAATATCACCTACGTGTCTAGATGTCTATACTTATGCATACCACAATGTGCATATTCCTAAGGGTATCTACACACATCTATTTCAAGATTTAGTCACAAATCTAACATCGAATAAATCAATCTTACCATTTGGTCATCATGACATTTCAAAACCAAACATCATGAATAATAAATCCTCATTCATTGCAAATATTTTTATCTACTCCATTAACTTGGACCTTATCATTTTAAGTCCCGTAAATCAAGACCAATCAAATCATAGATTTATTGTAAATCTTTCTACCTACCTTGTAAACTTAGACCTCATTTGCCCAAGTCTCATAAATCAGGACCAATCAAATCATTAATTTATTGGAAATCTTTCTATATACTCTGGTTAATTAGACCTCGTCCACCCAAGTATCGTAAACCAGGACTAATCAAATCATCAATTTATTGCAAATCATTCTATCTAATCCATTGACTAGGACCTTTTCCTCCTAAGTCTCGTAAATCAAAACTCATCAAATCATCGATTTATCCCAAATCTTTGTATCTACTCTGTTGACTTGGACCTTGTCCACCTAAGTCTCATAAAACAGGACCCATCAAATCATAGATTTATCACAAATATTTATATCTACTCCATTGAATTGGACCTCATCCACCTAAGTCTTGTAAATAAGGACCATTCAACTAACATAACCATGGACCTTTTTAAAAATAATGAGTCCATTACTAACCCTAATCCTTGAAAAATAAAATAAAATAAAAAAGCATAAAAATAAATAAAAAATCTCCCATACCCATCACTTCATCAAAGCACTATATGAAAATAAAAAACGTAGAAACAAAAAGCTACTTATCCTTGAGTACTCTCCACACTAGGGGAGGTGTACCATCAACTCATCTAAACAAATAGCTTTAATTTTTTCATCTATTGGCAGATATCTCAATTATAACATCATCATATCTTCCCACTCTTTCCCTATAAGACACATGTTAATCTTTTTCCTATTAGGCATTGTGTACCTTATCACTATTCTGGTTTTTACTATTTCAGATACTTTTTACGTACGGTTTTTTCTATAAGCTTACTGGTGGAAAATCCTCCTTTCAAACAAGCTCTCTCTTTAACAGAAATCACTAAAATTCTTTACCCGAATCTTTTGACCATCCATATCAATCTACAATGTTGAACCCTTGCATCCTACTAGTAGTATGAGGCTCATATTTGGGGTAAAATATTCCTTCCCAATAAGCATAATATCAACAAATAAGGAAAATCAATCAAAAATACAAAAATCCCTTATTACACCTTTTCTCCTTTGTAGTGCTTCTTACTAGTTGTGAGAGATTAGGAACAAAAGAAGGTATCCTTGGTAGCATGCATTTTATGTTCGGTGTTGAGCCCTTGCCTCTTACTGGTGGCATGAGGCAAGATGTAGGGGGTTCTTTTAAGTACAGTTAAACAAAATAATGCCTTAAGAAAATCTGACTCAAAAGTGTTAAATCCTATATATCCCGAGAAGTAATTTAGTTGCTCATGAGAGACAACAAGTCCTCCAACCGGATCTTGCCAATCAGTAGACCATTAATGTATCTAAGTCTAGCCAAAATTTATAAAGTGAAATCATCTTGGAATCAGTCAAATAATCCTAACTGGAGATGAGTTACACTTTCCCAAATGGACCATTGTTGCACCTTGTATCTTTGCATCCATCTTCTTCATTTTCATATCATTATCTCCTTTTTCTCACGTCTGTCATGGCTCTTAGTGTTGGTCCCTCGCATCTTACTAGTTGTATATCTCCTCACTCTCTCATCTACAATCCATTCTGTTAATGGACTGACATATTTAACTTTGTTTGGCCATGAGTTTGGACAGTGCACTCCTTATTGAGTCAAAAATCAAAATAAGACAAAAATCAACTTAATCATTAAAATTCATAAAGACTCAAAAAATTCAAAAAAATCACAAATCACAAAAATAACTCAAAAAAAATCAAAATCCCAAAACATTCAAATAATCACAAAATACAAACAAAAATTTACAAAACATCAAAAATCTCAAGAAATCAACACAACTCAACAAAATCAAAACTTTTAACTCCAATCCTAGTAATCATTCCAACCATATTACGACTATCACAACAAATTATCTCACCCATTACATGTATCCTTGCTTGGGGCAAGTCAAGTCAATCATCTCCCTCGCGTGCATCGTCACTTGGGGAAATCTTGGCTCTCATTCTCTCCGTTGCATGTCAGTATCCTTGCTTCAGGGGCAATGGCCCTTTTTCAATCTCAGATCTACCTTCGATGCGGATCGAAAAAATAACGTTAAGAGGAGTTTCTTAACTCCACTTTCTCTGTCTGATCCAATCCCCTTACATGTTAGTATCCTTACTCTAGGGGCATATAAATCTACTTAATTATCACTATGGAACACATTAGGGGCATAGTTGATTGTTGTTATTTCAAGTTGCGTTGCATTGTTGTTATTTCTTGACCAATTAAAATTATTTCATTATCATCCTGAATCATTCATATCAATGGCACATGCTTTTATTATGTACATTGGGTTTGTTTTACTCTTTATCTTTTGTTTTTCTCTGGACCAATTATAAGTAGTATGTTAACATCATGGTTCTTTTATATCCATGATGCATACATCTATTGTGTATATTGGGTTTATTTTAATTTTTATATTGTGTGTGTGTGTGTGTGTGTGTGTGTGTGTGTGTGTGTGTGTGTGTGTGTGTGTGTGTGTGTGTGTGTGTGTGTGTGTTGTGTGTGTGTGTGTGTGTGTGCGTGTGCGTGTTTACACACATGATGGGTTGAATATCATGATTATTTAATAAACATGGTGACAACTCTATTGTGTAACAACAAAATAAGCTTGCTCTAACGTTCACTATCTAAATGAAATCTCATTCCACGAAGAAAAATCCCTCCCATCCTCCTACTAATCCTTAAATCCTTCGCCTTTCCCCTCTTCCTATCAAATGACTGTCCACCACTTTGCTGCAGCACCCTTTCGCTTGAGGGGGAATTCCCTTAGCATCCATACTCGTCGGGGCATCCAAATGATTCACCGGGGCATATCAAACAAGTACACCATGATTCCCTGCCATTCACTCACTAATCTACATGTGTCTACTATCTTTAAAATGTTATTACTTCATAATAACACTTTAAAGAGGGGAAAAAGTAGACACCCTAAAAATACATACCTATTTCTAGCCATCACTATCCTTTACATAATATGTCAATCCATATCCCTTTAGAATTAATTAAATTAAATTTTAATCATGCTTAAACCATACTCTTATATATATCCCTTGGATAATTTAATTATCTATTTAATTAAATAAATAGTTAATTATATAATCACCATCAACTTAGCTCCTCTTCATTATCCTAGCCACTCAAGTTGAACAACCTCACTCTACTAAACTTCTAGAACTCTACAAATGTGGAAGCAACAATAATGCACGTACAACCACCTTCTTGAATAAAATCTTATTGCCAACCAAATATTCATTGCCCCTTAATGGATATTCAAAGCATTCAATTGCACAGACCAAATCAAATGGCTATTTTAGGAAAATGAATTCATGATCCTACAACTCATTCAAACCTTGATCTACAATCCATGTCCCCTCCTTCAACTATAAATATGAGGCTCTTTCCTTTGCAATTAAATCCCGGGAATATTTAAGCAATTGCAACAAAAAATTGCTCATTTGTCATTCAAATTCACATACTTAAAGGATGTCCTTGTGTTCACTCTTGCTCGTAGCATTTCCTCTTCATTTGGAGACAAGAATCGGAGGATCAAAAATCGAACAATCCCAAGAGATCCAACAAATGTATTAACACTTCAACAATCTCATCTTGACATGGCAAGAAGACTGTAAGGGAGGTTTGCTTCTTCTTATTTGTTTACTTTTTCTTTTACTTTTAGTTTTTTCATTGCACACAAACCCCCCTTCAATATTCTTTGTGCTATAGAAGAGAGATTATGCAAGGGATATGTTGCACTTAATGCACTTGAGAGTTAATGTTTCTAGCTTCGATTTCGAGACGTAAAAAAAATCACCTACTATTTATTATGTGACGCCTCATACCAACACGCTCAATTTCTTCTCGAATATATTTAATTTTTTTCTTATTTAGTCTTCATTCTCTATTGGTAAGTATGTTTTGCTCAATTTATATCTAGATGTGACTAAATGATGTGTGCATCCTAAAATTATTAACAAAAAACTATCAACCACTTATTAATACCGATGTCTGCAAGCACTTATAGATGACGAATCTTGTGTCTTCATCTAAATGATTGGATTATATTACCATGTTTATCGTTGAATGTTCTAGTGAAGGGGTCATGAATTTCTCAGTATGTGAGATGAGATACCTACGAGGAATGACATAACTCTCTTACCACACAACACATCACATATATGTTTATATGTTGAATATCAATGTTATTGCATGATAAGTTAGGATTGTGAATCGATATTGGCTTTGATGAGAGTGCGGTGAACTTGAGAATGTGACATGTTAAGTGGGAGTAATCATGTCAACTTAGTATAGAAAGGTTTATAGTAAATTTCAAAGACTATATACTCAGAGGTCCTTATGATAGACCTATTATTTAGAGTGGGAATGCATATCCAGGGTACATATCTTCCCCTAGGATTGTAGCCATAAGCACAAACATACTTTATTCATATTATTAAGTGTTATGTACTTGATGTTTTAGTTCAATGTTATCACATATATTTCATGTGGTAAGTGACAACTTAATATTACACATATAACTCACCCTCTTGCCATGTTAATTCAATTATGTTTTTGTTTCATCATATAGTATAGGCACTCCTTATGTATTAGAGAGGTGTAAAATGGATTGTCATGTTTTTGGCTGAAGAAAAAGTGTTTTGATGGTATTATCCCTCTTCTATACCAATGTTGCAACTTCAGATAATATCTAGTTGATTATCAATACATCATATCAAATGGTTATTGTTGTACTTTTCTTTCTATGCCCTACAACACGGAAGAATATTTTAATGTACTCAAATTGTGCTATATTTTGTATTCCTACCCGAGGGATAATGAGTGCAAATTTTTGTATGAATCATACTTTTATTGAATGCAAAATTGTAAGACATAATTGTAACTTGAGTTATCATAGTAAATGATATAATGATTAAAAAGATGGATTTAAATATAAATTATGTTTTGTATATATCCTTAGATTGTTACCATTGCACCTTTATTGTAAATTTAAATGTAAAGTTATTAATACATCATAAGTTTGTACAAAAATAGTATAATGACAATATGCAAATTTTATTGGAAATATGAATGATAAATGGATTTAATTTGGAGTTTCTAAGTTGGTAAATGCATGAGCTCTTATGAGTAAAAGGCATTTTGGCTTTAAAGAGAAAATGAGTTTGAAATAACTTAGAATGGATGTGTTGTGATTAATCTATTTGTTTAAAGAAATAAAATTGTTGTGTGTTTTCCCCTACATAAAGAGTCTGTTAGAGTGCTTAAGATATTTTTTTAGTATCAATAGGGGCTAGGAATGAAGAGGGCCTCAATAACATTCTCGATCATGAATACTTGGAATTGAACTAAAAAAATTCGGATCAAGTTTTTTGATATCCAATTAGGAGGTTGCTATAGTCAAACACCAAGCATGATATTCACCTCGAAGACACTAATGTCCTATCTATATTGAGAGTCATTATTTTTCAAGCATTAATTAAGTGATAATATGGAAATAAGACGTGTTTCCTTTAATTTGAATAGGGATGAGGGGTTCAGTTTAAGACACTCATGGAGATATATTCTCAACAAATTAAAAAATGACCATCTCTTGAGGTTTTACATATTTTATTATCATTAAAGGATTGTTATAACAACTACCTTTATATTAATTTTCCTAAAAAGTGTGCTTGTATCCATCTTGTGTTTCATATAGAGTTATTTATATAAGGAGCTCATGTCGTTAATTCTCACAAATGGTTCTACTGATGCATTACATTTTATAGTTTGAAATGTTGGTGGTTAAATAAAACTATTCATTATTTTTCAAAATAATCTTCACTTAATAAAATAACTACAAACCTTTCTTATGTTAAGATATCACAAGCCACTTCAAGGGGGCGATCTCCTTAAGAGAAAATATTTGATACTATAATAAAATTTCCTTTTCTTTTAAATACAACATCAATATATGTTACAACCCTAACCTATATACTCAACATCTACCTCACAACAAAATAGGCATATGAGTTATCTAACTAAACTATGACTGTTTCGATGTGCAAATTAGGGAAGAACAAATGGTTAGGACATATGGGCCTTAACATGATTTTGGGTTTTTTAGGGTATGGATTTTGGGTTTCAACATATTTAGATTTTTCAGGTTCTATTATTTTAGGATTTGGGTATTTTGGGGTTTAGTTATTAGGTTTTTGATTTGAGGTTTCATGTTTTGGGTTTCAATTTTTAAGTTTTGAGATTTTTTGGGCTTCAAGTAAGATAGTTGCATTTTATATTAATCAACCTTTCTTATTTTCACAATTTTTAGGTTGGAGGTTTTCAGGTTTTAGGATTAGTGATTTAAAGGGTTCAAATATCAAGGTTAATGGGGTTTTTAAGTTCAATAATTCCAAGTTTTGGATTTGCATTTTTGTGTTTTTAGGTTTTCTGTGTTTTTTTATTTGGGCCTTTCGAGTTTCAGGTTTTTAGATTTTTTAGTTTTTGGGACGTTTTATATCAATATGATATTTGTGTTCTCATAACTTCCTCGTTCAAGATTTTAGGTTCAGGTTTTTGAGTTTTAGGTTTTTCGAGTTATGGGTATCAAGTTTCAAAGTTTTGGGATTTTTTAGGTTTGGATCTTTCAAGATTTGGGTTTTGGTTTTTATTATTTTTTATTTTGGGTTTTGTGTTTTTATAGGATTTTTGGTTTTCAAGTTTTGAATTGGATAGTCTTGTTTTATATCAATTTACTTATTGTGTTTTTGGAGGTTTTAGTTTCAAGGATTACGATGTTGGAATTGATCTTGATTTCAGGTTTTGAATGGGATAGACATTTTTTTTATCAAGCTACTTCTTGAGGTCTTCGGGTTTTCAAATTTGAAATTCCAACTTTCATGTTTAAGGATTATAGATTTTATGTTTTTAGGCTTCAAATAAGATATATGTGTTTCAAATATCAATAAAATTTTCATGTTACCTGGGTCTTTGAGGCTAAGGTTTTTGGACAATTCAAGTGTCAGTTTTTAAGCTTCAAGTTTTGGATTTTAAATTTTGATTATTAGGTCTCAAATTTTTAAAATTTATTTTCATTTAAATTTCATTATTTTCCTACCAATATTAAATGTACAATATAATTTTATACTTTCAAACTTATCAACTTCAAAAGATCCTTACACTTAGAAGAACTATTACAAACAAACTTCAATAGATCCTTACACTTAGAAGAGTTATTACAAACAAACATTCGCATTTATCATGTAAGGTGATTCAAATCTTAATTATGGACTTGGCACTTGCTATTGCTAGAAAAATACAAACATAAAATATCCATATTCAACTTTATCAACTTACGTATTCATTCTCACTATATATGACATATGCTTGATATAAAAAGTTGACAATTACTAATATTTTCCTTTCACATTTTACTAAATAATGCTAGACCATGTTTTCCAATTGTCTATGTCTTTATGTAAGGAAAATTGGAATAATATTAATGCTAAGTGTCCTCAAACGTAACAAAATTTAATTGTCCAATAACAGAATAACAAAGAAACACAAAAGTGAATTAAGTTTGTGTTAATTTCACAGCGTATTCTCCTCAATAACAACTCATCCTACTTAGTATCTTCTTCATCACCAAATAGAATAACATCCAGGTGATCCAGCAAAACAAAAATAAATTGTTAAGAAGAATACAAGCTGTCAAGTACGACAAAAATACTCCTTGAATCCATCTTCCTTATCTAAGTAAGGGAGAGGAGCCAATAGTGGAGCATGGACCAGTAATGGTGAGGGTATTTGTGAAGTGAGTGACTAGTACATGTACATTTGTCATTCAACATTTGAAAAAAAAGTAGCTTATAAAATGTGTCGCATCAAATCACATCAAAAAATCACCAAATCACATGATGCCACACAAGTGGAAAAAAATGCATGACATAATGCCCTACTAATGGTCCACCCTTTTTTTCTTTTGTATGAAAAACTACTTGATTTAAATCCATTTAAAAACCACTTTCCATAAAATAAAAATGGTCAAAAAAAAAATATTTAGATTAAGAAAAAAAAAATCTTTTAAAGGGTATTTTTTTTTTCAAAATTAGATGTAGTTAAATTTGTGTTGTACACCCCTCAACTTGGGTGCACAATTACTGGCTCCTCTCCCTTACGTAAGTTTGTTTCTTAGTTTCATTTCACGATGTTTTTTCAACATCAAGTCAAATAATGGTAATAAATATGGTGACATTAATTACAATTTATTGATTTAAAAGTTTATGGAAAGATGGTTGGACGGTGGAATGGAATCTCTATTAGTTTTATTGAAGATGTCAATATCACTAGTACAAATATTTTAAATACATCTATCTAAAATATGTTAAGAGATATCAATCTTGAGGTACCTATTTAGTTATGATAGATATTACTATTTTTTTATTGACTTCTCAAAAAAAGAAACAAAATTATTTAAGTGACTGTTCAATAGAAGTAAAATTTATGAATGAACTGGGTAAGTGCACAAAGTTGGTGGACAATTTCGTGGACATAAAAACCCGAAATAAAGGAACCGCGATTGCGGAACCTGAATTCTAGGTTCGGTAATTACCGAACCTAAAACTATGCATCGTGGTTTAGAACCGCGAGCGTGGTTATAAACCGCGATCGCGGAACTCTGAGACAAAATTTAACAGTCTCGCGACTCATTATTTTCCTCATTTTTCATTTCGAACCGCGACTTTTCCTAAACGTTTTTCACTCGCGCTTTCAATACCATCTCAAAATTTCTCATCGGACTTCTGGATAGCGATAGATTCAACCATGCCGCCAAGACGAGGAGGTAAGTCCCCGATTGTAATCATTTTTTTGCATTTTAGGTTTTTTTTTTTTTGCATTTTAGGTTTTTTCTTGCATTTTCATGGGTTTTTTGAAATGTTTGTTTATGTATACAATTTTCTTGTTTTATCAGTTGGTCGGCAAGCTCGAAATCGTGTAAAGCCGTCAAAACATTCCTCAAAACCCACCGAACATTCCTCAAAACCCTCCGAACATTCCTCAAAACCCTCCTCCAAACATAGATCCGCCTCCTGTGGCTCCTTCTGTCCCCACTGAGCCAGCAGGAACGCAAGATAATATCATTGGAAGAATCCAAGAAAATAAAATTGTCATTGAGAACCTAATTCAAACTATAAGACAAAATCATGCTACAAATCCATCCTGCATGACTTTAGCCAATACATTGCAAACATTGATTGGCGAAGTCGAGTCTGCAACCAACCAAATACATAGATGGAACACCTTTAGAAGTGACTGTAGGTGGTGGTATGCGGATAAACTATCCCATGCGGCCGTCAAAGACAAAAAAAAATTGGAAAAGACCTCATTTGTGCATTATTTACCGACCCTAGAACCAATGCCCCCCTGCAGTTACTTGCAAATGGTTCCCAATCCATTGGTGCCATGATGATAGAATCAAAAACAATTTTTGGGACCGATGGTGGATGGTTTTTGATTATCCACCATGCAACAACAATGAGGTTCCTCTTTATTTTTTGAAGAAATTATATTGTGAGTTCGTGCTCAATGAGGTCCCGAATTATTTTGACTTTTCTGACTTTTTTGGTCGAGGAGGTGGCTCTGCACAGAGTAGACTTGGTGCATGCGTAGGTCAGCCTAGGATCCCCCATGCCCCAAAACCCCCACTGCCTTCAGTTATCCCTCCTACAGTGAAGGAGGTTGTGGAGATTGATACATTGCATGCATTGAGGGAGCTCACTGACACTCTCACCCAGCATAGCACCCAGATTGCATCTGGTGATGTTGGTGGAGGTGCCAGTTCTAGTGCACCACACCACTGTGGATCATGTGGTGCCGTATGCACTGCAGGCGAGACATCATTTGCTGGTTCACAGGATTTCTTTTCTATAGATGAGATGCTGGGGAATGTTTTTGGAACTGGAGCCACTGATATTGGTCTTTCACAGGTAAATTTTAAATAAATTTAAATAATATATATATACAATAGTTTAATTCACATGTTTGATATATATATATATATATACATACATATAGTTATATATATATATATATATATATATATATATATATATATTTGATTGTACGTCATGTACATACATGTAAAAAACTAATTTTTTATTTTATTTTAAATAGCAAGAGCCGGTGAAGGAAACATCCGGTGTCGACATGCTAGCTACTGCGGCTGGGCGTGTTTCAAATGTAAGTTTCAAGTTGTACAAACTTACATTTTTAATAAATCATTTAATTGCACTAGATTATTATTATAATTTGTTTCACGTGTATGTTGTACATGTATTAATATTTTTCTCTTTTATACACAGGAGCCTGGCGGTCATCATCTGCTCAGGGAACTGAGGCTACTGGCACGCCTCACATGAGTTTTACGCAGGTTAGTAAATCTCTTTACACTTTGTTTCTAATTACTGGAAGTTCACGCACGGATTGCATGCTTTGGACCTTTGTACATGAGTTTCACTTTCTTATACTCAACCTATATATTATTTAGTAGGAAATGCCAATTCATTTGATATAACTAGCCATGTATGTAATCATATATTGGTTTTACATGTCTCGGAGTACCACCACACAAATATCCAGACCATGGAGGGTTTTATGTTTCTCTATCTATATATGTTTTGTTTTGTTACGTGCATTTAAACTATTAGTACTAAAGTTATTAAAATGTATTTATCAAAGTTCCAATAAAAAGATATGATAAAGAATGCTTGCAAACATACTTGCAATAATTCTAAGAACAAACTAACAAGAAATATAATTTATGAAACTAATTTTACAAAACAAAATTAAATGATGCTAAATAAAAGAACAAATCAATAGCTCTAACAGGTGTGCACAAATAGGATAGTGATAAGTAACTCCTCCACAAGGATAATGGTCAAGAGTATAAGAATGGGAAGGGGAGATGCTTTCCTAGAATAGTCGGTCAAATGTAATTCATATGAGACACTACATGATAGTATATGACATGTCAAGTAACTCCTATGAAACAAAGAACATATAAGCAAGATGAGTCACCATATATCTACACGAAATATTCTAAGAAATAAATAATTACAAGGAAAATCTATACCTACATGAAAACACCCTGAAGTGTAGCTTAGGTTGGTAAAAATGAGGGTCCTTGAAATAAGACCATATGAGCTACCCAAATTACAATGAAACTCTCCAAAAGTAGAGAACATGAGAAAAACCAATGGGAAAAACTCCTTTAATTTAGAGAAAAGAAGAAAGGATGGATAAAATGCTCCCTCAGAAGATGATGTTGATATAGACCACACCCTTAAAATAGATCATAAGTGAATAATATTTCTGTCGGTGAATGGTTTGGTCAAGATGTTTGCAATATAATCCAATGTCTAGCAATATATGAGATAAATGACCTATCCATGGATCAACTCCTTGATGAAATTCTGTGAATCTATATGTGTTTGGTCTGGTGATGTTAGATAAAAGTCCTTCAAATTTGAATGATGCTCTAATTGTCATAGAAGATGACTATGGGTTACCTTGATTAAATACAAAACTTTGTCAAAATCTTATGAAGATAGATGGTCTTCGTGCTAACATTTATAGATCCTATGTATTTAGCCTAAATAGAAGATAAAATAATAACATTTTTATTCTTTCTTAACTAACTAAATAAGCCAGAACCTAGCAAGAAATTGTAACATAAAGTGGACCTATGTTATGAACATAAAGTGATTTTAGATTAATCTGGATTTTCTAAATACTAAAACATGGATTTCTTGACCTGACGGGGATTATGAACTAGAAAATGACTTGAATGTACCACCTGGGGTAAGATTGTATAGTAGGGACGGGAATGAATGTATAGTTTCCCTCCTTTGTATAGTTTTTTTACCTTCTTAAAATCTCAACATGTGGATTTTTGTATTTTTAGCTTATTTAATTCCCTTTGCCACTATTTTTCAATCAATCTTTATCACAATGCACGATGTATCTAGATACATTTATCAAACCTCAAAAACCATAACCATGGATGACGTCGTCCTATAAAATAAACATTAGCTGGCTTGTGGGAACCCTTATACATTTCCTACATGAGAACTTATCCAAAGATGCCTCAAACCACATGTTATTCTCCACCTAACATGTGTTATCCAATTTTAGTGTAATCATATTTGACATATTATATTTGAAAATTCTTGACTTGATTTTTTTATCTTATGTAATATACAAGTTCAGCGGACAAATTTGAGTGCTTGTAAATGTGGGAAGCAATTCCCTAGACGTAGTGGGAAGTTTCATACCTATATATAGATGGTGTTTCCTTGATGAACGTGAAAATATATGTTTAGAGTGTAGGGACCTTTGAGTTCCTTTACTATTATCTTTTTCAATAGGTTTCGATAGGAGTGCTAAGCTCTTAAGTAGATTTTAATATTGATTTGTACATGTTTTTTGTATAGCTTATGACTGCTAGAGAGACTCCTCCATATATGCAGACTGTGGAGGCTACTGTAGATACTGCCATAGCATCTGCAGATCCACTAACTGAGGTACACAATTTTTTAAATTTGTTAAATTTTGGAGGTTCATTATTTCTTATTAAACTTAAATCTACAATATCAAATTTTGTAGGTATATATGTGAAATATTTAATTTGAAAATTAATTATTTGTATGTAGCTTACCCCTCGTGAGTCTATTGTTGTCCCTGCGACGCGTCAACAACAAATTGATAGGGATCATGACATTGCGGTAAGATTTCACATGCATTTTAACTAAATTGTACAAGTTTCTAAATTTTGAATGTATTTTAAAATTTTGGGTGTTAAAAACTTGTTGTTTATGAATGTGCAGGTTAGGTTGCAGGCATGCTTAGAGACACCTAGGACCACACAGATGAAATCCGTAGTGGCATCTCCCTCCACTACATCCCCAGGTCGTGGACGTGCTACTTCTAGCAGGGCGAAGAGAGGGAAGATGTTTCATGAGTAGATTTATAGTCCACCTGGATGTACATATGTGGTCATGAGTAGATTCACAGTCCATTGTATATATATATATATATAGCCTTTTGCGACCGCATGTGGTCCCATATGTACATTATGACACGTGCTTAGTTCGAGATGTATACATACATTATGAACTTATGTACATATATATTTTCAGAGACGTGCATCTGGAGCACACTTTGTTTGATTCTTATATATATATATATGTGTATGGTTTTATATAACGATAAATCTATAACTATATATGTTTGATTTGATTAAATCATATGCATGTATGATATTTTCTATTATTGCATCTATAGAATAAATGGGTTTTGATCATCTGTTCGTTGAAACTTGATAGATAAAGAGTATTCTGTAAACTGAACAATTGATAAATAAAGAACATGATTCTAGATACATTGTGTTTTTTTAGTACACATTAGTAACCAGATCAGAGGGAGAAGAAAATAGAAATATTTCTCCGATTGAATGGAAGTTTTATATATGGTTTGTAAGCTCTTCTAATGTTTTTTACTTCTAGTATTAATGTGCTTGAATTATCTAGACAATATTTTCATTCATGTATAGTTTATGTTTTCATGATCATAGAATTAGAAGTATTGTCCCTATGGATAGTCTCTTACTATCTTAAAGGCTATAAATTCAACGCTAATAGATCCTTTAATCATGTGCGAAGTTATGTTATTTCCGGGCTTTTGTTAAGTTTACATTCTTAATATGTTCCAAATCATCTCTTCATTGCAAATAGGCTTGGACACAAAATTGATATTGACAAAGTATTAAATTATTAAAGCATGAGTATGATCCAAAAAATAGATCTAGAAGTACCAAATTATATGTATTTATCCTTTTTGAAACTTGAAAATATATACCCTCAACATAATCGTTATGGAAAAACATGGCAAAGTCAGGTTGACGATGATTCTTATATATTTTGTGTATTGAACTGTGTGGTCATGGCACCAATTACCGTGACGTTTGCGGAACCGCTTCTCTTGGCTAGAGTGGCCAACGCAAATCCAGAGGTGGCGAATCTGTTGTCGATGCCAAGCGAAACGTGATCATTACAATTCGGGCTACTTGTTAAAAGAGCGTAGAACCATTCAAAGTAGCCCTAGATGATCCAGGTATGAGGGTTCAACTTCGACTGGTGAAAATAGCTCAAAAAATGCGAAAACTTCCAGAGGCCTCGTTTAACTCGTGAAATTTAACATAGTCACCGAAACTTCTGAAATAGCTTCTCTCATTTTTTTGCCTTCTCGCATTTCGGTGGTATTGTCCTACTGTTAAACGCACAAAGGGGTAATGCAGTGTAGCCATTATAAAGTTATAATTGTATATTTTGCACTCGAGTAGGTCGAGGACCGAACCGACTCCTCGACATGTCTAAGGTGGCCAGGTGATGCTAGAAGAGGTAGTTTGTTGGTCTCGAAAGGGTTATGCTTCCGGTTTTAGTTCGGGTAAATCCCTTAAGAGCCTTGAGACCAAAATATCATTCAAGTTAGGACACATGACTACTCGGACTCCATGGCACCTAGAGAGGCCTCGTCTGATCCGGCACCTTAATGTAGGGACCCTCTACAATAGCCTCTCTCATTTTTTTCCTTCTCTTTTGGTGCTCTCGCTGTCCTATTATTTGCAAACGCGTGAAATAGTGCAGTTGGAGCCAGTGTAAGGTTGTCAAACACTACATTTTGCAAATGGTGGGTCGTGGCACTGAACCGACTACGCCGAGCACATCCGGGTGGCCAAGTGAATGCTAGAGGAGGCAGTGTTTTGGTGCGCGAAAGGGTCGTTGCTTCTGGGCTACTTCATTCGGGCGTAGTCCCTTAAGAGCCCTGAGACCAAAATATCGTTCAACTTCGACGGGTGACTACTCAGACTCCGTGGCACCTAGAGAGGCCTCGTCTGATCTGGCACCTTGGCGTAGGGACCCTCTACAATAGCCTCTCTCGGTTTTTTCCTTCTCATTTCGATGCTGCACATGTCCTACTGTTTGCAAACGCGTGAAATGGTGCAGTTGTAAACACTGTAAGGTTGTCAGGACGCTATATTTTGCAAACAGTGGGTCGTGGCACCGAACCGACTGCGCCGGCACGTCCGGATGGCCAGGTGAATGCTAGAGGAGGTGGTGTTTCGGTGCGCGAAAGGGTCGTTGCTTCCGGGCTACTTCGTTTGGGCATAGTCCCTTAAGAGCCCTGAGACCAAAATATCGTTCAACTTTGACGGGTGACTACTCGGATTCCGTGGCACCTAGAGGAGTCATTTTCAAAATTTACAACATTTTCAAAATTTACTTGACTTTTTCAAAATTTACAACTTTTTCAAACAATGTTCAAGCTTCTCTTAGCTTCGAGAATTTAAAATTCTCTACTAACAGTGCCAACCACGTGAAGGTGGAAGCTTTTCTGGCACCACTAACCTAAACATAAAAGTGTTAGTCAAAGAAATTTAAGTTTCAAATCAAAACCATATACTATCTATATATGTACAAAATACACAAATTTAAAATAAAATATATTCAAACTTAAATCTAGATCTTTAAACTAAAAAAATTATATATATATATATATATATATATTGAAACTTAAATTATATATACCAGACATGAGCATTGTAAATTCATTCCAATGAACCATCAGGATCGGATCTACTCTGAATAGCAGACAAGATTGCTTCATGATCTGACTCTCGAACCTTCCAAAGAATCTTGTTATTAGGTCTTCCTCGATATCTATACAACTGAATATTTGTCGCTAGAACTAGATGTGAATATAAGAGTATTTTCCTGTGTGTCTCAAAGTCTTCAAACACCCAAACAGAGGAGTTTTTTAATGGATACCGTCGAAGCCAAGTTCCAGTAACTACCACTGACCCTGTAGGATACTCAATATCTTCACCATCTATAATAGGAGAAGTCAACTTCTTTCTTTCCTCGATGCAACGACATAAGAAATAGTTTGTTCCTTCTTCATTGTCTTCTGTTGCAATTACTGCAAACACATGTCCTACAAAAAAATAACCAAGGTTGAACAACTCAAATTTAAATTACATATTAAAATTTCAATGGACATAACTCAATACAAAAATTAAATAAATAACCATAAATACCTTGTCACACCAAAATCAAAATTTCATCAAAGTCCTTGGATGTTGTAACTTCATCTGCAAAAACAAGTTGTAATGCTTGTGGAGGTTGATAACTAGGAAGCGGAGTTAGAGGCCTACAAATCCATCCTTCCACCCATTCTTGTGAATCACACTCAGCAGTGACAAATTCGATACAAGATGCACAAAAACATGTCAACTTTCCTGTCCATACGGCTCACGAAGTAGCGTCTAAGCTACAAAATGAGTGCATATCACTGGACCCGGTGAGTGTCATACAATCCTCGTAGTTAGCAATATGTTTTTCCTCTATCAACCAAAAATATCTGCAAACTGTGGAATTTTCTTGAGAACCTCGGGCCATGTTGTCAGTACACCATTCCACTATGCTCTTTGCATCTTTTAATTTAGCACCATCTTTGTACTTCAACTCTTCTCTTGCAAGAGCTCTTTTCACACATGCCCCTGCACCGTCATGCTCTCCTTTTCCATGTCCAGCCTCAGTGAAACTCCAAATATGTTGCACACCCATCTTGACATGCATTCTACTCATCTAATAAAACATTTGTGCATTCTTAAACTGAGACGTGTAATTATCTGACCATATATAATGTTGTTTGAAGTGGATGTCCCTATAAGACAAGTTTCCATAAAATAACTGGAAACACCCTTGCACAAATTCAGTAGAATGAGTACGATCATCACTGATATAAAAGTGGTACTCTCTTAAAATTTTTTGATCATTCTCTGTATTGTCAGGAGAATGTAGAAATGCTCTATGCACAAAAATGGTAACTTGTACTGAGTTGTAATATTGCGATTGAATCTCCATTTGTGGTTGCAATGTGTAATTCTCTGTAAAATCGACTACTGAAACAATAGTACCAATAGGAAATGTGTCTTTTCATAGCTTGAATTGTTCATCCAACTATCGAGCTCTATGTGTATGCCTCGCATACTCATAAACAATTTCATCCTTAAATTTTCTCATAAATTGAAAAATGGGCATTTGTTTTGTAACTAGCTCACACCGTTTTGACTCTTTTCCATCTTTCAACTGGTATGCAATTGATTTATATTTATCAAATTCAACTAAATTATGTCCTATTGTACCTTCAATTTGCTCATGGATGTAACTTTCCAATTTAGGTAATCCGCCGCATGTATTACAACTTCCATCTAAACAATCCTGACTATAAAAAAATTGTCCAACTTCTTTTTCACAAAATATAGTAGGAATGAAATCCCTGGAAGATATTGGTGGAACTTGAACACCACATTCAGATAACATAGTTTCAGAATGAAAATTATGACGAATACATAAAAATTTAGCATAATGCATCGCAAATTCAACATGTTACCTACAACAACAAGTGGTGCAAGCATAGTTGATTTTCACATAGAATGGTTTCAACATTTCAAAAAAACGTTGACTAATTTTAATTTCCAGATTCTCTTGTTCAAACTTACGAAAAAATTGAGTTTGAGTCATATCTAAGAAATGCTTTGGATGTGGTTCACGATTAGTAGAACCAACTCTCTATTTTATCACATCTCTTGTATTAGGTGAAACTCTAGTGTTATCATGCCAAAATTTAATAACAACTTCTCTTATAGCATCAGAATTATTTTTGTCCTTACGCGGTGCTCTAGCAGAAAATGCCCAAAAATCAACATTATTGAGTGATTGAAAGATATTACGTCTTTCAATTGCTTTCATTAGAGTTTTTCGATTAACTTGCAACATTCGACTTGTTTGCGTAATCAAACATTATTTTTTTATTGATTCACTTACAACACTAGTAGCAAGTACATGATGCACAATATTACTATCCCTAGTTTGTCTCTTGACACCAACAGTGTGATATGCATCATGAAGGTTTTCAACAATTGTAGAGGTTTGACCACGTATGTTAGATGTTGTCAATCCTAAGGTGTTTAATGTAGGTCTCATTTTAATCAATTTCATCAAACTAACCAACAACTGACATCTTTGAGAATCATTTAAAATTTTAAAATGATTATCCCAAATTTCAGTGGCTTTTCTTCTAATTTGTCGTTCAGAAAGTTTGTCAGACATTGGTTTCAAAATGTTTTCATCAATTTCAATAAAAAAATTAGGTTTTTTATGTAAAATCCTAGAAGGTGTTTTTGTCAAATTTTGCTTGTCTACAATTTCAACATGAATTTCCTTATTCACATTTTCATTGTCTCCTTCAATTTCAACATTTGCTACATCATGAGTATTTAATTCTTCTTCAACATTGACAGTAAAAAGTTCTTCATCATGAGTATTTAATTCAACTTCAACATTGACAGTAGAAACATTACCTAGTTCTTCATTGCTTACAATAGTTGGGATTGAAGATGAACCTCTTCTACATTCACGAAGTTTCCGCATTCGCTCAACATTTTGAATTTTGTTGGCCTTTAATTCGTTTGGTATTTTTTTACTTAATGACTTCCTTTTTTGACTTCGTTTTTTGTCCCCCATGATGTTTTGCTTCCGGTGATAAGAAAAACGTGCCTGGAAAAAGACAGAATTTCACAGTAATTCGTACGGTAAGGTCAGAGAGTAAAAATCACATGGTAATTCAGACATTGGGATGTGTGTAAATATGATTTATGAACCGCGAGCGCGCTTTATGAATCGTGAGCGCGCTTTATGATCCGCGAACGCGCTTTATAAAGCGCGCTCGCAGTTTATAAAGCGCGCTCACGGTATTGTTAAAAAAACCCTAATTGCGGATCTATCTGCCGAACCTAAGCCTCGAAAAAACTTTTGTTTTTCCCCAACCAAAGCTATGGAAGGTCATTATGAAGTGTAAAAGGTCAAAAAACCTCAAATTTGCTCTTCCAAAGACTTAAACCATGCTAAAAAACTAAAAACATTTCACAAAAATGGTGCCATCGCGTAGGGTAGACTCTTAGCTTTGTAGAAATATTGTTTTTAAAGTGAATAGAATAAGATAAATATCATTTTATAATTTCTTACTAATAATAGGTCTTTAAAACATTTTTTCCCGTGAATGTTCATGTCTACGTTTAAGACTGTAACTTTTGTTTCACTTATCAAAATATGATAAAACTTATACCATCCCAAGCGTGGACAAATTCTATACATGTTAAAAAAAAATGATTTCGATATTTTTTGATATAGTTATGGCGGGTGAACGGAAAGCGCTCCATTTTCTAAATATTTTCAGACCACTTTCACGGAAAAAATCATTAAAAAAATATATTGCTAAAAAAAATACAAAATAAAATCCATCCCAAGATAGACAACTACATCTAACGTTTCTCCAAAGGAAAAAAAAAAAAAAAAAAAAAAGATTTGGTCATCCAAAATGCGGGCAAACGGACTACAATCTTATAAGTTTTTTCAAAAAAAATAAAAAAATCATATAATTTTTAAGTGTTTAATATAGCTAAACTTGTCCGTTTTTTACAAAAATTAGTATTTTAGAAATTAGATTCTGAATGCTACGATTCATATTTATATAAATTTTTCTAATTTAGAGTGCGTGTATAGCTAATAATCCCTACAAGTTGAGATTTTGCTGTTTTTTGCAATATGACGTCCACGGATGACCCTATATTTGTCCATCAACTTTCTGCACTTACCCAACTATCACATGACTATCAAATAATGTCAAATTTAATGTCGAGAATCAAATTGAACAACTCACTCCATTACAGCCTTGACTACCATTGTCGAACACCTCTCGGTGTAACTATTGGTGTTAAAAAATTGTCTACTTTCTCTTATTTTCTTATAAATATCCAAAACATGTCAAGAGATATTAATTTGAAGGACTTTAGATTTTTCACTTATCATATTGATTAATAACTCCATTATATTATTTGTTAATTTTCAATAGATCGGTGACAAATAACATCAATCTAGCTACACTATTTTGTTGGTATCAAAATAATTTAGTTGGGAAAATGGGGTCTCAAACTCTATAATATGTCCAAGATTTTACTATGACTTCTCCAAAGACAAAAAAACTTATGGTTAAATGGATGTCAATTATATTTTCACAAACCATGTTTATTAGTAAGTTCATTACACTTTCTATTGATTTTCCATTGATTTTTAGTAAATGACTTTAATTTAGCTCTACTATCATGTCGGTTCAAAAATATACTTGGGAAAAAATAGCCCAAACATTACCATATGGCCAAGATATTACTATTTTTGAATTGACTTCTCAAATATTTTTTCATTTCAAAGTTGACAACCAAATAGACGTCAAATTTCATATTGAGAATACAAGTGAACAACTCACTCAATTACATTACTTGGTTGTCATTGTAGGAATGTCTCTTGACACAATTATCATTGTTTTAAGGTTTGTCTTTTTGCAAATACACGATAAATAAGTTTCTTTTGGAAATCACTATTTTATTCACTAATGGCATCATTTTCATGTCACATACTTGTGTAGGATGACAAAAACATCTTAACATTTTAAATTCATTTGCTAATACTTATGGTTTACAAGTTAATTTTAGTAAAACAAATGTCATATTTTCAACATAACCAAGCAAAAGTGCATAACACTAATACCATTTTAAAGTTAGTTTGGTTAAAGTTGTTTTCTCTTATACTTACCTTGGTGTGCCTGTCTTTGAACCTTCCATCAATATACTTTTTGTTATATAAGAGAGATTATGCCAAGAGTATGTTGCACTTAATACACTTGATAGTTAGTGTTTCTAGTTTCAGTTTCAAGACGTCAAAGTGAAAACTATGTACCTTTCAAACTTTACTATCACCAACAATATAATTACATGATTGTGAGTTTTGGGAACCTTGACTACATGGTACCAACTAAGATTGGGTTGATTGAGTTCTTATTTCTATGAAATCTAAAAAAATGTGGGCAAAACAGTCAATTCCGCATGAAATTATTTTTGTTGAATTTAGAATTCATCCCCTTCATATTTCAGTCGTTTTCCATGTAGTGATGTTGTTTCACAAATTTAGATGTATGGCAGATATGATAATTGAGCATAATTGATATCCATTGAAGTCTCTTTCATTACCTATGAAATTATGTGAATAAAGGATTAAGAACACTTGGTATGCTCAATGTACATCTTTCTTATATGATTTAGTACTGATATCAGTTATTTGCCTTCTAATGCAATTTCTATTTTTATATTTCCCACATGTTGAAAATGAGATATTGATAGGGGCATTAGGGATAGGATCAAAAATTTCTACATAAAATCACCTTGGGCAGAATCATCACAACAATTATTAACAAAATGCATCACTACTTGGAGCATTACCTTCAAATCTAGAAGATGTATTTATTATACTCTCAATTACACTAGTTTTATTTATTTATTTTAGATTTCCTTTGTCAATTGTGAGGATGCTTTCATCAGCGTTGCATGGACACAAAACACTTTCTTTAGCGACATCAACGCATATATGTAAACGTCTTTATAATAATGTACTAGAATCATAACATTATTTTGCGTTTAGGTGTCCAATGTAAATATGAATTTCATGGTAGTATAGTAAATCAAGGTTCCTTACAAAATCTTATTCAGTATGAGGATCAATGATGTGCCTTTATTCACCAGAGAGATGACCTAACACAAAGATGGCATCCTTGAGAATGATCAAAACAACTCTCTGCTTGATGGTTCAACTTTATACTTGTTTCTTACACCTCAATTTTGGATACACAAATGGACTCATTGTCTTACTAAACACTCATGAGTTATCATGAAAGAGATCTCAACAAATTAACTCTTATGTTTTATGTTTTATTTCATTTTTCTCTTGGGAGATCTTATTTGAATTGTGCTTTTCTTGTAATCTTATTACTCTATTACCATATTCATTAGACATTACTATATATTCTTGTTTGAAACCTGCATGTAACTATGAAACCCAAATTTCATGGCCTCTCGAGTTTGAATTTGACATTTATTTATAACTTTTTTACATTTTTAAACATAAAATGCTTTCAAAATTTTAATCTCAACATATAACTAACATTCTTTATATCAATTTATATATAAATTATATTAAATATAAATTAAAATTTGTTGAAATGAAAGCTGGCTTGTTTTTTTAATTCAATATTACAATATCAATACTGCTCTACACAATTTAAAACGCAACACTAAAAAATTACCATCACTAAAAAAAATATTTGACGGACGTAGGTGGCCGTCAAATTTAAAAAATATCATTATTGGCCCCTTACTAAAATAATCTACTTTCCATAGTTTACCCCACTAAAATGGCGCTAACTATTGGAATCAACCACAAGTGAGGAGTGGGCACGTGTCCATGCCTACCAAACGTGACCAACCAAAATCTAAGAATTAATGCGGTTCCAAACTACGATTGCCACGTCAACATTTGAGACCGACTCATCGGGATTTATTTTCCGACGTCCGGCCAAATTTTTAATCGTTCGGGAAGCAGAAGGCGCGGCCCGCATTTATCCGGTCTGCCCCATGTTGGCGGGTCCCACAACGGCCACTTTATTTAGTTGCAGTTGGAGACGGTGAATTCCCAACGTAACACGTTGACTAGTTACTTTGATGCTTTTCACCGTACGCAAAATACGAAATACTCAGGATATTCCTGCCACGTCGCATTTCTGACAGTCTGGCGTGCCACAAAATAACTCGGAATCTTTTTTTAACACGAGACAATAGAAAAGTGGTGAACACATAACTATTAACAAGTATTCTGTTCGTGACGGTCGACTTTGCAATTAACGACGAGACTTGGTGACGTTTTTAAAAATTAAAAATAATATAGCCGTGACTTCTTTTGAAATTCTAATGCGCCCTTTAAAAAATATTTCATATATTAAATAAAATAAAATCAAAAAAATAGTTAGACATGCCAACTTGTATGTAAAATCATTGTTTTTAATACAGAATAAAGAAATAAATTTATGGTAAATAAGGAAAACAAATTTATTGGGAAAGAGATTGAAGGGTGAGCAATTTGAAGTTATTTCTTTCAATTCAATAATAAATGTTTAAGGTGTTTTTCTATTAATGGAATTATCTTATTTAGAGATATGAAAATTGTTAAAATAAATAATAATATTTTTATTTATAAAAGATTAAAATTGACAATGAAATTGAAAAAATATATAATATAAAATAAGAAATATAGAGTGAAGCACAATTCCACAAAATTTAAAAGATAACAATAATTAATTTTCATGTAAGAGTAAATATGTGAAAATGGTAAGATTTTAGTGGTAGTCAAATATATATGGAAAGAAAAGAGCCACGATTTTTGATCCTCATAAAACTTATTCCAATATCTAAAGAGGTAAAAGAATCACAGTCTAAATACAAAACAACTCTTAGTTTTAGGGTTCATAGAACAATATGCTCTTAAGGAATATGGTGCTTCATCTTGTGCCAATGGAACTCTCATATTACAGGGTAATTGGAGCCTATTATAACTTGGAGGTTGGATGAACACTTCCTCAAACTGAAGATATGAATGACACTTAACATAAAGAGGTTTAAGAGGCACTAACAATTTGGACTATCGGTGTGATTTTAAAATATCGTCCCTAATACCCTTATTTATCTCTTTTCCAACTATATTTGTTGCATAAAGAAAAAATAAATAGAAGAAGTATGTCCATATCAATATCTATAAGGCTTAATAAAATGGATTCCTTAGTATACTAATTAAAAACGTCATTAAAGTAATACTTAAGTTTATAGAAGTCATCTCAAAACGACTCTTAAAATGCCGCAAAAAATAATAAATACGTTTTAAAACTTTAAGAAAATAAATAATTATAGATGATGTAGATATAAATAAAAATATATATTAAAAATCAAAACAACATAAATATAATAAAAAATTGCGAGTTAATTTTTATATAAAGTCATTTATAATATGAATGAGAGGAGAAGGAAGACTAAACAAACAAACAAACAAACAAACAAACAAATTCATTCGACAATTAATCAATCATTTTATTAAGAAGTTCATATCTATTAACATATAGATAATTATATATTAATATTTATATATTACCACAAATTAAATGTATTAATGAATATGAGATTAATTTATTTAAATGAATAAAGTTTTTTAGACTCATAAAAATTTCCAAAATACATAAAAAGATATATTTACTAATATTAAAACATTTATTTAGATATCACTAATATAAATATATATATATATTAAGGGGGGAAGAAAAGTTATTATTGTACTTGAATATTACCAGTACCACTATATAAGAGAAATAAATTAAAGAATTCTGTCCTTCCACAACCTTAATAATGATGTCCAAATAATGTGAAAGGGATGAGAACATCAAAAAAGAAAGGATCCCATGAAACTGACTATTATCATATTGTCATCATTTGTGACGAACGACCATCATTGATTTTTGGCAGATAATGCTGAGTGACATTTCGAATCAGATATAAATTAATAACAGTGAGATTTTTCATAGGATGCCTCTCATCCCAATCCCATGTTTTGTTGGTTTACTTATAATTGGAATAAAGGCATTGAAAATCTCAATTGAGTAATACTCCTTCGAATAGTAGTAACGTGAGAAAGATATCATAGCTAGTGCAACGGTGGTCATGCACTAGATTTTATAATGATGACAACCAAAAGCTTTAAAAAATTATTGAAATTTTATGCAAATGATTAAATACGTGTGAATAGAATATGACAGAAAGATGGGCTTTTTAAACCAATTTCATTATTGTTTTAGTGATTAGTCAATAACATCAACAATTTAGTGTTAAAGGCGATCACAATTATTTATATGCTATTCGCATATTTAGGAAAAATATGTATTTGACAATAAAATAAAATATTTTTGTTAATTATTTATAAATTAATATTAAGTTAAAATATCGATGTAACAGTTATATATATATATATATATATATATATATATATATTTCCTAATTGAATGGTATGGGCGAATAATAGATAAAATTATCAACAATATAGTAAGAGGGATGGCAATCGCTATTTACCAATTTAAAATAATTTCCCTAGATAATCGCTGTGATAGGGGCAATATTAGATGAAGATATTTGCGATAGTCTCACCTTCAATGACAACTCAAAACACCATGTATACGACTGCTAAGTTCTTTAAGATGGTCATGGAAACATATAATGGATGTGTATATAATTTTAAATGCATTCACAAGGGTGTTTGCTAACAATAAATATCAAGCATGCATTCTTAATAGTGCTATCGAGTTTATCCTTATATTCCACATATTTAAAGATCACATGTTGTAGTAGATCCACATTTAAACATGCTTGAGATACTATTGCATTAGGAACAAAAATCACGACTTCAATCAAGTCCTTAAGGATCAACACCTTAAAAGGCCGCATATTGTATAAAACACACCTGGAAAGATGTTTGGAGCATAGTAACTACCGCAACATCTTCACTTTTCTCACATTTCATATTGATCAAGGATATAAACTCTTCATTCGAAGGAGAAAATACTTGGTCATGATGAAACATTATTTCTTCATAATGTTCACGTTGATGTGTGCATGTTAGTGCATGCTTCTATTAACGCGAAATGACTCAAAGAGATTATTCTATAAATTGGATATGTTTATAAGGAGCAAAACATTCATACATTAATGTGTATGATGATTTTATTGTTTTAAAAAGCTTTATTTGGATGCATTGTTAACGAGTTCTCTTCTTGTTACTTCCCACCTCCCCTTGTAATGTCTTATTTTCCATTTGATATTCATGAGCACCAATACTCATAGATTTTCCTACCATTCACATTGTGTGCCATTTTCTCCTCATCTGCCCCCAACTTGATATTCCTCAACACCTTGTCATGATAGTCATTCCTAGATGTTGCTTCGAGTCTATCACGATCCATCCAATATGTTAGCAGTTTGAAAAATTGACCAACCAATATAATATTTAGCACTTTTTAGATGGTGTTTTTTATTCTAGGTTAAAATTTCAAAGTGCTAACTTATGTGATATTTAGATAAATTTGATATACACTTCCTATTCATATCAACATCATGAATATTGCATATATTATGAGATTTCCAACATCAATACCCAATCTTCTAGCATTATTTTCTTCATACAATCTAATGGGATAATTTCCGCACAATCTAGGTACCCATTACCAAGTTTTATAAGATCACAGTTTGATAGAGTTTTTAAAGAACTCAATCTTTCTATCAACTCTATGAGCATAATGCAGAGATTCCACAATACAAGTGGTTATTGAGATTCATTGATTGAAATGCACTATTTGAAAATAATTTCATAAAGTGGGTATAGAATATTAGTTAGCTCTTCTTAAAAGGGAAGAAAATTAGCAAATTAGAAAAAAGTATTATCGCAATACCTAATATATATTTTTTTGAAAATGGATTAAATAAACATCGTGCCTAAACCTCATGCACATTTGGAGTTCCCAATAAAGTCATCTTTTGACATTTAAATATTAAAAAAAATCCTATAGTTAAATGGTGGGCCATTAGTCTTATAGACCACGTGTTGTGGATTCAAGTTTTGATGACTGCAATATTAAATTTGGTCAGAGTCTATGCAGCACAAGAGCCAAATCAACACAATATAATAGTATATTCAGGATATCAAACACACAATACATGGCTATTATATAGCCATAGAGATAACCAAAAAAACTTCCTAGAAAATGGGAAGGTGTTACAACAAATAACCCATAATACTAACCAATAAACTATATGCGAAGTTATAATGTTATTCCTAACAATATACTATCAACAATCTTACCGTATTAACCATACGGTTAACAACTAATTAATTACTATTTACCTTTCAGTAAATATCAAAAATCATGTGAACATTAATTTCCTAACATTCCCCCCTTAATGTTTACATGGTAGCAAACAACTATCACACATCTTTTACAGCTTGCCGTCGGTGCTTGTTCATGATCTTGGTACAACACTCGAACTGAAGGTAGAAGAAGGAACAAATCAACTTATTATCAACCATAGCGCTGTCGGGAACACATCTGACCGACGAGGATGGGAACACGCTTTGGAATCATCTGCTTATCAACTAGTTACTCTAGGGAGCACTTCTGACCTAGTAATGTGGGAACTCAAGTAGGAACACATCTGAACAATGTTAAATGTTTTTCCAGAGGCTAACCACAAACCTAGGTATAAATAGGAACACATTTGATTGTTTGACCTTTTCAAGACTCATGATGTTGAATTTCTCGGTGCTATCTGTTCTTCACTATGTTATTACATCAGGGAATAATATAGGAATAACCACATATACCATTGAACAGGAACATATGACATATGTTCTTATTTTTTACACCACATTGAAATCCACATCACTCTAAAGTGAAAAGCACACACGTGCCACCAAATTAGTCTACGCGGCCTTGTCGTTGGTGACTGAAGAGAGGTTGTTGGTTGTCTTCCAGCCTTCGATGCCCCTGTCCTCCATCATACGTGTTGCTAACTCAACAGAATGAGAACATGAAGCACATATGTTTCCACATTGAGCTTATTATTTTCTTCACTCACGCAATGTGAAAGCCTTTATTTTGCCAGACGTCGGTTAACACTGAAAATGCGTTCATAAGGCAATTTTTTTTCATATTTTTAAATTTTTTTGACAACTTGACTATTTTGACTAATTAAAAATGATAATGAACAAATATCCTAAAATCACCTATTTGACAACAACAATACCATTAAAAAAAATATCGACTCTTTTACATGACCTTGTTAATATGACTCAAATAGCTTATAATTGACAAGATGAAATGGTGCCAAATGACTTTTACAATACAATACATTTGACTATCAAGACTCTAAACAAAAACAAAATAACCTTTTTATATATACATATACACTAGCTTTAGTAAATTTGAAAATTTAAAGGACAATTACAAATATTAAGACTACAAAATCACATACTTACATTAAATTGACTAATTTGTAATGGACCATTTATCGAACTTAACCAAAAAGAGAATACTAAAAAAAAACACACTAAACAATAACTATGACTTTTAAATAAACTTATGGACTTTGAGGAGATAACTCAGCTTGAATTAGGGCTTGAGGTGGTCCCATTGGCGAGAGAATTTGGTGGATGACATGACACAAAAAAGCCACATATATGCAGAATAAAGATAACTGTAATTTCATGGATGGGGAGGCCATTGTGTCTTAGAGGGTGCGAGTTGGATCACAGAGGGGTTTCACGTTCCCACTACGGTGAGGAGGGATATTCCGATTCGAGTTGCTACAGAAGGTTTGTTTTTCATGAAAATAAATGTTGGGCTTGTTGACTCTAAAATGTTGTATGCATGTAGGCACACATGACATGTCCTCACAAGATAACCAATCAAACCCTGCAAACTACCTTCACATTTAGGTTTTGACACCAATGATCAAGAGGAATTGATAAGCTCAAGAGTCGAGCTTGCACAACAATAGAACTCAATTGATCCCAATGTTCAATGCAAAAATATACAAATGCAAGTTTGCATGAAATGCTTCCTCTCCTTTATGTATGTTATAGACCCAAGCCACAATGGGATTCACAATTTACATACACCGATCCAAAGACCTCCTAGCAGTGAATGATGTATCAACTGGGGCACTTGTTTGGACGTTGGACAAACAAGAAACCAAATTTAAGTGAAAGAATTTGAATGGGATAAAAATAGCTTGTTATTCACACTTATGCGGCCATAGAAACACAGAGTCTTGGACAACGTTCTTCGGATCTTTTCACATGCAAATTTTAATCCCAATGCAAGTTTATTCCAACTTCCCCAATATGATGTTGACAAACTCGATATATCCAACACAATGAATCTAGGGATCCAATGCAAAACGTTTTCCTATATACAAATATTTATGAAGAAACTCATAAATTTGGGCAAGATTGCAGACTATTGCATTGCCCTTGTTACCATTCTATTTACCTATAATAAGCACAAAACATATCTTACTCTGATACCAAATATTAAATTTGGTCAGAGTCTATGCAGCACAAGAGCCAAATCAACACAATATAATAGTATATTCAGGATATCAAACACACAATACCTATATAACCATAGAGATAGCCAAAACAACCTCCTAGAAAATAGGGAGGTGTTACAACAAATAACATGTAATACTAACCAATAAACTATATGCGACATTATAATGTTATTCATAACAATATAATATCAACAATCTTACCATTTTAACCATACGGTTAACAACTAACTAATTACTACTTAGCTTTGGGTAAATATCAATAATCATGTGAACATTAATTTCCTAACATGTAGTGAAATTGTGCATGAAAAACATTCTTTTTCCTTAATAATTTAAAGAATACAGGTTCCAACTTAAGAACTAAGTCGATTCTAGTGGGCCAGCTATGGAAGTTCAAATCATAGATGGTGTGGATGCTTTCATCAGTATGAAAGGTCCACCAGGTTCACCCGTGCAACAATTGACTAATTTGGCTATGCGAATCATCAGTACTACTAGATGATACTCCATTGTGTTTGTTTATATATTTGATTTCTCATCTTTTCTTATTGCTACTATTTTATAGATACTTAAGGTAACTTTGTAAGGGATGAATTTAACTATTTTTTATAATCCTCTGTAACATGTTATGACTTGATATAACAGGCTTCTATTGCCTTTAAAAAAAACTCTTGTATAATATATAATTAACATTTGCATGTATGAGGTTACAAAGTATGTGAGGAGGAATGTTGATGTTCAATTTATTAAATCATTTATAATTATGTTGCAGTCTTTTTTCAAACAAATCACGTGTCTTCTGCATACTTTCACATTTTACATACATGTTTGTAACATGACATCTAACAACAATTCACTTTTTATCATTTTTATGGCTCTCTGTACCATGTTCCAAAGCTTACATTTTGGCATAAATTGGGATAACGCTAACAAACGTTACAGAGTGAAAAATTTACACTTGTAAAATACATTATAATTCTTCAAGTCTTTATTAAAAAATAATTTTGTGAATATCCTACAATCATCTAGTGTCCTATGAGACCACATTATGTTGATAGCATATACAAAGCACACAAATTATTCGACCAAATTCCTTGACTAAATGTGGTGTCATAGAACAAGTCCAACTTAAAAAAGGACATATAACAAGCAAAGACCGTTACTTCCAAGAGTAAATATTCACTGCATGAAGTAAAGAAATTACTTTTTCTCTTTGATGCTGTTGAGGTCAAGAGTGAATTCATCAAGCCTTTTCATAAAAAAAACGTGATCATCAACTATAAGAGTTGTTAAAGCCTTAGTCAATTACAATTTTCTATCAATTTCCTGACAAATCCTCTGAATCTACACTAAAAACATCCAAACATTGGTTGATCCTCTCTTCTTTTTATTTCCACAGATTTTCCAAAATTGGTGTAATTGTAGTTGGGACAAAATGGTCAACTAGAACATACAAAAATTGGTTATTTTTTACTTTTTTTTTCCAAAATAAATAAACGAAAGTATTAACAGTGCCTAAATGAGCCTACCTAAGTCTATGCCAACAATGCTAAGGGTTTTTTCTCTCGTTCCGTAATAAGGATTAAGTGGTCAAGAGATTAGAAGTCCTAATCCCATGCCATGGGTATTGGATTCCTAGACATACATTAAGCGTTTTATTTTTCTGAAATAAAGATGCTTTTAAGAAAAAAGTAAACATCAGAACAAACCAGAATTATTCTAAGTCGTACCGTATACTAAAGGACGAAAGGAAAAGCACCGCCAAAGCATATACGTAATGTCGAAATATGAATGGATACAAGTCTCTCCGTTTCACGTTTTGATCTCGGAAATCATAAATTATACTAGTATTTCTTTAATTTCAAGTGAAATAATGTTTCATGCAAAGTAGGCTAGCTAGTTGGTGCTCATCACATATGTTCTACAAGCTATTTGATGATATCATTTTATGTCACTCTTGGCTCTCGTAAGGACTAATTAATATTATGGTGTTTGCGTATATTGTCAATTTTTGCCCCCGGACAAAAATGGACAATATGATAATACCCTGAGATCGAAGATTCTTCCATAAAGATTTTGGGGTTATCAGAATAACTTCAAGCTTTGAAAGCCTTGTATGTTATTCTGGAGGGTTTCGGGATCCTCTGGGATTGTTCCTTCTTTTCATATCTTGGAGGTTCAAATTGGTCTCGGAACGAGAAAATTGCCTTTGGAAGACCCATACTTGCTCAACTCAAGCAAGACACAGTTAAAATTGGCATATGTTTTTTTCAGGTGTCTTGTCATACCCTCATGTCTCATTTGTTCATAGAAAAGTTCAGAAGTTTAAGAAAGGACAACGTAAGACATGAAAATTTGTCAACACCAATCACAAATGGGCATGAGCTAAAAGTGGCCGAGTTGCTCATTGCGTTAGTTGGCATGTGTTAGTGTGATTTGCGTAGAGCGAGCTCTGCACCGAGCTCATTTCGGTGGTTGAATCTACATTCAGAAATTAGGAAATTAGGACAATGAGCAATAAAGGTCGTGGAGTCATCGCAGGACCAGAAGCTCGGGAACGAGGCATGCCGAGTTGAATCAAGATTTCGGAGTTTAATTTTGGGGATTCTTTTCGGACAATTCTGTTTCGGAATTTCAAAGATTTTTGGGATTAAAAATGTCAATCAAGTTGAAAATTTCGAAGCCCGAAACCTCGAAACTCCGAAATTCGAAAAAAAAAATTCGAAGAAATTTTTTTAGAGAAAATTTAGAAAAAAAATTCGTAGAATTTTTTGGAAAAATTTTCGAAAAAAAGTTTTGGAGAAAATTTTCGGAACTTTCTGGTTCGGAATTTCAGATTTTTTGACTTCGGAGATTTCTTTCAGAACTTTCATTTGCAGAATTTTAGAGATTTTTCTTTCGGGTTTTCAAAGACTTTATTTTTCGAATTTCTCTAACTTCGGCTTCCAAAACATAGAGCTTAATGTCTACTTCCACGTCAAGGGGAAAAGAGAAGATGAAGTAGGTTGTTGAGATATGCAGTGAGTTACAGGGTGCAAGAACCACCATTTCTAAAAGTGGATGAGTCATTTTCTGAAGTTAGTAACAACCTGAATTTGAACCCAAATCAAGTTGAGTAGCCATGAGCAGACAGATTCGAGCTCCGAATCAGTCAAAGTTGTAGGGTTGACTTGATCAAAACCTTTTGCAACAAATTTGCTATTTTTATGGGAGCATGTTCCCTTAATATTAATGACATTTCTATTTTTAGTTAAGTGTTAGTTAAGGCCCAATTGTCATGGCTCAGCCTAAAAGGCTTATAAATAGTTGAGTATAAGGAGTATTGAGAGGATAGAGAGAACAAATGATATATAGATTATTTTTGAGAGTAGTTTCTCTTTAAGCTTGGAAGAGTGCTTCTAAGATTCTAAGATACCTTTTAATTACATTCAGAGTTACACTTTGCTGTTGAAAATCTGATTTATTGTGTTGAATGGTTAATCAATGTTTACTTTGTGAATTTACAAATCCTTAGTGAGAGTGATTAACCTACCTGTATTTCAGAATATTTATTTCATGCTATGAAGGAATAATACTACTATCTTTTATGTTAGTTGTGGAAATCTTATTTTCCTTCTGCGTTGATTTTATGTCATTATTATTCCTGGTTGCAGAAATAGATGTTTGATATATGCATGTGTGGTTTCTTTATGATGAAATAATTGTGTGTTGAATCTGATTTGATCTACCCTTATGAATAATCAAGTTTAACAGAGGAATGCTTGCATTGGTTTGTGGTATTTTGTGCCCTTTCTAGTTGTGATAGGTGAAGGTGGTCAGTGATGTAAGCATACCTCCCACAATAACCCTTCCAGATGTTGAACATCCCTTGATTTGGTGCATCAGCACTTCTAGTATAGGTTTTATTTCCTTACAAATCTCTTTCCATAATCCCATGAAGTGTTAGCATAAGACTAGATAACCCTTTTATCTTGCATCAGAAGTAGTGTTGTGTTTAGTTAGGAAGAGGAAGCCAACCTTCTCCGGAGGTTCACCTTGAGCCCAAGTCCCACAACTTGAGAGGTGATCCCATGTATCCCAATCACACCGAACGTCCTGTTCACATTCTAGCCATTTGGAGGGTGCAGTGATTTGGTGACAATAGTATATTTGTGTATTTATTGATTATTGGTATAGATTAGACTTTTATCGACACATGTTTCTTGTATTTCGATAAGTTTTTAATTTGTTCTTTATACATTTTATGCGACTTTCAATTTTGTATTATTCCTTGTGACTCTACCATTCTTCAGTTGATTATGTGTGCGTTTCTATCTGTCCATATTTAATTCCCCTTTCTCTTGCTTTCTCTCTCCTCTATTGTTTTCTCTATCCCCCATGTTTTTCTAATTTTCTGGACATTTACTAGAACCATAGGAGTACGATTTAGGTTACCAGATTTGTACCACTGCAATTTTGGTTCATCATCTTGCGGGCCATTTCGACCCTTGTTTTGGGTCCCACGAGGTTTGTGCGAAGATTTCATAATGTCTTTCTTTGTATAATTTGGCCTTAAAACCCTAACACATCGCTAAAATAAAGTAAAAAACATAAAGTGTAATAGTCTTGGATTACCAACCCTTAGAAGTTGTGTTAAATATAACCTGTGAAATCATGGCTCATGTAGTTCTATGTAGAATAATATACCTCCCAAGGTAAGAGAAGACTCTAGTTTCTTTCTAACCTAAAGAAAATGAAATCAACTAGATATGAATTTCTCTCAAGCCTTCTTTTGGTACAAACATGTGAAATAAATGGATTCTCATAATTGTATAGATTATCTATTAGAGCATAATTGTTCCTAAATGATGCTTGATCATGTCCTTGTTGGAGAATGTGAATTGTCTATGTACTTGTTATTAAAATGGATCTAGGGGCTTTGTATATATAGGTCTCCCTAATTTAAATTACGAACCTATTTGCACGTGAAATTCAACCTAAAATAGTGCAAAATATTAACACGAAGGTGCTCATTCTAAATCAAATCTTGAAACTAGAAAGGATAAAAACAATGGGCCCAATACTACACAAGATGATGCTGATGGTGTCCTAAAAAAATAAAATGGAGAAATGAAATACAAAGAGGAATCCCAAAAGCAAATAGAGACATAAAGAGAGAAAATGAAAGAATGATAGGAGTTTATAGGAAAACACAAATGAATAAAAAGTTTGAAACATGAGAAGATGAGTTAATAAGATCCTAATTTAAACTAAAGGTCCATATGTACAAAGCCACACTAAAAAGATTGCAAAAACAAATCTTATCCAAAATTAGGTTTATATATATATGTATAATAATATTCCTGGACGTGATTACATAACGACGTACTTTTAGTCATTTAAATTTGCATGGCATATTCCTATCATGTGTATATTATTATGTAGTATATTGTTGTCTTTGTACAAATTGTGTCTATACATAGTTATATTATTACTTCTAATGGCATGCCATCTGATTATTAACTTATGTTTTAGACATATTAGGGTTGTGTAATACCTTAAATTTGGTTTGAGAACTTGACAATGTCACTTTATGTACTAATATTGATACTATAGTTCATTTACACATATTTGACCCATTTCAATGATCTTGTTGATCTATCTCGTACCCTATTATCTGCCAGACAACAACCATTATCTAGTTAAACTCCTCATAAATCACTTGATCTATTATTGAACACCAACATAAATTTCAACACGTCTCATCCCAATTTTTAATCACACCTTAGATAGGTTTGTAGCTCTTAGATGGGTTAGGTTATGTACCAATCCACCCCCTAAAACTTGTTCATTTGCACTCTAATGGTCATATTTTCATAAGGGTTACTTTTCTTAGTCAGCCTAAACAATACTTATGGGTCGGCTGAGCGAGAAAACTAAAGAAAGGTCAACTATAAATACAAGCATACCTTAACCTATTAAGGGTACCTAACACTCACCTTGGACATACCTAGGAGATCTCTAAGAAGGTCAAGAAGTACTAATTTTTCTTATTTCTTAGAGCATATCAACACAACAAAAAGCTACGAATTTAAAGTTATATATATCCCCACCCTAGATCACACACAAGATAAAATTTGAAATATAAGGTCCAAAGTGCATGTTGCAAAGTGTTAGGGATGAATCAAGGGCTCATTCATTTCTCAATTAGATTTTGTTGCATATCATTGCAAGCTTAGGAGAACTACATGAATATAAATTATATTTAGGGTAGTTTTATATAAACAATTCTCATCCATCACATGTGTGTATTGAGGTTAGTCCGACTCAAATGGACTAACCCCATTTTTATGTCAAAGACACAAAGCCAAGATTTCAAAAAAGTGTTTGCACCCTAATTAGATTTAACTTGTAACCTAATTGATTTTACTGAAATAATGCACTAAAGGATGTAAGGATTAACAATAAGTGGATATTATGATTAATTAACTTTCAACATTAATTATCACAATCATAATAACGCTTTTATATTTATGATAGATAAGATACAAACTTGACAATACAAAGGAATGAGCACACTTGACTAATTACATATGATTATGGAAGGTTATGGGAAGATGCACTATAGGAACATAGAGATATACACTTGATTAAGCTTAGTTTTAGAGAATGTATATGGAAATCAACCTAGGGCGGGATCATAAAATTTTTTCTAGAGCTATGGTATTGACCCTTCTGTATGGTTTTGGACCTTCCCAGATTTGGGTTCTATAAATTTCTGACAATTTTGGTTGTCTGAAAATATTTGTTCTTGTCAAACCCTAATTTTTGATCATGCTGCAAAGCTCTTAGAATACTCTGATCGTCATATCAAACCCTAGACATGGATGAGAAGTCTTATAAAACAAACATTAGTTGGGTTATGGTCACCACCGTGTAGTGTCGATGTTGGTACTACTTCAAAGAGGCCTCAAACCGCACATCATTCTCTCTACCTAGCATGTGATATCTGAATGAAGGCAACTAGATTTGAAAACCACCTTTGATAATGTTTGAGTCGAGTTTTCCCTTGTTAAGATATTTGGAAAAGGGATGTTTGAGTTCTCATAGAAGAGAGAGTTTGATGTCTTGACCTAGTAAGGAGCTTCATACTTATAGAGGTTGTTGTCCTAATGACTATAGGTGTGTATTGTGAGATTTAGGGAGCCTTAGGTGCCTTTTACAAGTATTCAAAGTGAGTGTATCAATGTAGTGCCATAGGATTTTCATGTTAGCAAATGAGTTAGTGTTTATTTTCTTATATAGGGTTCCGTAGATGATTTATTGAAGAAAGGTTGACCTAGAGATATTACAAAACCCAACAAAAGATATGAATCTAAAAGTAAAGATGGTGGACATGTTGGTCCATGACCATACAAGTCAGCTAGGATTGGATATACTATCATGGCGAATTTGTATGACCATGACCAGGGAAGGAAAACATGCAAAATGAAGTTTGGGACTTGTTGCTTGATGTTTTTCTATGGATTTTATGCATTGTGTTCTCAAAATTTGATGACATGTCAGTGTGCAAGGATGAATATGCTAAACACGAGACCTTAGAATGTGCTAAGTGAGAACGGGTAAGTTATACTTATCTTTAGCAATAATGCATTGTCAAAACTAGCAGTTTCAAAGAGTGAATTGCTAAATTTGAGTGTCTACACCAAGGAGTTCAACCATATATGATTTCATCACAGTTAATGTAAAATTCCAATTTTAGAAAGTAAATCTATTGTTTAAGTTGTGATTAATAAAAGGACACCTTTAGTCAAAACATTTACATAGCTACACAATGAAATCTTGACAACAATCCATTATAAAAACAACAATAATTATGCATTTATTCAGAAACATGGTTATATAAACTAGAGAGTGATCGACAATAATTTAGTCTGACCTACACAAAAAATTTCCTACACGCTTACAATAATCAAACATCACAATATTTTCACAACGACTCAATCATAATATCCTTCCCTTAGAGTTATACAAAAATAAAAATGCAATACTTATTATAACTACATACTTAGACTATATCCTCTCTATATGGAATCAAATGCCTTATATACATGGGTGAATGTGATTAAATAACTACTTGATTACCTCATAATAACAATATACCCACCTAATATTAAATGTATCATAATAATCTATACAAGATACGATCCAAGTGATCATAACACAACTTGATGTACTCGAGTCATCTCAATGGTTATAACTATGGGATTAGGGATGATCCATGTCAGCTGATTCAAATTGTAAGATTCGAAATTACACACCGCGAACACAAAATTACATATAAGACTATATATAAAAATGATTCATTGAATCTTTGTGTGCTTACGTATTGTAAATCCTGTAACCTTGTGGCTTTGAGGGTACGTGCACATAATTAAGTAGAACACATATTGTTAATGCCAACCTTAGAAAATATTGGCAACATGGTAGAATTTGCTTGTTTGTTATAATCTTTAACATATACACTTTGGGCCTGATACGTTTTGACAGTTTCAAAACTATGTGGAGATTGCTGATTCATTCGTTATTCACAAATTGACATGAAAAGTATTTCGCAAATCTTAGAAACCATTACTTCTATAAAGAAAGGACACTACAAGGAAGTTATTATTTTGTGGACTCTTCACATCATTACATCTCTAAAAGGATTATTGAAGACTAGCATTAAAATTTATGAAACAATGTGGAGCTATTTTATTGGCTTACTTTTGGCTATTTTCAATAAAGTTTTCGCAGAGATTGGTTATGCGAAATATAAAGTTGCATGGAGTATTTTTACTAGTAAAAAACTAACAAGGTTATCAAAAAACTGACATTGCAAATTGCAAAGTAACTTGGAGATTTATTATTGGCTCACACTTCACAATGCCTAACATGACCTACCAAACAACTAATATTGCAAAAGCAGTATATGCCTGGAGCTTTCTTATTGGTTTGCACTTCATGGTGACTAATATAGGCTATCTAGAGTCTGAAACTCCGAAAAACCGTACTTATGTGGTGTCTTGTTATTGGATTGTGCTTCATAGTGAAACATACCTGACAAAAATATCATATAATACTATGGGGTCTGAAGAATCATACATACGTAGAGTATTCTTATTGGCTCATCTTTCACATTTTGACATGGTTATAACTTCAAAAAAAGGGAAACAATATGTGAAGCTATCAAATCTCACCACATGGCATTCATGAGACTTAGAGGTGAAAAAATAGGAAAAATGCATGGGAGCATGAAGAGAATCAGGAAAAGTGGTGAATTAAAGCCACATCATCTATAAAAAGCCATGAGTAGCTCAAAACCTCAAAATCAATGCAAAACGTATAAATGGCCAACTAGACTTTAATGTTGCAACAATATACCACCATTGTAGAAAAAATTAGTAATATTTACACAAGTTAAATCTTGAAAGGATTTCATACTCAAACACCTAGTACTCGAGCTATAACTGAGTGTTTAAAGTCTAAATTCAAGTGATCACAAAGAAAAGTAGAATATTACCATTTTATGAGATTGAGAGATTTTTATACCTATAGTTGCTCATGTATTTTAAAGTTTATCATCAATGGAAGATTAATTACACTCTTTCTACTCGGACCACCTCTTTGGAGACATCATTTTTGACAAACAAGTCATTGTGTAGAGGATTATACAACCTTGAAAAAGGAGGTAGAAAAATATAGATTGATAGACGACGAAGATGATGTAGAATAGGAAAAAACATTGGGCATGGCTGATCTAGTGGTCATTTGACATAAATGGCTACATATTTTAGCAAGAAAACCAGAGGTTATGCCTTGTATCAACTTACTTTCGGACATATTGGGTGATAATGTAAATTGTATAGGATGAATTCTAAAATCCAAAGGAGGAAATTTAATTTGTAATATAAATGAAGAAGCTAATATTTCTTATCCCATCTCCCTCCATCTAATATTCAATTCAATCAAGAAATAGTAGAATAACGGGGAAAGATCATTAAAGTTAGGACGGTGCTTAAAGATTTGGTAGAGGACCCAACTAGTTTCAAGTGTAAAGTCTCCATAGATAGGATGAATATAAGATATTTCATATGTGGAGTGAGAGTGAGAATGGCCCTAATGAATAGACTATTTGTAGCACCAAATATTGTGCATTTCAATTAGACTTGGGTACCCCTACTAGCCATGATCATCAATGATAAAAGGATACCCGATTTGGCTAGAGTTCTAGCTTATAACCTCTAAAATAATCTTGTGAGTGCTAGGGAAAAGAAGGAAATTTCTATATGATGTATTACTTACTTGATGTTATACATCTATAGTACACCAATTTTAGGGAGTTCCCAAGTAGTCACCACAACACCAACATATAGTAGGGTATTTAGCAATATACACATGCATAACTATAGGAAGAACATGGAGTTGATCTGTAATAATTACTATGACGTGATCTTCAATTTCGTACATGACACCCCTATGCCTAGGGTACGTCAAAGAATCATCAATTTATTGAAAACTTGGGGAAATTTATGGTGTTACCCAAAGTGTACAATGATAATAGTAGAGGGGATTCTCTCTATCCCACTTAGACTCCCCATATATGTTTGAGACAAGCTAACTAAGTAGAAAATTGTATATCAGTTTTTTTATGACATCATTCACGTGACAAAGGAACAAACTACACAAAAGTCTACTTATCCTCCTCTTCCTTTCTTAGTAGTTTTATTGGTCTTGAATAATTGGAAAAAGGCCAAAAGGGTGGAAACACATAGGAGATCATTCCACTTGGAGTACCATAATTTAAGGGATTTTGACCGAACAGGAAGGGTAGCAAATTCTGTAAACACACCCCTGGTATGCACACTTATAACTGTAGGCATTAAAGGTAAAAAGATGATTTGGTTTACATGAATGAAACCAAGGATCAAGTACTGGATGTTCATATGAGGAATTTCAGATTCACATATGAACATATTAGGCAACCAACCAGAGTTGAAGGAATAGAGATTAGGCCGAGGAAATAGCCAGAAGTAGAGGAAGAGGAGAATTCAAATGACTAAGGTATAAACCCCAAGAAACTCAAGAAGTTTCTTATTTGAGTGCCTCCTTCATCTAAGAGGATAGCTAGTCCTTCTCACTCTACTCCTTCTCCAAGCACACATGTGTCAAGTCATGCAAGAATCATAGAGGTAGTTGTAAGTTCACAAGTGACTAGTCCTACTAAAATTTCCCCTCATAAATAGTATTAAAACTGTGGTTATTCCTCCTTTATTTAATCCTTCTTCAGTTCATAGTTCTGTAGGAATGATTTCTCCTTCTTTCACTCCACTTTCTCTAGGACCTTTCACTAGCAGTACTCACATTTCTAATAGTTGTTCTTTAGAATATGAGGCAGGGGTGATCATGGGATATTAGCTCCCTCTAGTTTTTTAATTCCTCCATCTTCAACTAGTTTTCAAAGTCCTCCTCCCTCTTCCCATGGTTTAACTACTCCTATTATCTTCCCTTATTTTTTGCCTCTATTTTGGCACAAATTTTGGTTCCTATTTCTTCTTCTTCTTCACCTATTCCTTCAATTGTTTCTTTCACTCCTCTTTCACTTACAATGTGTTTATATATGTTTTTACTTTTCTACTTTAAATTAATGAAGTGAAATAATAAAAACAAAACTGACATCGGAAGGCGGCGAGGTTTACTGATACCCACAAAGATGGATGTTGATGGTGATGTTTGATCAAGATTTTCATGTTCGTATGAATGTACAAGTCCTTCTGTCCTACTAAGAAAACATGCTATCAAAGACACTAAAGAAAAATGATTAGATGAATGGATAGATGATCTACTCAGTGAAGGTTGATTCCAGGAATCCAAAGGGAATTCCTTAGATGTCAACTTTCTTTGTAACAATTAAGTGAATTGAAAATAATATGAATAAAGAAAAAGATATATGATCAATATAGATATGTGGATAGAAAATGAGAAGATCTAGAACTCCAAATTGAAAGGCAAGTCCTGTACAACTTCGAAGGTGGCCCAGAAGAGGGTAGATACAATTTATACATGTTTGAAGTAGTCATACCAGAAATCCTCAGTCTCTTTTTGGATTTCATGAAGGAATTCAAACTAATCCTCGATGTCCTCGTCAATAGAAAATCAAATTGCACAAAATGTAATTTCATGCAATATGTTGTATCATTCCTAGAAGAAAGGGTGTTGTACTATGGAAGATCGTAAATGCTGGTAATTAGATGTGAACAACCAGGAACTGCCATCTAACAAAGAACCCTACTTGGACACAACCTGTTAAATGAAGAGAGTTCGATAAGATATGATATAAAGATGAAAGATTTATAGAAAGGTAAATTTGACAAGAATCACTGACAATTTAGGCAAATCACTAGTGATTAGGGTGAATTGCTAGTGATTTCTGTAATTTTGACAATTTTGATAAAAACAAGATTTTGAATCTCTAAAACAATGTTTTTGACTGATTTCAAATCTTATGATGACTTGCAAATGAAAAAGAGAGATATAGGAATACATTTGGATGGATGAAGAGCTAAAGGATGCCTCAAACCTTCACTAGGAAGGATATGAGTTGATAAGTTGTCTGGTCATACTCTGGGAAACTTTGTGATATCGAGGGAAGAAGTGCTGGTTCGAAAGGGAAGTATCAAATCAAATACCAAAGCTCAGAAATCGAAGATCCCTGAGGGAGATTACAAAGTTGATATTTATAATCAATGGTGATTTGGTTGGATCACCAACGATTCGCTTTTTACGGGGAAACAACTACAAAAGTGGTTAAAACCACTTCTAATCAAGGATTTTTTGTTTGGGATGCGAGTAAATGACTAAGGGGTGTTGAGGGACTAGGTGAATATGTTAGGAAGGTTTTGAGATTGTTTATTTGGTTTTTTTCTTATTTTATTTTAGTCTCTAATTGGTTTTGAGTGGTTTTAAGAGGAGTAAGATGGGATTTTATAGCTATGAAATGATGTTTATGGGGGGTGGAAGAATACTTACATGGAGTAAATATTTTTGGATATTTTAGCCTTAGGAAAAAGGATGTATGAATTTAATTAATGTGCTTTAGACGACATGCTTTGATTTAATATGATTATAAAGAAGGTGGTGAAGGAAATTAACAATGTAAATTTTGAGTGTCTACATTTGCCCCTTTTTGTCGAGTAGTTTAGTGTAGGAAAAGTGCTAGACAAAAATGATTCTTGATAGATTGATTTGTATGGGTGGTCCCCCTAAAAATGGGGTGACTATAGCACAATGTAAGGAACACTAGTTTGATAAGTTTGGTTTGGATAAGTGTGATATGCGTTTCTTTGAAAATTTCCCTTCAAGACGAGGTATCAAAATGATAGGTGTTACCACAAAATCAAGTGATAGGGGAACCAAGGGGTTCGTTGGCTATGGACATATGATTCATATGGGTAGGTTGCAAGGGTAGGAAATTCAAGTGATGGGGGGCCAAAGGGCTCGTGTCCCATAGACGTATGAAATATCCCGATGTATATTGGTTTTGATATTTGATTTTTAATTTGTGAGGATTCGAGGTCCTTTTAAATGAAACAATTTGTTGAAAAATGTGATAGAGTGGTGTTGATGTGAAAAATAATGATTAAGAGTAAAAATAGGATGCGATTCATAACAATTACAGTGATGATTGAGGTGAATCAAGTTGACAATTGCTGCAAAATTTTTGGGGAGTCTGTAAAATCCCTAGGTCAGTGGTGAACAGTTTATTTTCGCGACTTATTTTTGCGATTTGGAAAGATTGAGTGAGTGATAGAGGTGGTTTGGAGAAATGGTGTCATCGAGAAAGTAAAGGAAACCCACACAGGAAAAGGTAAGAGCTTAATTTTTGTTGTTTTTGTTGGTTTTTAGCTATTTTGATGTTTGTGTCATTTTGAGGGTACAGAGGGTTTGTTTTTGAAATCGTTAGAATTGCCAACAATTCAAGTTGATTGGCAACGATTCAAGTGAATCACTAGTGATTTTTTATTTTTTGCGACCATACTTATTTGTTAGAGATCTATGTGTTTGATGAAGTTTTTGATGATTTTTGTAGTAAAAATAAATTCAAATGTGTGTTTTTGTGTGTCTATGGTTGCAGGTGAATGCGAAGTTGAATATTTGAGACAGGATTCCATTGATCCTAGTAGAGGTACAATAGGATATGTCAGATGATGATTGGAGACATATGGAGGAGGTGTGGTTTATAGGGATTTGAGATTATAGATGCATTCATAGACATTGGGGGTTATTGTTGGCATTTATGGAGATATGGGATCTAGCTAATTGTATATTTGGTTACTGACAGGTGAGATCATGATCACTCTGGAGGATACCCATATGATTATGAGACTGCTATTCCATGGAGATGGTATCTATTTTATTGATGAGACAAAGAGAGAGGATGTGATGAGGAGATTATACAGAGATGAGGTAGATGATGTCAGATATACTTCAGGGGGGTTTCTATTATCAGTCTCTATATTTTGCGGAGAGAGGGGGTTGTACACAGATGACTATGTTGATGATGGGTATTTCATGTTTTTCTTTACCTGATTATGGAGGGGGGAGATTTATATGGATGATGATAGGGGTGGTTGCTAAGATGATGGAACATCGTAATGTGTTTTCTTGGGCCCCTGCACTACTAGCATAGACAAACATGGAGTTGTCATCTTAGAGGGTCCACAAGAGGTTCAAGATAGATGTTGCATTTCTATTATAGTGTTGGGAATTCGAGCATATTTCTATAGATCATCCACATGGTTTACCGTGGGGAGGTGTAGACATGATTTGGAGATCATCTGGATTCATGAGATGATGAGGGGATGTAGGACAGTTGAGGGGGAAGAGGAGCAAGGCTCCTATTATAGAGAGATCCTTATAGGGTTACATGTGGGAGATGTTTTGTGGAGACCGCATGTTGATTTTCTAGTGTGGCCAGGTTTAGAGTGTGAGCTTGATGGTTTACAACAAGAGTACTGGGTGCAGGGGAGGTGAGGGAGAGCTCGTCAAATTTATCCGTGTTAGATGACAATTTGGTTTGATACAGGATGTGCTTGAGGCTCCAGTATTGTATATATGGGATGATGGAGATGTTGACACTCACAAGGAAGTTGTGGGGTAGACTCCTATAATATTTGATGAGCAGGGAGCCATGGGTCTAGATGAGCATAGTGACTTAGTGCCTATTGATGATGTTAAAGTGACTTCCAGTTACAAACGATGGTGGACTGGTTCATATGCACAGTTTGAGAGGGTTCAATTGGTTTTAGAGAGGGAGGAGAGTGCGTGCTTGAGTAGAGGGAACACATGATATTTTTGATGTTAGTGAAGATGAGGAGGGTGATGGAGATGAGGAGGAATTAGAGGCCACAGTCGCACAGCTGACGACTGAGAAGGCCATAGTAGAGGCTGAGAGAGATAGTTTGTGGAGGGAGAGATATGATTTGATTGGAGTGAGGGCTACTTTGATTAGTGAGAGGGATGGTGCTATAACTGAGCAAGATAGACTTAGAGCATAGTTGGCATAAGCCACGACTAATTGATATCAGTGTATACAACAACGAGAGACCCTGAAAAGGGCTCATGGTATTATAAGATCTTTGATATCAGGTGTGGAGTTGGTAGCTCGAGTGCAGGCTAGTAGCCAGATTGGTGCCCCGTGAATGATTAGATATGCCCATTATCAGTCTTTATGGGCATAATTGGCTTATTATGAGGATATGGTGATTCATGAATTTCTGAATGCGGTTCTTTATGTAGATCATATGATGCAATGAGGAGTAGCTCTTAGTGCTGAAGTGGGTAGTGTGGTTCAACCACCCCAAGGACCGGATGGAGGAGATAGTGTTGATAGTGGTGCACATGGAGGTGATGGGAGTGTTATTCGCGCTAGCAAGTTCCTTGGAGGTGCCCAATTTACTAGATAGTTATTATATATATTTGTGTTTGATATGTATATGACTCTTTGTGAAGCCTTGATATATAATTTGTGATATATGGAGTGAGGAGACTCCTTGATGATGCATTTTGAAACTTTGATTATGATTATATATATATGTATGGTGATCTGTTTCGGCCTATGAATCATGTGTTGATTTTGATGTATGTTGTAAATTGATGTATGTGATTGGATTTGTGGAATGTTTAAATATTTTCAATGTTTTTAATTGATGCTTTATGTGAAATGTTTATATGACTTGGACATTTATATGATTTGGATGGTGATGTAATAAGATGGTTGTGACTTAGATGGTGGTGAAATGTACTCTTAATTTTTTGAAATGAATTAAAGGTAAAATGATTGCTTTGACATGGATTTGATAGATACGTGATGGGTATAAAAATGTGAAAGCACTTACACTTTTGGCTTTAACAATAAATGTTAACGCAAGACTACCAGTAAGTAGTTACATGTGGCAACCTCAGCTATAGAGATAAAGTGGTAAGATGTACCTTCCTAGGATGTGAAAGGGGTTTAACATGTGTAGATTAATGTGGGAAAGAGGGTTCTCCTTTTGAATAGTTTCATAGAGAAATTCCCTAGCTTGTACATATTTTATTTTTGACGTAAAATGATCAATGCGGGAAGTTTTATTTGATGGGAAAGCTGATCGATGCAGAGAGAATTCGCATGATTCTTTGATATTTGAATTTTTGAAAGCTGATCGATGTGGGAAGCCTTTTTCCATGGGTAGCCATCCTTTGAGGGAGTGGTATACAATTTTGAATTTTTGAATTTTGGTTTTTATAGAGGTAGCCGTCCTTCTAGGTATTGGTCTATAATTTTTGACGTGTAGCTGTCCTTCTAGGGATTGATATATTATAGTTTTGAATTTGATAGGAAGTATCCATAGATATTTTTGAATTTTATTTTGAGTTAAGGGAAAGACCCTAATAAACTGTTTCAAGGAGGGGAAGAGACATGTGTATACAACCTACACATACATGCCCCATGATGTTTTTAGTTGGTATGAGGTAGGTGGATGTAATGATTGCGGGGTTACTACTAAGGAGGAACTTGTACAAATGAAATATGCAATGAACAAAGCTGTGGTGCTCATCTTTAAGGTTTGTAAGGAAAGAGATGGAAAACCACATTCTTTCAAATCATTAAGATGAGAAAATGAATGTTTTATGGTGGGATAAGATCTTTAGATGAAAAAAATGTTCTGATGAATGAAAGTTAACAACAGAAAGGCCACAAGTGCAAGGAATTAAAAGGTTCCTTTTCAGGTGTACCATCAAGGGAGGTGAGACGATATGCTTCCAACCCATACTTGTGAGTAATGACATATGAACCAATCTAATTAGGGGCAAACTTTCCACGTTTACTTCACTATAAAGTTGTGACATTTTGATTTTCTTTGAGAACAAGATCACCAATTTTGAAGTCACGTTATTTTACATGTTTATTGAAGGCACATTTGATGTGTTCTTAATATACTTGATGATGTTGAAGGGCTGTTAGACGTTTTTCATCTAATAACTCTAATTTTGCTAGACAGTCTTGTCAGTGTTATTCGTCATCGGATGAAAGTCTTTGAGTGATACACAGAGTGATGGAATTTTAACTTCAAGGGGTAGAACCACCTTGGATATGTATATGAGTGAGAAAGGTTGTAGCACCTATATAAGTAAGAATGTTAGTTTGATAGGCCTAGAGAGCAAACAATATTTGGAAATGCCAATTCCTGTTTGCTTCGTCTACTATTTTCATGAGGATTTTATTGAGTATTTTGTTAGAGGCTTTGGCTTGTCCATTTTCTTTGGGATAGTATGGTAATGAAAATCCAAGTTTGATGTTGTATGTGTTGGATAAGTTTCTTAACATCCTATGTTTTTGAAGGATTTTCCATTATCAGTGACAAGTTTATGAGGAACACCAAAATGACATATGATGTAGTGATAGATGAAATTGATGATTTGATTTACTTTAGTTGAAGTTAAGGGGATGGATTCAACCCATTTTGTAAATTATTTAGTGGTTATAATGATAAAATGATGTTGTTGAGATGAGCGAGGATTGATAGTGCCAATGAGGTCTAACCCCCATTGTGAGAAATGCCATAATTCATGAGATGGCTGCAAGGATTGACTGGGAACATGGATGAGGTTTGAATGTTGTTGATATTTGACACATTTCTTGATGTACACACAACAATATCAATTGATGGTAGGCCAGTAATAGCCCAGTTGTAAGACACGTTTAGTGACGACATTACCATTGAAATGTGCACCACATATACCGTCATGGACCTCTTGGATTTATTTGATAGATTCATGAGACTTAAGACATATTAATAGAAGGCCATCAAAACCACGTTTATACAGGATACCACCTATAATGACATAGTGAGTAACACGGATTGTAGAAGAAATGATCGTTTAGCGTTTCGGGATAAGTTCGGAGGAATTTTAGATTCCAAAAGGTAGTTGAATATTTGAGAATACCATAGATCAGTTGGATGATTTTTGATAGTGTTGATAGAAGGGAGTTGATTTTCATGTGAGGGTTGATGTAATCTATGAATGAACTATAAATAATTTAGAGTTATCGGTTGATTCTTCGATTTGATAAGGGGATGAGAGAACCTAAGAAGCCATGGTGTCTGTAAATTTATTAGAGGATCATGGAACTGTTTGAATGGTATAATGATTGAAGGATTCGAGGATAAATTCAACATTGGATTTATATTTTTGTAGGATTTCATTTTTACATTGATAATCTCCTTTAATTTGATTAATTAATGAGTTGTGAGTCTCCATAGATTTCTAATATTTGAACACCTAACATGATAGTGGTTTGAAGACCCATGATTAAAGCTTCATATTCTGGCCATGTTATTAGTACATTTGAAGTTAATTTTGAATGATAGAGGAATAGGAGGCCCCCAGGGAGGTATGATGATGATACGTATCCCCTCCCCCTTATTGGCATTTAGATCCATCAAAGAAGAGGGTCATTTTGATAGGAATGAATTCATGTTCGTCGATAGTGTTGATAGATTCGTCAGGAAATTGTTCATGAGGGAGATGAGTGTCAGGAAAGGGTGCTTCAACAAGCTGGTCTGTAGATGGCCTAGCCCTTAATGGAATTTTGTGATATGAACTCAAGGTTGAACTGGTTATAAGCATAAGCCATCGAGTTATGTGATCATTGTGATATGGCTTAGAGTGCATGGTTTTGAGTGGGTTAAAGCTGGTGACAACGTATGTTTTATGATTGAGGAGATAGTGGCATAGTTTAGAGGTTGTAAAATATAGAGCGCAATATAATTTTTTTAGCTTCAGTATAACGGGTTTCATATTCATGGAGTGTGTGACTTATGTAATAGATGGCTTGTTCATGACCTTGGTCATCATGATGAGTAGAGCATAGCCCCTAAGGTATGATTTGTGGCGGATATGTAAAGATAGAATGGTTCCCCTTCGCGAGGAGGTATGAGTACATGTGGTGATAAGAGGTAATGTTTGAGTTCATCGAAAGCATTTTGGATAATTAAGATCCCATTTGAAATCAACATCCTTGTAGAGAAGATGATGAAATGGTTGACAATGATCTGATAGTTGAGATATGAAATGTCAGATAGATTATAATTTACCTTGAAGGATACTTAGTTGTTTGAAGTTTTATGGAGGAGGCATTTCAATGATTACTTTAATTTTGGCTGGATCTACTTCAATACCTTGGATAGATATGATGAACCCTAAAATTTTTCCTGGTGAGAACACCAAAAACACACTTAGTAGGGTTGAGATGAAGGAAATATTGGATAAGATCAAGTTAATATTAAATCAAGGAAAATGAGATGATTTTTGCATTGTTTAGATTTCCCTAAGAGGTCATCAACATAGTCTTATACGGTTTCATGGATAAGATCGTGGAAGATATAAGTCATGGCGTGTTGATAAGTGGATCCTACATTTTTAAGTCCAAAGGGCATGACATGGTAACATAAGGTCCTTTAAGGGGTAATGAAGGACATTTTTTATGTTGATTTTTAGTGGTGATGAGGATTTGATTATAACCAGACAAAATCCATCCATAAGGGAAAGCATTTTGTGACCGGTTGTTAGATTGACGAGATGATCGATATGTTTAGAAGAGGGAAATCATCTTTAGGACATGAGAGATTGAGATCCTAAAAGTTAGTGCAAATGTGTAACTTTCCCGAGGCTTTGGTTATGGGAATGATGTTAGAAACCCATTTTGGATAGTCAATGGGTATGATGAAATTAATGAAGAGCAAATGTTGTAAATATTCTTTAATGAGAAGAGCTATATAAGGGTGCATCCTACGAAGCTTCTATTTCACTAGTTTAGTGTTGGGATAAGTGAAAATATTGTGTATGATGATGTTAGGATCGATACCTAGCATATCACTATATGAATAGGTAAAGGCTTGACTATATTTAGATAAAAGGTGGTGAAATCATTTAATTCCTGTGGATTCAATGACTGGCCAAATTTAACTATGTGGGGTTCTAGAGGGGTTTCTAAGTTAACATTGATGGTAGCTTTTTTAAGAAGGGTTGATGTGTCGGGAGGTAAGGGTTTTTGAAGGAAATGGTTGTCCACTCCCATATGGGAGAGGATATCTTGATTTTCATGACATTGAAGGATATCAAGGGTGGGCGAATCTTCCCCAATCATTTCTGGTCAAATGAGAGGAATTGTTTTGGTGACATGATCAGCTTGATAAGTAAATAGTCCTAAGGAAATAGTATTGACTAAAAAAATTTAGGTGGGATGGAGATTGTGTCGTCAGTTGTCCATGGGGTCATCGGATTTTGTAGATGGTGATGGTTCTAATTATGTGATACGTAGAGATGCGGTATGTGTAGATGGTTTCAATAGTGGGTCTTTCATATCCTAGGTCATATTTCTCGTGTGGTTTAAGGGAATTTTGGAAAATTAAATCATGTATTCCTTTTTTGTAATGGTCCAAAACCCAAATCCTTTCCATGCGCAATGATGGAGGTACATTTATGCAAATGCTTTGATTATATAAAGATTTGAAATCTGATGAGAAGGGCATGCCATGATGTTGATGAATTGATTGTGATGAAGGTCGGTCAATTCCTCTATATATCAAGTTCTTTTTCAGATATGTGGGGCCATAAGAGATGATTTCTTCGACGTAAGGCTCGTACATAGGTTTTTTTTCATGGTCTACCATACATCTTAGGTGTAGGTAGTGAATTAAACATGAGGAGACGATACTCCCCTAGTGAAAGGCACGTTCCATAATGTCACTGAGGGAGGAATCATCTGGTAATTTGGATGATGGGATGGATGTGATAGTGGATGCTTCATCGGAGGATTCTAATTATTTTGATTTAGGTACAAGGACATCATTTAGATGGTATGTCATATTGCATAGTTAGCAAAGGGATTAGGATCCATAGGGAAATGTGAATGTTTTACCCTTGTGCTCATATTTAAGACATCAATGAAGATGTCTAAGGGACACAATGCATGGTGTGTATCCAAGGTCTTCCTAAAAATATATTATATTGGAACTCCCCCTCTATGATATAAAAGAGTTCTGGAAGAGTTTTGATGCCAAATTTAAGAGGTAGAATGATAGTAACTAACGTGGGTGTGATTGTATCGTTAAAAGCTTAGAAGTAAGACTGGTGTTTGAGTGATGACAGTGTTTAATAATTTTAGTTGGTTGAAAGGTGATAGATGATATGATATTGATCATGGCATGCCCTCATGAATCATGGCCCTTTTAACAAGGACATCATTTATTTGGGTGGTGATGAAGAGAGGTAAGTCATGATATTTTGGCCGAAGTGATGGTATTTCAGTATGATTCAAAGGAAATGGCAGATGAATGCTTTGAGAGCTCCTACAAAATTTGTAAAATGATAGTGGGTCATCTACAGGTACTGATATGGACTGATAGGGCTTTGATCAGGGCTTTCTCTATGTGAAGGTGATGTTTGAATAAGCTCATAAAGTGACATTTTGATACCGAAGTTTGATGTATGATTGTTTAATAGCGACCTATTGTACTATGGTATTGAAAGACAGTGGAGAGGAAAGAGGATGTGAGATTTTAGTCTTGGGGTGTGATGTCTGATTGGATGTCCTCAGGGTTGAAAGATAATTGGAAACTTTAGATTTATCTTTGGATGAAGGAAGAGGTGCAAGTTCTGGAGATGGTGGCAGAATAGTGACCAAGGTTTTATGCTTACAATTGTTTTGATAGGATTAGGGTTGTGGGTACAAGCGTCAGGTAGTAATGCATGACATGGTGTTGATTTTGATGGGGGAAGAAGCTTACTTCAAGAGATTATTCAATAGTGGGGGGTGATCAACTTGTAGGTACAGTTAGGTGAATGGGGTTTCTTTGAATTTGTGTAACTATGAGGGAAGAAGAACTTTACTTTCAAGTTTTTTAACAACTACGTGAAAGGCTTTACAGTATTCTACAGAGTGTCCTAACATTTGATGGTAATCATAGAAGGATTCAAAATTATACCAAGATGACTTCCATCCTTGAGACATGAAAGGCTTAAAAGGAGGTATCACTATGACAATAACCTTTTTAGATGGGGGTGGAATGAATTTTTGAAGGTTATGTGGGTGATACTAAGCTATGTAATAATCATATGAATGGTTCTCAATTTGGATAACAGGTTTCTTTTGAGGTTTTTGTGAGGAGTCCTTAGATGAGATGGGTGAAGAGGAGGTAGTCATGGATGTAGAAGATTCATTTTGGATGACAAGTTCTGGGGATGTTTTTGATTGTTTGTCAGATATTGATTCATGGGTATTACTAGAAGATGCAGGAGTGGGTTCAGTGATATGCAATGTTTTATTAATAATGTTTATGGTATGGTGGGATTGTACGTTGTTTTATTATGGTTGAATACTCGATGGGGAATGATTTGGAAAGGGATGCTTGAAGACATCGAGGTTTTGATTTTGGGGGGTGTTAGGATTGTCAAAGTGTAGTTCACCCTTATTAATTAGATCTTGAAGCACATTGTTGAATGAACGACACCTTTCGATGTCGTGTCCTTTAACTCTATGGTACTTGCAAGTGAGTAGTTTTTCGAAAACTGCACTGTATGATTATCCTATGGGGTTATAGCTACGTTGAGGTTGGGATTGTTTGGTGGTCGAAAATTCCCTAGAGGTAGATTTAATGATTTGGACATTAGATGATGATTTGGATTTATCTCGATTGGGAGACGGTTTGGATGAAAATTTAGGTTTCAATTTCTTTGGTCTAAGTTTAACTATGCCTTCTTCAAGGGCTTAAAGTTTGAGTTTACGGGCCATGGTAAAAGATTCGTCAAATGTCTAAAAATATTGAATTTGGAGTGTAAACGAAATTTTTTTGGCATATGAGCATGAAAATAATTTGATTAATTCTGTTTGTGAGAGTGATAATGACAATTGATTAATTATACCCCTCTAGCGGGAAACAAATTCAGCAATAGACTCGTCTTCAAATTGTTTAATCACATAAAGGTATGTAATGGTGATTTTACGTGCAATGTTGATTGACAAGTGTTCAAGGAAGAGTTACGAGAGTTGTGCAAATGAGAAGAGGGAGTACTGTGGGATGCTATTATATCAGTCCAGGGTAGGGATGAATAGAGACATGGGAAATGTTCTAAGGATCAATTCTAGGTCATGGGCTATAAGATATCAGGAATGAAAAAAATATAAGATATGTTACTAGGGGTATTCTTTGCTATTAAATTTGAGAAGTTTTGGAAGCTCCCAATGAGGTGTATAAGCTTTGTAAGTTACGGATGGGTGGATAGGTTCATTACATATTTGTTCATATGATAATGTGTTCTTAGGGCCCGTGGAAATGAATTTAAGGATAAATATCCTATCCATTAAAGCCTGAAGAGGGTCCATTTGTGTGGTTGTTGTGTGCTGGAGGAGGATGAGCCATGTCTATTAAATTAAAAATGATTAGGCACTGGGTATGGTTGATATTTTTGAGGGATATTTAGGTGAAAATGAATGTTTTGCTGGGGAATGTTTGCAGGGATGTTGTAAGTAGGTTTTGAAACTAGAGGTTGTGATGGCTGGATATACTAGTACGAGGTAGAGATAGATACGTTTAGATGAGGTTGTGGTTGTGGTGGTATGTGTTGAAAAGGAATGGATGTGTAGATAGGAGGCTATGAATAATGAGGTGGCTGTTGGAAGGGAACAAAGGTAAAGATCAAGGATTGTGATTGTGGTATGTTTTGAAAGGGAATAGAGTTATGGATAAGAGGTTGCGATTGTTATGGTATATATTGGCAAGAAGTAATTGGTTGTGATGGTTGAGGTATGTTTTACGAAATAAGTGGGATCAAGGAATGTTGTGGAGTTGGATGGGTTCTGATAATAGCGCTAGTGTTGATTAAAGGTATGGATGTAGGGATGGACATGGTAATGTTTTGGAGAGTTGTAGTGGTTTGGGAAGATAGTGGTTGAGATACGCTAGTAGGGATGGTAGAAGAACTTATGGGAGGTGTTTGGATGGTAGAGGAAGCTGGAGGGGTTTTCGTGGATGAAGATATGTTTTTACTATTTTGAAGGGGTGTGGAACCAGTCAAGGGATCTGGTGAGGATGTTGGTTATTGAGTGGTTATGTCTTTGAAGAAATCACCTTAAGGTCAAAAATAGGGATTGAAGACACAACATTGGATGTTTCTAGTCAGCTACTAGGAGTATAAGAATATATCTACTAGATGAATGGTTTGTGATTCAGATAAATGAGATGGGAAACACCACATGAAGGATCATGTACATAAGAACATGGTTTAGGTAATGATGATTGAAGATGAACACCCCTAGCTGCAAGGTATGCGTTAAGAGTGAAAAGGTTTGAATCCAATATTTTTGAAAAGAAAAGATCCCCACTATCAAAGAAACGGGGACTAAAAGGCTTAGGTTTCTCAGATGAAGCGGATTGGCTACTAGGAGAGTGTGATTTTTTTTTGATCGTCTGATCGGGGTGATAAAATAGCTCGCCATTTTTCTAATAAACACGAGACATCCTGAAGAGGTATTTGGATGTTTTCAACATAACATTGGATGTATTCTGTCATGTTTTTTGATGTGTAGATACATGATTGTTATCTTGTAAGCACCATGAAATAAGCAAAAAATCACCTAATAAATGAAAAAAAACTAGATTGGTTGACTACAAAGAGAAAACAAATCACACAAAAAGATTTTTCTTTTTTGATTATCTTGATTAATTTATAAGAAAAGTAAAATGTGTAAAACGAATGATAAGGTCCATAGGAAATGGCCGTCTATGGATTGTTTCAAAAAATATTAAGGTTGGAGTCCTCAATATACCTGTTATCACAAAATCAAAACACCCCCCAAATGGCCTGGTTGTGGATGGGGCATTCAATGTAATTTGTGTAACATTGGGTTATCTCTCAAGCTGTAGGACTTGCGGGCTTGAGATAACCCTATAGAGAAAGGTGATTCTTGCTCCTAATCCTAATTGCCACAAACTACTCCTAATGTAGGCACGTAAACTAGCTAATCATATCCTAACTTTCCAAGGATATATATATATATATATATATATATATAGAGAGAGAGAGAGAGAGAGAGAGAGAGAGAGAGAGAGAGAGAGAGAGTACATGAAAATAAACCTACACGAAGAGCGGTGATACACCAGAAAAGGAGGTTACTAATCATTATGCAACTACCTAAAATGGAGACAGGTGAGCAATAGAGAGGGTGGAAAAGATGCACCAAAATTGGAGATGGATTCACATAGTACACCACTTCATACCCTAAATAACAACTCCCAAAATCTATGATAAACATCAAGAGTATGCACAATATATCATGTAGTAAAAGAGATGCAAGTAGAGACAAGAAAATACGCAAAGGATGGACACAATACATCACAAAACACAGTCTATTACTCCATTAAAGGTTTTCACAGTACATCATTAGTGGGTAAGAGATAATAAAATTCCATTAAAAAGCATGGAGAGGAGGCTTGAAGCTCCAAATTCAACTCAATAGAGAAGAAAGAAAGAGTGGGCAAGAGAAAAAATGACTAACTCCCTTTACAAATGAGCCCGTCATTACAATTTATAGAATGAGAAAGAGAGAGAGAGAAGTGTAATCCCGAAATATCCTTTCCAACTACTTATAAGTTTCAATAAATGAAGGAAAATTATGACATTTGATTTGCAAAATCTTCCTCATGTTATCCCATAACCTGTAGTTGAAGAAAATGATGCTCATGCCCATTAAATGTTCACCTCAACCACCTGGAGGTATCTTTTTGGAACTGGGTCCGTTTTCTAAAAAATTCACTATGAAATATCCATCAATTTATGAATTTATTGATTGCTATGTAAAGGTCTTAGAACCATGATTCCAATGAGACATGTTTTGTGAAAATCCATTGAGGGACGTAAAAGATATGGCCTTCTGGGTAGTAGTAGCTATTTGGAAATTTTCCAGGCTTGACTTGACCTTCACGGGACTATGCATTTAAAAGATATGACTGGAAATGAAATTTGAATGATTTTTATCCTTCCCCATGCTCTTGTATATCTTATAATTTGATTAGGTCATTTAACTTTGGCAGGGCCCTTTTAATTTTCCATTGGATTCATTTGGTGGGGGTCTGATTTTTAAAAGCATTTATATTAGCCAGCTCGGCTAGCTCGGCCGAGCTTGCTCCTTCTATGTACCGTTGCCCCCTTTACCTATATGTGCCAAGTCTTCCAGCTCACAATGTTCTTCAAATTCAATGCTCACACATCCACACCAGGTCGAATCCTTTCCATGGGTTAGGTTATGGTTTGTATGATTCTTGCATTGGGCTGACCGCCACCCCCCTTCTAATGTATAGTTGACTTGGCGGCCATTCCATACCACCAACTTGCCTCGCGTGTAGTTCAGGCTTGAGCCCTGCGGAAGAACCCAACTTATGCTAGCCTGACTATTCCTACAACTTGGTACCTATGACATGTCCCTCAGCCGTACTATTTTCCGCCATGAGTCCCTCATGCACCCTCTCGCATCAGTACAAATTCTTGCAAACTCCGTCGGACCCGTATAGCTCGCTTGGTCCTACATTGACCGACCTCGAGGGTTGTTGACCGCCGCCATCCCCATGATGTATGTGTTAGTGCAGAATCACAACACCCCTGAATGTCTTGGCATCTGAGTGGGGGCATTTAGTGTGATTGCATAACATGAGACCATCTCTCAAGCTGTGGGACTTACAAAACTTGAGATGGACCTCTAGAGAAGGTTGGTTCCTACTTCCTAATCTACCTGCCACAATTTACTCCAGTGCAAGCAGATCTAATCTATCCTAATCTAACCATTCCAAGGGGATAGGGAGAGAGAGATGGTGAAAGAGAGCCTACACTAAGTGGTGATACACTAGAAAAGGAAGTGGTTGATCACAGACCCAAATTACTTGAAGTGGAGAGAGGTGAGTAGAGGAGAGGGTGGAAAAGATGCACCACGGACCAGAGATATATTTCACATGGAACACCAATTTAAAACCCATTAAGCATAGCTCCCAAAACCTGTAATAAACATCAAAGTATGCATAATATACCCTGCAATGATGAGAGGTAAGAAGAGACAACAAAATAAGCAAGGATGGACAAAAGCATCACGAAACATATTTTATTACTCCAAAATTTACACGGTACATCATCAGTGGGTAAGGGGTAAGAAAATGCCATTACAGAGCCATGAGAACAGGATTAGACTTCGCATTCTACCCTAAGGAAGAAAGAGAGAGGGGGGAAGAGGAAAAATAATGACCAAATGTTTGATTATGCCCCTCCTTTACAATATATAGAAGAATGAGAGAGAAAGAGAGGGAAAATAAAATTCTATTCCAACCACCCCTACAATGCATTGAATCCACTTGCAACAGTGGTGGGCTTTACTGCAAGACCCATGCCTTCATCGCTGTCCCTTATTGGGTAAGAAAGAGACCCATTCTTCATCATGGCGGCAGGTGAGAGACTTGACAATCCCCAAAATTAGCGGGATGAAAGATTAATGGATGCAAGTGAGAAGCTGATGCTGAGATCTTTCTAAAATGTCATTTCCTATCCAAATTTGAGTTTCCAGTCGAAAGATATAGTTGTCTGAAGATCAGGGTCATGGGCACACAACGTTTAAAAGAGTTTGTCTGTACTAGGTCCACGTGGCAGCCTCGTGCATCTTGAAGATTTGACTGCTTCCTTTCGCTCTTGAAATCGCGCCAGATTGACACATGGCGGCTTCCACAGGCTCCTTGTTTTCCTTTGTATTTTTCCTAAATCCTTCCCGTTGGCAGAGACACTGTGCCCGACTCGAGATGTGTGGAGGCTTCGCGCTCATTTGAAAACCGCCCCTAGATTTTATCTTTGAAGTTGTGTGGTCAAGACACATGGAGGCTTCTACAGGATTTTAGACCCTTCAACGGCCTGTAGACACCTATAATTTAGCTTGAACAATTTAAATACTTAAATTGTGCTAATTATCCCCTTTCCTGCAAATTGGCGACATATCATCAATAATTCTCATATTCTCTTCTAGCATCATTAATTAATTATAATAAGTAATTAATTAATTTTTCTATTCAACAAATACCCTAATTAATGACCTTTTGTTAATTAATCCTTCCTTCTATCTAAAATAATTAATTATTATTAATTAATTAGCTTCCCCTTTCATTAAACCAATAAATCCTTATTTAGTTGATTTAATCCCCTTCTATAGTCTAAATCATGTTAATATTCCTCTAAAAAGCTTTTATAAGCTTGCACATCTATTAATTAATCATCTTGATTAATTAATAAACCCCCTTTATCAACATGAGTCACTAAAGGACAAGCTAAACTCTCCTAAAGTTAACTCAACCCTTTCTAAACCCCCCTTATCCACAACTAACTCAACATCTCTATTATCCCACATGTAAAGGGATGTAGAGATTCTTTTATCCATTGGGCTATATAAAGAGCCCTCCTCCTACCTTTACAATTACACCTAATTCTTGAGAAACAAAAGAAAGCATACAGTACATACACTATAAGCCTTTTGTCACCCTTAAGCATTTCACCATTGGAAGAGCTAAGCCTCATTCTTGCATTTCATCCATTTAAGCTTTTGGGTCATATGGAAATAATCAAAGTGGTCTTGTAGCCATGCTTTGATGAGCTTCCATTCCTAATTCCTTAAAAATCAAACAATCAACTTTGATTTCCATAATCTACCTAGGTTTAATTTAGTTTTTTTGGTAGTCTAAAGAGTAGAGGTTTTGATAATTAACATGTTAGTTTGATTTCCTTTTCAAAGTTTATGATAATGTTGTTATTTAATCTTGCTTAGCTCTTAACTTGATGGTGTTTAGATTTTGATTTAACTTTTTTATTAAGATTACTATGTGTTAGTTTTAATTTTCTTAACTTAGTTAAACAAAACCATGCACACATGGCTGAACTTACCTCTTCAGACTTTGAACACGTGGTGAATTGGTACTCATTTGGGGATTGCCTTTTGGGCCACACCTTTGAAATTACACTGATGTGACACATGGCTCTCTCCGTGGCCTTGCTCTTTTCTTTGTATTTTGGCTAAGTCCCTTTTGCTTGGCAGAGTCATAAGTCTAACCCCGAACATGTGGAGGCTCACCGCACATTTGGGAACCCACTCTGAATTTTAATTTTGAAGTTGCATCGTGTTGACACATGGCTTCTTCTACTGGCCTGCCTTTGGTTAGAATTTTCAATGACCGCTTTCGCCTTTCAGACCCTGGGACACGTGGAAAGTTGGTGCTCATTTGAGTCTCTGCTTTAGGTCGCACCTTTGAAATTGTGTTGATGCGACATGTGGTGCCATCCACTGGCTCTCTATACTTAGCCGATTCGAGCCTACTCCATTTGACTTCTATTGGACCCAAGACACATGGAGAGTCTGCACACGTTTGGGAACCCGCTCTTTGGACCCAGCCTTGGTGTTGCACCGATGAGATACATGGAGGCTTCCACCAACACCCTTATAATTAGTCATTTTGAATCGTCGGCTCTGTCTCCTTTTTTGACTTGGACCATGTGGCGAGCCTGCACTTATTTTGGGTCTCCGTTCCTCTTGCACCTTTGGAGGTGCACCTATCAGACACATGGAGGCTTCTGCCTGACCTGAGACTTTTCAACAACCGATGAGACCCCCTCCGGGTCATGAATGCGTGGCGGGCTGGCACACGTTTGGAGACTACCTTTGTATTTTTCCTTTGAAGTTGCGCCAAGATGACGCATGGAGGCCTATGCCGGTTTTGATTTTTCAATGGTTGGCTCTGTCCCCATTTTTTACCTTGGACGCATGGAGGGTTGGCGCTCGTTTGGAGTCTATGCTTTGATGCACCTTTTGGAATTGTGCCAAGATGATGCGTGGTACCTTCTACGATTCTACTATTCGGCCTTGAGTCAACTTGTATGCGATGAAGTCCAAAACTTTGTGTCTTTCCCTACCTTCTTCCTTCTATGCGCTATAGATTCCTTTAACACCATTTGCCTCCTTAATGACCAAGTTCTTTCATGGCAAGCTCGCCTTCATATTTTGACCCTGCCCTTTGATTTGGGATTAATTATAAGTTCATCGGATAGAGCTGACCCTTCTACTTTTCTTGTGTGAGGTCATTTTTGATCAATTTTTCCGGGGGGAAAAATTGAGATAACAATATATAGTATAAGAAAATCGGGCTCAAACTACACATCTCACCCTCGGGCCACTTAGGCCTTCCATCTCCAACTTCCCCACACAACTTGCTTGCGGGTATATTGAATTTTGACGTCTTGGCCAACCTGAGTTCATGTGGGATGCTCGGGCCCCGATTCTTTGCCAGGTTTGCACCCAACTCACCACTAGATCATTTTTTGTCAAGTTCAACCCAATCACTATTGCACACTTTACATTGGTAAACCAATACAACCTGACTCATATTTCTTATTAGCTCAAGACTTCTGTGGATCCTCGTGGTGAATTGGTCCTTTCATGTAGAACCCAACCCGTGAGCTTATCTACATCCAACTCATTATAAAATTCATCAACTCGCTTAAGTATTCTTTGTGCTTGACCATCTGCAACAATGCACAACCAAATATGAGCTCGCTGGTGCTTGTAAACTTGCCAAGTTTTGTCCCCATATTATGACACCACACCTTATGGCTTCGGGAAACCAAAAAAATTCCCTACTTGATTGATTCCACAAAAACAACTCAGTGGCCCTTTCACATAGCTCGACCACTCACATCGTCAATGTTCGATGATAGCTCACTTGGGTTCTTACATCACTCATATTTAAGCACGTCACCCTCATTTGGATTGATCCATCTATGGAATGGGACTCGGTTGTGAAAATAGCTCTCTCGAGGTCCTTTTTACATTGGTATTATCAATGTAGAGCTCGATGAGTTTTGAAAAAGCATAATTTGGTCTAAGAGCCCACAATCATGAATTTTATACCAACTTGCCACCATGCACGGGCCTCCACGAAGCATGCAAACAACTCTGTAGGTTCAAAAGAACTAGCTCATTGTTTCATTGTGTGACCGACTCATTGTGGCTTGATTTCAATGTGTAGAGCTCACTTGTGATATTTCACCCTTCTCGATGTCCTAGATGGGTTAGTTTACTACACATAAGCTCGGTCATAGAAATAACTCGACTCAGAAAATAGCTTGACTTGCCTCATGAAGGAGAACTCGACCCTCATAACCTGTAACTCAGTCATGTTTATCGACTCATCCACACTTGACAATTTAGAGTTTGATTCAGACTTCAAGTTAGCTTGCCAATGTAAAAAGTGAGCTCAATAGCCTTTAGTAACCCGATTACTGACTCGTTAGGTCCTTCGAGACCAAAATGGCAAACCTTTTTTTAACTCCTTCAACTTCTCCAAATTTCTCACACAAAGTGGATCTTCCCCATGCTCAAGGAGTTGTATAGATGGCATGGAGGTGCTTTTTTAGTGCTTGCATCAAATTGAAACTTCCCTTCTTTCTTGCAAGTGGGCTCTATGCTTGTTGTTTCTTCATTTGGAAAAATTTGAACTTCCTGAAGACTAAGAAGAGGAAAAATCCATCCTATGATTTTTAACCTTCCCGAAGACTTTGATGCTGCCCTTAGAACACTTTGAGTTATTTGTTTTCTTTGTATTGGTTATGGAAGTTTCTTCAATGTAAGCCTACTCAATTTTTTGGTTTCACCTAGGGGGCGAAATTAGATAACAATTTGGTGACTCGTGGGGCCATCTGCCTACTTGATGAAGTAGGCCATTTTCCTATAGCTATCCATTAGGCATGGGGGGAGGTGGAGTTTGTACGATCACTATGAACTGGTCTAACTTTGAAATCTTTACCTCAAAATACTTGGGATGTTGCTGATCATTTTCTGGGACTACCTTCCGCTACTTACATTTTCCAACTTCAATAAGAAATTTTTAAATTTGTTTTGTGAGAGTGGAAAATTGTCTTCAAACTTGAATTTCTCACCCATTCTCATAGCTGTGATCCGTGAGGCTGAAGGATGAAATTTGTAACCAATGTTCTATCATCTGATTGCTTGGCAACTATGACACATTGTTGAGTCTTGATTAAGATAACTATTGTTTCAGACATCATGGAACTCTATTAAAACCTGATTTTCGTTATTCTTTTGAATGTTCCATTTTCAATATACTTATTGGGGTTTTCTAGGTAGAGATGCTCACAACACAAGTTTGTCTTCTGTAACTGGATGACATTTTTATTCGCTGCTACAAGCTGCCCCAAACTAATTTTCCTGATTTGGTGGACGGCAAGAGAAACTCAACTACTGATCTGAAGAAAGAAAAAGAGTGGAAATTTTGAAATTTTTCTCTTTATATGATTTTAGTTTCTCTTGCATTTGAATTTTCTTGAGGATAACAACTGTTTCCTGTAGCTGTGAGTTTCTTTGCTACAAGTTTTTTTGAAAGCATGATGAAATGTGTAATGAACACACACTAAAAGCAATAGAAAATGTGAACAACCACTTAGGGAATTGGAAACTACTCTAAAAACAATAAAATGTGCACAAGCACTTAGAGGAATGGAAGAAATTCTACTCCTACTCCTACACTAACCAGAAGAAATGAGACAACTTCAAACAAAACCTGAAACTGGTGAAGATAAGTAGTTGCCCTTTCTCACAATTGGCAGCCATGTGGGTGATTTGGCACTAAGAAAAGATGTGGTTAGGAGTGAAATATTGATCTGACAAACTTGATTTTCCACTCCCTACATCAAGACATCAACTGAAGAAACAAGAACAAATACCTCTTCTAACTGTTGTTCATCTATTTCCGAGAGGCATGGTAGCTGATCCTTGGCACATTGTGGCTCTTCCTCATGCTTAGAAGTAAACATGACTAGTTTTGGCATTTCCCTTGGCCCCAATGAAGCCAAGTATCTAATTTGGTAAGGTCTGGTCTACGTTGAAATTTCCCATTCTCTGTGGGTCAACTTCAATAAGAAAGTCTTCATGCGAGAATTTCCTAGAAAAGGTGATTGTTTGTGAACTTGGATTTTCTTCCTTTTACACATTTACAAACAACTGATGTGTCACCTTAGTGAATGGTATGAAAGAGATGGAATAATTCATGTTCTCTTCCCTTTGTGACCTCATGGAACTCCTCTTCAATATGCATAGGTCACTATGATTACTTGCAATAACTAATGGAGTCATGTGTACATCATTGAATTCTTGCGACAGCATTGCTTGCTTTGGAATCAATTGCTTTCTTTATTGTTGTGATTGAATGAATTCCTCCTCCATGAAATTTACAGATTTTTCAAATGCTAAGTTAAAGGGACTTTTTGGGGCAGTATGATCCTTCTTGCATCATCCTTAATGTCATCAATCAAATCTGATTTTCTTTCTTCCATGATGCTCTATCCTCATTAGTAGGTTCTTGAAATATGCATTTATGGAGCAGCCAAAGTAGTGATTTCCATAGAAAACGTAGTGATCTTCTTCATCAAAGCATTGAGGCTTCCAAGTCGGATATGAAAGCCAACTTCTTGATGTTCCATTGTGCCAAAGTTTCTCTTCTGTTCCATTGTGACCTCCATATTTCAATTTGTTTTCATCATGGTCCTATTCTTCCTCAAACATGAAGCTAGTGAGTTCAAACTTATCCTTTAAATCAGAAACTTTGAGAGGATGAGAAGGAAGAAAGGACTGGATACCTCTTGCATGTCTTGATTTGCACTCAAGGCCTTTGATGATTATTTGAATATGGCTCTTTTTAAGTGGACTACTTTGGTGGGTTGTTGTAACCTTCTAAGATTGGTACAAGCTCTTGGCATGCTATGCCAATGAGGGTCATTGCATTCACTTGATATACCTTACACACTTGCGAGTCTCTCCTTTCTTGTTTGCACATGATTTTATTTTGGTTCTAATGCTGATTTTGCAACAGGTATTGGATTACAACAATCTTTGCAAATAAAATGCCATTGTGGACACTACATTTAGAGCACACTGACTTTTGATCTTCATTAACTTGATCTTGCTCTGCTGCCGCTACAATTTTTAGCTTTTACCTCTTGTTTTTGAATCTTAACTCCCATCTGAAGGCTTAACCATTAGTGGCATTTGCTTGATATTAAATTTTGTATCCCACTCTTTCAAGTTTCGTTCCAAATCTTCCTTGCTAGGCTCTTCAACTTTCTCCTCTTGTCACCATATTGATTCTTATGATTCTTTTCCCTCAGTTGGTTTAACCATCAAGTGAATTTTTTCAAAACCAAATCTTAAGAAGCCAAAAATTCTCAAGTTCCTTGTCATTTCTTGTTCATTGGGATTATTTTTTTGTTTCCCTTGACTGGTTTTTTGGTTCTCATTTCCCCAACATGAACTTGCGAGAGGAGGGGTGGGTTGGGTTACAATTGATCCTTGTATTATTTGTAGTGGTGGGAGAAGTGAAATTTCTTGTTCTGTTGTGGAGGGGGAGGTTTCTTTGGAGGGAAAAGGGAGAGAAAACTAAAGATGGGATGGAAGGTTAGGAGGTGAAGCATGGGATTCCACAATTGGGGCAACAAGCTAGAATGTTAAGGAAATGTGATTCAAATGGATATTACATGGTTGGAGGCATATGAAAGCTATAAGATGGTGATGTAATTGCCTCCCATTGACAAGTTTGACCAACATTAGATTCATAAGATTCCCTTTCTTTGATCCATTCCCCAACTTGGGTCAATGTATTAATTATAAATTGAAGTTTTTGTTGGAGGATTTAACTTACATTAGAAAAGATCTGGTCCACGGATATTGGACATTGAAACCGATCTCAACTGCTCTTTTCATCTCCTTAGCTCTGATCAATACCATGATATGTTCCATCTCTTGAACCTTGCTCTGCAAATAAACATCTCTAGTTGTAGAATAACCTCCAGGTTCCACATACTGCTGCTCTTGAATTAGTGCATACTCTGGCATATAAATATATTGATTTGCATCTTGTTCTTATGAGTATGCATAGTCAAACTGATTGTAATCATAAAATTAATTTGTAGATGGTTGATGGTAACCTAAGAATGAATCTTGCAAGCTTGGAGATGGATTGCAAATTGATATGGCTATTGCTCGTAAATATGAATTCCATGTGGGAAATGAAACCATGATTGCACAACTTCATGAATGGAAGAAGATGGAAAGACATGGAAAGAAAGATGAATGAAAATGGAAGGTATGTAATTTTAGAGAATGGGTAGTATTGGACCAGATGGAGTTGCCATGTGTGTTTTGTATATAGTCTCAAAAGACTAAAATTATTAACAGCTACACACTAACCTGTTAAAATAAAATATGCTCCAAATATTGAATCTACACACCTGCTAATGATATTGAATTCCTTGGAGTCCCACCAGGCATGTCATAACTGTTATCAAGGAGTGAGGGTCGCACGATGGCTAATGATTTACTGCTTGAAGTGGAACACCTTGGAAAGATAAAACTCTAACTTCTATGAGGTCCCACTGGGTGTGCCAGAATTGTTATCACAAAATCAAAACACCCACTGAGTGGCCAGGTTATGGATGTGGCATTCGGTGTAATTTATGTAACATTGAGTTATATCTCAAGTTGTGGGACTTGCGGGCTTGAGATAACCCTACGGAGAAATATGTTTCTTGCTCCTAAACCTATCTGCCATAAACTACTCCTAATGTAGGCAAGAAAACTATCTAATTCTATCCTAACTTTCCAAGGAGACAAGGGAGAGAGAGTGCATGAAAATAAACCTACACTAAGAGTGGCGATACACCAAGAAAAGGAGGTTGCTAATCACTATCCAACTACCTAAAGTGGAGAGAGGTGAGCAATGGAGAGGGTGGAAAATATGCACCATAGACCAAAGATGGATTCATACAGTACACCACTTCATTCCCCAAATAAACAATAGCTCCCACAATCTGTAATAAACATAAAGAGTATGCATATATACCCTGCATGTAATGAAGAGAGGCAAGTAGAGACAAGAAAACATGCAAAGGATGGACAAAATGCATCACAAAACCCAATCTATTTCTCCATTAAAGGTTTGCAAAGTATATCATTAGTGGGTAAGAGGTAAGAAAATGTCATTACAAAGCATGGAGAGGAGGCTTGAAGCTCCACATTCAACCCAGCAAAGAAGAAGAGAGAGGGGGAAGGAGAAAACATGACCATCTCCCTTTACAAATGAGCCCGTCATTACAATTTATTGAATGAGAAAGGGAGAGAGAAGTGTAATCCCGAGATCTCCTTTCTAACCACATGCAAGTTGTAATAAATGAGAAAAATGATGATATTTAATTTGTAAAATCTTCCTCATGTTGTCCCATAACTTGTAGTTGAAGAAAATGATGTCCATGCCCATTAAATGTTCACCTCAACCACCTGGAGGTCTCTTTTTGGAACTGAGTCCATTTCCTACAAAATTCACCATGAAATCTCCATCAATTTCTTGATCTCTCTGCAAAGGTCTTGGAACCATGATTCCAACAAGACGAATTTTACAAAAATCCGTGTTGAGGGACGCAATATATATGGCCTTTTGAGAATTAGTACCTATTTGGGAATTTTCCAGGCTTGGCTTGACCTTCACCGGGACTGTGCATTTAAAAGGTATGACTGGAAATGACATTCGAATGATTTTTCTCTTTCCCCATGCTCTTACATATCTTCTAATTTGATTAGGTCATTTAATTTTTGTGGGGCCCTTTTAATTTTCCATTAGCTTCATTTGGTGGTGGTTTGATTTTTAAAATCATTTATATTAGCCAGCTCGGCCAGCTTACCCGAGCTGGCTCCTTTTATGTACTGCTGCCCCCTTTACCTATATGTGTCTGAGTCTTCCAGCTCACCATGTTCTTTGAACTCAGTTCTCACACATCCATGTTGGCTTGATTATTTTCCATGTGTCATGTTATGGTTTGCATGATTATTGCATTGGGATGACTGCCCCCCACCCCCCTTCTAATGTATAGCTGACTCGGCAGCCATTCCATACCACCGACATGTCTCACGTGTATTTCAAGCTTGAGCCCTTCACAGAAAATCTGGCTTATGATGACCTGACTACTCCTACTTCTTGGTACCCCCTGATATGTGCCTGAGTCATGCGTGCTCCCTTTATGAGGCCCTCATGCACCCTCTCACACCAACACGAGTTCTTGTGAACTCCATCAGACCCGCATAGCTCACTGAGTCCTACGTTGACCAGCCTCATGGGCCGTTGACTCATGCCATCCCCATGATGTATGTAGTGTGGGAAACTTGGGATCGAATTGCACATCCAACCCTCAGGCCACTTGGGCCTTCCATCTCTAACTTCACTTTACAACTCATCCGCATGTATATTGGTTTTCGATGTCCTAGTCATCCCGAGCTCACGTAGGACACTTGGGCCTTGATTCTCCACCATGTCCACATCCAACTCACCATTGGATCATTTTTTTTCAAGTTCAACCCAATCACCGTTATACGCTTTGTGTCGGAAACCACTACAACCTGGCTTGGATTTCTTATCAGCTCAGGACTTTTGTGGATCCTTGCAGTGAATCGGTCCTTTCATGTAGAGCCGAACCCATGAGCTTTTCTTCCTTCAACTCTATGTCAACTTCATCAACTCGCCTATGTATTCTTTACGCTTGAACCTTTGTGATAATGCAAAAACTAATATGAGATCGCTGGTGCTTGCAAAAATTTCAAGTTTTGTCCCCACATTCTGATGCCTCACCTTACGGCTTCAGGAAACCAACAAAAATCCCTACCCCAATTGATGCCACAAAAACAACTTAATGGCCCTTTCACATAGCTCGATCCCTCACATCATCAATGTTCGATGATAGCTCACTTGGGTCCTTATATTAGTTGGCTTCACAATAAACACCTCACCCTCATTTGGCTCGATCCATCAATGGAATGGGGCTCAATTTTGAAAATAGCTCACCTGAGGCCCTTTTACATTGGTTTTGGCAATGTAGAGCTCGATGAGTTTTTACAAAGCACAGTTTGGTAGAGCCCACAGGTAAAAATTTATACCAATTTGGCCACCATGCATGGGCCTCCACAAAGCTTGTAAACAACTTGGCAGGTTCAAAAGAACTGGCTCATTGTTGCATTGCGTGACCTGCTCATTATGGCCCGCTTTTAATGTGCAGAGCTCGGTTATGATGTTTTTACCATTCTCGATGTCTTGGATGGCTCGATTTACTACACATAATCTCAGTCAAAGAAATAGATCGACTTAGAAAATGGCCCAAATTTCCTCATGAAGGAAAACTTTCCTCTCATAACCTGCAACCTGGTCATGTTTATTGGATCGTTCACACTTGGTAATGTAGAGCTCGATTCAGACTTCAAGTGAGCTTTCTCGAGGCTTTACTAGCTCAACCTCCACAATGAATGACATAGATCTATTATAACTCAATTCTAATGTAAGACATATAGGGAGCTCAGTTCATAAGATAGCTCGTCAATACAAAATGTGAGCTCAATAACCTTTAGTAACCTGATTATCGACTCCGCCAGGTCCTTCAAGACGAAAAAGGCAACCCTTTTTTAACTCCTTCAACTCTTCGCAATTTCTCACAAAAAAGTGGATCTTCTCCATGGCTTGAGGAGCTATATGGAGGGCTTGGATATGATTTTTTAGTGCTTGTATAAGATTATAATTTTTTGCTTTCCTCGCAAGTTGGCTCCATGCTTGTTGTTTTCTTCATTTGGAAAAAATTGAACTTTGTGCAGACCAAGAAGAGGAAAAATTCCTCCTGTGATTTTTAACCTTTCCAAAGACTTTGATGCTTCCCTTAGACCAATGAGAGTTATTTGTTTTGCTTTGGATTGGTAATGGAAGTCTCTTCACAACAAGCCTGCTCAGTTGTCTTATTCCACCCGAGGGGGTGAAATTGGATAACAATACCTAAAGGTACGTGTGGCCCCAAATCTATTCTGGTGCTAGTATGGGGCCTGGTATTGGGGCATACCCGCTCACTTCACGGTCTCATAGTGATAAGGAAGTCGAGTGCTTAGCTAATATACCAAAAACTAGTTGTTTTATACTTAGCTAGAACACAAAGTTAGTTTCCCTATTGGGTGATGAAATCCCAATAGTTATCACTTGGGTAGGAGTGTTTGATGCAAATTTGATATTCAATATGGTTTGGCTGTGTGTGAGGGAGATTAAGTGAATGCAATAAATTAATCCTTTAATTAATGTATGTGATTAAGAAGGATGTAAGGTTCGTTTTAAGCCCAAAAGAACGATTGATTTCGATGAGAACAGACAACAATATGTGATGCTTGAAATACAAAAAGAAAGGAGAAGACACACCTGTAGAACACTTCCTTTTTAAATTTTTAAATTTTGATTTTTTTTCGCATTGCAATAAGCAACAACCAAAATCTCTAGAGCATAAACCTATAAAATGTGTTCGCAGAGGAAAAAAGAAGAAGAAAATGGTGTTAGAGGCTGATTGATTGAGTAATCAGAAGCAGTCACAAAAACCATCGACGATTGATAGGAATTGCTTGCGATTTGACCAGATTGTTGGTGATTATAAAGAAGAAGACCAAAAACTGAATTAATTTAATTTAAATTAAATTGAAAAAGGGACTAAGGTCCCATTGAGCATGCTAGAATGTTCAGAGATGTTTTTAATTTTCTAATTTAAATTAATGAAGTGAAATAATGAAAAAAATTGACCTCAGAAGACGACGGGGTTTACCGATACCCATGAAGATGGATGTTTATGCTAATGTTTGATCAAGATTGCCATGTATGAATGAATGTGCAAGTCCTCCTGTCCTGCTAAGCAACCCGCACTCAAAGATACTAAAGATAAAGGATTAGATGAATGGATAGATGAACTTTTCGACAAAGGCTGATTCTAAGAATCCAAAGGGGACTTTCATGGAGGATGTCAGCTTGCTTTGTAAAAATTAAGTGAATTGATAATGATATGAATAAAGAAAAAGATATATGATCAATATAGATATGTGGATAGCAAATGAGAAGCTTTAGAAATCCAAATTGAAAGGCAAGTCTAGTGCATCTTCGAAGGTGGCCCAGGTGAGGGTAGATGTAATTTGTAAGCATTCGAAGTAGTTGTACCAGAAATCCTTAGTTTCTTGTTGGATTTCATGAAGGAATTCAAACTGATCCTCAATGTCCTCCTCATCAGTAGCAAATCAGATTGCACAAAGTGTAAGTTTGTGTAAGATGTTGTATTGTTCCCATAAGAACTGGTGTTGTACTATGGGGAAGGTCATAAATGATCGTAATTGGATATGAACGACTAGGAACTACCATCTAACATAGAGCTATACTTGGAAACAACATGTTATATGAATAGAGTTTGATAAAAGATGATATAAGGTTGATAAATTGATATAAAGGTAAATTTGACATGAATCGTTGGTGATTTAGGAAAATCACTAGTGATTAGGGTAAATCACTAGCGATTTCTGTAATTTTGACAGTTTTGATAAAACTGATAGTTTGAAGCTCTAAAACAATGTTTTTGACTAATTTCAAAGCTTATGATGAATTAAAAATGACAAAGAGAGATATAGGAATACCTTTGGATGGATGAAGACATAAAGGATGCCTCAAACCTTCAATGGGAAGGATCTGAGTTGATAAGTTGTTTGGTCACGCTCTTGAGAAGTTGAGTGATGAAAAAATCCACAAAAATGCTTGAGTATGATTGATGTTGATGCTTGAAGATGTCCTTGAATTTGTGATGTTGAGGGACGAAGTGCTGGTTCGAAAGGGAAATCTCAAATCAAAACTGAAGCTCAAAAATCGAAGATCCTTGATGGAGATCACAAAGGTGTTGTTTATAATCATTGGCGATTTGGTTGAATCATCGGTGATCCAATTTTTATGGGAAAACAACTACAAAATTTGTTAAAACCACTTCTAATAAAGGATTTTTGGTTTGGGATGTAGGTAAATGACTAAGGGGATGCTGAGGGATGAGGTCGAGAGCTTAGGAAGGTTGTGAGATTGTTTATTTTCGTTTTTGTCTTATTTAATTTTAGTCTCTAATTGGTTATGGGTGGTTTTAAGAGGAGTAAGATGGGATTTTACAGTCGTAAAATGATGTTTACATGGTGTGGAAGAATATTTATATGAAGTAAATATTTTTCGATATTTTAGAATTAGGATAAATTATGTATGAATTTAAATAACGTGCTTTAGATGACATGTTTTGATTTAATATGATTGCAAAGACGATGGTGAAGGAAATTAGCGATGTAAATTTTGAGTGTCTACACAGCGACTGAATCTTTGTCTCCCCAAGTCATTGCATTCTCTTCTTCTTAGCGTGATGTATTTACTACAACAACATCAAAGTCAATGAATGTACCCTCTAAAAATATTATTGATACTTCTTCAATCATTGTTTCCATCCCTCACACTATTGTATTCTCTCCAGCTCCAACATCATCTGCAATTCTTGTTAAATACCTTTTAAAGCCAATTTGAAGGCACTTATATAGAATTATCCCCCTTTTCAAACCCTTCCTCTAATTCCTCCCTCAGTCTAGTTGGTATATAAATCCACCATTTATTCCTCATGTCACACCTTATGTCTCTCAAGCGTTTCTACTAGGCATGCATATGCCACTTCTTCCAATTCCTTATTTCATTCCCATTTCTTCTTTCCAAACTTCCATGTCCAGTGAGAGTTTTATGATTCATCTCTTGGCACCCTTAGAACCTATTTAGTCTTAGCCTAAGTCTTTTATAATTTTAATTCTATAACTACAATTGTATCTGCTACCCCAGAAGGAATATGGACTCCTACTAGTGGGGAAAAAGGTAATTTATTATTCTATGACACAACTTGAATATCCAAAGGTATCGCTCAAGTATGATTCTCCTACAAGCACTCTGAAGAGAGTGAGAAAGAGGAAGTTTACCCAAGAGAAAACTCACATATATATGGAAACTGTAGACACATAATCTATGCACTTGGGTACATTTCTAGGTCCTAAAAGCATGCTAACATTTACATGATTCCTAAGCAAGAAAAATAGTAATTGAAAACTTCTTTTGGCCTTTTGCTTTGTCTTCTACATTTTTATTGGATTTATACATCTTACATTCTTGTCGGCATTTGACTATTTTATTTATCTATGGCCTCAGACACTAGCATTGAGTTAGGATACTAGCGTTACATGCTCTTGTCCCCTAGGAATCTATTGTCCTTGTTTACCTTTTTCTTTATCCCTTTGGACCCCTTTTGCTTCTTGATTAATTTTTACTACCTTGGGTTGGCCTTCCAGTTGTCAATTAAAAAATTCGTACAAGGGAATAATATAAATACATAGATATGCTTTGAAAATAAGGGGACCAAGAAAAAATTATTACACACTGTCACCTAAGCTTGCATCCAAAGGCACAAAAACACTTCCAAAAATCCACCTATCACATCCATTCAAGGGAAAAGGGTTGCATTCTTTTTCATATACATCATAGGAAGGGAAGTTTATTATACTCCATTACACACACTTACATATGGATCATTTTAGATCTAGCCCGCTATCTCGGTGTAAATTACACAAGGGCATCCAAAGGCATCATTACACACACTTACACATAAAATTATATGGACTCTGAAATGTAGTGAAATGCTCGGTACTAAGTTCAATTCTCAGGTGAACATTGGGCTCAGTCTGACTCCACATTCTGCATCTTTTTTTAAATTATATTTGACGTGGTTTATGGACATGTAGAGGTAGACAACTTGTTTTGTATGTTACATGTATATTCAATGATTAAGGAGTGAAACCAGAGCGACAAAAAAAGACTATCAATGAAGCTCCTCATGCATAGCAGAGGCCAGATCTAGATCATTCACACAAATACTAGTACCCAGAATAGACATTAGCACCCAGATGCTCTTGTCCTCATGTGGGTGCTCCTGCTCGACACATTCCTAGGTCTCAAAACCTCCAGAGAGCGTTGACGAAAATCTTATTAGTCTATTTTAGTTGTTCACCTACCTAGATCACTTCTAGATTTTGTAGGAATAAAATAGTCTCTCTATCTCCCTCTCTTGCTTAAGGTTTCACATTTGTACAAGATTGTTTACCTGTGTCTTGCTTATATTAGCATTTTTACATAATACAATACAATAGTTACGTTGAAATTAGATTTAATTCAATTTATATTAAATCATTTGGTGAACCCTACTTGTGCTCAAAACAATTGGATCCTTATTTTCCCTATTCTATCTGACCTTCTTTCATGGTTGTAAAAAATCCTCCAGTATTCCTGCATCAATTACTTCAAATGCACCCACCTTCCAAAGATGTTATCCAAAAATCCCTAAACACTACATACCTCCCTCACAATACACAACCTATAAAAGTAAGTTCCATTTTCAATCATCTCTCCGATGACCCTATCAGTCCTGATACCACAACCAATCAACCCATCTTTGTGTTGATTCAAGATTTACACAATGCTTTTCAAGAGAAGGTTCAAGATATGGAAACCATGATTACATCCCTCAAGGTTGAAATCCAACATCTTAAGGATGATTCTCACGCCCATGCTAGTTCTTCTACACCTCATCCTAATTCTATGTCTACTACATGTGCTCATATAAATGAAGCCCAAGTCTTACCACTACCAGCACCTCTCAAGTTTGATCTAAATATTAAACAATATGATCTTCTTCTTGAGCTCCTAAATCATATGTTGATACACTTTCCACCTACTCACTAATACCCTCCTTATAGGCTTTCCAAATACAAATTTCTCCCATTTTGCAATTATCACATGCTTAATGGACATCGTGCCAATGATTGCTATGCTTTAAAATGAATAATTAAGACCTTGAGCATGAGTGTTTTTATTTCATTTTATATACAACATTTTGCTACATCTCTAATTGTTGAATCCCATTGGGCTCCCAAATATGATCCTTCCATGTCTAATGATCATCATGCTATAATCACTAATGTTCCTTTTGAGGTTAGTGAAGAGCCACCTATCGAACCCAATGTCATACCACCTTTAAAAATCCATACCCCATCACCTCCTCCTATCAATTCCTCTACAACATTACCAATTCCAACTAAGCAACCACCTTTAAAAATCCATACCCCATCACCTCCTCCTTTCAAGTCTTCTATAATGTTACCAATTCCAACTAAGAAACCAACTTTAAAAATCCATTCCTCATCACTTCTTCTCAATTCCTCTACAACTTTACCAATTCAAAATAAGCACCCACCAACCAAGAATGACCAACCAATTCACCCTGTGATATCTAACCCCTTTAAACTTCCTTCTATTGACCCAAAATCCAACCCTGGTCCTACTCTTGCTTCTACCTCTCATTGTGATGAAAATATACTTTCATATGATACATTTCAAACTTTTTCACCATTGCAATATCTCTCTTACATCGTCACATAATTATCCATCACTGAAACACTTGGGGGTATTGCACTTACCCCCTTCCATTGGTATTAGTTAGCTCTAGTGTCTACTATTACACTTTACACTCCACACTTCATGTGTAATCTTTCTTAGCACTCCTACACTTTTGGTACACACATTGTACATGTTATCCAAATCCACTCCCTAGGTGAATTTGGACAACAGAGATGAGGGATCACATGCAAAAAAATGAAAAATATGGAAAATTTTCCCGGGAATACTCTTTGACAATGATTTATAGTCTCAAGAAACTAAGGAATCCAAGAAACTTGTAGGGATTTGAAAGAGTTAAGAAACCTACCTTAGATTTCTAGTGAACAATTGAGCCCATAAACTAATTTAATGCATTCCAAGAACTACACTGTGAAGGGGTGAGCTGACTAGGTGGGCCCGATTTATAAACATAGAAACACCGAGCTGGTTATAAGGTGATCTCTCCCATCACTGAGCTATTTGAAGGAATTGGTCCATGTTACAAGCTTCTGACCACCGAGCTGAGTTACATTGAAAAGGTGAGATGGTGCATTATAAGTCGAGCTCATAAACATAGCACCAAGATATTTTTAGCTCTACGAGCTCATGAAGTAATATGCACTGAGTTGACTAAGGAGCTGATCTCCCCCCTTGCAGACAATGTGGGCTCTATGTGAACACATTTTAGAAATTTGAGTGAAATAAACAAAACCATGGACAAAATGAACATGATGCATTCAAAGTCGAGTCTTATATTGTGAAAGAAAGTCATGCAGTGAAATTGAGAGCCATCAAATTCTGCAAGTTTTCAATGATTGAGCGAATGAAGCTTGGGAAATTAGGGGACGAGATGTATCAGGGATGATCCTGAGCTATTCAAATGTCTATCCCTAGCTCATGGGAATGATTCAGAGCATAACTTGGTGAAGCCATGACAAATGAAAAAATTGTGAAGGATGGGCGAGTTATTTCTAGTATGGCTGAATGCATCCTTTAGGTTCAAGTGTAGTGCATTTGGAATGGATCGATGAATTTGGATCAGGCTAAACATGGGAGCCCCACAACTGATTTGTAACAAGACTAAGGTTGGATACAATGAAGATGGTGGAAGGTTTAATCATCTCACAGGTAAGATGAATACTCAGGTTATAAGCTACAGGACCAAAGAGGAAAAAAGATCTGAATTGGAATGATCAGAGCCTACAATGAAAATATTGATCCATTGCATTAGATGAGTGGAGTGGATCGAGGGTTGGCCTAACAAGTGAATCACATCCTTCGGTGATATCTGAAACATTGAGCTTTGAGTGCACTTAGACACATGGTTAACCAGGTTAGAGTTTATGTAGGGAAGGATGTAGATGAAGTGGGAGATTATGTTCTAGAGGGCACGTGAAATTTGTGTGTGAAAAGACCAAAATTTCATCATGGAAAAGGTGGCGAGTTAAGTGTGGCTAAAGATGGAGGAATTCAGACCGAGCGGCCTAGGGAAAAATAGGCCATAGAAGGCCGAAATGGCTACAAGGAGATTTACTTGTGTGGTGATGTCGAGTCTTAGCTGGCCCAAGGAGTCTGGGTGAGTTGGAGCATGGAGGCCTGAAATTCACTGATCTAATGTTTTGTGGGTGAGTGAGCGGTTAATGGTTCGATGTGCAGGGTCAAAATGGTTCATGTGAACCAAAGCGGAGCCAAGGAGGTGTTGGAAGCCCATAATGTGGGCAGAGGCAGGGATGCATGGTTTAAGTGTCCCATATGGATTGAGTCATAACCATGTGTACATGAATGATCCTGTTATACCTGTGACTTAGTGATTGGTAGAGCACCAAGATGGACAAAACCAAATGATGGTCATGGAGGCATAAATAAATACAAAGACTGATGCATTCATGGAGGAGTCCTACTGAGTTGGATCCACGTAAAACCAATGGTTTTTGACACTATGAAATAAATATAGTGTATGAGGGGGCTCAACATATGTAGGAGGAAGACTTGGTGATGCAAAAGTAGCCAGCTTGACATGCATGGCCGAGCTGATAGAAACCATAAACACTTAAAACATTAAATGAAACCTCCTAAAGGTAATCAAACTAATGATGGGGCCCACAAAATTTTAAAATACCAAATCATTATAAAAGATGATGTGAAACATTTAGGAGGAGAGAAATATTTTAAATGTGATTCCCAACCAGATAATTAATTCTCATTCTCATAATAGTAAAGCAATTATGTACAAGCCAAATCAGCTACTTGTGCTTAGAAGGCCACAACTGGAGCAATTCTCAATGGATTTTCACAAAATTGGTCTCGTTGGAATCATGGTTCTGAGAACTGATGCACATAACAACAAATAAATATATAAATTGATGAAGATTTTATGGTGATTTTAAAGAAAAATGATCCCATTTTAGTTTGGTTGTTGGAAAGTGGTTGGAGGAGCAATCAAAGAGCATAGACAATCATTTTTTCACTATTGCAAGTTATGGGACACCTTGGGATTGATTTTGTAGGTCCAAAATTCACTAACCATACTCATTTATCATGACTTGAAATTGGTGGGAAAGTGAATTTCAGGAATTTCATCCCTTCTCTCTCTCCTCTCAAAATTCTATAAATTGAAGTGTTGGGCTCATTGTAAAGGAGGATAGTTTGAGTAGCAAAAATCTATCATTTTGGTTTTGTGAAGCCAATGTGCTGCAGGCCTTTGTAGTGGACTCCTTGCATGGTGATCCAAGGCCTTTATTTGTAATAGTTTGAACTGTGCATACCCATGAAGTAATAGATGCAAGTTTGTGGATGTATCTTCCCTTGCTGTGTTTATTTGCATTCTTCTTGCCTCTTCAATCTTATTGTAGATGTATTGTGTCTACTCTTATGCTCTTGTAGGGTTCATTATTATTGTGTTTGCATGAAATGTTGTTGTGAATGTTTGTTGTTAGACTGTGGAGAACTATTATCACCCTCTCTAATCTGCATTTTTCTTCCATTTTCACACATTGGGGGATTATTCTCATACCCTTATTTTGGTGCATCACCTTTGTAGTGTAGTTTTCCTTTATTTTCATGCTCTTTCTCTTTCCCTGGTCCCTTGGAAGTGATAGATTAGGAGTAGTTAATAATTTCCTTTCAGTAGAGTTAGTTTGCACTAGGATTAGGAAGAAGAACCAACTTTCTCTGGAGGTCTATCTCAAGTAGCAAGTCCCACACTTGGAGATAGTACCCATGTTACCTAGTCACATTGTGAGCTCAAGCACACACACTTGTGTAAATCAGAGGGTGCTGTGATTCGGTGATAACAGTTTTGGCATGCCCAGTGGGACCACAAAGAATTCTTCATTTTAATTACAACAAGATTGGTGTGCACTTGTTGTAAATTCCATCTTGTAAGAAGCTTTGAAATTGCACATCTGACGACTCCAAAAGGGAAGAATTCATTGGTTTTAGTAGCCCAAGCTTGTCAAATTTATGAGAAGAATTCAAACAAGGTCAAGAACTAGAGAGGAAGGAATCTTTGAATACTTGCAGCTATCTCCAGGTAGAGGAAGAAGGGGAAGAAGAGCTCAAAGGTCTCCATCTCCACCGAATAGAACACTATCAACACCTCCACCTGGTAGGCCTTTCATTCAATCAACCAGAGTTCTTAGACCAATTATAATGGCACATCTACAACAACCACCAAAAGGGCCACCAAATCCCTATGTCAACTTCATAGGAAGCAACCCACTTTCTCTCAATGCACAAAATCCAATTCTAGTTGCAGCATTGAAGAACATTCCATATTTCACTGGAGAAAACCATACAACCTCCGATTGATCACATTCAAGACATTGCAAATGTTTGTGTTATACATGAGGTTAATGAAATGGATGTGGCTGTCAAATTATTGGCTTCTTATTTCAAAGGAAAATCTTTACAATGGTTCAAAATTTTGACAGTAGGATCAATTCAAAATTGGGATTAGTTGTGCACAACTCTTTGTGGTCAATTTGGAGAGAAGGCAGACAACTTATCTCTGTTGGAACAACTAACCACAATCAAGAGAGCACCAAATGAGAAGATGGATGATTTCAACTTCAGGTTTCAAAGGACATGGGATAGAATTCCACTTGTTGTGAGACCAATAGCTGAAGGTGCTTTTTCTACTTCCTAAAATCTTCTAAATTCTGATATTGCAATGATGATACAATCCATGGGAGGTACAACTTTACCCGTACCTATAACATTGCTATTAGAGCTGAAAATTGTTTGATTCAAGTTGGTAAACTTGCACCTAGGCCACCCATGCCTCTTTATCTAGAATTAGGAAGTCCAAGCACTAGCCAAACACCTACATTAGCTCCCATTCCTACCCCAAAAATCAGAATCTTGTTGAAGGATCTACCTCATCTTCTAGTACCTCAAATGAGCTCTAAGAAGTCATGAAATAGTTGACAAAACTTAGGTAATGAGTTGGTGACAATTAAGAGGCATCATGATCAAAATTTTAGGTCATATCAGCCTCAAACCCAACCCAATAGACCTTCGTATCAGCCTAATAAGCCACCTACTCAAGTTACAAATCAGAACCAAGTAAAACCTCCTGCTAATAGGCCATTTCAGCCTTACAATCCTAATGTTGTATCCACATCTAGAGCCATGGTACCAGTACAAAATAACATAGCTCAAGAGTATGACTGGTGCTTCCCATGCAATCAACCCCATAACCAGTCAATGTGTTTCAACGGTGCCTTGAATCAAGATCTTATGGTGACAACAACAGGTGTGGAACAAGAGACAAGCCAAGAAGAAAATCAGTTAGCAGGAAGCTACCCAAGAGGCACCTCCAAATGATACCACACTTGTCAATTGGAAAGTTGAAGATTTTTGTGGTATAAATCAAGTCCCTTCTCAAAGTGTGGTAGCCAATACATGATCTAAGAAGAGGAATATTGGAGAGGGAAAATCATCCAATTCAAATGATTCACAACCCTCTATCACTCCACAAGGTGTTAGTAGTCAAAGTGCAGTCCTGAACATGTCAAATTCAGCCCAAGCCACCTTCTAAGACCAGCCCATATACCGGTTGTAACAACCCATGTGCAAGAGAAGACTGTGAAAAGTAAAGGGCAGAAGAAAGATAGCTCATCCCCATTCAATATTCTTGAGCAAATGAAGAAAATGAATGTGAACATTTCAATGTGGGAGTCATTAGCTATCCCAGGGCCAAAGAGATCTATTGCAAGCTATCCATGGAAAATTGGTCCACATCAAATCAATCATCCAAAGATCAAGAGAAGGTGCTCACAAATGCAACTCAACATGGAGGAAATCAAGGAGGTCAACAAGGTAAAAACATGAAACCCCCTCCATTTTACATATCTCTAATTGTTGGAAACAATCTTGTACATAATTGCATGATTGATTCGGGAGAAAGTAGCTCTGTTATGCTAAAAAAATAGCTGATCAGCTGGGCCTTCAATATGAAGTCATTTCTAAGAGGTGTAGTGCAATTGGATGAGACAACAATAACAATAGTTGGAGTAATAAAAGGATTGAGCCTCACATTGCATGCATGTCCCAATGTGACCATTCTTGCAAGATGTATCAGTCATAGACTTGCCACCACTCTTTGCATTGTGTTTGTCAAGAGACTTCACCACTAAAATTGGAGGTTATTTGTCTGCTGATTGGTCACACATGTTATTTAAAACAAGGTATGGAGCCAAGGCTACAATCAGGTCTGAACCAATTACAAATTTCCACATTGAGCCTCATACACCAAGTCCAATCAATGACAAATTGTTCAACGTTCAATCAAGAAGATTGCCTAAGCACTTATGAAGTAGATACTAAATTCAGAAGCATTCAGACTTAACTCTTGATGAATGGGAAAACAAGAGGCATGCATTTGATCCATACAAGGAAATGGAAGAAGCTGAATTAGGAATTTATTGCTTACATGAGGAGAATCCACCTCTCCCTAGCATCACCAAGCCAGATCAAAAAGATGATAATGAGGTATGAAAACTATTCTTTGATGGTTCAAGGAGTAGACAAGGTGTTAGGAGGAGGAGCTATGCTTGTTTCACCACAAGGTATGAAATATTACTCAGTTTTCCACTTTCAGTTTGCTTGCTCAAATAACACAGCTGAGTATGAAGCCTTGATTCATGGATTGCATTGGGCAAGGAAGAGAGGAATTAAGAACTTGCAAGTGTTTGGTGATAGTGAGATGATTGTGAACCAAATAAAAGGAAAAAATTCTACCAAGAATGATCTTTTGAAGAACTAAAAAAACTTGGTATGGGACCTCATTGAATATTTTGAAGCTTTTAACATCAATTCCATCCCGAGGAAGAAGAATGAAGCAGAAGACAAGACTTGTAGCATTGGGACAGTGTTTGACATTGTGGAAAGTATTAAAAGTGAGAAAACTCAGTCCTCATATCAAGGTTGTGGTAAGGCCAGCTGTCCCAGACAACAATACAAGTTGGCAAGTCTTTCGAAAATGATCAAAAATCATAAATTTCTTGTAAGAAGAAGTTGAGTTTTCTGCTAGAAACTAGGACAAGTTGGAGCAGTAGTATGGTGACCAAGTGGTGCAGACTGAGAACTAACAAACTACCAAAGGGCCTTGTAACTTTGGAATCAATCTTCAATCCCAATGATCAGTTCTGGAAAGAAAAGGAAAACATTCAAGTAAAGGGTGAAGATTCAGAGCCAATTTCAGTAGGTGAAGGAAAGATGTTGCAAATTGGAAAAGTAAGCACTCAACAAGAGAAATATGATTTTGTTCAACTCTGTCAAGAGTTCCTAGATGTGTTTTCCTGGAATTATAAATATTTGAGAGGCTTCAATCCAAAACTAGCACAACATACTATTGAGTTAGATCTAGAATCCAAACCCATCAGGAAGAAGCAAAGGCTGGTAAATCCTCACATTGAACCTCTCATGAGGAAAGAGTTGAATAAGCTTGATTGAATCCAACATCATCTTTCCTATTAAACATTCAAGTTGGGTAGCAAACTTGGTGCCAATGAGGAAGAGAAATGGAGAAATTAGACTATGTGTAGACTTCCATGATTTGAATAGAGCTTCACTCAAAGATCATTATCCACTTCCATCAATGGAGAAAATTTTGTAAGTAGTAGTTGGTTCGGAAAGGTTTTCATTGCTAGATGGCTACTCAGGCTATAATCAAATAATGGTGAAGGAAGAAGATCAGTTCAAGAAAACCTTCACCACCAAATGGGGACATATGCTTATAAGAAGATGCCATTTGGACTATCAAATGTCAGAGAAACATTTCAGCGAGTAATGGATATGGTATTCAAGGGGCTAATCAACAAGATAGTGCTCATTTACCTTGATGATATCACCATCTTCTCAAAGAATGCAACAAACCACCTCTTTCACCTCAGGAAGTTTTTCAAAGGTGTAGAAGATTCAAAGTGTCTTTGAATCTAAAAAAGTGTGTATTCTTGGCACATGAAGGAAAATTGATGGGCCATATTGTTTCAAAAGAAGGATTGACAATTGATCCCAAAAGAGTTGAAGCTATCTAAACTTTTCCATTGCCAAGTCAGAAGAAATCTCTCCAAAGCTTCTTGGGAAGGAATAAAATTTTCGCAGATTTGTGCCTGATTTTTCCACTCTTGTGAAGCCATTAACAATGATGTTGAAGAAGAGTCTTACATTCAAGTGGAAAATAGAAGGTACAAAGAGTTTTTGAGGCTATTAAGCATGTAATATCACAGGCTCCAACTCTTATCAACCCAGATTTTCTAAGGACTTCATGTTATATGCTTTTGGAGGATCAGATACAATCTTAGATATCTTGGTACAATGAATAAGGAAGGTTTAGAACAACCCATAGTATTCTTCATTCAAGGCCTTGAAGATTACAAAGTGAGGTATTCTTTCATTGAAAAGCATGTTCTTGTTGTTATTAGGAGCTTAAAGAAGTTTAGACACTTGGTCTCAAACAAAAGATCCAATTGTTGGTGTCTCATGTCGGGTCAAGGAATTTCTCCTAAACAAGGATTTGAATGAGAAGAGGGTAGGTTGGATCACTCGTGTGATGGAGTATGACATTGAAATCAAGGTGACCAAGATGGTTCATGGTAAAGGTTTGTGTGAGCAGCTAGCTTCCAAGCAACATGCCCAGTCAAATGATGAAGAAGAAACTATCCTAGTGCTACAAAATGATCAAGAACAAGCTAGCTCATGATGCACCCATTCCATGTTGGACTCAAGACATGGTGCATTATCTCCAAATAGGTTTGTGCCATCTAGAATGGAACAAAGCTAAAAGAATATATTTCAGATTGTAATCCATCCTGTATGTGCTCATTGACGACGTCTTGTTCAAGAAGGATGTGAATGGGGTGTTATTGAGGTGTGTCCAAAAAATCAAATTGAGAAAATATTATAATGAGTTCCATGATGGAGAAGCTGGAGGTCACTTTTCTCCATGAGTAACAACTCTAAAAATCATGAAGGTCGGTTACTATTGGCCTATAATGTTTAGTGATTGTTATTCATGGATCAAGAAATGCAAAAGGTGTGCATTCTTCACAGGGTAGGAAAGGCTAGAAATGCTACCCCTTCATCCATGTCAGTGGATCAACCATTCATGCAATGGGGATTGGATTTCATTGGAGTTATCAATCCAAATTTAAGTCAAGGCCACAAGTGGATACTTAAAGCAATGGACTATTTCACCAAGTGGAATGAAGTGATGGCACTCAAGGAGGCAAATGAATTCAACATCTTGGATTTCTATGAAGGGATAGTCACAAGGTTTGGTGCCCCTGCTACCATCATATCAGATAATGCATTGGTGTTTTTGGCAAAAAAATCACAGAATGGGCTGTTACAAATGGAATTTATCTCAACACTTCTTTGAATTATACCCTCAGGGTAATGGCCAAATAAGATTCCACAAACAAGAACTTTTCGAGAATCATTAGAAGAAATCTTGATGAAAATCAGAGAATCTAGCACATGAAGCTCAAATCAGCCTTGTGGGCTGATAGAATAACACCCAAAAGGTCAATAGGTAGCTCTCCATATAAGCTTGTATACGGAAAGGAAGCAGTGCTACCTATATCACTTGAATTACCAACATTGGAGCTTATGAAGCAGCTGGAACTAGTGAAGTTTGAACCCATGGAAATCAGGTATGTAGAACTGATAGAACTAGAAGAAGCAAGGGAGCATGCAATTCAAAACATGGAGAAAGATCAAACATTGATCAAGAGGAGCTTTGACAAGAAAGATAAATCAAGGACATTCCAAGCAAGGGACTTGGTGCTGAAGTGGGATGTTGATCATGAAAAAATGGGCAAACATTCCAAGTTTGATGCCATATGTAGTGGTCCATATATGATCACTGAATGCAAGAGTAGAAATGATTTTTGACTGGACAAGTTCGATGGTGAGGAGTTGCAGATTCCAGTCAATGGAATCTATCCCAAAATTGTATACTAGAAGTAATACTTCCTCACCCTTGTACATATTTGTCTAGGATTTTCAATTCCGCTAAGTGCTTGTGCACATTTTTGTTGTTGTTAGAATAGGTTTTAATTTCCCTAAGTGCTGGTGCACATGTTCTATTGATTCTAGTGTATTCTTTGTATACAATTCATCATGCTTCAAGAAAGAGAAGTTGGATTAGGGAAGCTCATAGTTGATTTCAATGGTTGTAAATTTCAAATTAAAATAAATGAGGAGCAACTAAAATCAAGTCAAAAGATAGATTTCATATCTTCAATTCTTTTACTTCCTTGAATCAGCAGCCAAGTTTCTCAAATTAAGAATCAACATTATGGGAAGAATTTGGTATTGCAGCAGATGGCAGTCCTTAGTGTTCATTCAGCCTTCACTCGATGTGTAAGCAACAAGTATAAGCCACTATGCATATCTCCAAGGCTTGGCAATAGCCTTGGTAGCCTTTGAAAGTATCCCAAGAAACCAGTCGAAAGGAATAAACATTCTGAAGAAGAAAGAAAGAGGAAATTAATAGAGTTCCATGATGTCCAAGTTCACAGATGTTCATCTTTCAACCTTGTGGATTGAAGTTACGGGAATGGGTGAAATTTAAGTTTTAAAATAATTTTCTACTCTCAAAAATCTTGATTTCAATATTTTCTTATGAAATTTGAGAGTGTGAGCATTGGAAGGTAGCTCCAAAAGTAAGCATCGACATTCCAGGTATTCTAGGAGTAAAGTTTTCATAGTTTAGATCAGCTCATGATAACCATGAAGACTCCATGCCCAATGGATCGATGTAGGCAACTGTCTATGCTCCATTTAGAAGGTAAATGGACCCGCGAGTCGCCAGATTGTTATCCAAATCCACTCCCTAGGTGAATTTGGATGACAGAGATGAGGGATCACATGCAACAAAATGAAAAATTTAGAGCATTGCCCCGGAACACTCCCTCACATTGATTTGTAGTCTCAAGAAACCAAGGAATCCAAGAAATTTGTAGCGAGTTGAAAGAGTTGAGAAACCTGCCTTAGAATTCTGGTGAACAATTGAGCCCATAACTGAGTTAATGCACTCTAAACTACATTATGAAGGGGTGAGATGGCCAGGTGGGTCCGAGTTATAAACATAGGAGCACTGAGTTGGTTATAAGGTGAGCTCTCCCATCACCAAGATATTTGAAGGAATTGGGTCAAGTTACAAGCTTCTGACCATTGAGCCAAGTTACATTGAAAAGGTGAGCTGGTGCATTATAACTGAGCTCAGAAATATAACATCGAGCTATTTTTAGCTCCACGAACTCATGAAGAAATTCACTGAGCTGACTAAGGAGCCGAGATCCCCCCTTGTAGACCATGTTGGCTTTATGTGAGCATGTTTCAAAAATTTGAGGCAAATAAAAAAAGCCTTGAAACATTGAACATGATGCATTCAAATCCAAGTCTTATTCTATGAAAGAAAGCCATGCAGTGGCATCGAGAGCCATTGAGTTCTGTAAGTTTGCAATGGTTAAGTGACTGAGCTTGGGAAATCAGGGGACGAGATGTATCAGGGCCGAGCCGAGCTATTTAGATGCTATCCCTGGCTCATGGGAATGATTCAGGCATAACTCAGTGAAGCCATAGCAAACAGAACCATTGCAAAGGATGGGCAAGTTGTTTCTGGTATGGCTGAGCCATCCTTCAGGTTTGAGTATAGTGCATTTGGAATGGCTTGATGAAGTTGAATCAGGCTAAACATGGGAGCCTGTGACTGAGTTACAACAAGACTAAGGTTGGATACAATGAAGATGGTGGAAGGTTTAATCATCATTAGGTAAGCTGAATATCAAGTTATAAGTTGCAGGTCTAAAGAGGTCAAAGATCCAAATCGGAATGATCAGAGCCTACGGTGAAAATATCGAGCCATTGCATAGATGAGTGGAGTGGTCAAGGGTTGGTCTAACAAGTGAATCACATCCTTCAGTGAGCTCTAAAACAACTATCTTTGAGTGCACTTAGCAAAAGGGATAACCAAAATCGAGTTCACGTAGCGAAGGATACGGCTGAAGTGGGAGATTACGTTCTGGAGGGCACGGGACATTTGTGTGTGCAAAGACCAAAAATGCCATGGTAAAGGTGGCGATTTGAGTGCGGAAAACACAAAGGAATTCAATCTGAGCGGCCCAGGGACAAGCGTGATGTAGAAGGCCAAAATAGCTGCAGGAGAGTGAGTTATGTGGTGATTTTGGGTTTGGCCAACCCAAGGATCCCTGATGACTTGGAGTATGGAGGCCCAAAATGCCCGATCGAATGTTTTGTGGGCGAGCAAGCAGTTAATGGCTCGGTGCGGGGTCAACTAATGCGGAGAAAAGGAGGTGCCAGAATCCCTTGATGTGGGTGAAGCATGGATGTACACTCTAAGTGTCCCATGAAAATTAGACCGTGTGTACCCGACGAGCTCGTTATACCCTTGACTCGGTGATTGGGAGAGCATCGAGCTGGCAAAACCAAATAATGGTCATGGAGGCATAAATAAATACGAAGATCGCATTCAAGGAGGGGTCCCACCAAGTTGGATCCACGTAAAATTGGTGGCACCATGAAAAGAAAGATAGTGTATGAGAGGGCTTAACATATGTTGAAGGAAGACTCGGAAATGCAAAAGTAAACGGCTCGACATGCATGGCTGAGCTAGCATAAAACATAAACACTAAAAACAATAAATCAAACCTCTTAAAGGTAATCAAACTAATGATGGGGCCCATAAAATTTGAAAATGAAAAATAATTTTAAAATATGATGTGAAACATTTAGGAGGAGAGAAATATTTTAAATATGATTCCCAACTAGATAATTAATTCTCAGTCCCATAACAGTAAAGAAAGCCTGTACAAGCCAAATCAACTAGTGCTTAGAAGGCCACAATTGGAGCAATTCTCAATGAATTTTCACAAAATTGGTCTTGTTGGAATCGTGGTTCCAAGCCCAAGGCCAAAAAACCAAGAAATCTAGAATTTTTTGAAGATTTAATGGTGATTTTAAAGGAAAACAATCCCAGTTTAGTTTGGTTGTTGGAAAGTGGTTGGAGGAGCATTCAATGAGCATAGGAAATAATTATTTCATTGTTGTAAGCTATGGGACACCTTGGGATTGCTTTTCAGGTCTAAAATCACCAACTAGACTCATTTATAATGACTTGAAATTGATGGGAAAATGAATTTCGGGAATTGCATCCCTTCTCTCTCTCTTCTCTCAAAATTCTATAAATTAAAGGGTTGGGCTCATTATAAAGGAGGATAGTTTGAGTAGAAAAACTCTATCATTTTGGTTTTGTGAAGCCAATGTGTTGTAAGCCTTTGTAGTGGAATCCTTCCATGGTGATCCAAGCCTTTAATTTGTAAGATTTTGAACTGTGCATACCCATGAAGCAATATATGCAAGTTGGTGGATGTATCTTCCCTTGTTGCGTTTATTTGCATTCTTCTTGCCTCTTCAATATTATTGTAGATGTATTGTGTCTACTCTATCCTTTTGCAAGGTTCTATCAGTATTGTGTTTGCTTTATAATGTTTTTGTGAATGTTTTTGTTAGACTATGGATAATTGTTATCACCCTCTCTAATTTGCATTTTGCTTCCATTCTCACACATTGGGGGATTATCCTCTTACCCTTATTTTGGTGCATCACCTCTGTAGTGTAGTTTTACTTTTTTTTCATGCTCTTTGCTTTCCTTGGTCCCTTGGAAGTGATAGATTAGGAATAGTTAATCATTTGCTTTTAGTAGAGTTATTTTGCGCTAGGATTAGGAAGAAGAACCAACTTTTTCTAGAGGTCTATCTCAAGTAGAAAGTCTCACACTTGGAGATAATACCCATGTTACCTAGTCACACCATGAGATCAAGCACACACACTTGAGTAAATCAGAGGGTGCTGTGATTCGGTGATGAAAATACCATCATTACCTGATGACACAATCTATTGCTATGGTTCACACTTGATTGTTGAGGGTCAAACTTCATCTATGAACCTCACATCATCTACAATTCATGCTCGGTGCTTAATGTTATATATTTCTAGCATCTACTCTCACACATTACACTCATTTCCCGATGACGTACTCTCGTGCTATGGTTAAAAATTAAATTTTGGGGGGCACAATTAATCAATGAACCTCACATATTACAAATTTCATGCTCAATGCTTCACGATATATCTTTTTTGCATCTACTCTCATGCAACAAACTCATTTCCTGATGACACACTATTGTTCAATGGTTCATTCTTAACTATTGAGGGATCATTTATAAATGAACCTCATCTCATATATGTCCACTACGGGGGAAACACTGCTCCTACCATCTACACACCTTGCATATCACACCATCCCACTCACATAGAATTTTAATATATTAGTTGCATTTATTCTTGCTAGCTTATATGACTCGTATCTTGGATTTTGCTTACTATGTTAGATGGATTCTTCGTACGTGATTATCTTTTTCTATATACACATGCACATTCACTTGGTATCTTGAGGTGAATGTATGACCTATCACATATTCATACATGTTGCATGATGCTTGACACAACTCTTTATCAGTTCCATCGAGGTTCCTGGGGCATCTAATTTTTCTACTATCATACTTTACACATTACAGGTTCTATCATTTCAATATTTACTACTTGTTACTTCTTACTTTTCGCTACCCTTACATGATTTGACATACTACTTTTCTTTCTATTCTAACGGGTGCTTCATGTGTAGCATTTTCCTTGCTGGAATATATACAACCATAGTTATCTGATACATATTTCTTGTTGTTGTTTTCTATTCTTTGCAGGCTATGCCATATGTCTTGTTTGATCATTGTATGTTTTTGGCCGCTTGCACCCTCATTGTCTTATGATATTGTGAGCAATGTTGCATGTTTGAAACCCAATTTTTGCAGTCCATATTATCTTCTTAGTTACTTGTTACATTGTTTTCTAGCCTCTCTTGTTTGTACGTGCCTTAGTTTCTACCATGGACATCCCCTACCCCCTGTAGGTATCCACGTAAGATCTGTATCAGGTCCTCTCCTTTGGACCACATTCTCCTATAGTCGTTGCATGCACCCCAAATGAGGGAGGTCATCTATTGGGTGAAAAAATCACCCCTACAATAACTCAGAGCTACAATACATAATAACACATTACAGGAATAGCACAGGCACATAGTCATAGATTGAGCTAGAAATAGACCTGGGTTCAAAATACAAAGAAAAAACTAGTGTTTAGACCTGGATAGTAGCGGTGGGTGCTTGTGTCCCCCTTGGGTGCTTATGTCATAGGGGAAAAAATAGTCAACTTCTCAGTTCAACACAATCTCCAATAGCTTAGAACAAAGTTATCCAGTAGCAGAAACTTTCCTCTAGTTATAGAATTCAGTTTATCAATACATTTTAGTTACAATCGGAATAACAGGGACTAATGGAGACTAATCAGAATAATCAAAACAAATCATGATGTACCATATGCAATGATGCTTATTCGAGAAGCATCATGGAAGGAGAGAAAGAATAGACCTCTCGAGCCCCAACACTCTTCTCTTAGCATAAGATCGCCCAAAAAACTTGCTCTCGGCGTGAAATCACCCAAAAAAATCACTCTTTGTGTGAGATCACCAAAAAAACTCACGTTTGGCATGAGATCACCCAAAAAAATCACCTTCGACATTCAAATCTAGAAACTCCAAGAAAAATAGGACTAATTCTCTATCTATTACTCTCTTACATATCAGGAACACACTTTGCTTTTACACTCTTTACACATATACATCTTACTTTGATTTCTCATACACAAAACTTTGAATACTCTTTCACTCTTATTTTTCAGGTCCATCCTTTATACGCAATAAGGAACAACTCACACTAGTGAACACAACATGCTACTACACATACTCTTCACATTTAGAGTCCACTTCGCTTTCCTAGTCTCCATGTTTCATATCGCGATCACTTCACTCTTCACTTTTCCACTTGGCATGCCATCAGATACACTCTTCTCTACAAGATGATAAGGTATACATCTTCTATCCACTGTGTTCTATCGAGTATTCACTCAAAAAAATTTGGGGGAAAAATGTAGACACAAAATCTATGCACTTGGGTACATTTCTAGGTCCTAAAAGCATGCTAGCATTGATATGATTCCTAAGAAATAATACTAGTAATTGACAACTCCCTTTGGCATTTTGATTTGTCTTCTACAATTTTATTAGATTTATACATCTTGCATTCTTTCCAGCATTTGACTTTTTTATTTCTCTATGGCCTCAGACACTAGTTCCTAGTTGGGGCACTAGCACTAGGTGCTCTTGTCCTCTGGGGCACTCTTTTCCTTCCTTACCTTTTTCTTACCCCTTTGGACCCCTTTCGCTTCTTGATTAATTTCTACTACTTTGGGTCGGCCTTCTAGTTGTCAATTATGAAATTCAAATAAGGGAATCATATAAATAAAGTGTTATGCTTTCAAAATAAGTAACCAAGCACTAAGTATTATATACTATCACATAAGCTTGCATCCAAAGGTATAAAATTACTTCAAAGCATCCATCTAGCACATTCATTCAAGGGAAAAGGGTTGCATTCTTTAGCATACACAACATAGGAGGGGAAGTATATTATATTCCATTACATACATTTTCATATGGAGTATTCTAGATCTAGCCCACTATCTTAGTACAACTTACACAAGGGAATCATAGGGAATCATTACACACACTCACACATAGAACTACATGGAGTTTGAAATGTAGTGCAACACTCAGTATTAAGTTCACTTTTTGGGTGATTGCTGGGGTCAGTCCGAATCAACATTATGCATCTTTTTTTATTAGATTTGATGTGGTTTGTCAACATGTGTAGGTAGACAACTTGTTTTGCAGGTTATAGGTATATTTGGTGATCAAGGAGAAAAACTAGAGTTAAAAACAAAGACTAGTAATGAAACTACTCCTGCATAGAAGAGGCTATATCCGGATCATTCAAAAAGAAACTAGCACCCATGTGCTCCTGTCCTCCCATTGGTTCTCTTGTCCGACACATTCCTAAGTCTCAGAATATATTGAGAGCATTGATGACACTCTTCTCAGTCTGTTTCAACTGTTCACTTGCCCAGATCACTTCCAGATTGCTTGGGAATCAACTAAGTCTCTTTATCTCCTTCCCTTGCTTAGGGTTTCACATTTATATATGCTTGTTTTCTTGCATCTTGCTATATATTAGAATTTGTACATCATACACTACAATAGTTACTCTAAAATTAGATTTAATTCAATTCATATTAAATCAGAAACAAAAGAGGACATCTTAAGAATCTCCAAGAAGGCACATACAGGTGAGGAATTCATGGATATAAAGCCTCAATTAGTTATAAATGCCACTAAGAAAATGACATCTAATTTGGTCAAAAGAATGCAGGCTTGACTAGATGCTCTTAATTCCCAAAAATGGATGACAATGCCAAAAAATAGTTTTCCCAATCTGTAGATGGATTTGAGAACTTTGTATGAGCTATTAATAGCCACACAAATTCATAAAGATGTAATAGAGCGGGGGTTGTAATAGGTACAAATCTAACACAAATACATGACCATGATGAGTTCCATTATGGACAAGTTATCCATCTTAAACAAAGGGCTTTGTCTCAATTCGCTACGTATGAAGAATCAAGATTTGAATACATGGAAGATTTTCATGGGTTACATCTTGAAATAATTGAGTGATTGGACGAAAATGATGGAAGCGATGTTGAGATAGCTATAAGGGACTGAGTAGAAATCTATTGAGATATTATTTGAATCTTAAATTAATTCACTATATCAAACACATGGGATGTTAATAAAAAAACTTTCTTTGAGAAGTAGAACAAACATCCATCTCCACTCTCATAGCTAATTTTGCGCAACTAGATAAGGTTGGGCATACATATGCTATTATGGAACTTGTAGCTTCTACAAATGAGAAATTGGAGGAAGTTTCACTTCTAAGTGAAAATGTTAAGTCTTTTTATAACATAGTCCTAGTTGTAATTTAAGAATTACATGATCAAATTAGGCCACCTATTTTGGACTTGGGATACATTGAGGAGGATTTCATAGAATGCATGACTAAGCTTCAACGAAATCAAACAAAATCCACACAAGAAACTACAAGTGGAATATCCAAGTAGAGCTTGAACGAGCAGTATATTTACTATTTTTTATGATTTAATATAGTAAAAATTTGTAATCCTAAGAATAATAAGTATAATCTTTCTTACATGAGAGATTTGTTTTTTGTATTTTAACTATCTACTCACAGAACAATTTGATCTATTTTTTAAACTAGCTATTTTTAAGTCCCATGGCGATGGAATTTTTTTGTAAGTACATTAGTTGCTTTCCCTATAAGGAGGAATAATTTAATAAATGAAGTGCTCGATAGTCCTAGGATTGTTCAATGAGTGTTTTTCTTGTGTATTTATTTCTATTTTTTTTTGAAAAGTTGCTTACATATATTGGTGGTACCACAAAATAAAAATGGCATATTTTAATAGATTATACCATTTCCAACAACCTAACTTACAAAAGTAGATAAAGTAATGCTACATGATAGAAAACATGTTTTAAAGTGGATCAATACTGAATATAATTACTTGTACTAAGTAGTTGTAGGATGTAAACTACAACGTTGCAACTTACAAGACCTTGATTTATTTGATTTTGTAAGTAATGCACTGAATCCTTTTCTACTACTTGGAACAATGCCCAAATTACAAATTCACAAATAAGAAAAGATAAACCAAATAATTTTATTTAGAGTAAATAATAAAAATATCTGTGCATATATATAAGTGGAAAATTTAATCAAATTTCAAAATTTCTCCCTAAAATGTTGGTGATTGGGACCAAAGGGTCGATAGAATTCTTGGTGATCCAAGAATGTTATGAAATCCCACCCCGTCGATTACACAATGATCCATTAAAAAACAAGTTGGTATTATATATCTCTTGGCTATTTGCATGGGACAAATTATTATTTGTGTTTTTTAGGTGAAATGTTGGAAGTGACATAGTCAACCAAATAGCCAAATAGATAGTCCAAAATTCCTATTATTCACCTAAGTGTGAATATTCACTGCTAAATTTTTCACTGATCATCTTCTAGTTCCATGAACCACTAAAATTATTTACTAGTGTGATGTAATGTTACACCTCCTCCATTTCCTTTTACTAAGCCCAACATCTCTTTTGAACCTGCTTATGATAAACATGATAGTTTTGAAGATACCCATTCAGTGAGTTCTCACAATTTAGATGATGAGTTATAAGGGGAATAACCAATACCTCGACCACCAATGCTAGAGAAAATTATGAATGCACCTAATCAACCGGAAAATCCTAAACCAAAATGGGTTTACATAATACCCAATGAGGTTGGTTACTTTGCATGAGATCCTAGAGATCTATGAAGGATGAGATCCTAACATCAATATAATGTTACACATTTGGAACAATTGGTTGTAACAAAGGATACTGAGACTTATCGATAATCTTAAAAGAATCTTGAATGTTGAGTAACTATGGAAGAAGAAATTATTTCTTTGAAAAAAAACAACACTTGAGATTTGATTCCACCTCCAATAGGAAGAAAATAATGAGGTGCAAATGAGTGTACTAAACTAAATATGCATTACATGGTTTCATTGATACGCATAATTTTTGACTTGTAGAAAAAGGTTTTTCATAGGTTGAAGGTGTTGATTACCATAAAACCTTTGCTATAGTCACCAAAATAAATTCTATTTGACTAGTACTCTACTTCACTATTACACATGGGATGGGAATTCCAACAGATGTATGTCAACAATGCCTTTTCACATAATGATTTGTAGGAAGAAATTGACATATCACATCTTCAAGGGTCTCTTGATAATGAAAATTTGAGTTATGTATGCATATTGAAAAAGTCCTTGTATGAATTGAGGCAGTTTCCTCGAGCTTGATATGAAAAAATTGACATGTTTTTTTATGAATCTAGTTTTGCATGGTGTTCCTATGGTACTATAATGTACACTAAGAAAGTAGATGTAAAGATCCTCATTCTAGTCCTCTATGTTGATGAATTAATCATAATAAGAGCTTCCACATTATAAATTCATTCTTGGAAAACATATTTGAAGAATTATTTTGAGATGATTGAGTTGGGTTTACTACATTTTTCCGTAGGCCTTCATATTTCACATTTTGATAAAGGCATTTTCATGCATAAGTATAAATATGCTCAAGAAATTTTTTTATAATTCAATGAGGAAAATTTTCAGTCCGCATTAAATCCTTTTCAACCAGGGATCAACATTTCCACCAAATATTCTACTCTTTTAGTTGATGGGACATGAAGTTGGGTGGAAGCCTAATCTAGTTGACTCACACATGTCTTGGTATTTATTTTAATGTGAATTTGTATCACAGTATTGTTGGGAACCCCATGAAATCCATTGGAAAGCTACAAAATTAATTCTATGGTATTATTACGGAACTAAAAATTATAATATTGAGTAAAAGTCAATGGAACAACCTCAATTTTTGTTACACTTCAAGAGGAAAGAACTAAAGAATCTTGCTCCTTCTGAAACAACAATTGTAGGATATTAAGATAGTGATTGGGTAGGAGATCTAGATGATTTCAAGTAAAACACATGATATATCTATCATCTTTGGGCAAGTCCTATGAGTTGGTCTTGTAACAAGCAAACCATTTCTTTTTCTAGTACAAAGGTAGAGTATAGTGGAGTTGTTCTTGTAGTACATGATTTAGTGTGGATATGGCACATGATTTTGAATTCAGGTTTCCATAGACTGAACCTAAAATGCTTTGGTGTAATAATTAGATTGCCATCCACATCTCTTGTAACCTAGTGGACCACCAAAACTCAAAGCACATTGCAATACATGTGCCATATATTAGATAATTGATCCATAACAAGGTTGTTGATAATAATTTTTATTGAAGAGAAAATCAGGGTCTAAAAATCTTCACAAAGTCGTTGCTTGAGGCTTGATTAGTTCAAATCAGGTAACTATCGGGAGTGAAAGACGGTGTCATCATGAGGGATAGTTCAATGAATCCTCCTTCCTTCTCTTTGTTGAAGTACATCTTAAGAAGATATACTAGTGTATTTAATTTTCAAACACTATTTATGATTTCAGAGATGTAGTTGTAATACTTATTGTAATTTAATATGTGGATAGTTCACCTATTGGTCCACAATTAGCCGCATCTATTAATAGAGAAGGGTATCAACCAAGTTATTTACTTGTTTGACTGCCACTATTAATAGTCTTTTATAAGAATTTATTTGCAAGAAAGTATTGTCCAAACCCTAACCTTAGCCTCTTGTCTTTTTTTATAAGAACATGTAGCTAGTGTGTGTGGTAATTCATTGTGGAAGAGAGTTATTCTTCATTTATGAAAATTCAAGCTAAAACATCCTGACCAAATTGTGGTAGTTATGTTAGGGTCTTTTTACATCTATGTTATATCTTTGCTTTGCTTTGATTGATTTATTATATATGCATGCATATGGGCATTTTTCTGATGATTGTTTACAATGATTTTGGAGAATACAACAATCTTTAACTGTTTTTATATATCAATGTATAATGTGTTTCATTATGTAGTGTTGAGTAATATTTGTTTTAAGTAATTAATTAGCCCTTCGATAAATTGCACACGTTTGCAATCGCTTTATGCAATCACATAACATGGCTCTCAATGCATATCGAGTGATACATCCATACTTGTGTGGTTGAATATGCCATTATGCTTGTGATTTATATGTTTGTGCATCACCTATCATTCGTTTTGTCTATATTTTGTTGTTGTGCGAGAGAGTGAAGCACGTGGCTTTGAAATCTTGCATCACTAACCATTTGTGGAGTTAGGGCTTTAAGAGGGAAATGGTGGTAAGAATGCATTTCTATGCACTAATAAATAAGCCATTTGAAGTAAAAATGGCTAGAGCATATCAAGAAAAGTTTGCTTCTCAAATTGAAACTTCTCATTACAAAAAACAATCATGAACAAATTGAAGATATATAATGGGAGGAAAATTAGTATGAATGTAAATTCCATGAATCCAACACATTCCATGATATTATTGAAACATACTATCAAACTCTTATACACCGAAAACGAGAAGAGAATAAAACAATGAAACACCTTAAATGAAATTCACATGAACTTTTGAAAGATGAAAGGGACTCCTATTCATAAGAACTATAACTGATAGAGATGTGACACATTTCATTACCCACTCAACCCATGGACAATTAAATCTAAACTGCCCAAAAATCATTCGCAAATAAAATTATGATAAAATATTGTATGCTTTCATAATATCTATTTTTAATTAAAACACGTCAATATATTAATCAATTAAATATCAAAAAATACAAAATAATTACTAGTATGCACACCCGATCTCTAATTTTCACGTATGATTAAACAAAACAAAACACTTATTTGTTTCCTTCCCCACCTAAGGAAGATAAAACAAAACAAGGAAAACTTTTAAGAGAAAAGGTCAATGTGTATGAAGAAAAATTAAAGGCTAATGCTTTTCGAAATGAGACAACTATGTATTATTTATGATAATCACATAAAAAATCAAATAAAACAAAAGATTATAATCCCTATGTGGAGATCATAATTGATTTTGGCATTGCTCTACCCTTTGATCATGACATTATTACAAGTATAATGCTTTTGAAGAATTGGATTAATATTAAATTAAAGTTAAATTTATCTTTTATTTGTAGTGAAGTTGTAAGACCGTGATTGAAAAGGACACTTTTGTTTGCAATTATAGATAAATAAGACAGATTTTACTATGGTTCAGAATTAATAGTGTGTTTTTTTATTATATATTTAGTTCGTAAATGTTACATGTGGAAATTATTTTTTAAGAAATGTTTAATAAATTTATTTTATGTTGGTAAATCACTCTCACCTTGTAAATAAATCACTCTATTACTCTTAAAACACACATTAAATATCATAAAATTAACAATATATTTTTAAATTTAAAAATAACAAAATTATTTTACAACATTATTATGTGAGATTCGGTATACTAACTCTTCCCAAAAGTGCAAATTATGATTGAGTGCGTTTTGATATGATACTAGTGTCAATTTTGATCCCAATAAAGAGTAGTAGATTTCGAAGTACTAGCACTAAACAAACAAAAGTATGGAAATTCTATGCAAATGATTCCACATGTGTGCCAATAAAAATATTATGGAAAGATGATGATAAAATAATGATGGAAAGATGGGCTACTCTTAAATTTCTACACTTTAGAATTTTAAAAGGTGTGTGGTCAATAACAGCATATGTTAAAAGTTTTACATAAAAGTCAAAAGAGGATCTTTGTGACAATCAATCAAAGAGGACGCCAATTGAATATAATATGGTAATGGCAAAAAGTAGGGGAGTTGTTTCCTATCACAATCGATATGCATTTGGAATAAAGTTCGATGCATTTGGAATATTTCTTCCCCATGTCCTATGCATTGCATTTGGAACTTTTTCTCGAAAAATGAATATGCCTTCAAGAACAAAACAAACGGACATCCCAAACGTAACAAAACACACACAAAATCATTCTAATTCCGTTCTAAAACTAGATGGCAAAAGGAAAATCATGAGAGATTTTCAATTTATATATTAATGTAGATACTAGATGCCAAGATTGGCCCATAAAAGTATAATGTAAAGTCCCACAACCAAAATAATATAGTTTAGAGAGATTAAATTAAAAAAAAAAAGTAAGAATAATAATATAACAAAGATATAATGGAGAAGTTATGAAAGAGAGGGGTCTAACATAGTGACTTGAACTTTCTTGTTGACAAATACTTCTATACTCAAAGTGGTAAATAAATGTGTAATGGGTGTGAGGTCATGTGAGTCATCAAGTTTTCAAGTGGTATGTGACACCTTCTTGTTCTAACCTATAAATTTGAAGGATGACCACGGGCCTCTTAGTACTGCTGATATCAGATGGTATAATTAACTTGGTGTAAGCTCCCCTTGGAGACTTATGTTTGAGAAGTCGTTAGTGAAGGTTGAACATCTCTTAGAGGAAGAGGGCTAAACATCTCCGACTATCATAACCCACGAATGTCTAGAGAGAACTAAGAGAATACCTAAAAACGTAGAAGAATCATCTCCTTATCTCATAAAAAGGAGAGCATATGAAAACAAAACAGTCTTCAGTCTTAGCCTCCAAAAAGAACATTTGGAAAATTTGATGCTCCTGCGGGATATGGTGATTTGTCTCAATATGAAGCCGATGGGAGAAAACTATGAGCAGAGCAAGGGGAACCCATAGGCTGTAAGATACATAATTCTATGTACCCTAGAGTTTGGATGAACCCATCACTAAAATGAAAATATTAGTCTAAGTAGTATTTAAGTTTTAAGGTGAGCGACACTTCAGGTTGAGTCTTCATGGACTTAAGATATAATGTGTAAATATTAATACAAATACTGTTATTTATCTCTCTCTTGGAGAGATGAGGAGTATCCACAAGAAAGCTATATGAGGGTGACATGTCAATATTAAGATCAATGAAGTGAAGTAATAAGGAGGCTATCACATACCAACATGAATCAACCCCATGATTTGCTTACTTTACATAATCTAATTTGAAAGAAAGGTATGGGTACTTAAGGTGAACTTTGAGAGCATCCCACTCACCTTACTTTCTGAATCATAATCACAATATAAAAAATCACTGAAGCAATGAGTGGTGTTGTGTCAATTTTTTCAAGGAATATGACATGAAGAACTAATCTATTGGCATTAATATGTTTGGATAACATTGCGACCATCAATCTCTCCTTTCATTTTTGGTCCTTAACTCAATGGTATGGTTCCCAAACCTCACAATGTGAAAGACGTAGATCTTCATTTGAATGCCATGAAATTGAAGTAAAAAAATAATTCTTTTCAACGGCAACAAGAACTAAAAAACCTTTATTTATAATGGAATCTATAACCAGAGTCAACCTAAAGTGTTGTCTAGAGAAGAGGACCCCCAAATATACATATGAAGATACTTTCTTGACCCTTCATAAGTAAGAATGACCTCACTTGCCTTACTGATATATATGTTGAAAGCCATGGCTTTTGTTTTACCCAAATTAACATGAAGCTCATGAGTACACAAAAGGAGGCTATAATATCAAGTTATTTCTAGAGACCTCTCACAAGGTGAAACATTAGAATAATTTCATATGGAAATAAGAGAATCACAATCGAGACTCTGGAGAGTAAGAAAACATTTTTTTCACCCAATGTATATAAAATTATTATTTCTAGCTCATCAATGTACATAGTGAAAAGTGTAGGACAAAGTGGGCAACCTTGTTTAACACCTGTAGTACTTTGAACATACTCTGTATCACGAAACCTCATTCATACCTTGCTAATAATTATTTCATAAAATTTTATCGAAAATTAAACTACCAAGGATGGAAGATCCAAAGCCTTAAGACTTAAACCTTTAAAATAATAGTGTTGAAGAACTGTATCAAATACCTTACAATAAAAGTCTACAAAACAACAATATACTCCACTCTTATTTTTCTTAGTTTTCTCAATGATAGAAGTAAAAATAAAGAGATGATCAATGGTATGGTGATCTCTTCTGAAACCTTCTTTCCCTTTAATACTCTCAGCCTCTTGGTCTCTTCCCATATGGAAATATGAATGTCTAGAGTTGTGGCAAATATCTTAGCAAAGGTGTGTCTAACTATGATAGTACAATGATTACTAGGATCACTCATTTTTGCATGCTTATAAATGGGATAGATGATATGGGATATCCAATAAGGTGGAAATCTATAGGTCATAATGTAGTTTAATAAGTCTGTAATATGGATTGTTGAAATTCTAGGTTATGTTTAAAAATATGGGCTTCAAGGTTCTCCACATCATGAGATTTTTGGATTGGAGCTTAAGGATGACATAAAGGATCTAGAAATAAGTGAAGAACTAACTATTAAAAGGTTTTAGATTGACTCAAATGGTTGGCTGGTTTGGAGCACTGTATAGGATAGAAGCATAATCAAACCAAGGAGATTAGGTAGTGCACATATTGATTCCTTAGGAAGGAAGACTCCCAAAATGTTTGGGAGTAAACTAGAGTTGGTTGAGAGTATTTTTGTGCTTTTTCATGATATATTTCCTCTTTTTCATAAAAATAATGCTTTAATAGATCATTTGATTTTTCTTAAACTTGGAAGGTCTATGCTTCATAATATGCTTGGTTAGGCTATGAATAATGTAGACACTCAAATTTGGTAATTTACACTTTGGAAACCCTTGATTTGATATGCACTCTTGATATGGTAAAAATAACTTATCCATTTTCTGCTTAACACTTTCCGAGGTCCATTGTTTAGATTATTTATCCTTGTACACTAACATGTCGCAAACTCTGAGAATACAATGCATAAGATCAATAGAGAAACGTCAACTTGTCATCTCGAAACTTCATTTTACACATTTTCTACTCGTTTCCAAGGCCGTATAGTTTGCTCATGGCCGTACCATTTGGTCCTGACTTATTTATACGATCTTGGAATGACATGTTCTACAACTACATTTTCAGATTGAAATATTTTTTTGGGTCTTATACTTCATTTTAGTCAACCTTTCTTAAATAATATATAGAACTCTATATAAGCAAGTAAACATTACCTCATTTTCTAACCTAGAACTCCTAAGGTAATGTACTAGAACACTCACTTCATACACTTGTAAAAGGTATCTAAAGCTCCTTAAATCTCAGAATTGCACATCTACAGTCATTAAGGCAATACCCACATCAGGTTTAAAGCTACACACTAGGTCAAGGTAGTCATATATCTCATCTAAAAGCATCAAAACACCATCTATTTAAGTGTTTTAGAAAGAGCCAAGTAAAAGTAATCAAATTCAAAGTAATTGCCAAATTTGAATGATTTATCTAGATATCACATGCTAGGTGGAGAACGATGTGTGGTTTGAGGCATCTTCAAAGTAGTACTAATGTTGGTAGTGCATGAGGGTGCCCATAACAATTATAATGTTTGTTTTATTGGATTATTCATACATGTATAGGGTATGAGGTGGTGTTTAGTCCATTCAAAGAGCTTTGTTACATGTGCGACAACTAGGTTTAAAAATGATAGACAAATCCAAGAAGATGAACAAACCAAAAAATTGTAGAGGTAAATTCAGGGCAAGTTTAAGGCTACATAGAAAGAGTTGAATCATATAGTTGTAGACACTCAAATTTGGTAATCTATCCTTTGACACTGTTGATCTTTTCATTAAACACTTGCACGAACAAATGCACTCTCCTCACTCTTGCTTAGCACACCTTGATATCACTTCATGTACTTTCTTATATTTGCACACATCTATTTTTTCAGTTGTTGGAATTTAATTGCACAAAATACACATAGAAACATACATGCTTAGGCTAATAAAGTGAAAATGTGCTTTTCTCCCTCTTGTCCAAAAAATGCTAGTTTGTAAATTTACATACCGAACCTATTATACAATTTTGGAATGACATTTTGTGCATTAATTCTTTCAATTCAATCACCTTCATATGAACAAATACAACCCTTTGGTCATCATTTCAAGTCACAAAAACCTTCAGAAACATATATAATCAAGTAAATCATACCTCACTTAAGGGACCTGATTCTATATGAACTCCTCATGCAAAGAAAACATTGAAGGCACTCAAAGCTCCCTAAATAATGAAATACCTCATGAACATCCATTAGGGAAACACGCTCTACTGGTCTGAATTCTCATTCTAGGTTAAGGAGTCTCCATTATTATCCTACAAGTAAGCAAAGTGACCCTTACCAAGCATTTGAGAAAGTGTGAAACTTAAGTGAGGAATTATCAAATTACAATTGTCAAATTATGATTGCAATACAATAGAAATCACATGCTAGGAGAATGATGCGTGGTTTGAGAACTCTTTAGAGTAGTGTGTATGTCAATGGTGCACAGGGATTCACATAACCCAACTAACTTTGTTTTGCAAGAACTCCTTGCATAACAAGGGTTTGGGGGTTTGAACATAGTTTATAGAAGCATTCTAAAGGTGAGTGAAGAATATCAACAAACGACATAACATATTTCTAGGAAAATAAATCACTTAGGGAGTTGTAGAACAAAATTTCAAGTAGGATCAAGACCATACACAAGGGTTAGGACCGTACTAACTTTATTGAATGAGTTGTATGGTTTTGATAAGGCTCAATTTCAGGTCACATTTTTTATTACTGCAAAATTATAGCACCCCCCCAATTTGTTGTCACGTGTGTAGGGAAATCAGTGTAATTTTATAACATGGGACCATCTCACAAGCCATAGGAATTGCGAACTTGAGATGGTCCTCCAGAGAAGGCTGGCTTCCTCTACCTAAGCCTAATGCTAAACTAGTCCTAAATGTAGAAAAGACACCTATATAAACCTACCCTAACAATTATAAGGAGACAAGGAGAAAAAGAGTGCATAAAAGGGAAATCATACACTAAGGGGGTGGTGATAGCACTAAGAAAAGGGGTGAGATACTCTGTTGAGGGAGGAAAATAAGGAAAATGGAGCTGGGAGTGTCCAAACAGCTATGACACAGACCCAAGTCTCAACTCGCCATCAAATTTCCATGAAACACGACATCTTGAACCTGTAAGTGAGGAATACATGCACATAATACAACAAAAAAATGGAGAGGTAAGGAAAACAAAATAAAAATTAGCAAGGGTTGAAGAAACACCACAAAACATGATTTTTTTTGCTCTATAATATACACAATCCATTTATATTAGATGCACAGAGGCATAATTACATTTTCTAGGTCCAAGAGAAGGCTCGTGGCTCAATGGAGTTGAGGAAAAAACTTGCAAGAGTTTCCCTAACTCCCAGAATGTCTCTCCTTTAAAATGAGTGGGTCGACTACATTATATAGAAAATTTGTCTCACCAATTGACATAATGCATTAAAGAGGTATGGGAAACCATACAAATTGGTACTTTGCTTGCACGAGCAGTCATGGATGCCATACTTCATTAAAGCCAGTTGTTGAGCTGTCTTTTCCCACCTACTTCACCTGTTCTACTACCCGTTCAACTGTGTTGGTCATCAAACCATGTGGGGTTGGAAGGATTTCAAACCTTGTGGGTTGTACAACCCTCTTTGAGAAAACAACTAACTGGCCCATGAGCCCTCTTCTATATCTGGATTGGACGACCATCTAACCATGAACCGTACAAAATATGAGTGGGCCGTCCAACCTTCTTTACATACGACTTGGGGGGTTGGATGACCGTCTAAATTTTAGGCCGTAGATCCTTATGTAGGACACCCAACTTGGTGACTACAATACTTACACCGTGGGTCGCCCAACCTGGTGGGTTGGATGGCCATTTATCTCTGTGTCGTATAGTGTGCTACTCGACCATTCTCGAGACCGTCTAACCCTGTGCCGTCTAACCTTAAGGGTTGGACAACCATCTAACCTATCCATATGGCTGCTGGGACATCTAACCTAGAGATATATCCAACCTAGTATGTCTTATGCCATCCAACCTGAATTGGACGGCCATTCAACACCTGCCCAATCCCTTGGCTGTCCAACCCAACAGTCCAACCTCTAGGGGCCAACTTGCAAAGGCAATATCTCGAGCTCCCATTTTGAGTTTTGGGGTGAATTTTTGTATGATTCCTCCTGAAAACAACCCACTGAATCCAATGGCGGTCATATCAAGATCCAATTTTGAATTTCACACCTCAAAAAGGCTCCTTATTCTTCAGGATGACTAGTTATGCGCCAGAATAATTAGCTGCCTCGAAAATTATATGATGTTTCAAGATGTATAATCTTTTCCATCATGTAGGGCATGTAAAATGACTTCCATAGGCACTTTTATAGACTTATAATTCCTCACGTGGCTCTTAGAATATTTATTTGAATCTCATGCCCTCTTTCATGGTGCATGCTCCTTTAGTCCCGAAATCCTGCTTCTGATGGATTGGCCACAAAACCTCCAAAACTTTTTGAAATTACTTGTATGTTTCCCAAACTTAAAAACTCACATGAATAATTCTATATTTCTCCATGAAGCCTTGTATAGTGCTCAAACCCATCCTACTGAGTTTTCTATTTTATCGGGGGAAAAAAATAGATAACAATTTAACAACCTCTCGAGGACATATGCCTGCTAGATATGTGACTAGTTGCCTAAAGCATCCATTGGGCATGGAGTAAGCTTGATACACTTGCAAACCCCTCGAGCTATTGAAACAATGCTTCTTGAACCTGGAACTGCTTGCTATTTTCTTGAATTTTCCATCTCATTCACAAGATTATTTGAATTAAGGTTTTGTTATCCGAAATTTACCCCAAGGTGATTTCAATAACTTGCACAATTTCTTTAGACTCAGATAAATAGAAATAGTGAAAACAAGAAATCTAGATTTTGGGGGCATGCCTTTGATTTTCTATAACTCCCCTATTCAAGGAAAATCTAAGAAGTGAGCGAAGATTTGCTAAAAAAATTAAAATAATGAAAAGAGACCTATTTTAATGTATTGTGGGTCTAGGGGCTGCGGATGGAATGAATGTGGATTGAACTAGGGTTGCTTGTCCTTGACTTGGGTCTGAAATGTTAAGGAAACAATGATTATTGGGTAAATCGGGTCCTGACGACCTAGGCGGTCCAAGTTCCGTCGGGTCACAAGTTCCCTGAAAATCTGATTTACTTGATTTGCAAATGAATGGAAGTAGATCCAATGTATTGTGGAAGAGGTGGAAGTTCACAGCCTAGGTGGTCCAATTACTGCGGGGACATGAGTTCCCCGCGGAGGTGAAATTGCTGCACATCAATGAGACACAATACATCGTGGATAAAGTGGAGTTTGGAGGCCCAAACGACCCTTATACCCCAGTGACAACGAGTTCCCTGAAAACCCTCAATAACCGCAATGCAAAGGGAAAATGATTTAATGTTGATTATGAGAGCCCGTGTGGAACACCCCAGCCTTGATCTTAAAATAGGCATAACTTTTGATTTGGAGCTCCGATTTTGTCAAAATTGGACTTTTCGGAAAGGGCTCGACATCCTCTACGCAAAAAAATAAGATATATTATTTTTAATGAGGGTATATAATTGAAAATAAAAGAAACGTCTCCAGCTCTATGGATTGAATTCCTAGTCACGAGTATTACAAGAAATGCCTGGAAAACTCAAATTAGCTACCTGCGCTCGAAAGCTCATATCTTGAGCAATTCTCAACGAAATCATGGAAATGAATACTTGTTGGAATCATGAATCTGAAACCAATGCAAAAAAAACAAATAAATTCAGTAATTGATGTAGATATAGGGAATATTTTTAAGGAAAATAGGCCAGGTTTAAAACAATTATATTATTGGTGGTTGGGAGTGCAATTATGAGGCATGGGCTAACATTTTTCATTGCTACAAGTCATGGGATAGTATGGGGTGCCTTCTGTAGGTCATATACCACCATTTGGGAACATTTATGATATATTTTAAGTGGTTTGAAAGTATATTTTGGGAATTGCATCCCCCCTCCCTCTCTTTCTTCCCCAAAATTCTATAAATTGAAATGTTGGGCTCATTGTATAAGGAGGATAGTTTGAGTAGAAAACTTTGTCATTTTGGTTTTATGAAGCCAATGTGATGTAGAAATTTGTAATGTAATCCTTGTATGGTGATCCATGCCTTTATTTTGTAATAGCTTGAACTGTGTATATCAATGAAGCAATAAATGAAAATTTGTGGATGTATCTTTTGTTGTTGTGTTTGTTCACATTATTCTTTCCTCTTTAACCTCATTACAAATATATTGTGTATAATTTATGCTCCTGCAGGGATTCCTTATTATTTGTGTTTGCATGGAAAAGTGTTGTGAGTGTTGTTATTAGACTATGGAGAACTGTTATTACCCTCTCTAATCTGTATTTTGATTCCATTTTCACACATTGGGGGGCTGTTCTCATACTCTCCTTTTCTGGTGCATCACCATTGTTAGTGTAGGATTTAATTTCATGTACTCTCTCTCCCCGGTCCCTTGAAAAGTTAGATTAGGATAAAATAATTTTTCTTGCATTAGGATTAGATTGTGACAGGTAGTTTAGGAGCAAGAACCAACTTTCTTTGGAGGTCTATCTCAAGTAGCCAAGTCCCACAACTTGGAGATAGTACCCATGTTAGCCACTCACACCATGAGCTCAAGCACAGCTTGTGCAAATCAAAGGGTGTTGTGATTTGGTGATAACATGTTTGTTAGGTTGGAAAATTATCTTGAACCTAGAATTTTACTTTTTTGCAAGTCTAGTCTAGGAAGTACTTGGGACCTCATGTTCTAACTGATCATGAGCACGAACACCTCTAATGAATTTTGCAAGAGAAAAAAAACCACCACACATAAGCTATGTTCAAAGAGGAAAATCATACATTCCACAGTTGGAAGTATGCAGAGTGTGCACAAGAACTTCTTTTGCTGGACACAAACCTACCTACTCTACTCTAACCGGAGAAAAGGAAGACTTCAAATGAAACCTGATACTAGTATGAAAAATTAACTCCCCTTCCTCAAAATTTTAGACCATGCAACCCATTTTGTAATAGGCATGGCCATGTGTATGAGTGAAAAATTGAAAAAAGCGTCCAATTCTCCACCCGACTAACCAAAGTATCAACAATAAATAAAGAAATTACCTCCTCAAGCTATTCTATGGTTGGATTTTGGAGGCTTTGGTGTTGACCTTTGGTGCATTGAGACTCATCCTCATACTCGGGAGTAAGCATGAATGGCCATGGCTTCTCCTTTGGCTCAAATGAAGCCAAGTACCTGATGGGACATGGTCTGATCCAATGCATTTTCCCACTGCTATGAATTTTAACCTCCATGCTGAGTTATTCTTGCAGACTTTCCTGAATGGGGTTATTTGCATGCTGATTTTAACCTTCTTGTACATCTACAAATAACTAGTCCTATGCTTTGATGAATGATTAGGTGATGATGTCATCCTTGCTTCCTTCTCCTTCCTTGACCACATGGAACTCCTCCTCAACATGCAGATTCTTAGGATTACTTGTATCATATGATGGAATAATTTGTGGGTTGCTGCAACTTGTTGAAGCTTGCTACTCACTTGGGAGTTCCTCCTCCATAACTCGAAGACCAATACTATTTGCACATTTTTCCTCTTCCTCCAATATGAAGTTTTCCAAGTCAAACTTCTTTAGTTGCTGCTCTTGAGGAATTTCCTAGGTAGTGAGGTATTCTTGAATGTCCTCCTCCATTATTGGTTCATAAACTAAATCAGACCCTACGAATGAGAGAAAAAATATCTTAATGATGTCATCTTTGTTAAGGGTTTCAGAATCTAACTTAGACTCCCTTGTGTGTTCCTCTCCTCATGGATTTAGAGCCATTTCCTCCTCTTCATTTATTGATTTTGAAACTGGTGATGGATCCAAAATCTTTGAAAATAGAGTGCCCTTATGGACACTACATTCTGAACACACTGATTGCTGATCTCTCTATTTGTTCTTGCTCTACCACTGTTATGATCAGATAAGATTTTTCCACATGTGGTTGAACCTCAACCTCCTTCGTAGGTTTAACCATTAAGGGGATTTTATCAACCTTGAATCTTAGAGCCAGGATCACCAATATTTTCATCATTTCTTCTTTGCTTCATTCTTCTTCTTGTTGCTCCCCTTGACTACTTTTTTTAGTCTCTTCCTGATATGGGTTTAGGAATATTAGAGGAGTGGTTGGTGGGGTCTCCACTGATCTTTGAATTGTTGGTGATGGTGGAGGTTTTATATGCTATTTTTGTGAAGAGGATCTAGGTTTGGAAGGCAAAAGGGTAGAAAAATTGAGATGGGATGGAAGAGTAAAAGGTGGAGGAATGGATTCCATAATGGGGGAGGTAGGTAAGAAGCTTGGAAAATGAGGTCTGGGATGAGATGGTGCTTCTTGGGGGATGGAGAGAGGATCATGGGATGGAAATGCAAGGGTCTCTCATCGACATGATTAGATTACATAGTATACAAAAGCTTCTATCTCCTGGATCCACTCTGTGAGCCTTGGAAAATCCTCAACTATGAAGTTAAGCTTCTGATGTGGGCTATAATGTCCTAGAATATGGCCCACCCATGGAAAAGGGGTCCTAAAACTAATTCTGCATGCTTGCATCTAAGATATAGCCCTTGATTGCACCATCTTTGCCTCTAATTCTTTAACTTTTAGTTGCAACTAAAAATCCCTAGGTGGAAGATATCCTCCAAAATATGCATACCCTTGCTCTTCAATAGCCGCATAGTCTAACATATAACCAATCTGATCTGCATCTTGCTCATCTGGAGTATGCATATTGCTGATTTACATCATAGCATGGATCCGAGGGAGGTTGATAGTAATATGAGAATATATGTTACAAGTGTGGAGGTATGACTGAATAATATTGCTGCTGCTGCAAGTATGAATCCCATGATGGAAATGAAGCCATGGCTGCACAACTTCATGAATGAAGAAAGTAGAAGTTGTGGAAAGAGAGATGGAAGGAAATGGATGGAAGGAAAGTATAAGACTTACAGAATGGGTTATTAAAAAAAATGAGTCATCAGATGTGCTTTGCATGTGCCTCCAAAGGCTGAATCTCACCAAGAACACATCAATTTGATGAAATGAAGTGGTAAGGTGCTTCAAACCTGTCCCACCGGGCATGCCAAAAATTTTAGTGCTGGTCATATGGTGGATGAGATCTTGCAATGGAACTACTGTGAAGTGAATAGCTTTCACTTGCTTGTCCCACCGGGTGTGCTAGAACTACTACTACAAAATTACAACACCCCCAATTTTCTGTCATGTGTGTGGTGAAATCAGTGTAAGTTGCTAACATGAGACCATCTCTTAAGCTGTGGGAATTACGAAATTGAGATGGTCCTATGGAGAAGGCCAAATTACTCTTCCTAATCCTAATGCTAAAATAATCCTAAATGCAGAAAAGACACCTATGTAAACCTACCCTAACAATTCCAAGGAGACAAGGAGAGAGAGAGTGCATAAAAGGGAAATCCTACACTAAGGGGGTGGTGATAACACTAAGAAAAGGAGTGAGATACTCTATTGAGGGAGAACAATAAGGAAAATGGAGTTGGGAAAGGCCACACAATTACGACACAGACCTAAGTATCCACTCGCCATCAAATCTCCATGAAACACAACATCCTGCACATGTAAGTGAGGAATACATGCACATAATACAACAACAAAATGGAGAGCTAAGGGAAACATAATAAAAATGATAAGGGGTTGAAGAAACACCACAAAAAATGATTTTTATTACTCCATAATATACAAAATCCATTTACATTGGATGCACAAAGGCATAATTATATTTTCCAGGCCTAAGAGAAGGCTCACGGCTCAATGGAGTTGAGGATCAAACTTGTAAAAGTTTTCCCAGCTTCTAGAATGTCTCTCCTTTAAAATAAGGGGGTCGACTATATTATATAGAAAATTTGTCTCACCAACCATTATAATGTATTAAAGAGGCTATGGGAAGCCATAAAAATTGGTACATTTTTTGCGCGTGGGGCAGTCATGGATGACCATACTTCATTAGAAAACTGGTTGTTGAGCTTTCTTTTCCCACCTAATTTTACCTGGTCTGCTACCTGTCCAACCGTGTTGGTCATCAAACTATGTGGGGTTGGATGGAAGTCCAACCATGTGGGGTTGTAAAACCCTCTTTGAGAAAACAAATGACTGGCCGCGAGCCCTCTTCTAAATCCAGATTGGATGACCGTCTAACCATGAACCGTACAAAATATGAGTGGGCTGTCCAACCTTCTTTCTGTCCAACCTGGGGCATTGGATGAATGTCTAAATTCTAGGCCATACCTCCTTGTGGAGGCTTCCCAACATAGTGACCACTATCCTTACACCATGGGTCGTCCAACCTGGGGGGTTGGGACGACCGTCTATCTTTGTGCTGTGTAGTGTGCCACTTGACCATCCTTGCGGCCATCTAACCCTGTTCCATCCAACCTTGGGGTTGGACGACTATCTAATCCATCCGTATGGATGCTCGGAAAACCCAACTTGGTGACTCATCCAACTTGGGATGCTATACACTATCCAATCAGAGTTGGATGACCATCCAACACCTATCCAAACCCCTAGCCATCTAACCCAACCGTCCATCCTTTAGGGGCCAACTTGTAAAGGCTATATCTCGAACTCTAAGATGAGTTCTGGGGTTGAGATATTATATGATACCCTCGTGAAAACAACCCATTGAATCCAATCGGTGGTAGTATAAATATCTAATTTTTAATTTAAAACCTCTAAATGGATCATTCTTCCTTAGGATGGCTAGTTATGTTACCAAAAGAGTTAGTTTGCCTCAGAAATTGTACGATGTTTCATGATGTCTTGTCTTATCCATCATGTGTAGGGCATGAAAAATGACTTCCATAGGAAATTTTTTTGGACTTATAATTCCTCACGTGGTTCTCAGAATCTTTCTGTGAAGCTCAAGACCTCTTTCACGATGCATGCTCCTTTAGGCCCGAAAGCCTGCTTGTGATGGATTGGCCCCCAAAGCCTCCAAAACATTCTGAAATCACTTGCAATGTTCGTCCCAAAATTGAAAAATCACTTGAATAATTCTAGATTTCTCCATGAAGCCCTGTACAAGTGCTCAAAACACATCCTCCCAAGTTGTCTATTTTACCTGGGGGTAAAAAAAATAGATAACGCATTTTAGAGATGAAACATTTCTAGTTCCAAATCTTCTTGTTCCTATACTCAGAACACCCTAGACTCCTCCATATCCACACATAATCAACTAAGTGCACTCTTTCCTTTATGTTTTGGAATTTGTTAAGTAGCTAGTCACTTTGAAAAAAAATTATTATGATTTGTGCAATTAATGTTAGAAGTTAATTAAATACGAACAATCACCCATAACACATTATTCATCCTTTTTAGGCCATGTTAGATAAAAAAATTCTCAATTGTATTGCTTATTGTTGAAGTTATTCTCAATTTTTACATTATTTAACAAAAAACCTCTTTTTGTTTTGCCCTAATTTGTATCACACTTTTCATAAATTCAAAATTGCTATTTTTAGTAATTAGGGCATAATTGAAAAAATACACACTTTTGGAAAAATAACTTGGAGATTTTGATTTAGTATAATTATATTCCATTTTTTTTTTTTTTTGTAAAATTCAGATTTTTATTTCAAGACATGGTAGTTTTTATTCATTTGATAATGACCACTTTTGTGCTCGACATCACTTTTTGGGTCTTATCCCCATGGTCTCTTGATTGTTGACCCTCCATTTGTTGATGCTTATTATTTTATTCTAATTGGAATTTTCTTATATACTTTTTTTTGCCATCATGGCCCATTGCATAGTATTACAAGTCTCCTTATATTATTTACTTCAATGAACATGCAACATGTATGTAGAGATACTCTAAAAAAACTAGTGCACAAAATAAAGCTCCATGATAATATGTCACCTTCCCATGTGAATTCACTTTTGAGTTATATTTCAGATCCTTCTATTAGTAATGATGACACATTTTATAAGGGATATTAGATCCTATTCAAGCTTTACAAAATACTTTTCAAGATAAAATTTCAAGCCATGAATACTGGGTTCACATCTCTCAAGTGCAAGATAACACACATAAAAAATTCTTCCAATGGGAATATCCATCATCATGATATATCTAAGGCCAACAATAAGCAATACAATACAATTTTTATGTATACTACATGTGCTCATACAAGTGAGGTGAAAGTCCTACCCAAAGACAAAAATGTGTATGTTCAAGGAGATCAAGCTCTTCGGTTTAACAAGAATGCTACACAACATGATACTATATATGCTACTCAATAAACTCCTAGTCAAATTTTTACCCACTCACTACTACCCATAATATTGGTGTGAAAGAATCAAAGGTCAACCATTATTTAATTATCATATAATTAATGGACATTGCGATTGTAGACACAAAATCATGCACTTGGGTATATTTCTAGGTCTTAAAAGTATGCTAGCATTTACATGATTCCTAAGCAAGAAAACTAGTGGTTGACAATTATATTTGGTCTCTTTTCTCTATTTCTTAATTTCTCTTTGGTCTTGTACGCCCTATAACCAAAATTAGAACTTAAATTATTTATCTTTCATGGCTTTGGACATCAATGCCTAGGAGCTCTTGTCCCCTCTAGGCGTCCCTAACCCTTTTCTATCTTACTCGCTCGTTTTGGGTCTCTTTTATCTTTTGGGCATATTTTTCACTTACAGGCCATCCTTCTAGTTGTAAATTAAAAAATTCAAACAAGGGAATCATATAAATACATAGTTATGTTTTCAAAATGAGGGACCAAACACTAAGCATTATTATCATCACCTAAGCTTGCATTCAAAAGGAACCTAAGGCACTCCAAAGTATCCATCTAGCATCCAATCAAGGGACAAGGGACTGCATACTCTTCATACACAACATAGGAAGGGGAATTTCATTCTATTCCATCCATGAATTCTACTACATTGCTACATTCTAACTACAACCCACTATCAAGTAGAAATTTCACAAGGGTATCCTATCGCTACATTGCTACATTCTAACTACAACCCACTATCAAGTAGAAATTTCACAAGGGTATCCTATCGCGAACTTTCTACACACACTCACAAGAACTACATGGAGTAAGATTTAGTGTAGCACTCAATTATAAGTTAACTCTTGGGGTGATTGTTAGGGTTAGTATAACTCCCCATTATGTAATTTTTTTAGGTTTGATGTGGTTTGTGGGCTTGCACAAGTGAACATATATTTTGCAGGTTACAGGTACTTTCGATGATCATAGTGAAAAAAATAGGAAATAAACAAAGAATAATTGAGACACCATAGGGACATAACAGAAAGTAGATCATGAGGTTTTGTGTAGTCATGGGTGCCCAGATCTAGTGATCAATGCGTAGAGGCCCTTGTCCTACTACAAAATTGTTTGTCTAACCTTGTTCATGAGCCCCATAATTTATAGAGATCAATAATGATGCAAATTGTATCCTTTTCACCACTTCTACCAACTCAGATAAGTTCTAGATTGTACAAATATCAACTAAGTCATATGTTCTCTATTTATTGCTTAGGGTTTCATATTTACATCTTAGTTTGCTTGTGTCATTTCAATATTTTATCATTTATACATCAATTAATTTGTAATTCTTAGAATTAATTAATTCAAATTAAATTAAATCACTTGGTGAACCCATCGATCGAATCCAACCTTCCATCTAGAGTTTTCCTTTTTATGCCCGTCACCTGTAGTGGTCATTTTGGTTCCTTTGAGTACATTGAGCTTCATCCCCCTATTCATAAGTCCTCTAAGTAAATGGATGAATCTGATAACCCCTTTATTAACTCAAAGAATGTTTCCTTGGAAAACATTGAAACATATGATAGCAAACAATCCTATGATGATGAAACTAATGTTGATAAAGAAAAATTAGACAAGCTCGCTAATTTCCATCAAGCTTTACGTGTCGACCCTTTGCATATTATGCATGTTATCAATTATTTACTTGCTTCCAAACACTCACAAGATGATAATTTTGTGCCTCTTGTAGGTTCTTCCTTAGCTACCATGGACTCCACCTAACCCCTTAAAATTCCTACTTCCATTCTTACTTCTACCGCTCCCCTCCTTCATCTTAATGCTTCTAATACACAACCTGTTTCGTCTTCTAGAACTCATGACCTAAATTATTTATATCAGGATCTGCAAGTTAAAATTTGTTAACTATAGCAAGCTGCTTTAAACTCCTCTCCATCTCTCGACTCTTCACTGCTCCTTCATATCCCTTTTACACCCGCCATTTCTACTTACCAACTTCCTTCTAATTTTTTCACCCCTAACCTTCTCACTTTCAATGGCCATGGTGACCCTCAAGAGCATCTATGATATTTTCATGTGGCATGTCTTAACTATGCGGAGGATCATACATTGCTAGCTAAGATATTTCCTAGAAGTATTTAAGATTATGCCATGCTTTGGTTTTATGATCTACCTGTTCATTCGGTAAATTCTTTCACGCATCTCGCCAATGATTTTATTTCTCACATTTCAATCAATATCGACACAAAGATCACTTATCAATAACTCGTTCAAATCAAATAAATATCTAATGAGCATCTAGCTAAATATGTTTTGTGATATAAGAATAACCTAGCTAAGATGACCAATGTACTCATTGATTAATAATTATAATATTTTTTTGGTCAAATCTTCTTACCACCACTTCAGGACAACGTCATATTTGATACCTCTCTTTCATTTGATCAATTATGCCACATGCTCAAAATGCATGAAGTCAAACTTATATCTATAGAAAAACTCAATTATCAAGATACTCCTTGCTCATATTCTAATAGGTTTCAAGATAAATCAACATTCAAGCCATCTCTTAAGCCCACCGAAACAAAGGAAACTGTTAATGCCATCTCTCCACTTGAAAAGCTTCAATGACAACCTCAAAAGCGTAATTTCACCAAATTAACCTATGCACCTCAGTTTATATTACCTCAACTCATCAAAAATAATCCAATCAACCTTCCCACTACCACTCAATCTTGATCCATCTCACCCTCGTGGCTGCAATTATTATGAAAATGTAAAATGTGACTATCACCAATGTATTGGGCATTCCATTGATTGCTGCTTCAAACTAATGAATCTCATTCATGATATTATTGAAAATAATTCACTCATACTCCTTGAGCCATCTACTTCTAAGCTAGTAAGCAATAATAAAAAGATAAATTTTTTTAATGACCCTTTGCCTAAGCATGACATGTAAGCTCCTAATTCTTTTGCTAATCATACATATCGAGACATGCCCCCCCCTTCTTAATTGGGGTCCCTTGATTTCCTTGTCACTTCTCCTAATACATCACCACCATTCATTTCATTTTCAGATCATTATTATTATGCATCATTCACTTTTGATTCATTACATATAAATGCTTCTATCTATTTCTATAACGTCAATAACACCATGGTCTATCCAACGGCTCATATCAGTGTATGCTCCATTGTGATTCTCATGGCTATAAAATATCCAATATCTAATATCACATATCCAATTCCTAATTCTTTTAGCTACAGCATGTTTCTCGTTACATTTGGGCCTCTTACCACGCTTATTCCATTCATTGTGGCATCTTCAATCAAAGGCTATGAAATGATCTTAGGACTTCTTTGGCTCCACACCACTCAAACCATTCCCTCCATGAATCATTTGTGTTTCAATTTCATTTACAATATGAAATTTGTGACTCTTAAAGGTGTTTCACCATGCACACCATTGCCTAAACCTAGTCTTGATGACATCTTTCCACTAGTTACAATGTCTAAGCCTCATGGGCCTCTCAAATCCAAGGCACACTCGAAAGCTAGTTCTCCTATTCACACATAACCCACTTCACGACCTTGTTCTCTTCATTAGTCCACTTGTCCACAGCATCAGCCTAAGTCCCCTACTTAGGAAGCCCCTTCATGTAGGTTCTCAACCTTCTTCACCACACATGTCTCCTTCACATGTATGACATTACTCTCATACTCCACCAATCTTAGAGCATTGTCACATGCCTTTATCTCCTTAGATATCAGGTGGAGGGCCCTTTCCCTTCACTATCATAGGATATCCTTATATCCTCATCAAACTTGGGGGGAATCACGTATTATCCTTCCATCTTAGCATCATCAATTGTCTAGAATATCTACTATCATGCTCTGTGCTTCACGATATATATTTTATAGCATCTACCCTCACGTAACACACTTATTTCCCTATGACACACTCTAGTTCCATTGTTCATAATTGAATCCTAAGGGGTTTAAATCTGAAATGAACCTCACATCATTCAATTTACACACTTCTATTCTTCATGATCTATCATTCTAGCAAAATTTCTCAAACCATTTCCTGATGACGCACTCTTGTCCAGTGGTTTGTTCTTTATTATTCAAGGGTATTTTCTAAATGAACCCCATCTCATACACATCTGCTAGGGGGAACATTGCTCCTATCACATTCAAACATTGCTTACCATTCAATTACACTCATATAATGCATATTACATATCTTGGTTTTCACTTAATCTTGCTTGATTATACTATTTACATGATGCACTTTGCTTACTATACTAGTCAGATACTCATTATGTCATTATATTTTTATATACACATGTGAATTCACTTGTTCTTTTAAAGTGAATGTAGATTCCTTATAGATTTTCACGTGCTGCATTGATACTCGGGAACTGTAGCTTTTATCAGTCCTAACCGAGGCTCCTTAGGGAATCTACATTTGACTAATCTCACATATTTTAGGTGCTATTATTTCATCATATACTAATTCTTATTCTTACTAGCACATTACTTTCCATTGATACATACATGTCTTGACATAATTTTTATCTTTCTAACATGCTAACGGGTGCTTTATGTGTAGTATTTGCTTTGCATGACTATATTCCACCATGATTGTCTGATGCATTTTGCTTGGCATTGATTTTTATTGTATGCCATTATTTTTGGGCTTTTTCCCTATGTCTTGTTTGATCACTATTTGTATGCTTTTGGCCATTTTGGTCCTTATTGCCTTGTGAAATTAAGAGTGATGTCCCATGTTTGAAACCTACTTTTTGCGGTCCACTTTGTTTGCACACTTGCTTGATTACATTGTCTTCTACTACATGTTTTTTACTTTTTATACTAACACATGCTACTAGCCACTTTGTTTACATGTGCATTGGTCTCTACAATATACATCCCATACCCCCTGCAGGTATCAGTTTTAGATCAACATCGGGTTGTCTCATTTGGGCCGCACACTTCTACAGTCATCGCATGCACCCTAAATAAGGGGGAATAAATTGGTTGAACAAATAACCCCTAAAAAAACTCAGACCTACATTTCAGAATCTGCATAGTACAAAAATGGCACTAGAACACAGTCACAGAACAACCCAAAATCTAACTTGGGTACTCAACATAACACTGACACTAGTGCCCAACATTAGACAATAGCACTTCGACACCTCTGTCCTCCTCTAGGCACTAATGTTCTGGGGACACACATAATCATCTTATTAGATTAACACAGTCTACAAAATTCTTCTGAGAAGTTTCACAGTTACAGGTACAATCCTCTAATCACAGAATGCATTCTATTTCCTATATTCAGTATAATTTGGAATAATTGGGACAAGAAGAACAAATTAGGAATGTACCATCTACAATGGTGCTTATCAGGAAAAGTCATGGATGGAGAGTATCACTAGACCTCTCTCCCCAACACTTGTTCTTTGGCATAAGATGACCCAAAAAAACTCGCACTTGGCGTGAAATTTCCCAAAAAATATCTCTTGGCATGAGATGTCCCAAAAAACTTGCACTGTGCGAGATCACCCCAAAAAACTCACTATTGGCATTGTCTCAGCCAAACAAATCACTCTTCACAACATTTTCTGGACACCTTTCTATCTTTTACACTCTTTTAGATCAGGTGCACACTTTTCACCTAATTTAACACACTAATTTAACACACTTTTACATACTTATGCATACTGTTAGGCATTTAACCTACCTTGAAGAAAATATGTCAGACATAATTTTTAGAAATCCTTTGTAAAATGAAATTCTCTGAGGCCCAAAATCTGAAGTTTTTCAATCTTTGGGCTTTCAGAGATTTTTCTCTTTCGGAGTTTTATTGCTCGGATATGGAATTGATTTTTTAATTCTTTGAAGTCCGAAACTCTGAAAGTCTGAAATTTCAGACTTTCAGGTTTCAGAAATTTTGGCCGCATTTTATTCAAATCCCTTTTGGACTTCCAAAGTCCAAAATTATGAAAGTATGAAAATTCAGTCTTTCAGGCTTTTGGGTTTCGGAATTCTCCGAGTCGTTTTTAGGATTTTTACTTTCAAACTTCTAAAGTCTGAATGTCCAAAATCCTGAATTTTTGGACTTTGAGGATTTCAAGTTTCAGAAATTTTTATTGGCAATTCACTTTTTTTTCTACCAATCTCCGACGTCTGAATCCCCAAAATTTTGGCTTTCAGGTTTTAGACTTTCGGAAGTCCTTTGCGTAGTTAATTTTTCACCTACCTCTATACGGATCAAGGTTTTTTCCATTAATATCAGGTTTTCTATTTAAACTCACATTTTTCTATCATTTTCACCTGACTTTTTTACTCTGACATTCCGTTTCTTGTACTTGGCGACGCATTTATCAAGGTATGGTCATTTGTTTATTTGATTTTTGATTTAAGGTCTTTTACTTGGTTTCCTTCTCATTTTGTTTTCTCTTTGGTCTCCCTCTGCGTATTTTTTGAAATGTCAAACCCTTTGTTCACCATGTTTTGCATTGCAAGTTTCTTCAGGTATTTAGAGTTGTTCAAAGGATCCTCTCGAGTTTACCATACTTCTTCTTAATGATTCTTGTTTTTTTAGGTTTTTGGAGATTTTATTTTCAGAACTTCTGGCTTCAGAGAAATTTTTTAGAGATTTTTTTCATAGATTTATTTCTGAGTTTTTCTTTTGAAACTTCTGGATTCAGATATTCCAATTTGGAGAAAAGTTTCAGAACTTTTTCAGTTCGGTGATTATTTTTGGAACTTTTCAGTTCGGGACTTTGGAAGTTTTTCTTTCAAGTTTTTGGAATTTCTCCTACTTTGGGTTTCAAAACACAAGGCTTGATGTCTGCTTCCACTTCAAAATGAAAAGAGAAGATGAAGTACTAATTTCTTGGGGTTTCTCCTCACTCCTGCGTGTCCTCTAACTTAGGGAATATAGGAGACATCGACCTAGGGAAAATTGATTTTCTAGATTTCTGGGAAAGAATAAAGGCTCCAAACAAGAAATAATGGATGCAGGCCATCTACGATAGTGGGCTTTCCCTTTCTGCCAGTTTTCCCACATCCATGCATTTCCCAGAGTTTGTTTTAGGCACAATAACCCACTTTGACAAAGACTCCATGTCGGTAAGAGATAATGATGATAAGGTAGTAATCCATTTGGACCCAAAATTCTTTGAAGATATACTTTAACTTCATGACATTCAAGATTACGCCACAATTTTTTCCAGAATTAGTAGTGGAACATTGGGACAAGGAAGTGGAAGTATGCTCAAAAATCATGATGAAAACTTATCTGGCCAAAAGGTTCGCCAAATTACCCAAAACTATGCATCGGTCGGATTTTATTCAAGAGGTCAGTGATCTTATTGTGCTACTAAGCAGAGTTTCAGGTCTCCCTTCTGCAAAGGAATTCCAAGAATGGATGTTTTTGTACATCACTACCATCAAGAAGAAAAATGAATTTATCTGATGGGGGGAGCATATTAGTAGCTTAATTTTCTATCAATTGAGAAAGGTGTCTTTGAAGACTTTTTACATGACATACTTTCTGGTGTATGTTGCCATTGCTATGGGATATTTTGCTAGTTTGAATACCAGAGGTGTTCGCAGCACTTCCCAAATTTATGATTTCTATCCACAACTCAAACTGAGTGAAGGAAGCAATCATTTTTGAAGGGTCAATGACACCTTTGTAGTTATCTTCTACTATTTTGACAAAGAATTATACAACCGAAGTATTTTTGATGAAGCCTTCAAAGAGGTGCGTGAGTGGGGAGCCATCTATTTACAGTTCCCTACATTCACTTACATTCGGGTTCCAAGCTTTATAGGTGCCACCAAAAAATTTCCAAGGTGCCCCACTGATAAATGGGTTCTACTGGAATTGGTCCAACAATTGTTAGATTATCATCGAATTCAAAACAAACACAACAAATCGGGAATGCATTTCCCTATTTCAATTAGTAGATACACCTGCCTGAATATTCATAAGGCAAAAATGTGGATGCAGAATTGGCTGAAGTGACTTTGTGAACCTTTCATCCATGAACTAATTTCGATTATTGGGGTAATTTTGGGTGATACAGGTTAGTCCAGTTCCCACGTACCTCAATTGGTAGATATTTAGATTCATTGTCAGGATGAATACATCGTGCAACAAAGAGATTACGAAAGATTGACCCTTGATAAGGTTCAATAGTTTGGTTTGGCCGATGTGCCAAAAAGACATGCAAGACAGTGATGAGGTTTTGGATTCATCATACAAGGGTGATAATGTTGTCAATCAACCACTACCATGGATTGATTGGTATTTGGAAGAATGCAACAATACAAAGGAGAGGGCAGGACCCATTCTAAAAAGGACCTTCAATTGGTTGGCTGCCTTAGGAATCTCACCCAAAGGGGAAGATCAACCTACAAATACAAGAGCTCTACCAAAAATAAGCCAACCAACACCCACTAAGGGAAAAAGGTCGATTCAAAAGGCTCATACAATCCCAAAGAATATTTCATTTGTTATTGGTGGTTCATTTCTCTCCAAGGCTCCTACTCCAGAGGTTGTCTCCTGCAGCACCTGTGACAGAAGTGGTTAAAATCAATGAATCTCCTAGTATCACACAAGATCAGCCATCTTTTCCTCTTCCATTGTCACTTCCAACCTTAGTTCCTTCCACTTCCACAATCATTTCTTCCTTCCCATCCCCTTCTATGGCCCAAGTATTCTCATCACTTTTGGTTCTATCAGCTGGGGAAAATATTGGGTCACCCATTTCCTCTTCACTTCCCTTAACACTTCCATTTTCTTCAATCATATCCCCTAACAACATTTTATCAACTCCCATGGCTGTCCTTATGTCCACCCCATCCATCATTGCTACTTCTGCTCAAATACCAACCAATATTTCTAGTGATCTTGTTTCAACCAATTTTTTAGGTATTGCGTCTGCTGCTCCATCTTCATCAACTTTAGCCATACCAGAATGGCTATTTAGGAAAAATCCCAAGCAAAAGAAGAAGGTACCTCTGAGAGATGTTATAGATCTCAGTGTATTGGAGCATATGCCCAAGAGATAGGCAAAGAGACCAATAATTGTGTCAAGTCTGACAGTTAACCCATATGGAGAATGGGTGATAGAAATTTCCACCCCTGTTGAGGGGAAAACTAAAGAAACAATCACAGCTGCAGATTAGCGGATCTCAAAATTATCATTGGGGAAGGATACTTAAGAAGGAGAAAAACAAGATGTGCACACTACTCTTGGGGTTCTTTTGGAAAAATATGACAAAGATAAGGCCACCAAAGATGAACTCAAATCCAAGGTTGAGCAACTCACCACATTACTGTGCAAAGTAACCCAACCCACTCCATCTACTGAAGTCTCAACTACCACGGCTATGAAGATTTCATCTACAATCGATGATATTTCTTATCATGATCTTGAGAAGCTAGGACAGAAAGGGAGATCAATGAGTGGATGGATGGAGAGAATCTTACAGGAATCCAATCCTTTAATCAAGGAAGCAGTTGAGATATATAGTGATTTGCAGGTTGTGAAAAACACTATTTCCAAAATGGACGAGGCATTTTCTAAAGATAATAATAATCTAAATTTAAATTTGGAAACATGGAGTGAGATCAGAGAAGAAGATACTGACTTGATTCTTCAGGAAGAGGTGATCGATGATGCCTAAAAATTATTTGAATACCAAAAGGCCATGGAATTCTGGTGCTAAGTATTGCAGGATTTAATCAAGAAGTTGGAGGAGAAATGAGTGGAAATCACGGATGCCCTGAATGACATCTCAGAAGAATTTGATATTGCCAATTGCAATTTCTTCAATGAAAACATCGATGCTCTTCCTGAAGATCAAATTAAGGGAAATTTCAAGGATTTGGTGAAGCGTGATGATGAGGTTACCAAAACTTTCAATAGTGACTCCATTGACTAATTGGTATTGTGCCAAAACTTCATAGGGAGACTGAATAAAGTTGCAAATAAACTTCGAAGATTACCAACCAGGATCACAAAGGAGATCGAGACAGTAGATGTAGTGAATCACTACGCATGTGGGCCTGGAGATGAAGAAATTCAGGGAATTATCAAGCACTTCATTGAGTATAAGCACCGAATGGCTATGTGGGAAGGAGGACAATAGAAACTTGTAGGAGAGGAAGGTGTAGCTAAACCATGCCAAAGCTGAGCGGCCATTAAAAGAAAAATCCAAGCTCTGGATCGATCAAAGTTGCAGGGTTGACTGAGTCAAACCCTTTTAACAAATTATCTATTTTTATGGGAGCATGTTCCCTTAATTTAATGGTATTTATATTTTTAGAAAAATGTTAGTTAAGGGCCTAGCTGTAATGGCTCAGCCTAAGAACTTATAAAAAGTTGAATGCTCCAAGTTAGTAGATATATATTATTTTTGGGGAGGAGTTGATCTTCAAGCTTGGAAGAGTGCTTCAGAGATTTCTAAGAAACCTTTTAATTGTATTTAGAGTTACACCTTGCTATTGGAAATATGATTTATTTTGTTGAATGGTTAATCGATGTTTACTTTGTGAATTTACAATTCCTTAGTGTGAATGATTATCTTACCTTTATTTCAGGTTATCTATTTCATGTTGTGAAGAAATAATGCAACTATCTTTTATGTCAGTTGTGAAAACCTTATTTTCCTTCTATATTAAGTTATGTCATCATTATCCCTAGTTGCAAAAATAGATGTTTTACATATGCATGTGTGGTTTCCTCATGATAAATTAATTGTGTGTTGAATCCAATTTGATCTATCCTTATTTATGATCAAGTTTAACGAAGGAACGTACGCTCCTGGTTTGTGGTATTTTGTACCCTTTCGAGTGGTGATAGGTGAAGGTGGTCAAGTGATGGAAGCATCCCTCCCACATCAACCCTTCCAAATATTAGACAACCCTTAATTTGGTGCATCACCACCCTTAGTATAGTTTCAATTCTGCAAAGTCTCTCTCCTTAAAACTCATGAAGATGTTAGCTTAGGATTAGATGGTCATTTTATTACACTAAGAGTAGTAAAGCATTTAGTTTAGGAAAAGAAATCCGGCCTTCTCTAGAGGTTCACCTCAAGCCCAAGTCTCACATCTTGAGAGGTGATCCCATGTGTCACAATCACACTGAATATCATGATTCATTTTTAGGCCATTAGGGGGGTGCAGTGATTTGGTGACAACACATACTTTACTCAAATTGTCATATATAAAAATTTGAATACTCTTTTTCTCTTCTTTTACAGGTCCGTTCACAACAAGAAGCAACCCATAATAGCAAATAAAATCACAACAACAGGTACAGGAAACACATATGCTTCACCCCTAGAGTCACTTTCCTTTCCTAGTCTCCACGCTTCACTTTGCAATCAGTTCCCACTTCACTTGTCCACTTCGGCACCATACTCTCCTCACACTCTACAGAAAATGTAGACACAAAATCATGCACTTGGGTACATTTCTAGGGTAAAAAATCATGCACTCTAAAAGCATGCTAGCATTTACATGATTCATAAGAAAAAAACTAGTGGTTAAAAAATATCTTTAGCCTCTTTTATCTAATTCTTACTTTCTCTTTGGTCTTACACACCCTACAACCTAGTTGAAAATTTAATTTTTTATATTTCATGGCTTCAAACACCAACACTGAAAACATGATGAAAACATCTATGGAGCTCCTTTCCCCTCTGGGTACTCTTGACCCTTTTTTAATCTTACTTGCTCGTTTTGGGTCTTTTTTATCTTTTGGGCATATTTTTCACTTATGGGTCAGCCTTCTAGTTGTAAATTAAAAAATTCAAACAAGGGAATCTTATAAATACATAATTATGTTTTCAAAATGAGGGACCAAGCACTAAGCATTACTATCATCACCTAAGATTACATTCAGAAGGCACCTAAAGCACTTCGAAGTATCCATCTAGCATCCACTCAAGGGACAAGATACTGCATACTCTACATAGACATCATTGGAAGGGGAAGTTCATTCTATTCCATACACACATTCTACTACATTTCTACATTCTAATTACAACCTGTTATGAAGTGAAACTTGCACAAGGGAATCCTAGGGAAAAATTTCTACACATACTCACAAGAACTACATGGAGTCTAAAATGTAGTGCAACATTTGGTTGTAAGTTCAATCTCAGGGTGACTGCCAAGGTTAGTCTGACTCCCCATTCTACATCTTTATTTTTAAGTTTGATGTGGTTTGTGGGATTTTGTAGGTGAACATATCTTTTGTAGGTTATATGCACTTTTGACGATCATAGTGTGAGCAACAAGAAATCAACAAAGAATAATTACGACACCATAGAAACATAACAGAAAGTAGATCCAAAGGTTTTGTGCAGTCATGGGTATGTAGATCCAGTCATCAGAACCTTGGTGCTCCTATCCAGTCTTGTTCGTGAGCTCCAAAATTTATAGAGATCAATAACGACACTGATTATATCCTATTCACCACTTCTCCCTACTCAGATCAGTTACAGATTGCATGAATACCAACTAAGTCATCCTTTATTTATCTCTTGCTTAGGGTTTCATATTTACATCTTAGTTTTCTTGTGTCATTTCAATATTTTATCATTTATACATTAGTTACTCTGTAACACTTAGATTTAATTAATTCAAATTAAATTAAATCAATGATAATGATCGCTATGATTTACAACGAAAATCCAACAAACTGAGAGTAAGGAATTTATTTCATTTAATACACATCATTTTACTACACATTTGTATCATGTTTGTAAATCTAAATGGGTTCCTAAAGTTGCCCCACCTATGTCTAGTGAACTTAAATATATATCACATGATGTAACTTCTCTAATACTAAAAGAGCCACCCATTCAATAAGAGGATAAGAATGACATACCTGCCATGGATGTATTACCAATCATGCATACGACCTCATAACACCTAGAAAATACAAAAGGAAATCTCAAGGGTCATACCCAATTACACGTACAAATTTATTTGGAAAAACTTGAAGGATGGGTCGATGATAGGGATTATTATAACAACGACGATGATCTAAGTGATAAAAGTAATATTTTTGGGGGATAACATGCAGAATAATCTCATAGATCACACTAATTTCTCACTATTACTAAATTCTGTTGATTGAGATGAATTTGATCTTGATTACTAATGTGATGAATCTATACACCATGATATGTATAATGATAATTTGCAAAGTCTCATAATGAGGATGAAGGATATATTATTTCAATGGAAGAATTAATAATTTCTTAACAACTTACCAATTCTTATTGGGTTACACACCATACCATGTCTTATATGCAACCAAGTTCTACACCCAAATTTTCATTGAGCATATGATTAAATCATTAAGCAAGAATCCATATTCAAAATCTATAGTGGTCATGCATCTTTTATTCAATTCACTTATACATCATAACATATCATTATGCTTCATCCCCTCTCAAATGACTAGGGGTGGATAAAAATACCCCTCCCTTTATTTCCACAAATAGATTTACTTCTATGCCCCTACTTAATTTGGTAGGGGTCACATTCCTAACATGTTTGCTACTATTACTCATATTATCTCTAGCCATCACAAGTTATCTCTTCAAATCGAATGCATTTTGCACACCACTCAAAATCAATATCAACCCATCTTAGTCTCTTCTAAGTATCATACTATAATCATAACTATCAAATAAAATCCTTCCACCCATTTTATCTTGAGTGACTCTTAGGTATTCTACTACACACACTCAAGGATTAACCAATCATTCTCTTAGACCTTCTTTAACACATTTGGGGCGTAAGCCTCCATCTAACTTGCACTAGCTTCTCCACATCTTTAGGAGGTTCTCATTGAATAACTCTCCTTCTATTCATATTTTGTACATAACTATTCATTTTGATAATACAAAAACATTAAAATATTTGTAAAAATAAAAAATTAAGACATGTGCACTTTACTTATGTTATTAACACTTTACATTACACATGTTGTTGGTTAATTTTGGTTTGATAAATGGAATGCTTTGTATCTTTAAATACACAAGCTTACTTGGTATATTGAGATGGATGCAAGACAAAAAGATCAATACACACTTATAGGAGCACTCATGTTTCAATACATACTCATTATTGGGGAAAATGGTTCCACATTCTGTAGGTTCTCTTGTTCTATTATAGTTTTTTTGTACTTCCTCATTCATGATCAATTATATACATTATGTATTTGCTAATTTTTAGACTAACAAGACTAACACATGTGTCTTATGTACCGTTGACACCTATGGTTTCCCACCATATTATCAAATTTTGACACTTTGGTATCATGTATACATGTTTGTATGTGTTTTATTGCTTTTTCATTGTGGCCTATGTTTGTTTCTTGACTTGCGACAATGTGGGTGTCCCATGTTTGTGGCTTCATACCTATCTTGTTTAAAATTGCTTGATCTTGGTTGTATATTTCTTGTGAGACTGTGGGTGTCCCATGTTTTTAGGCATAAAATCTCTTTGGTATGCTCTTATATGTCTAGATGCATTAAATTTTTTTGTGTTTTTTTATGTGTTTTTTTCTACAAGTTGCTTTAGTTTCTACCTATCATTGTTTTTTGATAACATTGTTTTTGTTACGTGCCATTGTTTCCACCATGCACAAACACCTTCCATTTTACCAGGTATAGGTTCCTCAAGGTAGCCACCTCTTTAACACTCCCACACAACTTTTCAGACATATCTTTTGTTAGTACACATTTATTTATTTTGAGCCACATGCTCAAACATGGTTTTCACATAGGCCTCAAATGAGGGCACATCTATTTGGGTTTTATTCTACATTTTCAACATACATAGATAAAATTTTGGGGGTAGATGTAGGTATAGACACGGTACATGGAAGTAAAAATGTAGTCACACACTAAATTTGAGGAAAAATAACATAGGGTCCAAACCGTACACTTTGGTCAAGACTGTACGATACGGTCTTGAACGCCCCACATAATTTTGATCAGAGTCAATATCAATAGGTTTTTCCAACATTTTCAGATCTTTAGCTATATATATAATTTTTATACAATTTTTCACAGTTAGATTTCTTAGTTTAGATTAGTACACGGGGCATGAAGTTTTTCATTCCTTCTCACACCAACACTCAGCTTCCAGTTTCAGTTTTAGGAATCTTGGGGACACGGGTCTCCTTCCTAGTTTAACATTGTTAGTATGTTCTCAACATATTTTAGTGTTATTTTCAATTTATATTCAATTTATTGTGGCATATGGGGAGAGTTTGGGGACACCTATTCTCTTTTGTATTATATTTCCTTATTTACAAAATTGGGTCTAGATCTTTCTGCAATGGTGTGATTCGTGGGGTTATGGAAGGTAGCGAATAAACTAAGGGCTTTGTGAGGATGATTTCCTATCCTATTACATTTTACGGGGAAGATATAAGATTTTTTGAATAACTTTAGTATATGGTCTTCTTCCTTCACAAGGGTGTATTTTTACCTCTTTCTTATTCTTCTTTGTTGCATACTCTTGTGTTGGGTTACATGCACCTAAAAAAATTGGTTTCTCCTTGGTACATTGATCAGGGAATGATCATCTCCAATCCTTTAGTGAAGTTAAAAAATAAAACAATATTCAAACACAAAGAAAAAAGCATGGGAAAACAAGTGTATGCTTTCCTTATTTATATATTTTCACTTTACATATATGCAAATGAAAATATTTTTATTACAAGTTCTAATTGAGTTACGGTCAATTATTCATCATGGAAATTGACTACACTTTGTGTTGTAAATTTCATCATGGAGCATGCCAACACCAAGCATAACAATGTAACTACAAAATAAATATTCGAGAAAAGGAAAATTGTGCTTACACATTCAAGTACAATCTCCTTTAGGCATGTAATCTTAAATTCCATACTTAAAGGTGGGGGGAAATGTAGACACCCAAATTTGGTATTTTGCACTTTTGGAAACCCTTGATTTTATTTTTCACCTCATGCTATGATAAATGTAACTTATCCATTTCCTGATCAATACTTTATAAGGTCAATTGTTTAGCTTATTTATTCTTACACATTGACATGCTGATAAAATCCAAGAATATAATGTATGAAGATCAATAGAGAAACATCCCTTTTTCATCTCCAAACTTCATTTTGCATGTTTTCTGCTCCTTTCTAGGACCATACCGTTTGGTTTTATATCTGGTCTTGACCCATTTGCACAATCTTGCACCTACATGTAATCCAACTACACTTTCAGATTGACATCTTTCATTGGGTCTTCTACTTCATCTGGGTCAAATTTTCTTAGATAAATCATCTACATAACCCTATATAAGTCAAGGAAACATTACCTCATTTACAAACCTAGAAATCCTAAGGAAATGCAGTAGAGCACTCACTTCATTACACTTGCAAAATCCAACCAAAGCTTTGTAAATCTTGGAATTACACATCTATAGTCATTAGGAAAATCCCCACATCAGGTTTGAATCTACAAACTAGGTTAATATAGCCATATCTCTCATCTACAGGAATCCAAGCATATTCTCTCCAATTATTTTGGCAGGAGCCAAGTCAAAGTAAACAAAGACAAAACAAGTGACAAATTTGATTGATCTATCTAGATATCACATGATAGGTGGAGAACAACATGTGGTTTGAGGCCTCTTTGAAGTATTACCAACATCGGCAGTGCACGGGGGTGCCCATAAATCGTATATTGTTTATTTTCTTCATCCATGAATAGGGTTTTAGGTGATGTTCACTCTATTTAGAGAGCTTTGTTACATGTTTAAAAAATAGGGGTAACATGTTTGAAATTGATAGAAAAATCTAGAAACAAAACATCCCAGAAAGCTGCATGTGTGATAACTAAGGTTTGACAATGATAGAAAAATATAGGAAGGAAAACAACCCAGAAAGTTATAGAGGTAGATTTAACATAGGTCCAATACCATACATAAGGGGATATACCCTACAATATAATTTTGACTGAGGTGGAGTTACAATTATATTAAGAGTTGCAAAATTTACTCAAATTCAAATCTTCATGTTTCAATGTTTGCACAGTCCTAGATCTCTCCAAAAATCATTAAAATATAGTTAAGTGCTTCTATACCATTGCTTTATGGTTTCAATTACTTGTTAGGTTAATTAGTGTATGCAAATTCTTCCTATTTTATTTCAGTTAGTAATCTGAATTAGTATGTGTATTATATCATATTTTTAAATCAACTTTATTCTCATCTACACCTAGTTAGATTGACCTAAAATTTAATTTAGGGTTAAACAAATATCTATACAATTAGAGTCATACATAGGATTAGGAGGAAAATTGTCATTATTGGTTGTGTGGGAACTATGGAGGGAAGCATGGAAAACCAAATGGCATGGGTGAAGTGAAGAGAGATATCAATTAGATTATGTGTATCATACACCATACAAAGTCTCATTTTAACGAAATTTGTATATTGTCAATCAATTTTTTGATCAAAATGGATAATGGTAGAATTACAAGGTTGATTAGAATGAGGACAAGTAGGAGAAAAATGATGTGGGACTTGAAAAGACTAAATAACATGTTCAGTAAGGGGAGGAGGTGTGGAAGAAAGTAGGAACACTAAAATGTGGAAAAGAACTAGTACCATTGAAGATGACAAATAGTGATAATATCCTATGATAACCATGTTATTCCTATACGAATTTATTGTTCTATATGATTAAGTTCCTTCTAGAACATCAATTTGGTTTTAATCTATCTATGTCATCAGTGGATCTAAATATATTGTTTTCCATGTACAATGTTTTGGTGCAATATTTATATATGTATCTTTTATTTTAAGTTTACTTAGATTTATTTAGCTTTATTTAAGTTTTATTGACTTAGTATACTTTGCACACCTCCTAGGCTTAGATTAGGATAAGTGACACTCATAGCTTGACCACTTGTCTTATTTGTACTTATTCATGTGGTGGTTGTTTCACACATGTCTATCATATAGTCAAAACTAAAGTTGGACTACAACTTTTGCTTTTGCTATATAGACCTTTTCTATTTATAAATTAAATGAATCTTGATATAGAATCTTGTTACAGTAGCTTGATATAGAATATTTTTGATAGAAATTTCATTTGGTTGATTTATTAGCAATAATATGTTTCTATTATTGTTTATTAATTGCAGCAATTTCTAGCTTTTTTGGAGTGAGACCAAATTGAGGAGATTCCTAGGCACACACATGTTTGACCTAAATTATCCCCTTGCACCAAAATTAGCCTCCCGTTTCTTATCTCATCCATAATATGACCTAAAAATATAATTTGTATTGTCATGTGCAAAAATTTCACGTAGCATGTACAAATGAGAATAACATTTTTACTAGAACATATTTTCTGGTCTGGAAGGCCTACAAAGGATTTTATTTTTCAGATTGTGTATTTTTTAGGCTCTACACATTGGAGTGGTTATTTATAACTTTTAGTGTCCTATATTTTAGGAAAATTCAATTTTTGTTGTCGTTTCTCAAAATTTGTACTTTCAATTGGCCATATATTTTGATTGTGTGTCGGATCAAGATGTCATTTTTTGGAAATACATATTTTTTCATTTACTTTAAAATGGTGGGTTCATATTTGGTTCATAATGTATTAAGATTATACTTTTGGCATAAACTTACAAATTATTGACTGTATTTGATTTGTAAATACACTATTTTATAAAGTACCACCTATTTTTCAGCTAGGGGGTTCATTTTTGTGTATTAATAGTTTATGGGTTGGGATTATTTTTTTCTTGACTTGAATTCCAACCATTATATTGAGGAAAAATTGTAAGAACTACATTATTATAAGAATTTTGAGAGTTGTTTATTGAGTGTGTTCATTTTTTGAGGTTATTCAAATGAATTTTTTGCATTGATATTGTAAATGGATTCCATCCATGAATTCCACACTCTCACAAAGACAAATAATAACATGATGTCTAAATACACTATAATATTTTTAGAAGTATGTCACTCTAAGAAAACATAGTTAGATTTGTGGAACAAGATAGGAAGATAAAAACCATAACTATAGATTACTCTCACTAATTTTTGGAAAAGACACCCTTCTTCACAGTGCAGGACACTGTTGCATGCTTACAAATTCAGATTGATACCATGAACATACCTCTCATTGATCTTATTATATCTTATGCCATTGATTCATATCCTATTGACACACCATATTCCTCTATTTGTTTTCTAATCACGAGTTTCCAATTGAATTTGCTGTAACCATTTTTGTACCTATTACAACCCCACACTCCAAATTCATCGATCATTATGTTTGGCTCATTTGAGAATCACACAACTGGTTTTGGATCTTACACTATCCATTATATGGGTCATTTTGGTGGAGGCATAGGTTAACATTTGTATGGAATCAATTCCCTTATCCAACCATTTTGTTGGATTGCTCACCATGGAATTTGATATAGAGCATATGATTTTTAATAATGTCCACTTCATTGCACACTCACATGTTTTTGTTTGATCCACTATTCGTGAGGATAGTGAGTGACACACGAGTCCTACACACCTTCTTAGGTATGAGAGACTTAATACTAATTCAGTGATATATGTGTGTCATGACACTTCTAGAGATGATTACTCACATATCGCATTTGTGCACATGGTACCTGATCAAATGTACTCATATTCATCTACCGTATGTGTTCACCTAAGATGGATTTCAAATCAGTCATAGAGGAATCGTCATGTTATTTGCATGGGATCTACAGATGTGGATTATCTACCATTCAGCTACATCATCCGCACACTACCTCATTCTACCTAATAAAGCTGCCTTTATTTTAGAGTAACTCTCATATTGATTTGGCCTTCTTTGATAGTTATAAAGATCATTGTTTTGAGGTATTTTGGTGTATACAATGTCTTATTTATTTTATTTAGTTATTTTGGGATGTAAACATGCACTAAGTTATAAAGTGCAATGGGGATTTTATTTTCGTAGCCTATTTTACCTTATGCGGGTGCGTCTTGTTTTACACACCCTTTTCTTAGTTGTTACATGTTATAATCACTATTAGTGTCATGTTGTTTATGAGAGACATTTTTCTATATCGTTTGAGACCTTGATAGTCAGACCATATCCTTTTAGTGAGAATTTTATGGCATACCAAACTTATTTCATTGTTTGGTGTTTGAGTAGTATATTTAAACCACTCATTCAAATATATTATTTTAATGCTCCACCCATTAGCATTATGGGTGTGGGTGTGCACATACTAGTTTGGGTATTATGTCCCTTGCTTACCATTGGAACATCACCATATACTTCATGAAGTTCATGAAAGTTTTGGGTGTACTCTTTTGTACGCATCCATGTTTCTTCTTGCGTACCTCTTTCCTTTAAATGTCACCCATCTCTATCCTTTTACTATCACTCGTCTCTAACCTTTTACTTTCACGCCCCCCTATTATTTCTTAGCGCACGTCCCAGAACCTAAACCCTAAACCCTATAAATTACCCCATCCCCCAATAATTTATCACACTTCTCACAACTTATTTTCCACAATTCTCAGTGGTCATAGGTCACACAAAGGCTTCCTATTTAAATGTTTCAAGCTTTCAACATAATTTTCAAACCTCTTACAAGTTTCTATTCTCATGTGAATTTTAGGTCTTCATCATGATGTCACGCCCTAGATATTTTCTACACATAGGGTTCATATTTCACTATTTCAGGTAAATCACTTACATGTCTTTGTTATGACTTCATGGAATTTCAAACCATCCAATCCCTACCCAAGACCCATTACAATAACACAATGTGCTCGTAGATTAATGTGCTCTTGAAATTAAACAAAATGTACAAGAATTGGGTCCAAGATTGTGAGTTCAAAGGAATCATTAACATGCCACAGTTTGAGATAGATGTCTAAGTACTGAACTACCTCCTTTTGTCATACAATCCAAAAAATTGAAAATTCACTGAGTTTTGCATACCACACAATTCAAATTTAGTGTCGATCCTCAAGATATTCATCGATTAACATGCATTCCTTTCAAAAAGTGCAACATTGTTACAATTAACACAACTTTTATCTGAAGAAGATAAGATTTCCCTCGAGTCCTATTAAAATTTCTAAGGGAGATGGTACATGTTGTAATTTTTCTGAATTTATTAGTTTTATTTAATAGTTTAATTTTGATATACATTGTGCTTAATTTTTATTCAGTAATGAAATTTTTTGTGCATAAAATCTCAACAAATGAAGATGAGGAGTTGATGTAAAAGGAGTCGCAAACAATTTTCTTTGTACTATGATCACATTTTTTCAAGATAGATTTGTTTTTATAGAGTAGGAAGGCATATATTCCTCATTATGTTGTTGCCTACATTCTCACAACCATTCAAAAGAAAAAAATTGATTTGTGAACATTCTTATAAAATAGGATAAATGGCGATCTTTCCAATGTTTCAATTTTTTGAAAACCCAAGTTTTTATTGTAGAAACTATATCCTTGCTCTTTATTTCGAGTCATATTATAATTTACAAGATGAACCCAACCCAACTTACATGGACTAAAATCTTCATTTCAATTGAAGAACAACATGTTAGTAAATTATACAACTATAAGACTATTACAAATTAGTTTTTGATGTTAGTGAGATTACTCACTTCTGTTTGTTTGATTACCTTATGCATAAATTTGTTTTGACCTCCATTCCACGAAGAACAAAAATATCAAGAGGAAGAGGTCAAAAACATGCCAAGGTGTTAGGAATTTCACAATTCGACATGGATGCTCAATCATCTCCCCTTTAATTTAAATTAGTAAAATGACAGACTCATAACACCACTAACGTTAATCATGTTACTAACATTATTTGTTTTTTTAACAATTTAAGATTTATATTCCGTTTTTTAAAATCATTTTACAGGGAATTTGGACTACCCTCCTTTACATCCTGGACAACCTATACCATTATCACCCACACAATCAGTTCAATTGCATCCATCTATTTAATTGTTGCAGCCTGTTCCACCACCAATCCAATCATCCACATAATCCTTGGAGTCGCAGCCGCTATAGGTTCCTGTGCAACAAGGTATACAATTGTTACTTTTTGTAATTTTTAATAATTTTTATACAAGCTAGTAATGTTTTTGTTTTTGACAGTGTGTGTGTTGCCATTAATTCAAACGATTCAACCTGATCCACCACCATTTTGACTCTGAATCCCAGTAAGACGAAAAAATACCATTGGTAAATGCATGAAACTTTTGGCCCTTAGTGGAACACTCAATAATACATTTGAATTTCCCAATTTCTCTTTTGGTGGCATGCCTAATAATATAGAAAAATATGTTATAAATCAAATTTATTTAGATGAATATTATTTGGGCATTGATAGTAATGAACTGAAAGGTATTTTTGATATGCGTGGTATGATTCAGGGCAACACATGTATGTTTTGAAATTTTGATGTATTTATTTTAACATTTTTCTATATCACATTTTTGTCAATTTTTGATTTATAAATCATTGCTAATATCTAAATTTATTTTAACACATAAATAGGATCAAGGAAAACAACAAAAAGAAGAGACAAACACATATACACGAAGCCCCAAATGTTGATCCTTGAACCTCCATCCTATCCATCCCCTCTAGAAAATGACTACCAGAATACATTTTCTTTGGATAACTTGATTGCTAATGAATGTGATGCCCATGCCAGAGAAGTTATTTTGACAGTTTAATTATTTATAATGGTATTATTAGTATGTAAAATGTAAAATATGGAAGATGGATAACTCAAATGATGTTTAATTCATTATATGGAAGGATGTATACTTTATTATCTTACATATAATTATAATATTCGAAAAACAATGTTTTAATAGATTATGTTGTCTTATAAAACATGCATGTTATAAACACAACATCAAAGCAAGTTGAAAATAAAAAAATAAAAAAAACATGATTATACATACAAAAAACAATACAAGTATAATAAATAATTGTATTTGAATATACTATTATGAAATTGAATGCATATCAAATTTTAAAATGTCAGGTGACAAATAATAAATGTAAGGTAATAACTGTAACATTTTAAATGATAGATAGAGCTAAAAAAATCCTTTTTCAATAACGTCTTGTCGACATTAAAAATTTTCCTCCGTAATTTCTATTTTATTAATGTATGTATTAGGAATAGGATGTTGTTAAGTATAATTAGTAGTGGCATCCAATAGAATATAACGGCGCCGTCAGTATGGTGCCGCCAATAATGTAGAATACGGTAACAGTTAAAGTACAATAGGAATGTTGTAAAAAGTAAATATTTGTCGTAAGTGGTCCGGTAATGTTAAAATGTCAAAGTTGGGATAAGTAGAGAAGTAGGGTCTACATGATTAGGAATTAGAAATATTATATTTGTAATAAGGACAAAGAGTGATGTCATAAATATTTTGTATATTTTATTTATGGAAAAGTCTAAAAAGGTGGAACCCATGTGAGATGATAAGGTTTATCTTATCTTAGAAGATAAGCCTACATGTAAAGGCAAGAGTTTAGGCATGGAATATGATTGGCCGGAAGAGATTTCCTATCCTATCTTAGAGATAAGGTGGATAAGCCTGAATTCCTATAAAATAAAGAGGCCACCCCCCCTCATTTAGCATAGAGAGAAGTAGTGAGAAATATTGTATGAGTAAGTGTGAAGGAAGCCATCATTTTGAAGGTGTGTTAAAGAAGCCATTAAGAGGTGTAATTGTGAAGTTTCTCCCATAGTTATTGTTTGAAGGCAAGTAAAGTTAATAACACTTGAAGAAACTCATGGGTGAGATTGTAACAATTCCATGTTGATATTATAATTTACACTGATATTTCAGATTTATCATTATTCCTTCTTATCATAGTCTATGGTATTCTTGTGTTATGTTTGTTGTTGTGTTTCCAGATTACATCCACCAAACTAAGAGCTGTGCATTAGTTAATAATCATAGCACGAGGAGTTCCTGGTGAAGAATTATCATAGTTCCAGATTGGTGATGACATTTTGGTTCCGTTGCTCGGGACCATTCCTCGTTGGTGGATTTTCTGGAGAGATATTCTCACTTAGTCAGAAATCATGTTTTTACTGTACATAGTAGTTACCATGATAAAGTCACTTTTTGCCATGCATAGGAGTTAACATAGTAAAGTCACGTTTTACCATGAATAGTGTTTACCCCAGTAACTTCACTTTTTACCATAAATAGTGTTTACCACAGTAAAGTCAGTTTTTACCGCAGTAAGTTCAATTTTTATTGTGAATAGTGTTTACCATGGTCATTTCTAGTTTTTACCACAGTAAGTCAAGGTGTACCATAGTTTACCGTGGTTATTTCTATTTTCTATTATAGTGATTCCAATTATTTTTTCACATAAGTCTTGTTGATTGTACTTGTGGGTTGGTATTTCATTGTGGTTATTTTTGAAAATGGGGAAGATTCCTATTTTTTCAGCCCAATCTAATGAAGATGCTTCCTCTTTCATTCAAGAGTTTAAACGATCTTGTATTTGTAATGGCCTTATAAGAAGGGAACAATGGACTAAATTTTTTCCTACCTTTTTGGATGGTTCAACACTTAGGTGGTTTGAAACACTAGGTGATAATGTGAAAAACTCATGGGATTTATTAACTAGAAAGTTTTCTTGAAGAATTTGGTGAACAACAGAAATATGCAGATCTCATGATTGAGATCATAAAGCTAGCCCAAGGAGAGAAGGAGAAGATAAAAGATTATCATGTTCGCGTTCTAGAGCTAAGGAGGAAGCTCGATGCCTAGATCCGGAAGGAACGATTAGCGGATGGGTTGATGAATGGCATAGATAATCTCCTATGTAAGCACTTCATTCTTGGGATGAAGCCAGAGATCAGACAACGAGTGAAGTATGACCGCCCAGCTACCATTGAACAAGCAAAGGAGATTGCAAGAAGGCAAGAAGAAAGTATGGAAGAGGAGCCCAAAGAAATTGTTCCTAAAGTAGAGCCTACACCAGCACCTTTGGTCCAAAATCCACAACCACTCTCGGTGAGCACAAATACTTTCTCCTAGTACATCTACTGAGTATGAAGATTTTCTCATGAAAGATGGGCCAATTAACTATTAATCTTCTTCAAGGAAAGGAATTTAGTTCTCAGGGAGGAGATATAGGTCCAAAAAGAAATATTTTTAAAGTTGTATGTTATGGTTGTTATAAAAAGGGTCATTATAAGTATAATTGTCTAGATAGAGCTTCTACATCTGGTATAAGAGATAATGATAAAGAAAAAACACATGTGAATTCTTTTGATGTAGTAGATAAGTGCATAAATAATGAAGTAGATGTGTTTGTAACAAAAATAAATAAAGGAAAAGATAACCAAGATGGAAATGATCCTAAGAAGATGAAAGGAGAAACTAGTAAGAAACATAGGAGAAGAAATTTGGGTGTGTAGAATTTTCTGATTTCACAGGGACAAGGACTATAATCCATTTTAGATGATCTGTCCAAAAGGCTTGCAAATATTACATATGGTCAACTCTTGGCTATGTCTTATGAGAAGAGGCGGGAGCTGCGAAGTGGACTCAATGCTTAACGAAGGAAGGAGGTTGAGGTCCTTGTTTTGGAGGCAGAGGCGGATCCCTACGCTCCACAAGTTGAGGTATTATGTAATGGTATTTTAATTCATGATGTCTTAGTTGATGGAGGTGTTGCAGTTAATGTAATGATCTGAGTCTGTAATGAATATGTTGGGTTTAAAAATTGATCTCTCCTCAACACTTATGTTAAGGTCATTAAATAAGGGAAAAACTAAACCAAAAGGTGTAGTTTCAAATGTGGCAATATCTGTTATGGGTGTTGTATGTGTGGTAGACTTTCAGGTGATGAAAAATGGTACTGTTACGTACCCAATGTTGTTGGGAAGACCATAGCTAAGGAGATTTCATGTAAGAAACTACTGGAATGAAGGCTTCATGACACTTGGATGTGATAGAGAGAGGGTGAAGATAAACGTGATCCCTCGGCATCATAAGACAAAACCTATGGATTTAAGTGATGAAACTGATGATTGGATATCCTCTAATTACTCTGAGTACCAGTGAAGTGGACACCGAAAATGAAGAAAGTGAGGTTGATGATTCAATTATGGATATCCTTCTAGTCTCACCAATTCATGACCCTATAAAATTATCTGAAGAAGAAATTGATGATCGTCTCCAACAAAGAAAGATTGGTGATGTTGTGATGGAGAGTGAGAAGGAATCCTACCTCTAGCTCTTTCAAAGGTACATACACATATTCACTTTTGATTACAAGGAACTCCATTAATTAAGTTGGGTAGAACATTCTATTGAGCTGGTAGATGGTGCTAAGCCCATAAAGCAAATGCCATATAGAATGAATCCTAATTTTTCCAAGACTATAAAAGAAGAAATAGATAAGTTACTTGATGCAGGATTCATATTTTCTGTGGAGAATTCAGAATGGGTTTCTCCCATTGTGATCTCAATAAAAAAGAATGGGAAGCTACACATTTGTGTTGATTATAGGAAGCTCAATAAGGAAACAAAGAAGGATCATGATACTCTCTTCCATTCTTAGATCAGATTTTGGACGAAGTAGCTAGCCAGGAGTGCTATAGTTTTGTTGATGGATATAACAAATACAACCAAGTTCGTATAGCAGAGAAAGATCAGCTGAAGACCACATTCACCACTCCTTGGGGAACGTTTGCTTATAGAGTTATGCCACTTGGGTTGTGTAATGCTCCAGCAACGTTCCAACGCTTGATGAATAAGGTGTTTGAACCCTACATTGGGAACTGGATTAGAGTATTTCTGGATGATTTTTGCATCTATGGGAGCAAGATGGACCACCTGCACCAGATGGAGACAACATTTCAAAGGTTGGATGAAACAAAAGCCTCACTAAACCCTACAAAGTGTGTCTCTGGATGTTCTAAAGGTGTTTTGTTAGGGCATGTTATATCCAGAGATGGTATTGGTACTGATCCTGATAAAGTTTCGAAAATCAAAGAGTTACCATTTCCTATGATACAAGCTATAAGAAGAAAATGAAGCAGAAGGAATACTTTGATCAAAAGATCCGTTGGTCTCCATTTCATATGAATGACTTGGTTCTAGTATATGATTCCAGATACAAAAAAAGAAGGCATAGAGAAAATTTCTTCCCAAGATGGATGGGGCCCCTACAAAATAGCAGTTGTGCATGAAAATGGTACCTATCAACTGGAGGAATTAGATGGTACTCCCATTACGAAATGGGTCAACCATGACAAGTTAAAGATTTTCTGGGCACCGGCTTTAGAATGTCCATAAGAGTCTACTCCAAGGATGGAGTAGAAGTTAGGAAGGGAGAAAATGTCGACATTAAAATTTTCCTTCGTAATTTCTATTTTATTAATGTATGTATTAGGAATAGGATGTTGTTAAGTATAATTAGTAGTGGCGTCCAATAGAAGATAACGGCGCCGTCAGTATGGTGCCACCAATAATGTAGAATACGGTAACAGTCAAAGTACAATAGGAATGTTGTAAAAAGTAAATATTTGTCGTAAGTGGTCCGGTAATGTTAAAATGTCAAAGTTGGGATAAGTAAAGAAGTAGGGTCTACATGATTAGGAATTAGAAATATTATATTTGTAATAAGGACAAAGAGTGATGTCATAAATATTTTGTATATTTTATTTATGGAAAAGTCTAAAAAGGTGGAACCCATGTGAGATGATAAGGTTTATCTTATCTTAGAAGATAAGCCTACATGTAAAGGCAAGAGTTTAGGCATGGAATATGATTGGCCGGAAGAGATTTCCTATCCTATCTTAGAGATAAGGTGGATAAGCCTGAATTCCTATAAATAAAGAGGCCACCCCCCCCTCATTTAGCATAGAGAGAAGTAGTGAGAAATATTGTATGAGTAAGTGTGAAGGAAGCCATCATTTTGAAGGTGTGTTAAATAAGCCATTAAGAGGTGTAATTGTGAAGTTTCTCCCATAGTTATTGTTTGAAGGCAAGTAAAGTTAATAACACTTGAAGAAACTCATGGGTGAGATTGTAACAATTCCATGTTGATATTATAATTTACATTGATATTTCAGATTTATCATTATTCCTTCTTATCATAGTCTATGGTATTCTTGTGTTATGTTTGTTGTTGTGTTTCCAGATTACATCCACCAAACTAAGAGCTGTGCATTAGTTAATAATCATAGCATGAGGAGTTCCTGGTGAAGAATTATCACAGTGCCGTATTGGTGTTGACAGTCCTCATAGTTGATATTTGCATTTGTAGATTTGGAGCACACACCAAATCTAGTCTCGTAATTGAGATCATTTGTATTTGTAGTTATATTAGTAACACCTCTTCTTTAAGCAAGGGAATTCCAATGTGCAATTTCTCTGTCATAAGGAAACGTGTCCATAGAGTAACGTGAAACATACAACCTCATACAACTTTCTAGATTTTTATCCAATGTATTTTGTAGTTTTAATTTTACTGAAGATAAAGCACTAAAAAACCCTTTCATATTCCACAGATCCCAAAATCATAGTTTAGTACAACTCGTATAATCGAAAATATTCGCTAATATTTTCTTGTAACACACTACTATGGGAGATTTTTTTCCACAACCTTGTAATTGCACCATCCTTTTGAGGTTCATTTAAACAACGATATTGGTCAACCATTCTGAGATAAAAATGAGTTTATTGAGATTTTATTAAGTCCTTATTCAGAATACCTTTTATTTTAACACCATTGACATCTAATTTCTATGTGAAATGATCCATTATAGTATCCATGGATTTATGGAATAACTTATTGGCTGTATCTTAAAGATCACCTGTAGTATTCCAAAATATTGGATTCATCCCTCCCATAGCTTTAAGAATGTTATCTTTAGTGAAATTCTCTATGATTTTTGAAGATAAGGGTTGTGCAATTTTTTAAAGCTTTATTCATTCATCATATTTAATTGTATAAAAAAGAACATGAATCATAGGAAATTAATCTCTTTCCATGCCTGGAATATCTTGTTGTTTTTGTAAATTGTGTAGGGGTATCTCCCTCCCATTAACGTTGATACAATGGTGATCATGAATATTAAATCTCAGATAATTATTAGGGTTCTTAACATCCAATAAAACTTTCCAACTATTAAAAATAGGTGTTTCAAAACTTTGTTTTGACAAATACAAGATATCAAGAGATTGACATACCCGCTTTCTCATCCATATAAAATCAATAATATAGATGGATATGTCTTGTGCATGCTTCATCAAAATATTGATCTCCTTCAACATCAGTAGGATGCCAACCAATGTAAGTAATGTTTCCAGATCTTTTAAGCGGAACAAAAAATCCTTATCTTTGTCAACTTCATTATAATATTTATGCATAAAACCAACCAATGATGGACAGTCCTTACTAATTTAGCATGTAGGATCGTATAAAAAAAATCCAACTCGTATCAACATCCTTGAGAATATTTTTAACATCAGTAATTCCAATTGTAATTTTTTTTAAACTCGAGAAATCGTTTTGGACTTCTTGACATATATGAATGCAGTTCTCAGATAAGGTCTTCTACTCTTGTAACATTTTCAAAGTTTCTAACTATTTGATATGCTAGTTTCATTCTATGAGCCATAAAATGAATTACAATCATATAAAGGGCTACTATTGTTTGTAATTGAACAAAAATCCCAGTTCAATGACCCTGGATAAGAGATGCACCATTAACATCAACACATACTAATTTTGTAGCGATTTCACAGTCATTCATGCCAGCAATATCTTTCAAATTGGTAATAAATATTTTATATAGGTTTTCAACATTGCAATTTTCCACCATTTTCTGCACAACCCACATATGTGGCTGTCTTAGATGATTTTCAAAAGTATAAATATGGATGCATACCCATGATGTGTTGTTAAATGATGTTACCTCATCAACTGATAGTGATATAAACCTACAATCATCACAATACATTCTCATTGCATACCCATGAATTTCTCTTTCAAATCTTCCTTTTCAATCATTGCAAGACATTTAGCCATTTCCCATGCACTGTTGTCTGATCAATGTGTTTGAGGAATGTTGTGAATTTCATTATGTTTAATTTTTAAAAAAAAATCTATGAATAAAAAATATGTCTTCCCTTCTTAAGGATGTGAAATATGGTAGAGAACTGTATGCTTTTAGTATGCAAGTTTGATTGAATCACCTTTCCAATTTGTGATGTGATTGTTCCATGCTTTTCCATTAGATGCATGTGTCTTTTCTATTCAGCTTCATACTCTACTGTGTATTTGACATGCATAAATTCTTTTTTTCTTTTCAATCTGTGTGTTTTTATTATCTGGCCATTTACAGACACATATATTGTTTTCCACAATGTTTTTTAATTGTGTCTAACTTTAGTTGAATTTTTTATCACTTTCGTAGTTTCTAGGTACATATTGTACATATACATTCAGTTGGGATATACTTGTAATTAGCTGTATTTATTGGTTCGATAAAAGGAAAATTTGAAGCCCACTCAAACTTATATATCCTACAAAGTGTCCACATACTCTTGTTTGCTTTTAAAGATTTGTGACCATAATTTTTAGGAACATCTCGATCATCTTGTTTCCTCTTTCGTGAAGTAGAATTTTCAATTGAATTTGGTGTTACAGTTTATTGAGTATTTGAGATATCTTGATCCTCTCTCGGTTGCATCTCAACATGAATTTTTTTAAGAGGAAGATTATTTGAGATATCTTCAAGTTTTGACATGTTATAATCACAGGTACCGATTTGTTGAGATTATGCTGAAGCTATTATCCATATCAATAATACCTTCCACACATTTTATATTCTTATCGAGTCCGATCGTATTATGGGTGCTAGTGGTAGCTGTATGGGTCTTATTTGTAGTTATAGAGTTTCCATAATACTTGAATAATTCTTCCTTGTGAGATATTTTGATTTACTTCTGGCTCTTATGAATAACTTACATTGAGTAATCTAGCGTCTTGATTTACTTCTTGATTGGTGAAGAAGGGGAACACCTTGTTTCACCATTTTCTTTACGTTATTGAGATGAAACAGATAGGGGTAAGGGATAAGGAGGAATACCTATTATTGCTGGTCAGTTGTTGGTTGTTGCGCATGTTTTGACTTCTCGATCTAATGCTGATTGTGAGAGCTTCCATTTGGCTGGTAGGAACTACCTCTGGATCTATCATGGTGTTGGATGTGGATGTCTGGGTGCATGAAAAGACTTTGGTTCTACTTGTATGTAACTCTCTTCTCGTCTCCTTGATCTCAAAATGTGCCAACCCAAAAACAAGGTTGTTAAGGTGAATAAATGGTAACTGACAATGGTTCTGGGTTGACCGACATCGGTTTAGGGGTGATTGGTGTCAATTAAGATTGGATTCCCTAGGTTTACCAAAAATGGCAGATATTTTGTGATTTCTTTGGCTAGGTTGGTTTATTCTCATGGATCATAATAGAAGCTTCCCTTTTAATGAGCGGGAATGTGGTTAGAGAAATATTAGGCATGTGATTTTAGGGTTAGACCAAATCTTAGCTCATTAAGGCAAGTAAGATTAGGTCTTAGTTAATTATGGAAACATGCCAAAAATTGTTCTAGGGTGAGGTGGCTTAGGGTGAGGTGCTAGGTGAGGTGGCTAGGCGAGGTGGAAGGGGCGAGGTGGAAATTTAAATTAATTAAAATAATTAAGTAATGAATATTATGAGGATGGGTATTAATTTAATTTAATTAATTAAATTAATATTAATATGGGGTATAAGGGTCATGGTTAGGTGAATGTGTGTAAGCTGGTTATTCGAAAGGGGACCAAGGGGAGTGTGACCCAATTTTGGTGTCTACATTTTGACCCTTTTTGTTGTGTAGCTTGTATTGGTAAGTAATGTTGAAAAAAATAAGATGCAGTTGCCCCATGTGTAAATGAAGGTGATGTTGCCCTAAGCGTGGGTGAAGGTAACCCCCCTCAAACTAGGAACCGATGAGGTGATAGAAGGAAGCGGTGAGTGGTTTGATAAAATGAGGAGGTGGGTGGTTTGAGAAAAAAGGGTTAGGTGTGAAGAAGGTGATGGTCGAGGGTATGGTGATTGTAAGAGGTAAGGTGGGTGATTAGGTAGAGCATTCACATGTACACACACATTATGAAATGCCATGAGATACCAAGGTTGCTCAACATAACAAATGTACATTAACTAGTGTCATAAAGGTCATCCAAACAAGGGTTGTTGAGGTCCGGTATCTAAGGTAAAGGATACGGTCCAGGCCCTCAACGAGGTAAGATGTAGGAACACGTAGGTGTGGTTCCGGTACATCCAAAAGGTCAAAGGGTCAAGGTTTTTTTGGATAACGGTCATGACCATAAGAAATGTAAGGCTATTAGGCTGAGAAAACAGGTGCCATCATCGCAAGATGCAATGGGTGAGGACATGGGAATATCCACTTAATCAATGGTTAGGTAGGTAGGTGTGGGTAGGGTAGGTGGATGTAAAAATGGGTAATGGGGTAAAGGTCAAATCAGTCAAATAGGGAAATGGGTTAGGGACAAAGGTAGTGACAGTCGAATGCACGCACAAGTATAAATTGCAGTAGGATACCAAAGTGAAGAGCTTGCAAACTCTAAATCATCTAAGGTTGAGAGGTCTATCCAAACAAGGTTGAAGTGAGTCTGGTATCCAAGGTATAAGATTTGGTGCAAAAACAAAATAGAGGTCAAGTGCATGAACATTTAGGTATGTTCCGGTAGACCAAAGGTTAGGTCAGGATGAATGACATGACAATGGGAAAGGTAAGGTTGGTAGGATAAACAAATACGAGTAACCACATTGCAAGGTATAACGAGTACAATGGTTTAAAGGTTAGTAATAATGTTCCGGGTCTAGGCACATAGGTCGTGGCACAAGAGGTCAGGTGTGGGGAAAAAGAAGGTGTGGCATACGTAAGGCCATGGGAGGGGCAAAAATATGCCCTAATTGATGGTGAGGTGGGGGTGATACATGATGAAGTTAGAAGGATGAGGTGGAAGGTTAGGGGTCAGCGTCAGGTTAGGTGAAAAAGGTTGTGGAAAAGTCAATAAGTTATAAGGGGTTTCCATGTGGTCAAAATAGGTAACTGACACCATTCATGCTTAATCGATGATGGTCTAGGGTGTTGGTCTGAAAAACTGTCAGTTAGGTAGGTCGTGGGGAAACAAGCCAACAGTGTGCAGGGCATAGCCCCTCTTTGAGACAACAAAGTGAAACTAATTTATTGCTAATCTATCAAGTAGGAATCTATGCAAATCTATACTATTATAACTTTAGGGGGGTTTGGGATCTCATCCTAGTAGAGGTAGTTCCAACTACGAATAGAAAGGTAGGAGGGAAGGAACAAAGGAGGGTATATTTGAAGGAAGAAAAGAAAAGAATTCCAAGACGGAAAGTTCAGAAGGTTTATGCTTTGGGCTGGTAGTAAATAGAGCCAAACTTACTTGCATAAACAATTAAAGCAATACTGATGAACATATGACAATAATAAGAATGAATCCAACAGAATAAAAACATAGATCTAACTTAAGAAAGATCTGATGCAAATAAAACATACATTAAGCACAAAGTTTGAACATATGTAGTAATATTTCTTCTGTTACAAGAAAACACAAAGTATTTCTCTCCTCACTTCTCTTTTCATACAAGAAATGTCCACCTCTAGAATACAAGTATTCTAGTATTTATAGAAGGAGAGGAGGAAAGAAGACAAAAGCAAACCCACAACCAACAAAATATCTTACAAGATATTTACAAAAGGTCTAAAATATCTAAAAAGTCAACATTTGACTTAGGAAATTTTTGGATGACAACATCCCATGGTGCAAGATGGATGAGGTCATCATATATGCCAACATGTTTTTTAAACATTTTAGAAAAATGATCAACACAGACACGAGAGGAGAAACTACTCCTCATCATCCCTTTGCTCAAACTTGGTGTCTTGCTTTTGATTAGGAGAGTCGATGTGACACTGCGCTCGATATTCCACAAACTTTCTTATCATTAGTTGAATTTGATCATGGTTGGGACTATTAAAATGGTCATGAATGACTTCACAAGTTTCTTTTTCATTCTTGAGCTTGTTAGGTAGCGCAACGAAAGTGTCACACGCATCGATTAAAAAGCCAATGAAATCACGACAGGCCAAGAGGTTATTGATTGAATCCCAGTTGAAAGTGACCTCTAGTGCTAAACCTTGAGTGATGATAGCCTTGAAGCATTGGAAAGTATCATCTGCTTCCCTCAAGTTATATGATTTACTGAGCATCCTTGGAGACATTTTTGTAATTGTCTGCTCCATGTTGTATCGTGCATCTAGGGCTTCATCTTTGATTTTATCGATTCTCTCCAGGATATATTCCATCTGATCAACCTGATAATCGAATGCAATGAGATATTTATTATGTGCACGCGGGTGATCGATAACACCGAACTTTAATAGGTCATCAGCTCAGCAGTTAACCATTGCTTGGAACATTTTATGCTACAATTTGGTCGTTATCTAGTTCTTTGGAGTAGGGAACTATTGCTAAAACTTCCCCCTCCAAGGTAATTTTCATAACATGCATCAGATATTCAAGTCCTGATAGTAGATAGATGTGAATTTCAAGGCAAAAAATCATGTTTCTGGGGCCCCCTCTGCTATCTTTCTAGGATCTGCTCCTATTCAATAAGAAACTATTATGCCTTGTTCTACCAATCTTTAGGATAAAAATTTACAAAAAACAAGCTTGGGGCCGAAGAAATTGCAATGGGTTCGGCTAAGTCCTAATCACAGGCGGTCCGTTGGGACAGTTGGGACAATCGGGGCGCGAACCGGCCGAAAAGCCTCCAGGCGGTCCTTGCGCAGCAAAGGGACATCTTTTGCTTCGTGGGGACGTTTCGGGACGCGAAAGGGCGAACCGGCCGAAGGTGAAAAGGCTTGACCTAACTGGTTGTGCAGATAAGGCTGGGACATCTGGGCCGTGAGGACGCGAAGTCACTGTGAAAAGGTGAAGTGGCCGAGAGAAAAGGTAGCCCATTTCTTGGTGCGGTTCCAGGTAAGAATTTTTCCCATGAATAGTTCCCCTGACAGTGCTTTTAGACAAAGTGTACGTTATGGGACGCGAACCGCCCGGTTCCCTTCTTCGGAATACATGGAGAAACTTTCATCCGGGATGCAGTTGGGACAAAGGGATGTGTAGGACGTGGAGAGCTCAGAAAGAGCTAAGAGCCAATCAAATCTTGCCACGTGTCTTCGCCTCAAAGCAGAGGATAGAAGAAGCCCGAATCAGAGTGAGATCGAAGAACATTTGTCCCAGAAGGCTTTAGGGACAGTCCGTTTTGCCAAACACTACGCGAGTGGCACGAACAAGCTGGGAGGCCTGCGGACGAATACTTGTGAAACGGCCTAGAGTGTCCTAACAGGCGAGGAGAAGGATGTGGAGCTCAGGAAGGGACTTAGAAAATTTAGTAAAAGTCTTGAGGCCCAAAACTAAAAGGTAAAGGATGACCCCGCGCCCCGTCCTCCAACCAGATCACGCCACGATGTCCCAAGTGGCGGGAGATGGAAGCGGAGGAAGGGAGAGGAGAAGATTTTCCAAAGTTACAAAAAGGTCAAATGCTTTCAAGGAAAACCCGCGGAAAGGTGGAGAGAGGAGAGAATTTCTCATGGTAATCAGCACCCGACACATGTCATCCAGGTGTGCAGAGCATCAGGGATGGATGTCAAAAATTCGTTTTGGGCCATTTTTTGCCCTAAATCTTCTTTATCGCGATAGACTTTCGATACCAGAGCTCAGATTTTTGCATTCTTTATATCAAGTAGGAGGAAGGCTCTCATGAGATTCTATGCACGATCTGCTTGGGGTCACCCTCCTTGATCCTTTCCTAGTTTAGTTTTGGCAGATGGGCTAAATCTTGAGAAATGCCTCTAGCACGTAATAATAGACAGAAGTGATATTCAACAACTGAGCTTTAGGTACAACAGACAGTTCGCCGTTCTGCTATACAGTCCGCCATTTTGCCAGGATCCACCATTTCTGCCATAATGAGATGAGTTAAATGCGATCCAGAAGTGGTTGTGGTAGATTCAAATTTCCTCTCTGGCTTCCCTCTCTCATTCTTCCTATGATATTGTAAATCAGGGGCTTCTGTGTCAAAGGTCGAACATTCTTGATCAATTTACTCCTCCCTCAGTCTCTTTATCAGGTGAATTCCTGTGGGATGTTCGCTACCTCCCATTTGAAACTGTAATGCAACTCTACCTCTTGAGCCATTTTGTAGTGTATTGTATTCGATCCTTGGATGCATAGCAATGCATGTCTGTGGATGATTCTCAACCCTCCTCTGTGTCTCATTTGCATCCTCCTGATCTTTCACTACAACTTTTGCCTATCTGTGCATGCAACTCCGCATTACGTTTGAATGGTTTGTGTTTATTGGCAAGGAAGATGTTCTTCATTCCTTAGATGCATCACCTCTGTTAGCTTAGGTTTATTTTCACGCATCTTCCTACCCTGTGGTAAATATGGGGCAAGTGTATCGGCATTAGACTTTGAGTGGGAATGGCTCTGCATTTTTTGTGTGCATCTGAACAGAGGAATAGGAATCAGCCTTCTCATGGAGAAGTCCTTAGCTCATCTTTACAAGTCCCACACTTGGGGAAAGGATTCCAGTGTTCGGCCCTGCAATCACACTTGGCATGCCTCGTATGATTCAACCTAGAAATTTGATCAACATTTGAGGTATGTGAATATGGGGAATTGTGTGCATCAACAGGAACCTACTACTGCTTGTAGCAGCAATCACTTATTCGGGCTTGAGTTATGATCCGTGATCGAGCAATGTAAACTTGGCCTCAAGCATTTAGATTCACCCTCATAGAAGAAGGCATCCGGTCGATCTTAGAGAACTCAGATACTACTGCGCCTTGTTCCTTAGTTCTGGGTTATCCTGAACTAAGATATCTTGAATTGGTTTCGGCGGCAAATCACATTTCGAGTTAACCATGTGAAATCCCATTTATGACTACAATGGCTTGTAGGAGATGTTTGTTTTGAATTCTTGTAAGTATCCTTTTCTCCTCTTGTTACCTCTTGGAGCTTCTTGCAGAGAGCATCCACAGAAGACAAGGCTGTCCCCTTGTAGGATTTCACCCCAACCAAGGTCCCCGATTAGGTGCATTCTTGAGTCACTGTGAAGTCTGTGGGAGATAGATCTTCTTTTCCACTTGGTGGGAATCCGGGTAAGCTATCAGGCATGACTCTCTCACCCGAAGTGCTATTTAAGAAAAGTTAGTGTATCGCTTTCTGCTTCCATTGAAGTCCCTTTTTCGGAATAACGGATGAAATCCATGTGGCCGTAATGGGAACCTTCCTCTTATGCTGACTCAGTTCTGGTCAGAAATCCAACCAAGACTTATGGGAGTGGGAACAGAGGGAGAAGAAGAAATGAGAGTGAGAGGGGGAACAACAGAAGAGGCCTTAGGGAAGTGTGTTGAAACTTATTTCTACGGTGGTGGCCGTTGATGAGGGATGTCCAGGATCATCACAAAGTGACGATGCTTGTGGGGTTTATGATTGTCTGCTATTCTTTATTTTCAACACATATAGTGTCTTTGTTATAGCATCGAGCAACTAACATGATAAACTCATTATTTACGACATTCACTGGAAGCCCAAAAAACAAAGTGCAGTCCATTGCCTAGTAATTTGTTCATCCATGGGCCACTGCTTGTTTGAGTGGTCCTTGCCCAGAAATCATCCATGTCAATATGACCCAGCTTAGAGTCACTGATGTCAAGGTTGCACTCTGCATATGAGTCAGACATTCTGACTCTCTAATACTTATACTTCATCTCTTGTTATGAATTTCTTAGCTTTAGCTTTAGCCTTAGTTGGTTTCTTGCTTGATGAAGAAATATGTGAGCTGAAGGATGGATGTTGTTGTTATGCAAGAAGAATCAAGGAGGTCCAACATATAAGATCCATGTCAACCGTCATGTTATTCATAATGAAAGCTTACAGAATGAAGAATGAGTAATTATAAGTCTTAGGGCATAAGACGCAAGTTCACAGCATGCTACAAGGGCTTATTTTATGCTTTGACACATTTGGCAAGGTGTCAACATAAGAAAATTTGTGCCAGGTGTTGACATGAGAAAAGTTGCGCTAGTTTAGAAAGGGTGTAATTTTGAGAGGTGTTACATGACAAGTTTCAGTGCTAAAGGATAAAGCACAGGGCGCAGTATTTATAGCATACAACATGTTATGTTGATGTTAAGGAAGTTGTGCCTGTGCCTTAGGAAAAATATACTTTGGTTGGGCGCAAAAAATTTTTAGTGTTGCATGCGTTTAAAGTGCGCCAAAGCGTAACTGTGGCAGGTGTAACACAGGAAAAACAACACGCCAAGGGTTTCAACAATTTGATAATTTTGACAATTTCTTGATTTCTTTTCCTCTCTCTTTTGGATTTGTAAGATGACAAAGAGAGGTTTTGTTTGGCAAGGCAACAAGCAGGAGAAATATGGGTTTTTTGGTTTCTTCAAAGGTAGGGGTCTTCTAGAATTACAAATTTGGAAGGAGAGGCAAAAGGGCTTCAGTTGGTTTGTAGATTGTTAGGTTCTTTTAGATTTAATCTTTTGATATAAGCCTAGTACCTAACACAACAAAAACAAAAAGAACAACCAGGAGAGGAGCCACTTACCAGGATTTATAAAAGACGAAGAACGACTTGGGGTCCACAAGCTTGAAAAATGGCACGTGCAAGGGTTGACAAGGATGGCTGACAGGCATCAGAGAAAATACCTTTCACAAATTTCAATTCGTGAAAATGACAGGTGTCAGGCGCATATTTATAGAAAAAATTGGCATTTATGACCTCACTAACTGCCTTTGGCACGGTCTTGGGAGCGTCGACAAGAGGAAAATTATGCTAAGGAGAATTCTTAATGCAAATGTTTTGGTATTGACATCAATGTTTTCAGCATTCCAAAGGACCAAAGGGGCACAACTTTAGTGATGTTGACATAACAATGAGTGCACCGAAGGATTAAGAGGGGGCGTTGATTTTGGTGTGTCGACACTCCGGAAATTGCGCCCAGTGCAAAAAAGGGTGCAACTTCAGTCATGTTGACATGAAGATGGGTGCACCAAAGGATTAGCAAAAAGTGACTAAGTCTTACAGCATCTTGGTTTTTTGAAAGGAAGTTTGGGCTTCTTCAAATGTTGTCAAACTTCCTTTGGGGGGCCAAAATGGAATTTTTGGTATGGTTACCTGCAAAATTGCACTTGTCAATTTTACAGGATAACACTAGGTAAACTGACCACAGTTTGATAGGGCACAAGAATGATGTCAGTCTAGGTATAACCAACGTTGGTCAAGTCAGGGTGTGGTTAAAAAAGGAAATTTCCTCTTTTTGTGGAATCATTTGTAATTTGCCAAATAAGAGAAAATGATAGAGGAGAGAGGAAAAGGTGGAAGTGACCGAACGAGACAGAGAGCTGAGTTGGAGAGCCTTGTAGTGGGTGATTGATAGGTGATAAGAATGTCCACTAGATCTGTTTGATCGATTTGGTTTGTTTTAGGTGAGGAGGTCGGTTGACGATGAAAAAGGTAGGGGAGGGATTGGGGGGACCACTGGTGCAACAGCCCAAAGTTTCACCACGGAGATGGCAGCGTGAAGAGGTATGATTCAATCCCATTGCTAGTTTGGTAGTTAGATTTGTGTAGAGAAATCAGGCTAGGGGCAAATAGGTTTTGGGGAGAAAAGGTAAATTTGAATCTGGGGTGAAAAATGGGTAAAATAGGAAGGGAGAAGGATATATTTAGGTGAATAATGGGTAGGGATGAATTCAAGGGGGATTTGGGTAGGAATGGGTGGGTTGGGAGGGTAAAATGGTGGGTTTGTGGTGAAATAGGGTAGGGTGTTGTCAATTTGGTTTTCGCGACACTGACTGACGTTAGTCAAGGGTTGGATGGTGTCAGTTGGTGTGAGCCGACAACGGTCATAGATGAAGTGACAAATGCCAGTTGTATTTGAATGTGGTCGGTTATACCTAAACTGGTGTTGGTCATTATTTGAAGAAAACTAGACAAACAATGAGGTAGGGTGGGTGGGTGACATAGGTAATGGTATAAGAAGATGTTGTGGAAGGAAACATTGCATGGGTTAGAGGTTCAAATAGGTATGGTGGAATGGTAATTGGTTAGGGTTGGGGTGGGTAGATAGGACATGGTATGAGAGATTAATTTGCGAGGGGAAAAGAGGTAGAATAATAGGTATAGGTGAGGTGTCGAGGGTGATTACGGGTATGATCAAGGTGTATTAATGTGATGGTTTATTGGATGTAGGCAAGAGATCACCTGCAGATGCGAGATAGGGTACTAACCCTCCTCGTGGAGGTGCGAGGGAGCATGATAGCCGATGATTGGTGCCCATGTTGCAGAGGTTGGCCTGATTGGGGTTAGGTGCTATCAACATGTATTCTGGGAGCCAAGTTTGATGGTGGCCCTCATCAACAGATGGGACTCAATGACCAATACCTTCCATCTGCCAATGGGTGACATCATAGTCACCTTGGAGGATGTGTACAGGATCATGCGGTTACCGATAGTGGGGATGCAGGTGTATTCTATCTCCTTGGAGGAATCTGAGGAGTTGATGCTGACTGTGTTTGGTGAGGGGATGGTGGAGATGAGGTTCCATAGTGCCAGTATGAGCTATGCAGACATGTACAGGGCCCATCTCGAGGAGATGCGGCTAGTGGTTCTGATTATGGAGGTAGTTTGTTGTTTTGCATTTCTAGACACGGATTGTGGGAGATTCCCATGGGAATTAATGGGGGTTCTTCATGACATGATGGAGGATAGGACCCGGTTTGAATGGGCACCAACATTCTTGGTGTAGCTATAGAGAGAGTTATAGGCCTATGGGAGGCTATGGAGGTTCAACCTATGTTACACATTTCTACTACACTGCTGAGCATACAAGCACATCGTGTGTGTGCGTCTAGTTGGTATGCCCCATCTAGATGAATTTGAGGTGTGCTTGGTCTGAGTATGCTACAGGCAAGGGGTACCTACTATTAGAGAGTGTTGGGCTGCCAGGGATACACATGATGTAGCATATTACAGGTGGGTGTTGGAGGGATTATTTGGGGTTGACATTATTTGGAGGCGGTATGTGGGCTTCTCGTCATATAGGCAGATGGACGAGGAGCTACATCTACTCCAATGGATAGGGTGGCGACATGTACAAGAGCATGAGATGATACATGTAGATAGGGTCCGATGGTAGTTCGGGCTACTTCAGGATATACCCCCACCCTTCCCACAGTATAGGAGGGATGATGTGGAGAGGCCTTTGCCTCTACCATAGCCGACGGTGTTGACATGATAGGAGGAGCAGGTGATAGATTGACAGATTAATGAAGTCAAGGTTACTGATAGATACAGATAGTGGTGGGCTGCACATTTAAGAGCCATACCACCAAGGCTGGGGTAGATAGATTTAGCTACCATCACAGTGTAGAGGGACACCCTATAGGGGTAGGTGGCTACCCTGATTACCTAGTTGGGGATAGTGTAGGGGCAGTTGACAGGTTCAAAGTCATGGGTCACCACTTTGCAGGCACATGTGGCCACTCTACAGGCCCACATAGCGCAGTGACGTGCATCTGCACAGGGTGGAGATGGGGATGGGGTACAAGTGGCCACCCTATAGGCACAAGTTACAAGTTTGTAGGGCCAATTGGCCACTGTATAGGTGCAGGTTGTGGCCCTTCAGGGCCAGATACAGGAAAGGGTGGGACAAGCTCCCTTAGGAGAGGTACCAGTGGGATAGGGTCCCGAGAGATAGGTATAGGGTTTGAGGCTGATGGCACCCCTACAGACAATACCTATAGGCAGGTTGAGGGATGACTTAGGTGAGGTGAGGTATTATCAGGTTCAGCTGATGGCTGTAGGGATAAATTTCCTATTCTATGGAGACTATAGAGCACAACAGACATCAAGTGAGAGGACTAGGTTGTGCACCGCCAGAGTCGAGAGCATAGGGGGCCATCGAGCCCCAAGACAAGGTTAGGGAGAGGCCACCAGTTCACGAAGGCCAGCCCTAGGTGAGGTACGAGCAGAATTTGGCCAGGACCCATGTTGGGTTGTGAGATGCTAGTGGGATGCCTCACGGTGGTGGAGGAGGAGGAGAAATGTGAGATTGATATGGAGGATATCTAGCAAGGTAATGTCTGATAGCCGTATCTATGTCTTGTTTTGTATAGTTGTTTATTTTTGATATAGACCAGCCTGCATGTCGAAGAGAGTGAGAATGTATGTGAATTTTTATTTTATTTTTGATCATATACCAGCCTACGTGCCAAAGATGGTGAGGTTGTATATGATATTTTTTTGTTATTTTTAATCATATACCGACCTGCATGCCGAAGATGGTGAGGTTGTATATGAGATGTTGTTTGAGATAATGGTATTTATTTATATCCATTTACACATGTATGTAGACACAGACTTTCCAATTTATAGCTGATGGTATTTATAGCATGGATGGGGTTATTGATTTTAATTTATGTTATTATGTGTGTACGTGATGGAAACTAGGTGGATTAGGTATGATGGAGACAGGTCGGTTTAGGCATGATTGAGTGAGGTTGCTTTAGGTATGATTGAGTGAGGTTGATGTAGGAATGGTGGGAGTTAGGTTGGTTTGGGCATGATTAAGTCAGGTTGGTTTATGTAGGATTGAGTCAGGTTGATGTAGTCATGGTGGAGTTAGGTTGGTTTAGGCATGATTTAGTAAGGTTGATCTAGGTATGATGGAGTTAGGTCGGTTTAGGTATGATTAAGTCAGGTTTTATGGTTGATTGAATTTATAATTCATTAATTTGTGTAATTAATGATGGGATGGATCGTGTTAAGATTATTTGTAGGAAAATGTATGATTATGGTAAAGAAATGGTAGACCGTGGTGAAATGAATGTATGAGTTATGAGGGTGCAAATTAGCAATTGTTGCTTGTTTGGTTTAATTTCTAGTTATTATATAGAATGGAAACTGACTAGGGTAGAATGTAAATAGGAAAGTGAAAGGGAGCTTTGGTTAGGGTAAAGAGTGGCCGACCTAACCTCCAAGGGCCCCATGCGCTCGAAGTGCTTCCTACATAGTCTCGACGAAAAGGGACCTCAGGACGATGTAGTTATCCCATAAGCTAAGGAAGATAATGATGAAGTACAGGAATGGGTTGGTAGGTGTTAGGTATGAGTGAATGTAGGTCATAAGCATGGTTGAGTTCAGGTCATAAGCATGACTGAGTTGTTTTAAATATAGGTGTCGATGAGCTGGTCTTGTTATAGGAGAATAAATAGGTGATGAAGAAGGTAGAAAGATAAGAGGTGGAAAAAGAACCGCTTAATTGATAAGAAACCTAATGAGTCTACCATACCCCAAATGGTATTATGAATATAAGACCCTACAGGCCTTACATAATGGACTATTCTAAGGGTGAAGAAAAGTCACATGATCATGAAATGTCCCGGTTGCGGTGAGTCCCTTGAGTAGAGAGGGAGTTAGGATAAGAAGGTAAATGAGGTGAGAATGGGTGGTTTAGCTTAATTAGGGTACGATAGGATGTTTTTCTTAGAAAGAAACCCAGAATCAAAATAGGCAAGTCTGTGACGAAAATTTCATCTTTTTATTCATTTGTTTATATTTTAATAGACTGATCTTTGTGGGAAGTCTATATGGGAAGGGTATATTATCTCCTTGAGGTCTTCGTGAAGATGATTAATGTGGGAAGCTTCTGGATATTTATTATATTTTTGTAATGACATTATATAGCTGTCCTTCAAGGGAGCAGTCTATTTATAGTGGTGGAATTTAGAGCAAAGAGATGTCCCTTTTGAGGGATTCATCATTTGCTAGAAGTTTGAATCAAGGATTTTTATCCATTTTTGTTTTTGTTTGGATGTTTAAGTCATGGAAAAGACTATAGAGGAAGATTAGGTTATTGTTTAGAAGACAAGACTATAGCACACATAGATTAACTATGAAAGAGGTGGTTTCGAGTGATGAATGACCATGGGATTCCATCTTGAAGAAGATGAAAAGTATCCATGAGAATCATATTATGAGCAGAGCCGTGGTACTCATATTGAAGATAACATTGAAAGGTGATGGGAATCACATGATTCTTTTTGAGTTATGGATCCTAAAAAATGGGTAATATGGAAGGTGAACAACGCTCAAGGGATGAGTGATCAACTGATAGGAAGTGGTATAGAACTTGACATCAATGATAAAATGGTTGAAGATGCAAGGCATTAAGGGGATTAGGTTTGGGTTTTACCTTTGAGGGAAGACAAACGATAAGCACATGATCCATAAGCATGAGTAATGATATAGGGTTTGAGCCAATTAGGAGTAAATTCACCCCGTTTACTTTTCTCCTCTTTGGTTACATGTTGATTTTCCTTTAGGACGAGGTCACTGACCTAAAAGGCTCATTCTTGAACACATTTTTCATAGGCACATTTGATACATTTTTGGTAGATTTAGAGATGATCAAGAGCAATGAGACGACGTTCATCTAATAAATTAAGTTATGCCAAACGATCTTGGTGAAATTCATCGTCGTTAAGCATGTCTTGTAGTGAGATGTGGAGAGATGGAATCTAGACTTCAAGAGGTAAGACAACCTCGGTACTGTAGACTAAATAAAATGGTGTGGCAGTAGTCGAAGTGTGAATACTAGTGTAATAAGCACACAAGGCAAAAGGAATGTGCGTATACCAATCCTTTCTAGTATCATTGAATAACTTCATAAGAATTTTGTTTAAGGTTTTATTGGTTGATTCAACTTAACCATTAGTTTGCGGGTAATAAGGTGATGATAAACTAAGTTGAATGCCAAAACCATCGTAAAGCTTTCGTAGGGTTTTGTTTTTGAATTGCTTCCCGTTACCAATGACGAGACAGTGAGGAAACACCAAAGTGACAAATTATGTGATGGGTATGATGAAATTCACATATTTTCTTGACTTTTGTAGAAATGAGGGGGACGTCCTCTACCCATTTAGTGTAATATTTAGTAGGAGTTATGATCCATTGGTGGTGTTGTGAAGAATGGGGGTTGATCTCACCGACAAGATCCAAACCCCATTAAGAGAAAGTCCAAAGGTCTCATGTGATCTGTAAGGCATGACTAGGTGTGTGGTGGAGATTAGCATGTTGTTGGCATTTCATGCAACATTTGACATAATCACAACAGCCACGATTTAGGGTTGGCTAGTAATAGCCTAGGCAAAGAATGTGTTTTGTGATGGCTAAACCACTAAAGTGACATCCAAAAATTCCATTGTGGACTAACTTAATGGTGTAGGGAATTTTAGAACTTGTAAGGCATCATAAGAGAATACCATCGAATCCATGCTTGTAAAGAAGACCACCAACAATGACATAACGGGAGACACTTTTAAGAAAGACACATTGTCCATTATGAGTGAGATTAGCAGGTAAAATGGAAAGGGAAAGATATTCTACATATTGCTTATACCAAAGGTCATGTGGGTCAAGGACAGTGATTCTGATGAAGTAAAATTCACGAGGTAAATAAGAGGGTGATTGTAGCCTTTGTATTATGATAAAGATTTTAGAGTCAGCGTGCGAAGCAGGTATCTGAAAAGCCAAGTAGGCCATGGTATCCACAAATTTATTGGTATATCGTGGGGTGGGTTGAAGTGCGTAATGGTCAAAGGTGGTCAAAATTATGTCTACATGATGTTTATACTTTTGAAGTATCTCATTACAATACTGGTATATACCATTGGCTTGCTTTATGACCAACTGAGAGTCACTAAAGATATTGATTGACTTAACATCTAAGGCATAAGTAGCCTAAAGACCCAATACGAGTGCTTCGTATTCAACAATATTGTTTATATAATCAAAATCAAGTTTGAAAGAGAAAGGAATAGGTTCACCATTAAGAGGAATGAGGATAACACCATCCCTACCCCCACGTTGACACTTGGAGCCATCGAGGAAGAGTGTCATTTGGTAAGCAAGTTTGTCCAAGGAAAGGGTAGTTATAGACTCTTTTGGGAATTTGAATTTAGATGGTTGATTCCTAGAAATAGGTGCATCAGACAATTGGTCAGCGATAGCTTTGCCGTTGATGGAATTTTGATGAATGAATTTGAGGTAAAGGTCGGCAAGAAGCATAAGCCAACGTGTGGTATGTTGATGTTGATAGGGTTTGGCATACATATAGTGTAATGAGTTAGTATTAGTAATGATTAAGGTTTTGTGGTTGAGTAGGTAATGGTGAAGTTTGGTGGCGACAAAAACTAAGGCTAAGCAGAGTTTTTTAGTGTGGGTATTTCTAGTGTCATAGTCCATAATGGTACAACTTATGTAATAGACCACTTTCTCTCAGTGTTGGTTGTCTTGATGAGCAAGCATGTCACATAAAGAATGGTCAGTGGTGAAAATATATAGGTAGAAGGGCTAGTCATCCTTAGGAGGAATGAGCTATGGTGGTTGAAGGAAGTATTGTTTTAAGGCCTCGAAGGCTTTATAACATTCATCATCCCATTTGAATGAAACATCTTTCTTGAGAAGATGATGAAAGGGTTGAAAATGGTCACAAAGTTGTGAGATAAAACGATGAATGAATTAGAACTTACCTTGTAGGCTTTGAAGTTGACAGAGATTAGTGGGCGGAGGAATTTCCAGAATAGCCTTGAATTTAGTAGGATCAACTTCTATGCCACACAAATAAATGATGAAACCTAGGAGTTTTCTGGAAAGTACCACAAAGACGCACTTCTTTGGTTGAAGACACACACAATACTTAATGAGAGGGTCAAAGATGACCTTAAGGACGGGAAGATGTTCGGTTCGATGTTTTTGGCTAGAAGATCATCTACATAATCTTATGTGATACATGATGTCGTGAAAGATATAAGTCATGGCTCGCTGATATGTGGCACCGATATTTTTAAGGCCAAAAGGCATGAATTGATAACAGAAAGTCCCCCAAGGGGTGATGAAGGAAGTCTTATGTTGATCTTCTTGATTTATTAATATTTGATTTTAGCCTAAGAAACCGTCTATGGGTGATAGCATTTGATGGCCAGCGGTGAGATCAACTAGTTGGTTGATGCCAGGTAGGGGGAAATCATCTTTAGGATAAGTGAGGTTGAGGTCAAGGAAGTCTGTGCAAATGTGGAGTCCCCCATTTTCCTTTGTGACAGGAACAATGCTAGAAATCCATTGGGGATAGTCAATGGGTAAGATAAATGAAACTGAGAGAAGGCACTGTAGCTCTTCTTTGCCTAGAAGAGCAATGCGAGGATGCATTTTCCACAGCTTTTTTTTGATGGGTTTAGCTTCAGGAATGGTTATGATATTATGGACCAGGATTTTTGGGTTAATACCGGGCATATCGGTGTAGGACCAGGAAAATGTGTTGCTATGGTCCTGAAGGAAAGAGGTGAAGGCTTCCTATTTAACAACGTCTAAGGATTGGATGATCTTTAGAATGTGCGGATCGTCCTGAGTGTTAATGTTGATTTCAATGGTTGATTAATTCAACATGGTTTGTGTCTTAGACAGTAATGACTGATGAATATAAGAGTCTTCCGCACTAAGGTAAATGAAGATGGATTCATCGTCTTGACATTGAAAAACATTAATAGAAGGTGTATCGTCATCGATCATGTCAGGATACAGGAATGGGAGAGAAGAGGGAGCCTCGCCATCACATTGATATATCAGAGCTCCGAGGAAAATGGTTTTTACAAAACAAAAGTTAGGAGGAATAGATTTAGGATCTATGGACTCCATGGGTGAAGATGGTAACGTGGGTGAATGAGGTGGGGAAGTTTTTGCATCCCAGATGAGGTCGATGCGAACCTTCTTGGCAGGTGGTGCGTCAAATCCAATGTCACTACGGTCATTGTGTTTATGAGAGGTACATGAAATGACAGTATGGCAGCCCTGTTCATAAAATTCAAAGCCAAATCCTTTCCACGCGCACCGGTGGAGGAAAGTGTGAGTAAAGCGGTGATTAGTGAGGGAGTGTAGGCCGGATGAAAATGGTTAGGTTTGGGATGGAGGTTCAGGTTCGTAAGTATAAATATAAAGTCCCCCATACATTAGATTAGTGCGAAGGTGGGGAGGGCCATAAAGAAAAACATCACCCATGTGGATGTCATAACTAGGTTATTGACGCAGGTTCCCATATTCTTGGGGGGTGAGGAAGGTGTCGATATTGTATGGGCGGTATTCCCCCAGAGTGAGACATTGAAAAACACCTTCTAAGGGATCAGTAGTCTGTATGTGGGTAGTGGGGATAGATGAATCATCCTATGGTGTGGAAACAGGTGAGTCAATGGTAGAGGTTACAATAGCAGTAGGGATAACAAGGTTAGATGTGGGAGAGGCGGTGGTAGTCTTAGTGGGTGGGTTAATAGGTGGAGGTGAATTAGGGATAGTGGCAGATGCCTTGATTGGTAGAAGCACATCATTAGGCCGGTATAGCATGTTACAGGTCTTGAAAGGTAATGGATTGGTAGGTGGTGTAATTATGTCCCTTGTGTTCAAATTTGAGGTAGTGGTGTAAAGTGTAAGGGACACAACCCATTGCACGGATCCAAGGTCATTTGAGAAACAAGTTATATTGGAACTCTTGATGAGACCATAAATTGGCCATAAATTACCATTATTTTGTCCTTCCAAGTTACCTTTGAAAGTGGATTTAAATGTAATTTAGGAACTTATAGTTTTCTTAAGATAGAGTATAGGATATATATATTGTTCATTCTTTAGAAATATTTTATTATCTATCTTGTTGACTAATCCTATTGATTATTTGGGAAAAGATGCAAAGTCTTGTGTATACAGGCCATAAGGAAAGATAATGCTAGTATTGGGAAAATTGGAATTGATCATGAAAAGTACATTTAAAATAAAATATAATTTCATATTCACATTTCTCTCGAAAAATTATGCAAGCTCAAAAAAAGAATCATCTCAATCCGAGGTCGCATGCAAAAGTTATAGCTATTTTAAGTTAGCTGCAGAACTCACAGAGTTAGTTCTGGAACTTGCAGGTTTAGTTCTAGAACTCACAGGTTTAGTTCCAGAGCTTGTATCAATTTAATGTTAGTTAGTTCTGAAACTTTCAATTCATGGAAAAATTAGATTTAGTTCTGGAATTTGTAGATTTAGTTCTAGAACTTGCATAAAAGGAATGACAACTTTAGTTCCGGAACTTGCATCAACGAAATGACAGGTTTTGAGGGATTGTAAAAACTCAGAGATTCCAATGGGAAATTTGAGAGAGTTTTTAATTCATAGATATGTTTTTAATAAAAATCTCATTCATATTTGCTACAATTTTTACCAATGAAGAGAGATTTAACTTTTAGTGAGCTGCAGTATGAGGAAACGTGTATCAGACGAGCACTAAGAGTTCCATAAATAGAAACAAAAAATTCAAATGAAAAATATGATAGAGGTTTTTCTTCATAGAAATGTGTTTGACAAAAACCTCTTTCAAATTTACTACAGGTTTTACCAATCAAGAGAAATCTAACTTTTAGTGAACTGTAGTCCGAGGAAAAAGCGTATTTGACAAGCGTCAAAAGTTCCACAATCAAAAACAACAAAGTCAAATGGAAAATCTGAGAAAGATATTTGGTCAAAATGATATTTTAAGGAAAATCATCCTTCCAATAATGTATAGGAATAAAATCATTATGATTCTTGTTACCGAAAAGCAAGGAGAAGATTTGGGAGCAAATCTTCCTAAAATAAGTAAGATAAGATTTGACTTCAATAATATCTCTCCCTCCATATTTTGTGGAGATGGAGATCTTAGTTGTTAGGATTGTAATAAAGATAGGATCAGATTGTATTTCCTAAAATAGGGAGTTGGTTGGATGCATGAATTATAAATGTAACCTTCCACACTTAGATATGTAATGCTTTTCTCCAAAGAAATAAAGATCTATTCTTTCCTCTCAAATATTTTGTAGTTTGAAGATCTCAGAAGTATGATTTAAATCATCTCCCAAGGAATGAGCTGGCCACTCATTCCAAGGAAGATGGATATGTTTATTTATATTTATGTTTATTCATTTGTCTTTAATTCATTCTGTTGTATTGTTTTTATCTTTGTATTGTGAAAATTCAATCTGTTGTAAACCTGCAGGTGTTTCATTCAATTATGTTTATTTTTAATTGAAAAAATTCATTTATGAAAGTGTTCCTTTTAATTCATGCAAGTGTGTTTCTTTCATGCAAATTTCATTTATGCAAGTGTGCCTTTTAATTCATGCAAGTGTGTTTTATTTCATGCAAACTTTATTTCTACAAGCGTGCTTTTCAATTTCCACAATTGTGATTTATTTTATGTAAGTTTGGTTTGTGTATAAAGGAGTTACTTTCTAAGATTTTATTCTCTTAATTCATACAACCTTTAGACACCAACCCGGATTGAGATTATTAATTGCGAGGATTGATGACCCTCATTAACTCCCCTTCTAGGACATAAAAGTTTTGGGACAGTGCGGGGACCCATGCGGACATGGAGAACAATGGTACTCAGGGTAGAGGTCATGGTGTCATTGAAGGAACACAATGTAACTGGGTTACCATGAATGTAATTATCAGATATTCACATTTGGTCATATGCATGGGAAGAGAGGATGTTAACACTATCACCACCATCGATCTTAACGCATCATATGTGTATATTATCGATAAAAACAGAGATGAAAAGGGTGGAGTCAGGGTTGTCAGACTAGAAGGGAATGATCTCTTCATCTAAAAAGTTGAGGGCAGCTACTTGGTGAGTAGATGGAGGTGTAGAGGAAGGTGATGACCTAGTGAGAGAAGCTACGTGGCAAGGGGTAATGATGGAGACTTTGGGCGTGGGGTCATTTGGGAAGACCTAAATAGATTGAAGGACCTCCAGAAGGGCTTGAAGATGTGACTCCGAAGTCTAGATGAGGTCATATAAGGACATTTTGAGGGGGGATTGGTGCAGTTGTTTTAGCATTGTGTGATGTGTGACCCTATCAGAAATAGGATATGCATGACCTCGAATGGTGATTTTGGGTATGGGTGTGGATGGTATGTTGGGTACAGGGTTGGCTGAGGGGCCAGTTCCTTGCCTTTGTCTTTCTGGGCACGGGTGGCAACGTTGATGATGTTGATCTCGAATCTTGGGGGTGGATCAAAGAGTTGCAGGGGTGGAGAAATTGGTCATTGAGTAGGTAATGGAAGAGGCTCTGGTGAAATTGGTGAAGGAAAAATGGGGTTGTCGTCAAGAAGATTGTCATCATAAAAATTTTCTTTGGGAGGACACAATTGGACAAGAGTAGGTTTAAAAGATTTACAATTCTCTACATCGTGTCCTGGCACACGATGGTAGGCAAAAATTTTAGTTTCGTCAAACCCTTTTGGTTTTGGTTTAAGTGGGTCATAAGGTCTAAGAGGTGGTAATGCGATGACACTTTTTTTGAGGATATTGGTTAAGATTTTAGTGTAGGACCCTGTAAGTGGATCACAATGGGAGGTGAATGTGGGTTTGGGTGTAGGTATGGCTGATTGTGGAGGAAGAGGATTTATAGGAGGGGGAATGGGTTGGTCCACTAGTTTGGTGTGCGGAGTGGTCTTAGGTATAGTGGGCATCAATTTAGGTGTGGGTATGGTAGAAGAGCTAGCGATAGAAGGTTTGATTGATTTAACTACCTTATTGGAGGGTATCAAATTCTTAGCTTTTGATTGCACCTTTTTGGGCAAAGGTGACATGGGTGAAGGTGATGTAGAGGGAAATGTCGATGGTGGAACAAGATGGATTACCCATGGGGGTAACTGAGTTGCTGTGGAGGTGGTCGGTAGAGGTTCGGTAGAAGGTGTGAGTGGAAGGGAAGAAAGTGTCATGGGTAGTGAAGAAGTTATTGACTATAGTGGTGGTATGGGTGGTAAGAAGGTTACAGGTGATGAAAGAGGTTGTGTGGATTACTTGGGTATGGGTTCATGATGAGGAGGTGGGTTGCTACACTCTTAGTTTACTGGTGGAAGGAGGTTACTTGGCCAGGGTCGAGGGGTGGGGTCCCAGGATGGATGGAAGAGGTGAAAGTGATAATGGTGTGGTAGGTGAGGTTGGCATATGAGGCCTAGGAGGTTGGGTCTTCTTTTTAAGCATGGAAATGAGTTTAGTATTGGTTTGGGAAGATGTGGCTAAATCTAATTTAACGGTCGGGTGATTAAGGCTAACTGTCGGTATGACCCCTAAGGTATTGATAGGTTTAGGTAAGGGAGATGATATAGGCGTGGGTAGGTGTTTAGGTATAGGTGTGCATTGGGTTGTAGGCAGAGGTGTGTGTTAGGATATGGTTGATGACATGGAAGGTGTTGTAATAGTCATGGTTGTGTTTGTTTTGATTGCTTGAAACACTTTTGGATAGATAATGGAGGTGTCGGTGAGTGACAACTGCATTTGGCTTGAAACAGGAAGTAGAAGGTGTCCTAAAATTAAGGCCCTATCAACATAGTCCAAGTGATTGGATAGGCATGAAAATTCTACTGTTGTAAGTGAGGCCGACATGGATAGAGTGGAAATCCCTGTAAAATGTGTTTTAGATACAGGGAAATGGCTAGCCTCAGGCTCTATGGGTAAGAGAGCTGAAAGTAGATCAACAGGCTCTTGAAGGTCTGATGGTGAATGGTCATCTATAAACAATGGTATTTCTATAGTTTCCTCCATGGGTAGAAGAGAGGATGGGCTAGATGAGGTTGAATCTCCTTGTGATGGTGTAGGTTATGGACATGCATCTCCTATGATTAGGAGAGGTGCCACCAATAACTACTCAAAAATTTGAGGGGTCAAAGGCGGCGTGCTAATTATAGGATTTTACATGGGTGAAGGAGAAAATGAAGGGGGTTCCTCTGTGGGTGGAGGAGTAGATGAAATAGGTTCTTGTGTAGGTAGGGGAGCTCGGGCTAAGATTTTGTCTATGGAAGACACATGAGGAAATTGGGAAGGAACTGGTATGTCATCGAAAATAGCTTGGACCTTGTAGAAATTGCTATCATTGTTTGAAGTGTTACCAGTTTGGTTGGAAGATGGGGCATGATTAGGGAATGGCTTCTTGAAGATATGTAGGTTTTGGTTAGCATGTGAATTTTGGCTATCCAAGACTAGATATCCATTGTCTAACATTTCTTGGAAGATATTCTTGAAGGTGATGCAGTTACCATCGCTATGACCTTTGACATGATGATAGTTGCAAAATTCTTGTTCTTTATACCATGCGGGCATGGGGCGATCAGGGTAAAAACCAGTGAGTGGTTTTATAGGTGGAAGGGTAATGATACCATCATTAATAATATTTTCCAAAATAGAAGAATAATATTTTCCTATTGGAGTGTACTTTCATTGTTCTCGTCTGAACTAGAAAGCTTGGACATGAGAGAGATTAGAAGAAGGTATGGCTTGGTTTGATGGGTGAGAGGTTCCAGCCTTGAGAACTAAGGTTTTGGCTAATTCTTTGGGTTTTGAATAGGTGTTCTAGGGTTTTGAAGATAAATAAGAATCATTTGATTTGAACACGATGTTCTTATTACGTAGCTGAATTTTTTTTTCTTTGATAGCACAAATTTCCAATTTCCATGCCATGGTGAATGCCTCGTCAAAAGTGTGAAAGGTTTACATTTGCAGGGTTGGTGAAATGTGTCTAGCACAAGCTTGAATAAACAACTCTATGAGTTCAGTTTGAGGTAGCTAAAATGTGAGTTGGTTAATTAGGCTGCACCAGTGAGAAAAAAAGTCAGCGATAGACTCATCGTCGTACTGTCATGTGGAATAAAGATCCATCATGGTGACCTTCTTAACAATGTTGATTGAGAAGTGGTCTAAGAAGGCTTAGGCTACCTGATTAAATGAATAGATGGAGTGTCTTGGTAACCTACTATACCAGTCTAATGTAGGTCCTATCAGGGACATCAGGAAGGTCCATAGGAGTAAAGTGTCATCATGGGCGATCAGGTAACACCCACGTTTGAAAGACCATCAATGCTGTTGTGGGTGTTCTTTACTATTGCAACGGTTTAATTTTGGCAATTCCCAATGTACAAGGTATGGGTGAATAGGAATGGATGGGTGAATGGGCTCATTAAAAATTTCATCGTAGGTGAGAGAATTACATGAACTGGAAACCGCTGCCTCTAGCGTCTGCATCCTTTCTATCATTAATTTCATGAGGTCATCGGTAGGTTATTATAGAAGGGATCCTCTTGTGGCGTAGGAGGGCTGGTATGGAATATGTGATGTGGGTGGCATTCCAGTGTATGGCGGTGCCAAATAGGAAGGTTGAGAATAGGGGACCAACATAGAGGGCATATATCTAGAATGGGTGACGTACGAGATAGGATGTTATTGATAGTATGTGTATGTAGGTGGGACGATCGTAGTGACTCTAGTAGCGATTGGGGGTAGAGATCATGGGATGGAGAGGACAATATTCTAGAACAGATTATGGGTCACTGACACTATGGGGGGTTGTGTTGAAATTGGTATCTGTGAGACAATGGGCGCAAATGAGGCTATGGTCTGGTTGGTTGATGAAGGAACAACAAATACTACGGGTGCGACTGATACAATTGATGCAACGGTTATAGTGGGTATGTGGCTTAGTTGTGAAACCAATGGGGGTAAAGTAGGTGATGGTAATGCCGCATTAGTAGGAGCTGATGTAAAAGTGGGAATAAGGGAAGGAGAGATGGATACAGGCATGTCATATATCAACTAACCTGAGGAGTCCCGAGTGGAAGAGTGGGAAAGGTAGAATTGTAAGGCCACAAGATTTTGATTAAGGAGTCATGCAAATTGCTTGTCACTTGCGGTAATGGTGGTAGGTAGGGTTAGATCCATGAGTGAAAGGACTCAAGGTGGTGAAGGACTAGGTGAGAGTGGTTGACAACTTTCATGAAATATAAGAGCGTTATCTTGAATTTGAGTCAACACCATGTGAATGAATGTATATCAGGTGATGTTGTATCCTGTAAATGACAAAGAGAGTAGCGAGAATGAAGTAAATAGGTGTTTATAGGTGAATTTAGGCAATATATCAGTTGAGATTCAGCATAGGGTGACCGACAATGGTTAAGGATGACCGATACTGTTTCAGGGGTAACCAACTTCGGTTACTATGAGACAAACAATTTTACCAAATGAGGCAAAGACTTGTGACATCCAGATGAACAAGTTATAGGATGACTATTTATCAAAGCATAGAGATTACAGAGACTCATAGGAACTCTGACAACAAAGAAAATGAAATAAGTGTTCTTTAGGCAATTTAACCCAAAAGAATAGAAAACCGATGCCGGTTAGGATAAATCAAGGCCAGTTAGGGTGGGACCGACTCTGGTAGATAAACCGATGCTGATTATTGTGAAAATTGGAAAATTTAGAAAAATGGATTGTTGTGAATTTGAATCAGATAAATAGTCAACCCAGAAGTCTGGAGATGATGCAGGGAAGTCCTCACACACTCAGAAGAAGTCAGAATACTCCAATTGTGATTGTGGAGTGTGCAAGGCAAAATAATGGACAAATGGAGAAACGTATCCTCACACCTCAAAACACATGTTAATCAAATGCTAAAAACATGTACATAACCAGTGATTTTTAATGTGTTGAGATTATGCTATTTAGAAGACTAAAGCATGAATTTAGAGTAGAGTTTTTGGTGAGGAAGGCTTCCGACAAAGAAGGATATCTAAAAAGAGAGGTTTTAGGATATGTTATGGTGGGGGCGGGCTCTCCTCTGAGGTAATGATTTGACAGAGGCAATAAGCTGGGGAGTACTTGCAAATCTTCTGATCACGTGATCACTAACATGCATTCCCAGGTAGCATATTGTTTAAGAAAGATGTGTATATTTCAGTTTTGTGCAGTTTGGTAAGACACACACACAGAGAGAGAGAGAGAGAGAGAGAGAGAGAGAGAGAGAGAGAGAGAGAGAGAGAGAGAGAGAGAGAGAGAGAGAGAGAGAGAGAGAGAGAGAGAGAATGTGCTTTCTACGATTCTTTGTGTCAAACATCAGCTAGGCATGACTTCCAGCATATAGGTTGCCTTCATTTTAATGTGAGCTAAATACAAAAAATCGAAATGTAATGTAACCAATTTTAAGCCAAAATCCAAAAAATTACGTTCGATGAAACAAATGTTGAATAAGAGAGGGGATGCTCTTTCACTAAATGTAAGAAAGAAGAATGATTCTTTTTAAATGCACCAAGATAAATGTTTCTTTTAGAATAATTAGAAAGAAGAGAGGATTACCAGGGAAGAAGATTACTGTGTAAGCCTTTTAAAGGGAAAAAAACACACAACTTTCACCTAGGAATGAAGAAAATACAATAAAACCCCTGATGGGTCCCACTGGAAGTGCCAAAATGTTTCACCATTTTCTTTACGTTATTGAGACAAAACAGATAGGGGTAAGGGATGAGGAGGAACACCTGTTATTATTGGTTAGTTGTTGGTTGTTGTGCGCATTCTGACTTCTTGATCCAATGCTGATTGTGAGAGCTTCCTTTTGGCTGGGAGGAACTATCTCTGGATCTATCCTGGTGCTAGATGTGGATGTCTGGGTGCTTGAAAAGACTCTAGTTCTTCTTGCATGCAACTCTCTTCTTGTCTCCTTGATCTCAGAATGTGCCAACCCAAAAAAAAGGTTGCTAAGGTGAATAAATGGTAACTAATGTCGGTTTTGGGTTGACCAACGTTGGTTTAGGGGTGATCATCGTCGGTTAAGGTGAGATTCCCTAGGTTTACTAAAAATGGCAGATCTTTTATGATTTCTTGGGCTAGGTTGGTTTATTCTCGCGGATTAGAACAGAAGCTTCCCTTCTAATGAGTAGGAACATGGTTAGAGAAATATTAGGCATGTTCTTTTAGGGTTAGACCAAATCTTAGCTCATTAAGGAAAGTAAGATCGGGTCTTAGTTAATTATGGAAACATGCCAGGAATAGGTCTAGGGTGAGGTGGAGGGGTGAGGTGTCTAGGTGAGGTGGAGGGGTGAGGTGGAAATTTAACTTAATTAAAATAATTAAGTAATGAATACTATGAGGATGGGTATTATTTTAATTAAATTTATTAAATTAATATTAATGTGGGGTATAAAGGTCATGGTTTGGTGAATGTGTGTAAGCTAGTTATTCGAAAGGGGACCAAGGGGAGTGTGACCCAATTTTAGTGTCTACACACCTTTTATTGTGCATCCACAATTTCTTGTTGCATATCCACAGTTTCCTATCATGCGTCTAAATTTTCATGTTGCGTGTCTTTAGTTTCTTGTCACGTGTTTGCAAATGCTTGGCTGATCGAAATCAGCTTCAGATAAATCTTACTTGATTATACATAAAATACACCCTTCAGGAACCTGACGAACTACACCCTTTTATATAGGAGAAGTTTTCAAAAGTAGGTGAAGCTGACCCCCAAAATTTTTTATACTGGAGAATTTAGGTTAAAGGTACACTGGTGTACTCTAAAAAAATCCCCTTTTCATATTTTCAAAATATGAAATATTCGTCAAATTACAAATATTCGCAACTAAATATTTCACTGATAAAAGCTTATTATAGTAGCTTGATATAGAATTTTGTTGATATCAATTTCATTAAGTTGATTTACTGGTATTAATATGTTTATATTATTACTTATTATTTGCAACAACTTCTAGCGTTTCTAAAGTGAGTCCAAATTGAGGAAATTCTTGGGTTTCACTATTCTTTCACATTGCGTATGAGCAATTCATACATTAAAATTTAATATGAATAAATATATCTCATATAACTAAATATTGTAATACACACATGTATATGTATGTATGTATGCATGTGTATGTATATGTATACACACATTCATATACATACATAAATGTGTGTACAAACATGTACATCCACACACGTACATGTACATAGACATATGTGCCTAGATACACACGTGTATACACACGTATTTAATATGATGTATTCATTTATGTGTTTTGATATATACACACATGCATATGTATGATGAACATTTAATCCTCTCTTTATTTTAATTTAATATAAAGAGCATTTCTAATAATATAATGAACATTTAATTAATAGATGAAATAATAATCTAGTGAATAGAAATGGTATATTTTTATGTAGAATGTTATATACGACATGTATGAATTTTTTTTCATATGGGAACATATAATTAAATTATAGTATATAATATTAAGAAATTTAAATTTAATGAAAAAAAGGTGTTATACAAAAAATGTTTTTAAGGGGGACTTCTTTACTTATTATTATTATAAAAAATATATAGAGGAAAAATATCATTAAAGTAATGAATAATTAAAGAGGTCTTTTGGTTAACAAATAAAAATCACACCAGTACAAATCTCACAAAAATACATATATGATTTAAATTTTTCATTCGACTATAACTGACTTAGTCACACATTGATAATAATTATACAATTAGAGTGATTTATCAAACATTACACTCATCAACAACTTTGTAAATAGAAAAAAGTTAGAAACAAAAATACCGAAGTAATAAATTATAATAATACAATTTTAGAGATGAAGCATTTATAGTTTTAAATCTTCTTGTTCCTATACTCAGACCACCAAGACTCCTCCAGATCCACACATAATCAACTAAGTGCAATCTTTCCTTTATGTTTTGGCATTTGTTAAGTAGCTAGTCATATTGAAAAACATTATTATAATTTGTGCAATTAGTGTTATAAGTTAATTAAATACGAACAATCACCCGTAACATTATTCATCATTTTTAGGCATGTTAGATAAAAAATTACTAAATTAAAAATGGTGAAATCACCCAAAAGGTGATATTAACAATATGGTCTAGACTTGATGGGGTGATCATGACCTAGGTGCGGTTACAATTACATTCTAGGTTGTGAATTTTACTCAGTTCTAGATATCCTTGTTTCACTTTTGCATTGTCTCATATCTCTCAAGATATCATCATAAATCAGCTAAGTACCTCTATACCTCCATTTTGTGGTTTTGATTGCATGTCAAGTTAATTGGCGTGTGTAAATTCTTCCTATCTGATATGAGTTTCCAATTTGAATTAGTATTTGTATTATATCATATTTTTTTAGATTTATAAATCGAGGATATTCTCATCCACACCTAATTAATTTGACCTAAAATTTAATTAAGGGTTGAACATTTTGGTAAACCCATTTTTGATTTAACCCTTCACATAATCTAGGATCTCCTTATTTCCTTGAGTATTAGGCCTATTGATCTCTGAACCATAACTACTATAAGGTTCTGTAGTTGTATTGTATATTCATATCTACACCTGATTTCTATCTATTATCTACCCTAAACCTGATTTGTGCAAATTTTCCTAGGGTTTTATGGTCAGTTCTACCCTTTGGGCCACTTTATAGGAATCCTAATTACAAAATCTTATTTTGTCTCATATCTTGAGCATAAAAATTCTATTTTAAAATTACGTTGAAGTTATTCTTAATTTTTACATATTTAACAAAAACCTCTTTTTGTTTGCCCTAATTTGTATCACACTTTACATAAATTCAAAATTGTTATTTTTAGTAATTAAGGCATAATTGAAAAAAATACACACTTTTGGAAAAATAGCTTGGAGATTTTGATTTAGTATAATTATATTCCAAAATACCCTTTTTTTTGTAAAATTCAGATTTTATTTCAAGATATGGTAGTTTTATTCATTTGACCATGACCACTTTTGTGCTCAACATCGCTTTTTGGGTCTTATCCCCATGGTCTCTTGATTGTCGACCCTCCATTTGTTGATTCTTATTATTTTGTATCTAATTGGACTTTCTTATATATATTTTTCTACCATCATGGCCCATCCCATAGTATTACAAGTTTCCTTTTATTATTTACTTCAATGACACACAACATGTATGTAGAGATACTCTAAAAATCTAGTGCACAAGATAAAGCTCCATGATAATATGTCACCTTCCCATGTGAATTCAATTTTGAGTTGTATTTCAGATCATTCTATTAGTAATGATGACACATTTTATAAGGGATATTAGAGCCTATTCAAGATTTACAACATACTTTTCAAGATAAATTTCAAGCCATGAATACCGGGTTCAAATCTCTCAAGTGCAAGAGGACACATATAAAAAATTATTCCAATGGGAACATCCATCATCATGATATTTATAAGGCCAACAATAAGAAATACAATGCAAGTTTTATGTATACTACATGTGCTCATACAAGTGAGGTGAAAGTCCTACACAAAGAAAATATGTGTATGTTCAAGGAGATCAAGCTCTTCGGTTTGACAAGAATGCTACACAACATGATACTATATATGCTACTCAATAAGCACCTAGTCACTTTGTTACCAACTCATTACTACCCATACTATTGGTGTGAAATAATCAGAGGCCAACCATTTTTAAATTATCATAGAATTAATGGAGATTGCTATTGTGGACAAAAAAGCACACACTTGGGTGCATTTCTAGGTCCTAAAACCATGCTAGCATTTACATGATTCCTAAGCAAGAAAACTAGTGGTTGACAACTATATTTGGTCTCTTTTCTCTATTTATTAATTTCTCTTTGGTCTTGTACACCCCAAAACCCATTCAGAACTTAAATTATTTATCTTTCATGGCTTTAGACACCAACGCCCATGAGCGCATGTCCCCTCCGAGAACCCCTACCCTTTTCTATCTCACTCACTCCTTTTGAGTCTCTTTTATCTTTTGGGAATCTTTTTCACTAGTGGGATGACCTTCTAGTTGTAAATTACAAAATTCAAACAAGGTAATCATATAAATACATAGTTATGTTTTTAAAATGAGGGACCAAAAACTAAGCTTTACTATCATCACCTAAGCTTACATTCAAAAGGAACCTAAAGAACTCCAAAGTATCCATATAACATCCAATCAAGGGACAAGGTATTGCATACTCTTCATACACAACATAGGAAGGGGAATTTCATTCTATTCCATCCACAAATTCTACTACATTGTTACATTCTAACTACAACCTGCTATCAAGTGAAAATTTGACAAGGGCATCCTAGGGCACAATTTCTACACACACTCACAAGAACTACATGGAGTAATATTTAGTGTAGCACAAAATTATAAGTTCACTCTTGGGGTGACCGTCGGGGTCAACCTAACTCCCCATTATGCATCTTTTTTTAGGTTTGATGTGGTTTGTGTGCTTGCACAAGTGAACATATATTTTTCAGGTTAGGGGTAATTTTTTCGATCATAGTGAAAACACAATGAAATCAACAGAGAATAATTGGGACGTGATAGGGATATTACAAAAAGTAGATCATGAGGTTTTGCGTAGTCACAAGCACCTAGATTCGATCATTAATTCCTAGACTCCCCTATCCTACTAAAACATTCCATGTCTAACCTTGTTCGTGGGCCCCATAATTTATAGAGATCAATAATGATGCAAATTTCATCCTTTTCACCACTTCTACCAACTCAGATCAGTTCCAAATTACATGAATATCAACTAAGTCATATTTTCTCTATCTATTGTTTAGGGTTTCATATTTACATCTTAGTTTGCTTATGTCATTTCAATATTTAATCGTTTATACATCAATTACTTTATAACACTTAGAATTAATTAATTTAAATTAAATTAAATCACTTGGTGAACCCATCAATCGAATCCAACCTTCCCTTTAGAGTTTTCCTTTTTATGACTATCACCTGTAATGGTCATTTTGGTTGCTTTGAGTACATTAAGCTTCATTCCCCTAATCGCAAGTCCTCTAAGTAAATGGATGAATTTGATAACCCCTTTACTAACTCAAGGAATATTCCTTCGAAAACATTGAAAACTATGATAGCGAAAAATCCTATGATGATGAAACTAATGTTGATAAAGAACAATTAGATAAGCTCACCAATTTCATTCAAGCTTTACGCGCTAACCCTTTGCATATTCTGCATGTTCTCAATGCTTTACTTACTACCAAAGACTATCAAGATGATAATTTTGTGCCTCTTGTAGGTTCTTCCTTAGCTGCAATGGCCTCCACCCAACCCCTTAACATTCCTTCTTCCATTCCTACTTCTACTGCTCCCCTCCTTCATCTCAATGCTTTTAATACACAACCTGTTTCATCTTCCGGAACCCATGACCTAGCTTCTTTATATTAGGATATATAAGTTCAAATTCGTCAACTATAGAAAGCTAATTCAAACTCCTCTCCATCTCTCGAATCTTCATTGCTCCTTCATACCCCTTTCACACCCGTCATTTCTACTTACCAACTTCTGCCTAATTTTTTCACCCCTAAGCATCCCACCTTCAATGGCCATGGTGACCCTCAAGAGCATCTCTGATATTTTCATGTGGCATATCTCAATGATGCGGAGGATATTTTATCACCAAAAAACAACACCCTTCGATTTTTCATGTCTATGTGAATGAGAAAATGATGTTTTTGGGTAACATTGGATCATCTCTCAAGCTGTGGAACTTGTGGGCTTGAGATGATCCTATAGAGAAAGCTGGTTCTTGCTCTTAAACTACCTGCCACAATATACTCTAATGCAAGCTAGCAAACTAACTATTCGTAATATAACTTTCCAAGGGACCAGAGAGAGAGAGAGAGAGAGAGAGAGAGAGAGATTCGAGACCGAGGATACATGCGAGCAACGGGAGAGAGAGAGGATGAGAGAGGCAGGAGAGACGAAGCACGAGAGCGAGCCGCTAGGCCCGGAAGGAGGAGAGGAGAGAGAGAGAAGGAAGGGCGAGAGAGAGTAGAGACGAGACGGGAGAGAGAGAGGGGAACGAGCGAGAGAGAGGAGAGAGAAGAGAGAGAGATGGGATGAGATGACGAGAGAAGAAGGAGATCCTCGAGAGCGAGAGAAGAGGAGATGAGGAGGAAGAGGAGAGAGCGAGAGAGGAGAGAGAGAGAGAGAGAGAGAGAGGAGAGAGAGGAGAGACGCGGGAGAGGAAGAGAGAGAGAGTGCATGAAAACAAATCCTACACTAAAGTGTGATACACCTGAAAAGGAGTTGTTGATACAATTCAACTGTTTGAAATGGAGGAGAGGTGAGAAAATGGAGGGGGTGGACAAGATTTGAACCACAGACTAGGATGAATTCACATAGAACACCATTTTTTCCCATTAAACAGAACTCCCAAAACCTACAATATACATCAAGAGGTATGTACAGTATACCTTGTAATGGTGAGAGGCAAGAAGAGACAATAAAATAAGCAAAGGATGGATAAAATGCATCGCGAAACAAATTTTATTGGTCCATGAGTTCACACAATAAATAATTAGAGGAAAAGAGGAAAGAAAATGCCATTACAAAGTAAAGAGAGGAGGCTTAAGCTCCACATTCAACCCTAGCAGGGAAGAAAGAGAAAGGGGACAAGAGAGAAAATGAGCAACTCCTTTAAAAATGAGCCCAATATTAAAATTTATTGAATTGAGAAGGAGAGAGAGAATTGCAATCTTGGATTTGTCTTTTCAACCACTTGCAAGTTATCATAAATGAGTGTAATTAATGGTACATTTCTTGCAAAATGATCCCCATGATATCCCATGTGCTGCAACAGAGAGATAATGATGACCATGCCTCATTAAATGTATCCCAACTACCAATTAAAACACTTTTCTTAACCTGGACATGTTTTAAGAAAAAATAGCATAAAAATTTCATCAATTTCTTCATTTATTGATTTCTGTGTGTTAGGATCAGATTCATGATTCCAATGAGACTGATTTCATGAAAATCCGTTGAGAATTGCAAAATTTATGGCCATTCAGAGTTTCACGTAAAAACTATCGTTTTCCTTTGTTCTAAGGATTTCCCAGTTTTTTGCAACATTTCACGTATTTGGTTTTCTACGACTTTCCCATGATTTTTCTGTGGCTTTTTTTCTACGGATTTCTACAGTTTTTTCTGTTTCTTTTTTTTTTTTGTGGATTTTTGCGCGGTTTATGTTCTGTGGCTTTTTACACAGCTTTTGTTTTGCAGCTTTTTCTGTAGATTTTGTTTTGTGGCCCTTGTTTAGATTTATCGGCCTTTTTGGCCCGACTATCCTGGACACTTTTTTCCACCATATCCGCAATACATTGATTTGCAGTGATTTTAGAATTCTAGGTCCCACACATTGTTTTGTCCAAACTATCCTGCGGACTGTGCGGGACAAAAACTTCCCCCTTTTCCACATTTCTTTGGCTTGTGTCCATTTCGGCTTTTCGAGTTCCGATTATCCTGCGTGAAATTGTGCTGTCTGGGATAAATTTTTTTATTTTTCTACATTGCACTATTTCCTTAGGATTTCGGCCCCAAACTTGGTATGATGAGCCCTAGTACGATCCGCACTAGTTCCATCCGTAACTTTCAGACCTGATTTTCACTAAAATAGGCCTTTGACTTCATTTTGTTTTTTGGATTTTTGCAAATTTTTACTAACTCCTTGGATTTTTCTTAGACAGAGAAATTAGAGGAAAGAAAAGAGGTCACAAAAATCCAAATTTTGGCCTTTCACCATTATTTCTTGCTCAACCCTGAAGAAATTGTGCAAGTTATCAAAATCACCTTGGTGAATTTTGGAAAACAATTTGACGACTCAGTGGGGTCACGTACCTACTAGGTGAAATGATTAGTGGCCTTGAAGTATCCATTGGGCATGGAGTCAGCATGATAAACACAAATTTGATATGAAACTCTAAAATCTGGTCCCTGAGCCACTTGAAACATTACTAGAACTGGAGATGATCACACCAAATGCTACCTCCAAAGGAATGTGCACAAGTGATAAAACACCACAACACACTATGTACAAAAGAGAAAATCATACACACCCCAAATGGGATATGCAGAGTGTGCGAAAGCACTTCTTCTACTGAAAGCAAACCTACCTACTCTACGCTAACTGGAAGCAAAGGGAAATGAAACAAATCCTGCAACTGACAGGGAGAAGTAGCTTCCCTTTCTCAAAATAGGCAACCATGTATATGATTTGGCATTGAACATGGATTTTATTATGAGTGAAAAGTTGACAAGAGGCCGATCCTCTAGGAAAATCACCAAAGTACTAACATCAATAAAAAATTCCTCCTCATGATGCTTGGTACTTTGATACTCATCCTCATGCCCTGAAGTGGGCATGAATGGTTTTGGCTTGTCCCTCATCCCCAATGAAGCCAAGTATCTGATTGGGAAAGGTCCAGTCTTTCAAATTTTCCTACTGCTATGATATTTAAATCAAAAAATGGAGTCCTCTTGCAATCCTTCCTGGGTGGATGGTGTGGAAGAGATGGGATCTTTGTGCTCTTTTCCTTCCTCTGTGGTAGTATGGAACTCCTATCCAATCTGCAGCTCATTGTTATTAAATGCAACATCCAATGAAGTCATTTTTGCATCATTATAATTTACTACTGGAATTCCTCCGTTGTTGTTTGAAGACTAACTTGCTATTGGGTAAACTCTTCCTCTAGCATGAAATTTGTCAAATCAAAATCTTAAATTTTCTACTTTAGAGGACTATTTAGGGTAGAAAGTTCATCTTGATATCTCTCCTCCATCATTGATTCATCAATTAAATTAGGCCATTTAAATGAAAGACAAATATCTTCAATAAGGATTTCTTCGTCAAGTGGGTTCAACTCTGATTTGATCCCTTCCAGCTGCTCCTCTTTAATAGGACTTAGAGATGGATGTTCTTCCTCCATCTTGACTGATTGTGCAGCTTGGATTAGATAAAGTTTTTCTTTAGACAAAGTTCCATTATGGACAATGCATCCAGGGCAAACAAATTACTGATCTTATTCTTCTTGTTCTCCTTCTGCTATAAATTCAGCTTTAGCCACCACTGGCTCTTCAACTTTGACCTCCTCCGTAGGCTTAACCATTAAGGGGATTTTTTTAATCCCAAATTTGTGAGCCAAGCTTACCAAGCTTTTGATTATTTATTCTTTGTTTGGCTCTCATTCTTTCTTCTCTCCTTGACTGGTTGTCTGATTGTTTTCTCCCCAAGATGAACTTGAGACAACAATAGGAGGGATGGGTTGGGTTACAATAGATTTTGCAATTTCTTGTGGTGGTGGAGGATATAGAACTTCTTGTTTGTTTGGAGGGGATGACTGCTTGGAAGGGAAAAGGTAAAAATAATTGAGATGAGATGGAATATTAGAAGATGGGGAAGGGAAATCAACACTTGGGACAACATACAATGGGCTTGAATCTTGACACTGCTGAAATGATAAAGCTTAGGATGGAAAAAAAAAGAGCATAAAGAACTAATGATTGACTTATCCATTGATAAGGTTGTCTTGAATTTTTCTCATATGCTTCTATCTCCTTGGTCCACTGCGCAAGTTGGGGAAAAAATTTCAACCATGAAATCAAGCTTCTCCTGGGAGCTATATGTATTGGAAAAGGGCCTTCCCATGGACAAGGTGCCCTACAATTTTTTTTTTAAAAAAAGAATTCAGGTGGAATTTTCATATGCCCTGTATAAAACATATGAAAACTTTCACTTCATAGAATGTGTTGGAAGTAGATTTAACATTTTAGAAATATATATGTTATCTTCATAAAAAGAGGTTTCCTTAAAATGATGAAGATCTATAGCCTAACCATTTTTTGTGTGATTGCTAATATGGGCCATCATAATCTCAGTTTTTGGTCGAGAGATGATTTTTTTATGCTAATTGGGAAGAGGATGTGAAACTCATTAGAAAATTAATTATCATTACTACATGTGTGAATTCCAGTTGTGGGAATGAAGCCATTAGATTTCACATTTTTTTCCTAAAATGGTTCCATTAAATGGATGAAAATGGATGGGGAGAAGTGTCTCGCTAACTTTAGACATCCACGGGCTTTTTCGACCTAATTAGAATTTGTAATTTCCTTTTTTACATAGTAAGCTTGTGATTTGCTATGACAATAGATTGAACACATGTTAATGGGGCATGTGGGTACACAAACCTACTAACCAATCATATTGTTAAGATGCTATCAAATTTATCCCATCGGGCATACCAGTCCAATTATCAAGTTGTTGATACAATTCTGCACGATGTCTATCATAATTAACTACTTGGAGTGGAACCCCTCTATAATTTGGAACTATACCTTAATGAATGATGGTAAAATTACATTATCACACCATAAAACCATTTGGTAATGAGACATCCTCTAAAGAGATTCTGAAAAATCTAAGTCCTGAAATGTCCCACTAGGCGTGTGAGAACTGTTATCACTAGAAAGAACATTTAACCTCGTAATACATATTTCATTCTTGTGTGAATGAGCAAAGAATGCTTTCTTGGTTAAAAAATATAGGATCATCTCTCAATTTTTGAGACTATAGCAGTATTAGGATTATCCTACTAGAGGTAAATAATGGTTGGGGGGATTCTTCAAGTACATTTCACAAGTATAATGAAATATGAGGTCTTTAACAAACTCCATTAATCCTAACCTACCTTTGATAACAACAAAATTACATTAGAGAGACCCCAACACAATTCAAAACAAAGCCTAAACTAAAGTGGTGACATACTAGACAATAAACCTATGTTGATCACAAGCATCAACTTCCTAAAATGGATAGGGGTAATTAATCCATTGAGTGGATGAACATATTTCCACTCCTCAGACCATATTGATAATGGAAGTGTCTCGACTAGCAAGAGCATCTTCTTCAAGCCCATTAAACAATGTTCCTGAGGTTCTTTTTGCCCTTAGACTTCAGTTGATATGTCATCCAATTTTATTTTACAATGGTGAACCGACATCCTAATTTAGACAATAAAATGAGAAAAGGATGGACAAAATGCATAACGAAACATGTTTCATTTTTCTCGCAAGTTGCACACTTGTACATCATTACTGGCCTTTGATGGTTTTGTTTTCTTCTATCTACAAAGCAACCACTCAGGTAGGCATATTTCTGAACTTTTCTACCGCTTCCATTTGGGAAGAAAGAGAGATATGTAATTATTGATGCATAAATCACAACACCCTCCAAATGGCCTCTCATATCTATGTGTTTGACCAAATGGGTCATTTGATGTGATTGCACAACATTGGATCACCTCTCAAGCTGCGAGGACTTACGGGCTTGAGATGATCCTCCAGAGAAGGTCTGGTTCTCTCTCCTAAACTACCTAGCACTAAACTACTCTAAGGAAGGCTAGCAAACTAACTACTCCTAATCTAACGATTCCAAGGAGACAGAGACAGAGAGAGAGAGAGAGAGAGCATGAAAATGAAGAAATCCTACACTATAATGGCGATAGCACCAAGAAAAAGGGAAGGTTGCTGATCACAAACTCTAACTGCCTGAACCAGAGAGAGGCGACAAATGGAGAGGATTGACAAGATGCATCACGAGACCAAGGATAATAGTTCACACAGAGAAACCACTTTCAAACCCCTTAAACAATAACTCCCAAAACCTGCTAATAGAACATCACAAGATATGCACAGTATACCCTGCAATGGTGAGAGGCGAGAAGAAACAACAAAACAAGTAAAGGATCGACAAAATCACATAAAAAAACAGAGTTTTATTACTCTAGGAGTTCACACAGATACATTATCAGTAGGAAAGAGGAAAGAAAAAGCCATTATAAAGCAAAGAGAGAGGAGGTTTAAACTCCACATTTGACCCTATTAGGTAAGAAAGAGAGAGAGAGAGTAGGAGATAAAAATTGACCAATTCCTTTACGAATGAGCCCAAGATTACAATTTATAGAATTGAGCAGGAGAGAGAGAATTACAATCCCGGATTTATATTTTCAACCACTTATAATTTTTCATAAATGAGTGTAATTTATGGTATGTTTACTTGTAAATGGCTCCCCATCCTGTCCCATGTGCTGCAACAGAGAGATAATGATGACCATGCCTCATTAAATGCATCCTAACTACCAATTAAAACACTATTATGAACTTGGATACATTTTAAGAAAAATCAATATCAAAATTTCAGCAATTTCTTCATTTCTCGATTGTTGTGTGTCAGGCTTGGAGCCATGATTCCAACAAGACTAATTTCTTGAAAATCCATTGAGAATTGCAAAAGTTATTTCCATTCGAAGTTTCACGATAAAAAACTGTTGTTTTCCTTTGTTTCGAGGATTTTCTAGTTTCTGCAACATTTCATGGCTTTTATTTTGTGACTTTTTATGGCTTTTTCCATGGCTTTTGTTCTGTGGATTTTTCTGTGGCTTTTTTCTGCAGATTTTTTTGCTGTTTTTGCTATGTGGAAATTTTCTGTGGCTTTTTCGGCCTTTTTGGGCCCGATTGTCCTAGACACGTTGGTCCGTCATATCCGCAATACACTGACTGATAGAAATTTTGGCATTTCGGGTCCTGTGCATTCTCTTGTCCAAACTATCCCGCGGACTGCACAAGACAAAAATTTCCACCTTTTCCATGTTTCTTTGGCTTGCAGCCATTTCAGATTTTCAGGTTCCGATTGTCGCACGTGAACTTGTGTTGCATGGGACAACTTTTTTTGCTTTTTCGGCATTGCACTATTTACTTAGGATTTCGACCCCAAAATTTGTACAATGAACCCTAATATGACCCACATTGGTTCAATCTGCAGCTCTCAAACCCGATTTGCACTGAAATAGGCCTTTGACTTCATTATTTTCAGATTTTTGTAAATTTTTACTAACTCCTTGGATTTTTATTGGACAGGGAAGTTAGAGGAAAGCAAAGAGGTCACAAAAATTTGAATTTTTTCCTTTCACCACTTTTTCTTGCTCAACCCTGAAGAAATTGTGCAAGTTATCAAAATTACCTTAGTGAATTTTCGATAACATGATCATACATTGCTAGCTAAGATATTTCCTAGAAGTATTCAAGATTATGCCATGTTTTGGTTTATGATCTACCTTTTCATTGGTTAAATTATTTAACACATCTCGCAGATGCTTTTCTTGCTCACTTTTCAATCAATATCAGCACCAAGATCTCTCATGAATAACTCGTTCAAATCAAATAAAGATATAATGAGCATCTAGCTAACTATGTTTTGTGATATAAGAATAACCTAGCTAAGATGACCAATGTACTCACTGATTAAAAATTATAAAATCTTTTTGTTCAAATCTTCTTACCATCACTTTAGGAGAGCATCATATTTGATACCTCTCTTTCATTTGATCAATTATGCCACATGCTCAAAATGCACGAAGTCAAACTTCTATCTATAGGAAAACTCAAATATCAAGATACTCCTTGATCATATTCTAATAGGTTTCAAGATAAATCAACATTCAAACCATCTACTAAGCCCACCGAAACAAAGGAAACTATTAATTCCATGTCTCCACTTGAAAAGCTTCAATGGAAACCTCCAAAGTGTAATTTCACCAAATTACCCTATGTACTTGATTTTCTATTACCTCAACTCATCGAAAACAATCCAATCACCCTTCCACTGCCACTCAATCTTGATCCATCTCACCCCGTGGCCATAATTATTATGAAAATGTAAAATATGACTATCACCAATGTATTGGGCATTCCACTGATTGCTGCTTCAAACTCAGGAATCTCATTCAAGATCTTATTGACAATAATTCACTCAAGCTCCTTGAGCCATATAATTCTAAGTCAGTAAACAATAATAAAAAGCTAAAAATGTTTAATGACCCTGAAAGGAACGATAACTAGATCGTACCAATCCAAGAACAGAGATGCTAATCAAACACCATAATCAATAAGATGAAAGCAATTCGCCAGAATAACTTTACATAAAACTTTTGCAAACAATTGAGAAACAATATCATATATTATTATGGAACTCAATACAATACATTGAGAATGGGCCTTGCTTAAATAGGCAAGGAATAACAATCTAAGAACCAATCAAGGTCATAGATCAAGCCATAAATCAATGAAATAACTAGTCATCAAAGAACTAGTCAAGACCATAGATTTAGGAGAGAATTAGACATCAAGGATCTAGTCAATACCATAGATCAAGGAAAGAACTAGTCAATACCATAGATCAAGGAAAGAACTATACCTAACAACTAGATAATATCTCCTAATATCTAAATAAGATAAAAGAAATATCCACATACATAAGTGGGTGAGGATAAATACAATAAAGGTAAGTAAAGTACCTAGGTGAACATGAGCTAAGGTAAATACCTACTCTAATAGACCCTTTGCCTGAGCATGACATGTAAGCTCCTTATTCTTCTTCTAATCATACACATCGAGACATGCCCCCTTCCTTGGGCCCCCTTTATTTCCTTGTCACTTCTATTGATACATCACCACCGGTCATTTCAATTTTAGATCATGATTATCATGCATCATTCAATTTTGATTCATTACATATAAATGCTTCTATCAGTTCCTATAACGTGAATAATACCATGGTATATCTAGAGACTCCTATCAGTGTATACTCCATTGTGCTTCTCATGGCTATCAATTATCCACTATCTAATATCACATATCTAGTTCCTAATTCTTTTGGCTAGATCATGTTTCTCTTTACAATTGGGCCTCTTACCACGCTTATTCCATTTGCTGTGGCATCTTTAATCAAAGGCCATGAAATGATCTTAGGACTTCCTTGGCTCCTTGCCACTAAAACCATCCCCTCCATGAATCATTTGTGTCTCAAATTAATTTACAAAATGAAAATTTTCACTCTTAAAGGTGTTCCACCATGCACACCATTTCCTAAACCTAGTCTTGATGTCATCTTTCCACTAGTTACAACATCTAAGCCTCATGAGCCTCTCAAATCCAAGGCACAACCATAACCTAGTTCTCATATTCACAGATGACCCACTTCACAACCTTGTTTTCCTTATTAGTCCACTAGTCCACCTTGTCAGCCTAAGTCCCCTACTCAGGAAGCCCCTTCATATAAGTGTTCACCACCTTCTTCACCACACATGTACGACATTACTCTCATACTCCACTAATCTTAGAGCATTGGCACATGCCTTTATCTCCTTGGATATTGAGTGGAGGGCCCTTTCCCTTCATTATCATAGGATAGCCTTCTATCCTCAGTAAACTTGGGGCACATCACGCTTTCTCCCCCATCCTAACATCTTCTATTGTCTAGAATATCTACTATCAAACTTTTTGCTTCACGATATATATTTTTTAGCACCTACCCTCACGTAACACACTTATTTCCCTATGAAACACTCTAGTTCCACTATTCATACTCGAATCCTAAGGGTGTAAATCTGAAATGAAAATCACATCAATCACTTTGCATGCTCTATGCTTCATGATCTATATTTCTAGAACACATTCTCAAACCATTTCCCGATGATGCACTCTTGACTAGTGGCTCATTCTTGATTATCGAGGGGTATTTTATAAATGAACCTCATCTCATACACATCCGCTAGGGGGAAAGTTACTCCTATCACATTCAAACATTGCATACCATTCCATTACACTCATATACTACATATTACATATCTTGGTTTCACATAATAGTGCTTTCTTATACTATTTACATGATGCACTTTGCTTACTATGCTAGTCAGATACTCAATATGTCATTATATTTCTATATACAATTATGCATTCACTTGTTATTTTAAAGTGAATGTAGATCCCTTACATATTTTCACACGCTACAATGATACTTGGCACCGTATCTTTTACCAGTCCCACCAAGGCTCCTGAGGGCATCTACATTTGAATACTCTCACATATTACAAGTGCTATTATTTCATCATTTATTACTGCTTATTCTTTCTATCACATTACTTTCCATTGATGCATACATGTCTTGACATTATTTTTATCTTTCTAACATGCTAACAGGTGCTTTATGTGTAGTATTTTCTTTGTAGGACTATATTGCACCATGGTTGTCTGATGCATTTTGCTTGGTATTGATTTTTATTATATGCCATTATATTTGGGCTCTGTCCTATGTCTTGTTTGATCACTATTTGTATGCTTTTGGCCATTGTGGCCCTTATTATCTTGTGAAATTGTGAGCGATGTCCCATGTTTGAAACCTTCTTTTCACGGTCCACTTTGTTTTCTCACTTTCTTGATTACATTGTCTTCTATTGCATGCTTTTTACTTTTTCTACTAACACATGTTATTAGCCACTTTGTTTACATGTGCCTTGGTATATAAAATACACATCCTGTACCCCATGCAGGTATCAGTTTTAGATCAAAATTTGGTCATCTCATTTGGGCCGCACACTCCTACAATAATCACATTCACCCTAAACAAGGGGGCATAAATTGGATGATAAAATAACCCCTAAAACAACTCAGAGCTACATTTCAGAATCTGCACAGTACAAAAATGGCACTGGAACACCGTCATAGAACAATCCAAAATCTAACTTGGGTCCTCAACATAACACAAATAGTAGTGCCCAACATTATACAATAACACCTAGACACCTATGTCCTCCTTTGGGTACTAATGTTCTGTGGGCACACATAATCATCTTATTAGATCAACATAGTTTACAAAAGTCTTCTGAGAAGTTTCACCATTACAAGAATAATCCTCCAATCACATAATGCATTCTATTTCCTATATTCATTACAATTAGAACAATTTGGAACAATTTGGACAAGAAGAACAAATCAGGGACGTACCATCTACAATGGTGCTTATTGGGAAAAGTCATGGATGGAGAGTAACACTAGACCTCTCTCCCCAAGTCATGGCATAAGATGTCCCAAAAAACTTGAAATTAGTGCGAGATCACCTAAAAAACTCACTATTGGCATTATAACACCCAAAAAATGTGTTCTTCACAACATTTTCAGGACACATTTCTATCCTTTACACTCTTTTAGATCAATTGTTTTTTTTACTAATTTTACACACTTTTACATGCTTATGCATACTTTACTTAGATTTTTCATATAAAAGACTTTGAATACTAGTTTTATCTTCTTTTGAAGGTCCATTCACAACTAGAAGCAACCCATAATAGAAAATAAAATCAATACACTAGGTACAAGTAACACATATGCTTCACCCCTAGAGTCACGTTCCTTTCCTAGTCTCCATGCTTCACTTTGCAATCACTTAACGCTTCACTTTTCCACTTGGAACCCTACTCGCTGCACACTCTTAAAAAAATGTAGACACAAAATCATGCACTTGGGTACATTTCTAAGTTCTAAAAGCATGCTATCATTTACATGATTCATAATTAAAAAAACTAGTGGTTGATAACTATATGTAGCCTCTTTTCTCTATTTCTTAAATTCTCTTTGGTCTTACACACCCTAAAACCCAGTTGAAACTTTAATTTTTTATATTTCATGGCTTCAAACACCAGCACCCAACCAGGATAAAAAAATATAGGCACTCCTTTCCCCTCTGGGCACCCTGATCCTTTTTTAATCTTACACTCTCGTTTTGGGTCTCTTTTATCTTTTGGGCATCTTTTTCACTTATGGGTCAGCCTTCCATTTGTAAATTACAAAATTCAAATAAGGGAATCATATAAATACATATTTATGTTTTCAAAATGAGGGACCAAGCACTAAGCATTACTATCATCACCTAAAATTACATTCAGAAGGCACCCAAAGCACTTTGAAGTATCCATCTAGCATCCACTCAAGGGACAAAAGACAACATACTCTACATACACATCATGGAAGGGAAAGTTTAGTCTATTCCATCCACACATTCTACTACATTGCTACATTCTAGTTACAACCCATTACCAAGTGTAACTTTCACAAGGGCATCCTAGGGAACAATTTCTACACACACTCACAAGAACTACATGGAGTCTGAAATGTAGTACAATTATAAGCATTGGTTCAACCCATACAAACACCCATCCAATCCATGCAGGCACCGATTTAGCCCATGCAACATACTCTTCATCAAATTCAGCCCATGTTGTAGCCCATTCAGTCCATACAACAACTTATTCAACAGTGCAAGCAGTTGCAAAAGCTGGTGAATAGGTGAAGCGAGAATACAAGCAGATGGGTAAGAATAGAAAGATGGAGGCTTCATTTATAGGGAAAAGAAGATATTTTCAGTACTTATTATAGAGATGGATGGATCGATTATTTCACCACCCACATTGATGGTGGGGGATAAACGATGGCGGTGAGAGGGGAGAGTTGCAACAAGTGGCAGATTATCTTCAACATGACTATATTTGATTCATCCCTGCTAGGATTTCTGGGAAATAAACTCTGCTAGAGAATGTTAAATTGGAATACTGATATATTAGCATTTTATAATATACTAATGATTACACTTGTCATCATTAGTATGGGTGCATCTTCACTACATTATTTCGAATTGGAAAAACTATTTGAGATAAATGAAACATTTGATCAATCCTGACAGAATTAGTTGGCATATACTTTGTGCCTGTGCATGGATGGAAAAGTGGGAGTAGCCCACATTAAAAGCACATGTCGGTGCCATCTTCCCAGAATTAATAGCAAAAATCATCACTATAGTTATATTATCTCTCAACCTTATCTATTTCCATGCGTTTAAAGTGAAATGTAGATATTTTCAGCCACCATTTCCCATCAAAAGTAAATGCAAGTAAATTGTTAATCAATTAACTATATAAAAAGTTGAAACCTTCATAGTTCTTTTGGTACATCACAAAAAAAATTGAGATTATGCCAGAATAGGGAGCCATAAATATATATCAGTGATGAACCACCAGAATTGGACACATTCCAGCAAGGGAATATTCAAAGGTAGATGCCTCCGGTGAATAATGTTTAAATTTGAAAATTAAAATATCATGCACCATTAATTATGAAGGTATAAAAAGTCTCATTTCTTAAGTGTTTTTAATATATTTATATATTTATTATGGGTTTAAAATAAGTGTTACTTACACATTCATCAACTTTTATTGCTTCATGACTCATTTATTCAATTTTCTCTTATTTATTTCATTTTTTTTGGCATTTTACTTCTTGAATTTACATGCTATGAATTTTAAGTAATATTTATAGTTTTATCATCAATGTTAATGAAAATCTCATGTGTGCTCTTGATTAGTCATTTACATCTAAATTGCACTCACTCTTGTAACAAAATTTTCATTTTGTAGCTATTGGATGTCATTTTGGGTGCTAATAAGGTAATAACTTGAATTTAATTTTATCAATTCAATATATAATGATTATAGTTTATTTAAAAAGAAAATATTTATCTATCATTCACAAGAAGATATTGAACATTTACAAGCATTCTATATATATGAAGAAATTATTAGAGAAATTATTGTTGAACACAAATTTGTGTTACATAAATCATTGAAGGGCACACCACATAACACTAAGTGTGCTTGTTATTAAAAATATTACAATCATTAAGTTTTTAATTTATAATATTCTTATTGTATTTTCACATGCAAATGTTGAAAGATAATTATGTAATTATCAGGTTTACCATAGCCCCCCAACCTTTTTTAATTGTTTGAAGTTTTTACATATGCACTTTTAGGGAATGGTTAGTAAAATATGTTTTGTAGGTGATTGGAGGTGAACCATGGAAAAATGAGTGAGGATATTGAATATTAGAACTAGGTGAACGGATTTTTCAAAGTAATTCTAAATTATATGTTATTTGTTAGGAACATTAATAATGGTACGAACAACCAATATTACAAATATTAATTTTTTTTAACATCTTGAAATTTGATCATTATCATTTTTGAGTATTTTGTATTGACATTTCTAAGTGTGAATTTCCACTGTGAAATCCCAATGATTGTCACCATGTATTGTGATATATAAGATAAACCAACCTAAACCATGCATGCCACACCTCTTCTAGTTTTATACCAATTTAATAGATTACACTAGATTTCTATATTTTACATGCTTAAATTTATCCCCATAAATGTCGATGGAACATGTTTAAAGCTATTATGCCCTATCTAATTTAACCCAAATTAACATATATAAATAGCGGGGAATACCCTAATAAGGTTAGAAATCTAGAGACTAATGCCCAATCATATTTTATAAATAAATATAGTGACATTCAAATATGATAGAATATGTAAATGCAATAAAGAAATATTATTCGATTAAGTACATGCCAAAATATAATAATAGACAAGAATATAGGTTGATTTAGCTTTTAAGATGTCTTACAAATTATGTTTTGGATATATAATTAGGAAAAACAGACTATAAGTGGGTTGAACTTGTTTTATTTTAGATTTTGGACTCTAAAACCTTGTTGGATGGTAGGGTTAGGATCATACAGGAGTGTCAAAATACTGTCATATTTGACATTAGTGTTAGGTGTTACTTTTCAACTTTTGATTAAATTGGATTAATTTTTTGTGCTAGCTATATATCATTCCTTGACTTTTGTTATTTCTAGAATCTTCAGGCATGCACCTGTAATAATCAAAACCCTAATTATCTTGTACTTACACTTCAAGAAAACAATTAGATAAAAAAAATGGTTTTAAGTCTGGTGGAATCAAACTACCCTTGGTGACCAACTCCTTGTTGATTTTTACCAAACACTACACTACATTTACTAAATAAGGGGCTAAAGGGGCTAAAACTCCATGTAGTTCTTTTAATGATCGTGTAAGTGTGAATGTAATCTAAAAATCAATCCCCTATGATTTCCCTCACACCATATCACAAATAGAGGGAGTATATATATATATATATATATATATATATATATATAATGTACCCTTCATGATAGATAAAGTGTTTTAATAGAGTTTTAGAGCAAAGTTCCTTTATGTGAAGTGCTAGTAAATGTAAACCCTTAAGGTTCCCTATGGTGTATAGGGTCTTGGTTTTTACTTGATAAGACTTCAGAATGCTTTGGACTTAGCTTGGGATTATCCTCACCAAGTTTGAATTGTTTCAAACTTGAATATATGAGTGATTATAATGTATTTTTTTGATTTATGGAAGTTTAGGGGATATTTTCATTAGACTTGATAAATATTTTCTAGAAGATCTCTTGAGGATGCTAGATGAGTAAATGAGAATGCTTGAATTATTTTTATACCTTTATGTGGGATATAAATTCGCATTAAGGTTGAACTGAAAGGGAAACTAGGATAAACTTAAGAAATTTGATTGTTGATAAGTAGAGAACACTAGCACCTAGCTATGGATAGTAGCATTTGTCATTAATGTCCTACTGGAAAATAGTTTCTCAAGGAAAAGTTATAATGAGACTCTTGGGAGAGGCCTGATAGGATGTACGAGATATTTAAAAACAATTAGATTAGTCTTGTAGGTTTATGAGCAGTTGAGTGACAGAATGAAGAGTATTTACTAGCCTTAAGAGAGGGAAATATAATGTATTAATGCTCTATTTGTGCACACAATTTGTAACTAAGGGATATAAGACAAATACATAATTATCAAACACCTAATTACAAAATTTAGGTGTTTACACCATCAATGGGGAAAGAGTTTCACAATGAATCATGAATGGGTATGACACCAATAACAATCAAATTACAAATACCTCGACTAACCAATTTACCAATATATGGGCGGTGGTACATAAAATTTAAATATTATGGGCCCCAAAACAAATTCCACCACCTTAAACTCTAACAAGAGAGTTGATTGTGTGGTATTTTTATGAATGTTTGTAGATTTAGTGTTTATTCCTAGATGTGGCCCAGAAGGATGCCCTAAATCTATTTCATTTAGCCATCAATGAGAGGATTGAATATATTTATATGGTCTATATTCAACATGATTTACAGAGTGAATTGGCTTATGGGATAGGTATTTGTATTATCATTGAGTTATTCATTTATCCATAATACATTTTGGTGAACTTATATTTCCCATGATGTGTAAGATTCAAAATTTAATTTGTTTCTTAGGTTTATTGTGCTATAGTCAAATAACCCTAGACACTATTTTCTTGATCCATAACTCTATGTTATTTATTGTAAAAACTTGAAAATATTTCAAATCCTAGCATGCTTGCAAAAATTTGATTGTTTGTATGCTTATTCTTAGGATATCATTTTAGATCCATATTTTCAAAACCCTAGTCATTGCTCATAAAATTTTATTGTTTATATATTTTCTATATGTTTAATATTTCTCATGTTAATATGATGATTTATTGCATCAATAGAAATGGTATATATTAACCCATTACACCATGTTTTCATATGTAATCGTAGAATGTTAGTGATTATAAAATTATTTAAATTGTATAAAATGTAAACATTCATGTTCAATATTATGTATTCAATTTATAAATGTATGAAATGATTGAATATATTCCAAATAATATTAGGGATTTATGTAATTGATTTATTACTCCAATTATATGTTTTTATTCTATTATTAATAATAAAAAATTGTAGACACAAAATTTATGCACTTAGGTACATTTGTTGGTCCTAAAAGCATGTGAGAATTTACATGATTCCTAAGAAAGAAAACTATTAATTGAGAAATCCTTTTATCCTTTTTCTTTATCTTCTACACTTTTATTGCCTTTATTCATATTGCACTCTTGCCGACATTTGAATTTTTTTCTGTGGCCTCCGACACTCGCGCCCAGTTGGGACACTAGCACCAGGAGCTCATATCCTCATGGGTGATCCTATCCCTCTTTACATTTTTATTGTCCTTTTGGACCCCTTTCAATTCTTAATTAATTTTTAGTACTTTGGGTCAGCCTTTCAGTTGTCAATTACAAAATTCAAACAAGGGAATCATATAAATAAATAGTTATAGCTCTCAAATAAGGGACCAAACACTAAACATTACTATTACCACATAAGATTGCATCCAAAGGCACTAAATTAATTCAAAGGAATCCATGTAGCATCCATAAAAGGGTCAAGGTTTGCATCACTTCTGTATATAATACATAGGAGGGGAAGTCTATTCTATCCCATCGACACACACTATACATTTCTACATTCTATATCTAGATTCCTATCATTGTGCAACTTGCACAAGGGCATCTTTGGGAATCATTTCCACACACTCACATACATAAGAAATACATGGAGTGTGAGATGTAGTATAGCACTTGGTCATAAGTTCACTCTTCGGGTGACTGCTAGGGTCATTTTGACTCCCCATTATGTATTTTCATGTTATAGGTTTGATGTGGGTTGCAGGTATGTGCAGGTGAACTTATTTATTGTAGGTTACATGTACCCTTAGATATCAAGTAGAAAATATCAAATGAAAAACAATAATCAACAAAAAATCCCTTGCAACACATAAGAAACTAGTTTTTGAGCTTATACATGGCCACCAACACCCAGATCTGATTGCTAGTGCCGAAGCACCTTTGCCTTCCTATGGGCACCCCTGTCCTACGTTGTTCCTGAGTTCCAAAATTTATAGTGATCACTAAAAATTATTTTTATAACCTGTTCAACATTATATCCCATGCAGATCACCTCCATTTTTATTTGAAATCAGTTAATCCCTCTTATCTCTCCTTTTTACTTAGGGTTTCATATTGTATATGTTTGTTTTCTTGTGTCATTACTATATTTTATCTTTTATGCATTATTTCTTATGGTAGTTACTTTGTAATATATATTTAATTAATCCATATTAAATTAAATCAAAAATTCCTCTAGAGTTACATATAGAATGTTTTTTTGCAACATAATATTCTCCATTGCATCATGGATTCTTACGAGGCAAGATATACCATGGGAGGAATAGACCAAAAAACTAAGTAGTTGAGATCCCAATATTCTATAAGTTTGAAAGGTAATAGCCAAAATATCCCTCTTGATACCTCAAGCTTTCAAGCTTAAGTTTCATGTTGCAGAAGGGTATGATATTTTACATAAATTACAAAGTAATCAAGCCGATATATCTATCCTTAAATTATTTAGATATGTGAAAGACAATGAGATGTAATATTATCGTACATAATATCACTAATCCTAGGATATGATTTTTTTTCCTATAGTGCTAGGTAAAGAGTATTCTATGGAATATGAACATTCATGGGCAATATGAAGTGTAACAACCATTCCAATGGCTTTATATTTGTAAATCCCATCATTTTTTCTTGAAGAATTATAATACAAAGTTTTGTTTGCACATTCTATTTCCATTTTATTCACTATTGTAGTCCATCCAATTCCTTCTATGACATAAGTATCAAATATTAGATATATTCTTAATCTATTTCTAATCATCCTTTCAAATTTCTAGTCTTATGACATTCTCAAAATTGTTGCATACCAAATGAGTTATTAAAGATAGTGTTTAATTTCAAAGTGAATAACTGATCTATTGGATAAATTGAAACATTGGTGATGAGTATTGAAGCTTGAGAAAAGGTGATGGTTTGAAATATATGCACTAGAATTTTGTATTAAAATATATTCCTATCAAGAACTGTAAGATGTAGTTTCTATAAAAATAATGTCACACTCAACTATTTGGTCAATACCTTTTGGGAGTCAATATTTTTTTGTACTTTGATGTAAATTTTTCTGAGTCACACAACATAGTCCAGATAGTAATCAATGTTTCATTTCATACCTACTCATGTGACATTGGTTTATGGGAAATATATTTAGACCTGTAAGTTTGAAAAAATTAAAAAACCTCCAAATCATCCTCCATCATTCCATCACATGGGTACAATCCTTCTTGAAGAATTTAAATGAACTTTTATAAAATAATATTAAAGGAATATTTTGAATGTTGTTTAAATCTTGAAAAAGCATATAATTTGGAATATTTTCATTTTTAACTTATTAAAATATTAAATAAGCCATTTTCATTGTGTAAATAAATTCCAAAGAAATTCTATGTTTCAAAATCAAGAAATTTTTGAAAAAAAAATCAAATTGTGCAAAACAAACAATTCATTGTTTTTGGTATTAATGGTGCCTCTAGTTTGTGCTTACAAGTAATGTTGTCATGATGAAACTATTGCATGTATAACATAGTATAAGTACAAAAATGATGTATGTGACATCATATTGATAAATATTTGTGGGGAAATAAGGAAACATTTATTTTTCATTTCCCTTCCCTCAGTTGCCCATTCATATCCATCGTTTGGTGTAAATCCTAAAAATAAGAAAAAATGAATATTTGGGGACTCTATGCCCACATACGAGGTTTTTGTGTTGAATGGGTGTCGTTGATAGAGATAATTATTTTCACATATAAATTTGGTGCTACATACCATTATAATCTCTTATATCTTAACACCTCTTTCACATATTGATAATATATTTAAAGGGTAAGCTTATTCCACATACTAATGGGTATGAAGGAAGGACGGGTATATAAAGAGGTTTGATATATCAAAAAGGGAACCTATTAGAGTGATATGGAACCCCTATATTTCCCTAATATAAAATGACTTCAATAAAATTAATTTTTGGCACAAATTTAATTGGTAAAAATACTTGGTTAGAGTGGTCTCAACAAATGGAGAACACACTTATCTTCAATGATGTATGGTTCAATATTTATGATGGGGAAAAAATCCAACACCACCTACAAATGAAAAAAAAATCCAATATATGGAAGAAAATAATTTGAAAATTTTGGCCTTAACGAGGGCCTTAACTGATGCATAAGTCATTTTTTACATTCAGGGGTATGATATTACATGGGAAGTTTTAATTATTTGAAGGAATTATATGATTCTAACTTAAAGTTGGAGCTCATATAGTTGTAGTTACAATTTTTCAATCTCGAGTTTAAGAATAATGATGTCATGAGTTTTGCCTTGAACATTCATGCAATCAAGCATGATGTAGAAGCCAATAGTGTAAAAATTGACAAATACATGACATATTTCTTAAATACCCTTCTTCCTACTTACTCAACCTACTTGGAGTCCTTACAAGTGAGAAATCAGTTAAACACTCTAACTTTAGATTAATTGGTTGAAAAGATGGCGAAAAGAGTAAAATAATTTGGGACACTGAGTCATGAGAAGATTTTTTTTTTATTCCAATAAAAAAGGTAATTCTTTCAAGAGTTCTTCCTCTAAGGCCTATTTTTCAAAAATGAAGTTAGAAGAAAAAAAGGGAGAAATAAGGGTCAAGGAAGTAAAAATAACAATAATAACTTGGAAAAAAGTAAAATAAAAAACAAAACATATCTTATAAATAATGTAGAAGAGAAGGGATCCACGATGCTTATGATTTTAAAAATTCATGGCAGCATATTTAATCCTACCATGAACAAAAATAAGGAAAATAAAAAAACAAACGAATAAGCTAGACTCGTCTCAATTCACTAGTGAATATGTTCTTTCCAAATGTGATGAATCAAATAATGTCTCAATGAGAACCACATGGTTTGATGTTTGGGTCCTAGATAATATATATCCACTCAACACATTAATTTATAAAAGGGATTTGTTTAGGAGTTTTTTGAAGAAAATTGTAATCCAATACATTTGATGGATAAAGCAAGTCTGCGACAAGAAGGAAAAACACAATAAAACTCAAGTGTTAAGGGCTTCCAAAATTCATTCTCCAAATTTCTTGTAGCTTAATCTATTAAAAATATTTTTTTTGTCCTTGATACCAATTCACCAACAAGGGAAATCAATTTTTTTATAAAATGTGGAGGTTACTATCAACAGAAAAAGTGAAAATGTAGTTATTTTGATTGAATTCAAGGAAAGAAAATTGTTAAAACTCAGGGGTGAGCATTTAATGTCAAGGAATATTTTTCATCTCATTAAAGAAGGTATGTTTACAATTATGTTGTGGCATGCTATATTTAGGCAGTAGGATTACCTACCATAACCATGAAACTGGAAAAGTGTAAGGGTTTCATATTTGCTAAACATGAAAAAAACCATTCTAGAAGTCATAGTGGAAATCTGACACAACATTACAATTGTTTCATTCAGTTTTTTTCTCTATCAATTATGTTTTCTTATGGTTATAAGTATTTTATGTTGTTTATCAATCACTATAGTATGATGACTTGGATCTATTTCCTTCAATATAAAGCTCAAGCATTCGAGACACTCAAAAATTCTTGAGTGATGCTGGAAAAATATGTTCAAACCTAAATTGGGAATTTAAGATCAAATAATTTTGGTGAATACACTTCAAAATCATTTAATGCATACCTAAAATAAAATGGGATCAAACACCATCTGACAGTTTCATGCCTCCCCAATAAAAGTCTAGTAGTGGAAATAATGAACAAATTTGTGATGAGTATAGTGGAGAAATATTGTACTTCAACGAGATAAATTTATATTTCTAGATAGACGTACCTCATACAATAGTATATATCCATAATAAGTCACTATCATCAAGTACTCAAATGAAGACTCCATATAAAAAAGAATAATTTGGACCACATGAGTAATAAATGCATTAATTTTGGATATTTTTTAGCCTCCAAGGTATACCATCTCTATGGAGAAATTAAAAAAAAAATCCTCATTATTATGGATATCGTGTTGTAAGAAACTGCAAAGGATGAGGTGAACATCAATTGTCAGTTGATTCAACTAAAGAAGTATGCCAAGATAGTTTTATATAAAGAGGCTGATTTATATGTTCCAAAAAGTGAACATGGGATAGGAAATCGGGAATCAATTGGTTATGTCTCCTAAAATAGAAAATGATATTTCTCCTCAAGGACAAAGTAAAACTTCATAAAAAAGTGAACAAGGTCCAAAATAAAACAAGTCAAAGGAATAAGGAGATTTATATTAGAAAATTGAGTCACCCTTATGTAAATACCAGAGAATAATATTTGAAAATGGGCCACTCATACATTAAAATATGCCAAACTTGAGTAGGGAAAATGAGCATTTGAAGTACATATGTAGAGAAACAACAAGAAGTATACAAGTTACTTAAAAAATTCCAAGATAAGCTATCACATTTCACCTTGAATGATCCTCCAAAAGAATGAGAACTCAACGGTACATTTAATTTATAACTAATATCATATAAACAAACTACAAAATGCGTGTAATAGAGAAAATTTATGAAGAAAGAATTTGACGCAATTTCCTAAAATGGAACTTGGAAATTAGTGGATTCCCCACTAAATTGTAAACTAATTGGATACAAGTGGATCTTTTGAGAAACATACAAAGCAAATGGATCACTTTGAAAACATAAAACAAGTATTGTATGAAAGGATTTTCCCAGAAGGAAGGCTTTATCTATAGTGAAAACTTTGCATTAACAATAAAGTGGACTACCATTCAAAATTTGTTGGCTTTGCCAAAACAAAATGGGTACAAATTTCATTAGAGGGACGTGAAAACTTCTTTTTTTTAATGATGATCTTTAAGAACTAGTGTACATGAATCATCTTAAATATTTTGTAATTGATGGCTAAGTGCAAAAAGTGCACAAACTTGAAAAATAGTTATATAATTTGAAACAAGCCCTTAAAATATGGTATGAAAAGCTCACTAAGAACCTTCTAAACATGAACTTCAAGTGTTAATAGTTTTTTCAAAATAATTGAAAATATAGTTATATATGTGGTGGTGTATGTGGATGATCTACTTATCACAAGTAATACTGAAAAATACACTACAAAAACTAAAACAAAGTTAATGAAGGGATATGCGATGAAATATTTGGGTTATCTTCAATACTATTTAGGGGTTGAATTAATTAGAAAATAAAATAAAATCTTCATCACACAAAAATTATTGGTGAAGATTTGAGAAAATTTAGAATGATAGATTATAAGCTTCTTAGTATAGTCATGGAATATAATTTGAATTTTACATTAAAATATTCTATTTTTTTTTCATTGCCACTAAATACAAACAACTTATTAGAATCTTGATCTATGTGATCACAACTAGAACAAACATTTCCTTTTTTGTTGGAATTATTTTTTATATTCATGGAACAACCTTGAGAATGTCGTTGTGTAGCAGAAAAAGACTCTTTGATATCTAAAAGGAACACAAATACTCCACAAAAGGAATATTAATACTAGTTGCATATTTTGATTTTGAATACGGTAGCTATCTTGAAGATGGTAAATCTACATGAAGTTTTCTCATTGATATAGGAACAACATTGATCATTTAGAAGGAAAATAAACAGTCTATTACAAAATATATTTAATGAAAGAATAATTTATGATAGTTTCAAAGGAAAAATAAGAAATTTTGTGGCTCAAAAGGATTCTTTTAGACTAGTAAAAAATAATAGGTTTCATCAACACCACTCATGGTTGACAACATAGTAGTAATTCCAATAGAAAAATCTATTCTTTCATGACTGAACCAATAACATAAATAAAAAATTCCACTTTGATTTGATACAATGTTAAAGAATGGAGTGTCAATTTGATGCATTGTTCAACTATAGAGAAACCATTATATATCTTGACTAAGGTGCTTAGAAAAGAAAAATTGTATTTAGTTTAGAGGCATACTTGGTCTCACAACTACCCTTGTGGATTAAGTGTGGGATGTAATATTATTGTATATTATATTGTTAATCCTAGGGCAGGATATCTTTTTTCCCTAGTGTTAGTGAGAATAATTCTCTAGAACATGAACAATAATGGATAATATGAAGTGCAACATCCATTCCATTGGCTTAATATTTGTAAATATTGTTAGTTTTTCTTGCTAAATTATTAAACAAAGTTTGGTTTGCACATTTTGTTTCCATTTTATTAATTTTTGTAGTCCGTCCAATTCTTGGCCAAGCATGAGAAATAATTAACCTTTGAAGATGATTAAATATCTCAAAGAGACATTATTAATAGAAATTTAGTCTAGTACATTAAAATTATTACCAATCATTTATGGATCGAAAGAGTAGTTGTTGATTATGATTTGAGATTAAAATTTTTTAGTGAAAATTTAATCATTTAGATAGGTATTAGTTTCAAGAGAGTCAATTTTTTAGTATGATACCAATATGGGCCCTAATTACTTACTGAATAATATACATTTTTTGTGTTATTTGTGTTTATGACTTTTTTAGTTATGTGTAAAATTTTATTTTTAGATTGGAAATGCTAGTTAGAGTATAGCCTATTGGATGTGCAATCAATTAAGTTTAAAATATTATCCATTCATCCCCAAGAGTTATGGGAACCATTTATTTTTATATTTGACTAAATTTAGTCTTAGTTTAGTTTAATTCTATTTTTAGGAGAGTTTGGGGTGAATAGTTTAGCTTGTTTCAAAATAGACTGTATGTGTGTCACTTAATCTCATTTTGGATTCTTGCATGTTAACCAAATATCAGTAGTGGGTGATATTTGTAATATTGGGTATATTTTTAGTATTATTTATTTGTCTTTAGTTCACTTAGGAGTTGCATATTTTTTTAGTCTTTGAATTTTCATGCAAGTTGAAACTAGTCTTATTGTAATGGCTATAATTGTGTTTAATCCAAATGAGGGAGAATGTTTCCAAGTGGTTGAGATTTTTTGAATGTATTTAGCTATAATTTAATTTTTAGGTATTTAAAAATAAAACCAAAAAGTTTTAGAATCATAGTTTGAAGTTATACAATGCATATTATGTCATTAATCTCACATTCAAGAAAACTAGTTAAATTGCTAGTTAATATGGGAAAATTAGACGATCTTTAACTTCATTTAGAAAGAATTTCAGATATTATTTTCACTCCTTATTAAAAAAATTCATTTGGTATCATATAATGGCTAAAACAAATATTTATAAGGGTTTTTCGCCATTATTAGGAGAAACATGGGTTCGGGTGTGTTATGATTCTATGAATATCCCTATTTTCAAAGGCGACAATTTTGAGTACTAGAGAGATTAGTTGAAGTGAATTATTATTTGGAAGGGATTTTTGGATAATATTAATTATGGATACAATATAAGTATATATTGGAATATTTTGACTCAAGATTGTAAGAGGGCAACAAAGGAATAAGAAAAGGACAGTGCACAAACTTTTTTCTATTTCCAGAGTTCCATAGATCTTAAAATCTATCCAAGGATTACAGGAAGTAAGAATATCCCATGAGGCATGAAAGACCTTGGATAATTCATGTTAAGAATCTGATAAGGAAAGAGATCCAAAAATTCAAACCCTTAAAATAAATATTGAGGGTTTAAGAATGTTATTAAATGAGGGAGTTGGGGATTATTGCATTAAGATGAATGATTTAGTTTATAGAATGAGGATTTATGGAGTAATAATTGAAGATAAGTCTATTTTTATGAATATTTTGAGATAATTGACATAAATATGTTTTCATATTGTGATCACTCTTGAGGAGTGCAAGGATATGAACACAATCAATGTTGATGAATTAGTGGGTTCTCTCTTGACCCATGAGGATAAGATGAGATTATACATAGGAGATTCAATACAAACTTATGAACAGACACTTGAAATAAAGGAAAGTACTTATAAGGAGAAATACGAAGATAAATTCACAAGTAAAGGTAATATAAATCTTACCTTTCATTACTTTAGAAAACCATGACACTTTATTTACGAATGCATGCCACTTAAAACTAAAAATAAATCTAATCAAGAGGGTGAAAATTATGATTTTCAAGATGAAAACATTTAGGAACCATAGAAATTAGATGATTAAAATTTACCGTCTCTCTTTCACTATGGGATTAGAGGATCGATAAAATTTATATTTTCTCAAATCACATGAAAAATCAGAAAGATGGTTTCAGTAAGTTAGATGATTCTTTCAAAATCTAAACACAATTGGGAGATGGAAAGTCCATCCAAGTTGAAGGAAAGGAAAGCATGTAACTTATCACAAGTCAATGTATGGTAAGATATATTACCAAATTATATCTTAAGAGTGTGGAAGAAATATTTATAGGACATTTTGATGTAAACAAAGGATACAATTTTTATCATCCTGCTAGTGAATCTATGATTGTTTCTACAAATTGACGTTTTCTTTGAAATGAGATGTATGCTGATCATGATAAAATTTTTAAAAGGGAAATGAGTAAAGAGGAAATTATATTGAATTATATTTTGAGGGATTACAAATTATTACATAAGTTTCTAGTTCAACATGAAACATTACTAGCTCTTCCTAAGAGATTAGTCACTCATCTTCATCAACACCAAATAAGAATAAACCCTTGTTGAATCCATATCCATAAAATAAAATGTTGGATCAGAATTATGAGAGGAGTATAAAAAGGATTAAAAATCAATAAGACTTTTTTTTTTATGATTCTTATGATGATAATACTATGTTCGCATTGTTATCTATGTTTAGTGAACCTAAAAGTTATGCAAAATCTAGTCAAAGAAAAGAGTGGGTTGATACTATGAAAATTGAGATGGATTTGATTGAGAGGAATGATAAATGGAATATGATTCATAATATATATTATAAATATGTCACTAGAACCAATTGGGTATATAAGACCAAAGTTAATAGTTATTGAGTTTCACTAGTTTATAGATTTATGAGAAAGCGATCACTGAAGCATTTGCAAGCAGTGCAAAGAGTTTTCAGATATGTAAGAGGTACTTTTAATCATGTGATTCATTCCATAGCATAAATTTTATTGTGTATGATTGGATATATAGATTTATATTGGGGAGGTTTTGTTGATGACATGAATTCTACTTCATATTATTGCTTCGCATTGGGAAGTGGTTTGGTTTTGTGGTAAAAAACAAGATTGAATTTCTTTATCCTCTACTGAAGCTGAATATACAGATATTACCTTTTTTATGCACAAGTTTTGGTTGAGAAGACTCTTAGTTTATTTTAGAGCGGCTCAATATGAGCCTACACACATTCTTTATGATAATAATGGGGTAATATAATTGTCCAAGAATCTAGTTTTCCATACAAGAACCAAACATATAGAAATCAAAAATAATTTTATTAGAGACTCGATAAATGGTAACCAATTTTTTAATGAGTATGAGAGAATTCAATACTATATTGATGCTATTTTCTAGAAGGTTTTGTTATAACAAGTTTTTGGAAGACTCAAAGGAGAAGATAGACATTTCCTCGCTTTGCATCAAAGAGGAAAATGTTGAGTATGATGCCAATATGGGCACTGATTAGTTACTCAATAGTATAATAATTTTTTGTGTTTTTTGGTGTATAGGATTTTTTTGGTTATGTGTTAATTATATTTTTAAAAAATCTATTTTTAGAATTCTATTTTTAGTTTGGAAGTGTCCATTAGACTGTAGTCCATTAGATGTGCACTTAATTGAGTTTAAATCATCATCCATTCATCCCCAAGTGGTAGGGGTGCCATTTAATTTTATATTTGACTAACTTTATCCATATTTTAGTCCATTTCTATGTTTAAGAGAGTTTGGTGTGAATAGTTTAGCTAGTTTAATAGATTATACATGTGTCACTTAAACTAATTTTGAGTTATTGCATGTTGACCAAATATGATTAGTGGATGATAACTGTCATACAGAGTCTATTTTCAGTTTTCTTTAATTTTATTTAGTTCACTTAGGAGTTGTATAATTTATTTTGAATCTTTCACATTTCAAGCAAATTGACACTAGTCTTATTGTAATAGCTATAATTACTTTGTTTTTAGTTTAATTGTTTAATCCAAAGGAGGGATAATTTTTCCAAGTGGATGAGATTTTTGGAATGTGATTAACTATAATTTTATTTTAAAATATTCAAAAAATAAAACTATAAAGATTTGGAATCATGATTTGATGTTATACAATGCATATTATGTTGTCAATTTCTTATTCAAGAAACTTAGTTTAATTTCTAGTTAATTTGGGAAAGATTTGATGACGTTCAACTTCATTTAAAAAGTATTGTTATCTAAATAACTCTCCTAGTTATCTGGACAACTTATATTTTCATCCCGACTCTGATGTTTCACATTTCAGGTTGTGCGTACTCAAGATTGTTCCTTTGACAACTTGGCACAATTGCAGTTCCTCTGCGTGCCCTTGCGTGCCTTCCTCTTCCCTTTTACATTCTTCTATACACTTGCACTTTCCCTTGTGCACCTTCCTCCTGTGCACCCACTTTCTCTCCTATACCATCATGCACTCCTTGCGCACACCTCTACAAACTTACCTTCCAATCAGTTAAGTCCCTGACATTCCTCTTGTGCTCCCTCTTTTATTTCTTCCTCTGCACGCCTTTCGTTAGTTGAGTTATTACGTATTATTTCCATAATTTCATTCTGTAAGTATGCCTTCCTCCACACACGTGCCTCCCCTCTGTTTCCCTTTCGCGTGCTTGCTTCTCTCTCCCATGCCTTGCACCCTCCTTTGGGCCCTTCTGTGCCAAGTCATCTTGTGTCAGACTTAAGTGGGCTACATGTAACCTATCAAAGCATGCCAATAGGGCACCAAATCTAGAAACTAACCAATGTATGACACATGGTAGAAAAAGACAAAAAATTATTAGTTGGACATCATTTCATCCAACCCGCGCGCGCCATGTGTCTTGCGTGTGCTGACGACTCTGACATCTTCTCATAGCCGTATCTTTTGCTAAAGATCTCAGATCGATGCATGCCTATACTTGTCAGAAAGCTAATGACACAAGCTACACGTTGGACTATTCAAATTCAAATATAGATGTGATTTGTTAGGAAAAAAATAGGGAAACATCTTTCAGTTCATCAATGCATACATCCAATCAAGTGTTAGAATTTGAAAATTCTAATAAATATTGGTTTAATCAATTTACATATTATATAATGTTACAATAAATATTTAAAATAAACATTACATCATAACATAAATAAATAAATAAATAAATAATTACAAGAAATAAATAACACATGTGACATGACATTTATGGTGGAAAACCTCAATAGGGTAAAAAACACTTTGAAAATAACCTTTTACTTCAAAGAACTTATTTTACATTCAATAAGATCACCTCCTCATTTAAAACCCTATTTACCAAGGGTAAAACCAAATCACTTGATTTTCACACCTTTGATATATTTCCCAAATATATCAAATGAGGACCTAATGTCCATTTTATATAAGGTGATTCAGTATGTCTCTTGGCCTACCTTTTCAATATAAAATGGTTGACACATATACCTATGTGAGTGTATTTAATAAATAGAAACATAAATGATTCATATTATTAAATACTTACCTAATGTATATTACCTAGGTATAAATATTCAATTAAAGAAAAGTATTTCATATTATTAAATATTTAACCTATATAATAGTGATGGACCCATATAAATTAAAGGTTGGCCAGACCACTTAATCATTATGTTCCAACACTCCCCCTTAATGTTAAGTGGGATAAAATATACCAATAAATTATCTGCCCATGGTACACTACAAGATTTACAATCCTTAAACCATAAAGGTTTTAGGCTAGCATATCAGGTGAAGGAATTATAACACCTTCATCATACTCAAGTTACCTTTTGGTACAAACGGATTTGGAATCCCAAAGATCATCCCATGATCAGTGGCTAAGTATGATTTGTGAGTTTTACATATTCTCACTTATTCTCATAAAAGGTTATTAACTCAAGCACAAAGGAGCCTTTTATAACCAAGGACCTCCTTAATAATATACTTGTACTGGTTGTTTACCAGTAAACTCAATAGCACTAAAGAGTTTACTAAAAACCACCTTTAAGATATTTCTACACTTCTTTCTAAAAAATAAGTTGAGGAGGTATACATGCCTGAAAGTCTTTTTACACTTTTCCAAAGGTCTTTTTTACACTTACCCAAATGTCTTTTATAAATGCCCAAAGGTATTTTTTCAAAAACCAAGCTCCATTAGGAAGGTTAAATTGTCATGCACATGCCCTCTCAATGGCAACTCCGACAATCAAAGATTTTCTCAAAAGTGACAAAACTTTGCAGTACTCAGGGGATTTGTGAAGATATCAACAACTTTATCTTCAGTCAGCCTGAACTTGAGATCTATCTCACCACTTAGCACCTTATCACAGATGAAGTGTATATGTATCTCAATGTGCTTCATCCTTTGATGTTGTACTAGATTATGTGTAAAAGATATGGTGTTTTGGTTGTCATAGAACAAAGGAAAACTATGTGGATCCTTCATCTTTATCTCATTAAACAACCTCTTTAGCTATAGAACCTCTTTTGCAGCTTCCGTTGCACTTCTATGCTCAACTTTTGTTGAAGAGATAGAAATAGTTGGCTACTTTTTGCACCAAGTAATGACACCTGCACAAAATTTAAACACATAATGATAAGCATATTTTCTATCCAATACATCATCAGCATGATCAGAATCACAAAATCCATTTAAGTTAGCATTTTCATTCTTAATATAATGTAATCCATAATTGATTGTGCTTTTAATATATCTAAGAATCCTTTTTACAAGATTCTAGTGATCTCTATAGGTTCCTGCATAAACCTAAATGCAATTCCTACTGCATAGGAAATATCTAGTCTAGTGATAGTTAGATAAATCAAACTACCAGCTAACTTCCTATATAAATTAGGATCAAATTTTTCACACACAGGTTTATGATCAATTTTCTGTCCAACTTCCATAGAAGTAGAAATTGGTTTACAATCAATCATGTTAAAATTTTTTAGTACATTGGTTGCATACTGTGCTTGAGAAAAACAATATAATAATTATCTTGGAATACAACCATTCCAAGAAAATTATGTAAGAGACCTGAATCAGACATTTCAAAATATTGTTTCAATTTTTTTTAATTCTACATATTAAAGTAGAATTATCACTAGTCATAAGAAAATCATCAACATATATACAAACAATGATAATATGTGATCCTTGTTTCTTAATGAATAGATCATTTTCAGAAGAACAATTAACAAATCCTAACTATTTAAAGAAAGAATTAATTTTTACATACCAAGCTCTAGGAGCTTGCTTTAAACCATACAAAGATTTTTTCAATTTACAAACATAGTTTTCTTTACCAGTTTCTTCAAATTATTTAGGCTGAGACATGTAAAGTTATTCTTTTAAATCACCATTCGAAAAGGTATTTTTCACATCCATTTGGTTGATTTCCCACCCAAATTGAGTAGAAATTACAAATAAATTCCTAACAATACTCATTTTAGCTATAGGGGTAAATGTCTCAACATAATCAATACCAAGTTTCTGAGTGAAACCTCTAAAAACAATTCTAGCTTTATGTTTTTCAATACTACCATCTGCATTATATTTTACTTTGTATAACCACCTAGACCCTATAATACTTCTTTTCTATAAAGGTGGAACTAACTACCAGGTTTGATTTTGAATTAGGGCATTATATTCAACTTGTATTACATTTATCCACTTCTCATCGTGATAAGATTCTTCAAAGCTTTACAGATTAGGTTCATACAAGGTCATTAATGCATGGTACGTATGATGGATTCTGGTCATTTTCCTAAGATCAATAAGATTAGAGATTTCTAACACAGATTGAGCCCATTTTGGTTTCTTAACTAGGGAGTTAGGAGATTCAAAAGTATTTATAGTATCAAAAAAAGAAACATCATCATGACCATTTACTATATTCTTATTATTAGAATCATAACCATCATTAGAAATATTGACAGAGTTAGGAACATATTTACCATTATCAAATGAACAAAATCATTTTTCCAAAACCACCACATTGCGGTTTTCAGTTACTTCCCTTTTTATAGGGTTGTAAAAATTTAGAAATGTAGTGTTAATACCATATCTAATGAAAACACAAGAAAAATAAGTCATATCAAGTTTCTTTCTTTTCTTTTTTAGGAATTTATAAAGAAGTAGGACTACCAAAAACTTTTAGATGATAAATATTAAGTTTTTGATTTGACCATTTTTCTAAAGGAGTTAAAAGATGAATAAATTTGGCAGGAACCCTATTTAGAATGTAGATTGTTGTGTTCCTTACTTCTGCCCACAAAAATTCGGGAAGACTAGTAGAATGAAGCATAGTGCGGGCCATATCTAAAATAGTCCTATTCTTACATTTTACAACACCATTAGATTGGGGATAATGATGATTAGTTAATTCCATTTTAATACCACAATCAATACAAATTTTTTCAAATGATCTGCTAACATATTCACCCCCATTATTTGTTCTAAGTCTTTTAATTTTATAATTTAAAGAGTTTTCAATAGATGCTTTAAATTCCTTAAATTTGCCAAGTACATCAGATTTATTTTTAAGAAAATATGACCAAATCATCTTGGTGAAATCATCAATAAAATTCATAGCATATAAAGAACCATTTAATGAAGCTAATTTAAGAGGTCCTCTAAAATCACTATGAATAAGTTCTAGTGGGGAAGAGGAACTCTCTTCAAGATGTGAGTGAAATCATTTAGCACTTTGTTTTGAGCGTAAACACCCTTCACACACATCATGAGAAGAAGAAAACACACAAACATTTCAAAAGATTATATCTAGCCATTTCATATAAAATTTGATAATTAACATGTCATAATCTTTCATTCCATAGTTTTGAATTATTCAAACTTTGAGAAATAAAACAAGATGTAGAAGATAAATCATAAAAAGTATACAAACCATTTCTTTGAATTCCTTCAGCTATTATATTATCATTACTATCCTTGATATACCAAGTATCTTTCAAAATTTGAATAGCCAAACCATTATGAGTTAATTGAAAACATGATAAAAGGTCCTTTTTGAGTTTAGGAACAAATAAAACATTATTTAACACACCATTAGCAAATTTTAATTTTCCTTTCTCTATTGCTTCTAAAGATGAGTTATCACTAAGATACACATGTTCATTGATTTTCACAACATTAAATAAAGAATTTGAAACACCATTCATATGATTTAATGCACCTAAATCTATAATCCATTCAAAATTAGAGGAAGAGTTCAACACAACATATAATGCAATAGTTGCAGGAATATCATTAGAGCTATCTTTTTTCCTTAAATTGTATTTAGAAGAAAAACTTTGTTTTTTATTTTTATGGATAGGTGTATTAGTTTTGTAATATTCATTTTTATGTCCAAATTTACCACATTTGTGACATTTACCACTAAAACTAACACACAATTAATCAGAAGAAAAACTTTTCTTATCAACAAAAGAAGATTTAGATCTAAATTTTTGATTCGAGAAGGACATGCGAGGTTTGAAATTTGAATTCTGAGAAAGAAGTTCTTGAGAGATATTCTCCTTAGAGTCAAAGTTCATCATCACTTGCTCTTCCTGTATCAGAACCGAACTCAAGGTATTTAAATCAGGTAGATCATTTTCATTCTGATATTTAGAGTTCAAGATAGAAATAAAATTCCTAAATCTTTCATGTATATTTAACTGAACAGTAAAGTAAATTAATTTTTCACCAATTAAATCACAATTGCATCCATCTAATTGTGTTTTAATATTTTTAATTTTGGCTAAAATTAACTATTTTTTCATCTCCTTTCATAGTATTTGTAAGCAATTCTAAAACTAATTTAATAATTTTAAATAAACGCATACCTTCATGCATGGATTCTAGTTGCATCCATACTTCTTTCGGATGTTCGATATTAGTAATGTGTAGAAGGTACTCATCATTCACATTGCGTAGAATCATGGAAAGAGTCTCTTACATTCATTGTAAGAATGTATTCATGTTGTCTATAGTTGCTTGACGACTAGTGGGAGAAATCTCAGTTCCAGAAACAATTGTCTAGAGTTTCCTCACCATAAGTTCTAATTTGACCTTGATCTTCCAAATGTTATAGTTGATTCCATTCGAGATCTCGGTTTTGTCAAGACAGAAATAACTGGACTCATTGTTTACATGAACTCGTAAAACACACCCCATTATAATATACAATGTACCATAAAGTTAGATACACATTTATATAAAAAAATACTTTTAATAGAATCAGATCTAAATTTTATAGATCTACATAAACTATTTAACCATAACTAATTATATCATTACAATGCATATTAATTAACCTCACATGATCAAAATAATAACACACAATATAAAGGGCTTTGCATTATACCCTAGACTTATATAAAAAAATTTACGACCATATAGAAGTGAAGAAGAAACCCCTAAGAATGCAAAACAACTTCAAATTTTTGGAAAAAAATAATGTAGAAAAAGATCGGGCCAACTTAATTTTGACGTCTAAATGACAGTCATTATGACTTATTTTTAGTTTTTCATGATGGTTATTTGATCGTCAATTTTAACACAGTGAAAGTTTCCTAGAACCTATGAGCTTAAATTTGGCGTCTAAATGACCGTCATACTGCCTTATGTTTGGTCTGCTGTGACAGTCATGTGACTGTCAAATTTAATGGAGTCAAAACTTGTTGTGTATTTCCAAAATGTGAAATTCTAAAATTTCTTCTTCTGTATAATATTAGGGAGGTTATATTTTAATACATTATAGTAACCTATTATAATTTATAATGTAAAAATATATTCACTTTTTAAAAAGAGGTCTATAGTTTATATAATGTAAATAAAAAACAACATATAGTCTATAAAAAATTATAAACTATAGTATATATATACTTTAAAAAAAAACACATATAAACCTTATTACGGGGGCCCCTCATGAAAAAAATATTTAAAACATTTATGAGGCCGTGTAATTTTAAATTCTATATAAACCTTAGAATTTACAGAGGAGACAACATTTTTCACGCTTCCAATAGAAAAAATTCAAATCCTATTTTGATTGAGCTTTGTCCCCTCCTTCATTTACCATTGACAAAATTCAACCTGCACATATTAAAACTATAGAAAAAAATATTTTAAATATTTTACCCTTACTTGTACACAAGTTTTCACGGAAGGTAAGAATTTTTCAAATTTTCCACCTGTGAATATTTAAATAAACATTATATAATAACATAAAAAATAAAGAAATACTTATAGGAAATAAATAACATAGGTGACACAATATTTATAGTGGAAAACCCCAATAGGGTAAAAACCACTTTGAAAATTACCTTTTACTTTAGAGAACTTATTTTACATCCAGTAAGATCACCTCCTATTTTGAAACCCTATTTACCAAGGGTAAAACTAAATCACTTTATTTGCACACCTTTGATATATTTCCCGAATATATCAAATGAGAACTTAAAGTCCTTTTTATATAAGGTGATCGGGTATGTCTCCCGACCCACTTTTTCAACTTAAAACGGTTTAAACATATACCTAGGTGAGTGTATATAATAAATAGAAACATAAATGATTCACATTATTAAATACTTACCTAATGTATATTACCTAGGTATGAATATTTACTAATAGAAAAGTATTTCATATTATTAAATATTTAACCTATATAATAGTGATGGACCCATATTAATTAAGGGTTGGCCAAACCACTTAATCATTATGTTCCAACATAGGGTTGGTGCTCTACTAAACTAGGGGTTGGTTCTCCATGTAAAGTTGGTGCTTCATTATATCTCTTTGATTTGTGTAATATAATCATATTTTAGATGGTTTTTCTTCCCAATGAGAGCTTCCCACTAATACATGGTGTTCACGTGTCTTCTTCTTTGTTTCATGTACTTGTGAATGGTTAATACACACATAATATGCTCATATGGTTATGAATGTTAAATGAATGAATGTAAGTGATGGTAAATGAAATAAGATTTTTTTAGGAATTATTCACGCCCACCCCTCATTCCATTGTGATTCCAAGATGTTGTGTATTTTAAGGTATTTACTTTAGTTTTTGGCAAAAAAGTGGGAATAATTATTATTATTTAAGAACACATTATATTAGATGATATGAGTTATAATAATTTTCTTAGAGGACTTTGAATTAATTATGTGGTTGTTGTCCATTAAAAATTATATTGAAAATTGAAATTTATACATTAAGTTTTTATCTATACATTCCAATGAAGATAATAAGGATTAAAATTCCATTATTGATGAAAACAAAAGTATAGTACCCTAAATTTGTTCAGAGGGACTTGAATTTTTTGTTTTGAATATTTACTGAAAGTGGGTCCACTACTACAAATTTGGATTTATTAATGCATATTTCCCCATTCTCAATATACTTTAATTACCACACTGCCACATTATTGAAATCATATATATCATAATCACTTATATTCGATGTGTGAGTCTTATTACACATCTCAAGAACATTTCTATAATTTTAGCATTGAATTTATTAACTCATCATAGGTTCATAGTCATTGTAATTTTTCATCCATGAATCTATCCATCTGTTATGTGCACATTCTACACGTTTTCAATTGTTAGATTTTTGAATGGGTAATTTGTCTTAGTTGGAAAACAAGTTTTTAGGTTCAATTGGGCAGGAAAACTGATGAAAGGTCTCATATTTTAACAATAAACCTCAAATATATTTGACCATATGGGATTGAATTCATTCCTTGGATATCAATACGTACAAAAAGTATATATTTCCTAAATCTTCCAAGACTAACCCTATATTAGCTAAGATCATAGTACTAGAGTATACAAGGTCTTAAAGTGCATGTTTGTAAGTTTCTATAGACAAGTGTATTTGGTAATTATGTGCTTGATAATTAATGTTTTTTCTTGTATCACTTAATTATGACTTGCATGCACAAACATAGTGTAAATGAATTATCCTACTTGTCTCCCGAAGGTTACAAATACTCCTTTTTATACCACATAACTAATACAACAACACGAATGATTTAATGATAATAAACATATCTTACCTCCTACTAGGCCTATCCCATGAATATTATCACACATTTTATTTTTTGGGCACTACCATCTAGTAGGACACTAACGTTAGGCCTGTTTGTGTTTGGATTTAGGAGCCAATGTCCTCTATCTTTCAACGGTATAATTTCTTAAGTTTATCCCAAATCCCCTTTCGGATGACATTAATGAAAAATTACATCCCATGAAAGGTATAAAATTAAATCAAACACTATCATTTAGTCACTTGGAAACATGAAAATTGCTTGAATTCTACTTAGAAATTGCAAAGGAACACTTGATCTTCATTTCCAAATATCCAACAAAACTTCCATAAACATCCTTAAATATAGAGAAAAAATTATAAACAAGAACTAAGTAGGTATGAATCACTTTAGTATCTTCAAAGAGCATCCCAAGCCAAGTAAAAAAACATTCCAAATTCTTATCAAGTGTTATCAAACACCTATATGCAAAATTACACTTAAGGGGTTTCTATTTCCAAACACTCCACTTAGGAACTTTGCTTTAACAATCTATCTATCATGAAGGGTTCATTATGTATATAGTTACTTCCTCTAATTTTATTGAGTCTTGAGGGAACACATAAGGAGTGGATTTCTATATTGCATTCATACTTACATGATCAATAAGAGAACTACATGAAGTTTGAGCCCCTCATTTGGGAAATTTAGTGCGAGGGTTGGGGCAGAATAAAAAAGAGGTGGACCATACAGGAAAATATAACTCCACCAAACATAAAATCCCTTTTTATATAATTATGTGATTTAAGTGCTATTGTAGGATAATCAATATTTTTATCATTATATGTGCATGCAAAAATATTTTAGTAATAATGAAAGTGCAAGAAGAATCTACAGTCAGTGCTGAAGAAACCTATTTTAACCAAAATTTGAAAATTTGCACCAAATACTAGCGCCAAATAGGATGGTAATAACTAGTTCTCGTGTTCTCACTTGGCACTAGTATCCAAGAAGGTTTTTTTGGGTCTAGAATCCAAGACAAAGTACATTTAATATAATTACAATTTATTTTTTGCTAATTACAAAACCAAAACTTTTGTGAGACATTGAGAAATTTAAGTCAACCTATCTTATTACATATTACTATATTTTAACATGTGTTTAATCAAATAATATTTCTTTATTGTATTTATATGTGTTTTCAGATATAAATGTCACTATACTTATTCATAAAACATAATAGAGCATTAGTCTCTAGATTTTAAAATTAATTATACCATTTAGCCACTTTCTATTTTTCTAAACTAGATTAAATTATGTGGTAAACATGATTTTTGATAAAATTCATCTTCCTTACCCCTTTAGGGTTTCAATTATCATCTTTTAGGTTTTTTTAAATATCACTATGATTTTTATATCCTAAATTTGAATATACATATTTACATTAGGGTTTTAATATCCTTGTTGCTTCTTAGGGTCACCATGAGATTATTATCTCAAACCTTAGATATGATTAGGATATATGGAATTATAATTTATGAGTCCATTTGGTTTTAATCCTCCTCGATTGTTGGATATACAGTGCACCAACCATTTGGTTTATTCAGCTCTTACTTTTCTATTTTCAAATTGGTGACTTGCTTACCCACCATTTTCCCATGGCTGTTATTACAAGTTATATTTCCCCACACTATTTTTAAGGGGGCATGGTAATATCCATATAAAGAGAAAAAATTTCTCTATACATGGTGTATGACTTCCTTTCTCTTATCTACTTTTAAAATGAAAATTTTGATATTTTTAGAGTTAAAAATTTTAATTTCATTATATGTAAATCTCCTATAGAATATGATATAAAGAAGAAGGGACTAGAAATCCAACACTCACCTTAAATTATAAAAAAAAGATGTCAGATATTTACTTAAAGGGTTACATTTGGTTTGAGTTTTTGGTTATTGGTTTAGAACAATAATATAAATTAATTATTATGCGGTATATGTTTACACCATGAGTAGATATTTTTTATTATTATTGGCAAATAGTTTTTTGAATGTTAGATTTTAGAATGTTATTATATAAAAAATAAAAAAGATGTAAGGCTTTGCAATATGTAGATTATTGTGATATAATCAACTTCTATCATTAATCATTAAAATTTGAAATCTAAGATCTTGTTTATGAGATTAAAGCACCATTAGTGGATATAAAAAAATCATATTCAATACACAAGAGATACATGAATTTACTAAAATCAAACTTCACACTGAAATATTATTATTACAATAATCTACACTGCTTCTCTGATTTTGAATAAATCCATTAAATAGGAGTGGAACAATAACAATATCTATAATTTTTTTTCTATACTCCCGAATGGAATAACAAACTAACATTAATAATAATAAAACAATACTATTGTTTTATTATTATAACACACTAACCATCTAATTTTACCTTTTTAACTTTTACCACTAACTATTACATTTCACATTTTACTAATTTACCATAAGTAAATATAAATACATTTGTTATGCAATAAGCAAATAATTACTAACATTCACCCAGTTAGTGCGAACATGGGGAAAACACGCCTATATATTGCAACGTGCCGCTTCGTAGCTTTCTCATGATCTGGATGGTTTCAAGGACAATACATAAAACCTCTGGATGATTTTCTAAGTGGTTTACCAACAACCACAACCATAGATATTTTTTCTAGTGGATTAATAACACCCACAACTATAGATGGTTTTCTAGTGGATCCAACAACGACAATATCATAATGCTGCAATACATTTCTCAACTCTCATCATTGATGCTCTTCAGGAAATTTCATATCAGAATCCATGATAGTACATTTGTTCATCAATCACAAAACATTGAAACAATGTGTTATTCCCTCGCATAATGTGAAGATTCCATAACACAACACAAAGAAATATGAAATCAACACACTATGTTGAAAACAAAAAAAGACACACACACACACACACACATGTCACCAAACTAGTGATGCAGCCACATCGTAGGTGAATGACGAGAGGAAAATGTTTGACATCCATCCTCCATTGCCTCCAGCCTCCAATGTCATGCTGATAAATCAACATAATTTATATTTGAGGTTCATGATGCAAGAAGAGGATCTGAATCTGATAAAAACCAACCTCTGATGTTTCGATGATAACTTGAGAAGCATAGATCTATTTTATAAACCATAAAATGTGTCCAAAATATAGTTTCAAGATATTTCCAGTCATGTATATAATTACTGGTGATTTCTAAGGAATCACTAGAGATTCAGCAAAAACTTTGGTGATTTCCTTTCAGGTCTACAGTCATTGGCAATTCTTGTGTGAAGAATTGCATCAAACTTCGATGATTAGTGTGCATGAAAATTGCTTCTAGTAGCTCCTAAAATGGTCACTCTAATCATGAAAAATAAATGAAAATGATAAATTCACATACCGTACTTAGAGGGGGAAGAGATCATCATATTTTTTACAGAGAACTTTTCTAATCTAAAAAATAATGACTGATAACACACCAAATTTTAATATTTCTCATTCACAGGGACAAATGAACATAGCTCTGCCTTTACTGATATCAAACCTACATTAGAAGCAAAAAAAATAATACTGAATTGATACCAAATGAAATCTAAAATCTCTTTTATGAAATTAAATCACCATTGATGGATCTAAAAAAATAAGATTCAATACACATGAAATAAAAGGATTTACTAAAATCAAAATTCACACTAAAATATTATACTGTAATAATCTACACTGCTTCTATGATTAGAAAGAAATCCATTAAATAAGAGTGGAAAAATAACAATATCCATAACAAATTCCATTCCATACTCCTGAATGGATTAACAAACTAACAACAACAATAATAATAAAACAATACCATAATCAATTATTGTTAGGTATGTCAATTTGGAAGGCAGATATGTGATGGTTCCTCTCAAAAATTTTGTTTTCCTAAATTATTTTAGAAGGAATTTTCATATTATCTTTCCGCATTATCTTTTAAATTCCCCAGAACACTCTGTTCTTGAGTTTCAAAACCTCACTTGTGTCACCCCCCTTCATCAAGGCCTCATTATGTTGTTTCACCGCCATTGCCTCTCCCAACATTGTTCAATTCCCGTTGCCTCTGCTCCCTATGCTGACTCCACTTCCCCCACCACTGCTTCTACTCGAAGGAAAATCAGAACCAAAAACCCTCTTTACCCCCTTAATTATCCCTTCCCCTCCTAAAGAATCCTTTATAGCATCAAAGAAATTGAGTCTACTAAAAATTTTCTTCACATTAGCAATCCAACTAGTGTTTCTGCTACACAAAGGGAGGATTTTTTTTTTCAATCAAATTATCAAAATAGAAAAGGAGGTTAGGATTTGAAATAAGATCTCAAGAAGGTATGTAAGAGAGAAGGAAAAAGGAAGATGCACAATGACCTTGGGAAGGATAATGATTAGATTCTTGAAATTTACAAGAAGCTTAACTCATTGGATAACAAGGGAAATGCAAAAGGAAGGTATGAGTACACCATTTTTGTGCTTAAGGATATTTAAAACTTTATGGAGTAACATGTCAAAAGTGTATTTGTGCTTAGCAACATTCCTGATACCATTTGGGATTCGGGACCAGTACGAGACTGGATTCTCTCACAACTGGATAAGAAGGATCCCTCCAATGTCACCTCCCTAGCACTCTTCAACTCTCTGCAGAAGGTAAGGACAAATATTGACAAAGCATAAAAGTGAAGAGGAATGTCCTTACTTTGGGTTTTCTATTTTGATGTTGTTACGATGTTGTTTTCATGTTGCTTTGTTTCAGTTTTATCTTTTTTTGATCCTTTTGTATAGTTTATCATATAACTATAGTTGGAGGTTAAAGTATTTTTCTAGATGTTGATAAAAAAATGATGTATTTACTGCATTATCTGGATATGGAGCATTTTTTTAATAGGGTATAGTCCCTTCAAAACTGTGGACTATTTTTTTTGTTCTATCTGGCTTTTGAGCACTTTTTGTAACAAGGTATAGCCCTTCAAAACTATCTACCCCTAATAAAAAACAATACCATTGTTTTATTATTATAACACAATAACCATCTAAATTTACCTTTTTATTACCACTTACTATTACATTTCACATTTTACTAATTTACCATAGGTAAATATAAACACATGTTATGCACTAACCGAAGAATTCCTAAAAAAAATCAGAATAATAAATTCATATAATGATTGAAATAGTTGATAAATGATAAGTACTTTCTAAACTACACAAGAGAGGAGATAGAATTAGCTATTTAGGACAAGAAATAGAGGATATAGATTGCTATGATAGTGGAATATGATGATATGGATCTGAATATACTTAAGTGAAATTTCTATAACTACAAACCTAATAAAGGTAGGATAGTACAACAATTTTATGCTCAAAACCTAATATGCACAACCCTAGATTGGAACTCTATGGCCTTGGAACTTTTGATAGTTTGGAAATGCAACTTCCTACCTCCCTCACTTGTTTGGAAATGGTCTTCACGATATATCACACTTTCTCTCACAACTTTGCAATGTCTTGTAATCATTTGTAACAAAGTGGAAAACCTAACAACCCTCAAAAACCTCCATCAGAGTATTAGTGAACTAAAAGGAGAAAATATGTGTGTGTGTGTGTGCACTCTGAGGTCAGAATACCCTTAGTGGTCGAACTCCTCGCTACCAATTTTTTTTCAAGTTCTGCTCTATATGCTCTCATTGTGGGATCACACCTCATGTAGTTTTCCTAGGTTCTTGAGTCAGTGTGAATAACTAACCAACCCCATATGAGTTCCCTAGTGTTTCTTGAAACTAAGATAATGGGATAACTACTTGGTATAAAATTTTCCTAATGGGTAGTAATGAGATGTGGTGTGCTTCATCTATGTGACCTAACCCTTTTGTTAATTAAAAACTTTTTGTAATCCTTAGAGTGACTTTTTTCTTTCTAAGACATATCCCTATGACCTTTGCATGCTTGAAAATGAAGAAATATGTATTTATTGACCTAATTGAGTGCTTCAAACTTGTATTAGGGACAAGTATCTATATGATGTGTAGCTAGATTAGGTAGATTTAAGAACCGTTTGAGTGATTTTAAAAATATATTTGTAATAATAACTTGTTAGAGTTCCAAATGAGTTATAAAGTGATAATGAACTGCTTATATATCCTTTTATGGGTGAAATATTCTAATAAGGATGACCTTAGGAAGATGAAATGATCAAAATAAGGATTTGAAATTGAAATCAAAGTTAGTTAATGTGAAGGGGCAGGACTGTATAGGTCAGCCAAGGTAGAACCACACATCCCAACCAATCCATACATTTTTGAATCGGAGAGAGAAATACCAAAAATGAAAGTTGTGTCATGAATATCAAAGGTTTAATGATGATTTGATTAAATAATATTCTCATAATTATTGATAGATAAACATGTAAGGATAAACAAGTTGTATTTCAGAGCTAGAGAGATGAGGAGATTATATTTTGAATGTGAGAATTTTTCTTAGCAAGGGAATATGGTCAAACATGGCATTGCATAAAGATAAGTTACTAGAGTTTAGTAACAACATTTCCCCCCCACTAAGCATGTAATTGAAATTTGTATGATTAAAGGAAAATATTTGAGTGTGCATACACATTTTTTATTATCTCAAAATTACTTCTTGATGCGTTGGTCTTGGCATGCTCCATGATGAAACCTGCAACATAGATTGTAGTCAATTTTTATGATATAAAAAATTAACTCAAAAATATATATAATGCTTGTTACTTTTAATATTGTAAAAAGTACGCAAATGAGATGAAAAACATGGAAGGAATACTCTTTTTAATTTTGTGGAGGAGGATCTCCCATTGTTCTTTTGCTTAGAGACTTATAATTTTTCTATGTATATATAGGAGGATTGGGGGTGATTAATCCCCAATGTTATGCAAAAGGAGATAGTAGAGGAGAGGAGCCATGTTTTCCTAAATTTAAATTTTCTATAGAGAGGAAGGATTTAGACTACGAAGAACCCATGTGCCTCAACACCTTCCCTATTTGATATTTTTTGTGAGAGAGGAGGAAAAAATTGTCTATGAATCCTTCAATTTTGCTTTAATGCTTTCCAAACTTGGGAATCTCATGAGATAAGAGGAAAAAGAAATCTACAAAGACTTCAGTTTTTATTTGGTACATTTTAATAAACCCACATACCACACCATTGCAGATGGATCTAGGCCCAATTTATTGTAACTTGAAAAATTGGACCTTAGAAGGTTTGTATATTTTCATGGCCCCATAAGGTGCTACTGTGATTGAAATGATCATATAGAATTTTGAAACTTCAAAGAAAAGAGGAGGTCCATTCCTCCAAACACTATTTTGTAACAAAATATATATAGTGTCATATAAAAGGAATGAAGAAATCATGCCCCTTGTAACTTGCTTTGAATTATGTATAATATGAAAATTATGTAAATAGTTAATTGAACATGTAGAAATTGAAAATATAGAGAAGATTCCCCTTGTCTAGGAATCTAGATCATGGTCAAGATCATACCACGGTCCTGAATGTAGTGCATGATTTTGAACTTGTTTAAATTCTACCACATATCAATATCTATGAAATTTCTCGAGGATACGTCCTTATATTACGTAACTTATCTATAACTTGAGAAATAACCAGATGAATTCCCCCCATTTGACATGCATGTGATAAATCATTTGAGTGTATGGCTAAAAATATGATATGTGTACCCATATATAATATGTATGCTAATTTGCCTAGAATCACATAGAAGGCTCAACTAGTAGCCACATTTATGAACCTGTACCCACAAAAGGGATTGTGTATGCTGAAAATCATGACATAGAGAAAAAGAAACATGTAAAAAATAAGAATAAATGTGTAAATTAACCAGTAACAATAGGGAAAAGTAGTAATTATGTCCTACCCCATATGAGAACAAGTCTAGAAACAACATAGTAAAGATGTCAGAAGCCATAATAGAGATTAAAAAAATTTTAATCATGTATGCCAGAATCCATAGTAAAAAATAGTAATGTAAGCATCAAAGTATAATCCAAGGTTACATAAGCTAGCAATATAAACACCAGTGTATAATTAAGTAAGGCATGACATTTAGAATATATAGGCATAAAGACATAAAAATGGGATGATGCAGGAGTATCAAATCTATCTTTGTAAATATATCAAGATGACATCAATTTTGGATTGTAGGTGTGGTTGTAGGTCTTAGGGGCTCATTTAAGTCATTTTGAGGTGTTAGTTGGTATCTAGGCTCTTCAAAATTAAAATGAGGTATTTCCCTCAAAATGTAAAAATTGAATTTTGGAGCCATTTTTGGCTTGTACTTGGCAGTGTAATGAGTTCTTAGAGACAATAAAATATATACGGGTGAAATAAAGAATTGTATGGGGGTCTTAGGTCTTCTCTAGGCTCATGAGTCATACTAAATTCTAGAGAAGGCCATAACTTAAGACATTTATGTAAGAAAACCTCTTATGGGTGAACTCATGTCCATGAACTATGATTGTAACTAACATGAAGACCCATGAACCATGGTTAAGGACTAATTAGGAGGATATTAAAGGAAAAATTTAAATTCCTTTGTTCATTCTTCCAGGGTATGAATCAAGTTTTAAAGTTTCAAGAATATATATGAAGTAGAAAAATCAATTTTAATACTTCTTGATTGATTTTTAGTACTTGTTACTGTGCATAATATATACTTTTGGTCTAAGAGTTGGGTTACAAAGATCTTGGAACTTGGATATTAGCATTGTGTATACATATGTTTGATAGTCCTTGTATTTTGCATGGTTGGCCTTTAGTGTGATCTTGTATTATGGAACTCTTTAGACACATGAGATATTGTAGGGTTATGTGTGAATAACAAACTAGAAATCAATAGTATATGTCTAGGAGAAGAGACCCATAAGCTTGCTGGAGTTTGGTTAAGGCTTGTGCATGTAATGTAACTATGACTGAGAGGAAGAGTTGTGATGGAACTTCAAAGTATGTCTTTACGTGCTTCTATTTATTATTTAGTAGTGCAAGGTAAAGGAGACAATATAACTTTGTGACAATGTGATGATCCTAGCAATTGAGAAAAAAATGTGTGAAGAAAGGACAATATATGCCCTTAACAATTGTTAAGAATGGAATATATGTGTTTTCTCCTTTCCTTATTAAGTGAATCACTCTTGAGCATCCTATAACAAAGTTTTACTCATAGTTAGAGATATAAGAAAATATTTGAGTTTGAGAGCATTTTGTGATCAAGGAGGTATGGCCAAGTTGGACTCATGCATGAAAATCTATTGAAAACATAAATCTATGCCACTTATTGCCATGAAACATACAACCCCTACTATAATGGATACCCTGTCTAGGAGAATTGTAGTATATTGATAAATATTGCAAGAAGGATTTAGTGGGTGCATCATCTAGAAAGAAGGAAATTGGATGTTTATGATTTTTTTCCACCTTATCATAATCTATCTCTAGTAGATAAATCACGAGGGTTTGGTGTTGAGAGCTGTAGGCATTGGAAAATCATGTTTCTTCATAAAAGAAAAGGGGAAAATGAAAATAATCTCAAAATTTGAGGGAATGTCATAGTCTATTGTGAAAATCATCATGATGATATTGATAGGAAAATTCTTAGGTTTGATTTGTATCCTTTTAATCGATATCTTATTCAACTTATTATGGATATTTCCCTTCTTGAGCCATATGAGCCTTCCATTAGGAGCTAGCTAGGGCTTAAGGGTTAATGACTTATTTTAAGGAGTTTTAGTCTAAATTTTAAAAATAATTATGCTAATGTGATCCTTCAAGAGATAAAGGAAGTAATTTGTTTTTTGAGTGAAACTTCAAGTTATAGATGACAATATATCCATACACTGAACATGCACAATCAAGACCTAATTGAGAGGGAAACCTTATAAAGGAGGTGAGTGATAGTTAGAGAATCCAAACTTGAAACTTGGGAGATTGAAAGAATGGCTTAATGGGTAATTTAGATTGCATTTATTTCACTTTGGAATAAAGAGACAATGAAGATAATCCTAACACTATAGTAAGACATACCTAATTTGGGTTTATTAAGCTTAGAAGATAAAGTAGAAAAGAAAGAACATATGCAAGGTTTGGGGTATGATATTTTGCAAGCACATTGGGTATGATAAAGGATGACCAAAAAAGTTTATATAAACTTTTAAGTAGTTCTAGATACCCATATACCTAGTTTTTACAAGAATACCTTGTCTTAAGGACATATAGAGACTGATCTTGACAAGGAAGAGGAGTTTGATGTTTTGGGTGGTTCTGAGTCCATTATAGGTTGGATCCAAGGTTTTTTAGGTGTATGAATAGTATAAAAGGAAGTATAGGCACTGAAGTGGACTAAGAGAAAAAAAAATACATGCTTGGTCTAAAGGTTAACAAAGAGGAGTATAGGGCAGTCTGAGCTTAAACAAGTTTGACCTTTTTCTTTGCTCATGAACCATGTATGAAGGTAAATCAACCTTGGAGTAGTGATTGTAGGGTATAATAGTGAAGGTACCTTACATGTTGTCATTTTTCAACTTTGCAAGTTTATCCTTATTTGTCTTGTGAAGGATCCTCAACTTGCAGAGGTGAAGTGTAGTGAAGATTATTAACTTTTGAAAAGGTGTATACATGTATGTTTTGTTGATTACTGTATTAAATTTAATCTATTGTATATATGAATTTTAGTGTTTGATCTACACCATTTGGTATCAAAGCTTGAATTTTATTATGATTTGGTTTGAGATTGAATGAATGATTATTGAGTGTTATGTGAGTGTGTGTATAGTGAAAGTGATAGGACGATGAGTGAAGAGAGGAGTGTGTAACCATTATGTGACCATGGTTATAAGATGCCACCATGGATGAAGAAGTCAATAGTAGAGAGAGAGAGAGAGAGAGAGAGAGAGAGAGAGAGAGAGAGAGAGAGAGAGAGAGAGAGAGAGAGAGAGAGAGAGAGAGAGAAGAAGTTAGGATAAAGCAAGTGTAAGAGAGGATAAGGCAACAAGAAAATATTAGAAGAATAATAAGGATGATGGAAACAAATAAAACATGCAGAGGAAGAGAGTTAAAGGATATTAAACCTCATGAATCAAACTTGATAAACAATGAAGAGGGACAAGAATGAACAACAGAGGTGATACAGAGATTGATAGAGCTAATGAGGTACACGAAGAGAGATTAAGAAGATAGAGAGATGAAAAGGAAAGAATAAAGGAGGAAGAAAAGAGATATGTGGTTTCAGCAAGACATTACAAAGTTGAATCAAGAGGTGGAACAACTGATGGTGCTCATAGAAAGAGAGATAAAAAATTACAAGAGACAAGATTAGTGCTAAGAAAGAAATCCAAATGCCCAGTTAAATTACTTGTGGAAAAAAACAAAGAAAATAGCTAAGAATGTTGATAAAGTAAGAGGAAGGAAGACAAAAGAAGATGAAAAAGAGGATGACTAAGAAAGAAAGAGAGGATGAATAAGCAAGAAAGAGAGAAGGTTGAGGAAATGGTATTGGTAGAGAATAAGAGTGAGAATGATGAGATAATAGAGGAATTTTTGGCTTCTCTTGAGGTGGATGATTATGATGGAAGTAGTTGGTATGCAAATATGGAAGAAACTGAGTTCAAAAAAGAACAAAATGAAGTGATGTCAAGAAAAGAGGAACATGAAGGGGCAGCCATATTATGAATAAAACTTAGCTTAATTCATCATTAGTTGATATTTGAATAAATGTAATAAGTTAAAGTATTTAATTTAAATACTTTAAACTTATGTCAATAGTTATTAGTTATCCTTAGTTAATTAAATAAGTGATAGTGTTCTCATCCCTATGTTTTTGGGATCATGTTCTATCTTGCATATTTTGTTTCCGGATGATTTCCATGAGAGGAAATAGGGGTAGTTAGGGACAATATGCTATTCCTGCATATTTTCTTAGATTAGGTGATTTGTTTCCATATATTGTGGATGAGATAGAAGCTGTCCAATATCTATAAATATTTCAGCTCTCTCATTTATTTGTAATGCTTTATTTTGATAATAATAAAATACATAAGTACTGTCTTGTTTCTGTGTAAAGATTTTGTGTCAAATATTCTTTTCAAGTATTCATTGTCAAGATTTATTTCATTGTCAAGATTTGGTATTAGAGAAGTATTCTGATCTAGGGAGAGTGTAGGAATTTTTAGGGAAGTTTAAGGAGATCTGGGAAAATTATTTAGCATGGAAAACAAAATCTTTTGCACAACTTGATTTTAAAAATATATGGTCCGTTATTTCTGGTACATTAATTAGATCTATGAAAGATGTTACACAACAAGCTACATTTGATCTTGCAAATCAAAAATCAAAGTTAATAATCTAGTTTAGTGTTTAAGATGAGGTACAACCTCATATTCGTGAGGCCACAACAAAAAGATAATCTTGGGACAAATTGAAAACAATATATAAGTCAAAAAATAAGAACACAATACTTCATCTCCAGAGTCAACTATTAAACTTAAATATGCAACCAATTGAGAAAGTTGAAATGTTTTTTAGAAGAGTGACAAATTTGTGTGCATCCCTTCAAGCTTTGGAAGAAGAAGTAACTGACACATCACTCATGCCTATAGTTTTGAGAGATCTTCCTCCTTCTTATAGGATTTTTGTGACCACGTTAAACATAACTGGTCAAATAATAACTTTTGAAGAGCTAATGAATATGTTATAGCAAGAGGAAGTTCTTCACTCAACTAGTGAAACTGAAGAGAAGACACTTACTTTTAATCAAAAAGGCAAAAAACGTGCTAAGTCTAATAAATATCCTTAGAAGAAAGGTAATACTCAACAAAGCAAAAAGAACCAACAAAAATGTCTTATTTGTGGTAAAAAAGGACACGAGTTAAAGAATTGTTGGTACAACACATTCCAACAAGGATCATCAAGTGGTAAAAATATTAATTACCAAAAAACAAAATCTAGCCAACAACAAAGTAAATAGGGACAAAATAATAAAAAGTGGAAGAAGAAACCAACTTAACATGGAAATGTAGCCGAACAGGAAGATCAATTTGATTATGATGACTTCCTATATTCTGCACAGTCAAATGAAGTATCCACTTCTACAAAAATCAAATTTGGTATGTTGACTCAGGTGCAACTTGACACATGAAGAGAAAGAAAGAGTGGTTCTTCACAATGAGTAAAACACCCACCAACAATCATGTCTCTTTGGGTGATGATACATCATATAGCATTGAAGGAATTGGTTCCATTTCACTACCACTTAGGCATCATAATTACAATATTACAGATGTTATTTATGTGCCTAGTTTAACAAAAAATCTGTTATCCGTGAGTCAATTATTAGATCACAATTTCAAAATTGACTTTGATTGTAAAGGCAGTAAAAATATGTTCCTAATTTGAGATAAGTCACGAAGCTCAAAAATTGTTGCAAAAGCTTCGAATGTGGGAAGAATGTTTCAGTTGGATTTTTTTCAATGAAATGATAAAAACTTGTAGCCAAGGATACATCATCAACTCAACTATGGCATCGAAGACTTGGACATGTTAGTTTTGACTATCTTAACACACTTCATCGATACAACATGGTTAGGGGTTTGCCACTTATAAAAAAGGGTACAGATAAATGTCAACATTATTTGGCAGGAAATCAACATAGAGCACCATTCAAACATATTAAATTCCGGCCTAAGGAAAAACTTGAGTTGGTGCATACCAATCTGTGTAGACCAATGAGACCTAGCCACTATGGGTTTAAATATTTCATGCTCTTTGTTGATGAATTTTCAAGAAAAATGTGGATATAATGTCTTGCTACAAAATACCAAGCTTTTGAAACTTTCAAGAAGTTAAAATCCCTTGTTGAAATAGAGTCTAGTAGGAAAATTAAAAAACTCCACTCAAATTGAGGCAGAGAATACACTAGTAATGAGCTCAATGTTTTTTTGAAAACACATGGAATTTGTTGTCAAATAGCTCCTCCTCACACACCGTAACAAAATAGTGTTGTTGAAAGGTGAAATCATACTATCATGGATATGGTGCAATGTATGATTGATGATGCAAGTTTATCAAAAACATTTTGGGCTGAAGCAGCTAAAACGACAGTCTATTTACTAAATAGAGTTCCCTCTACATCTCTTGATGGATTAACACCTCAAGAAGCATGGTCAGGGCATAATCCATCTATTTCACACCTTATATTTTTCAGATGTAAAGCAAGTATGCACATTAAAAAGAAACAAAGAACTAAGCTAAATATGAAATCAGAAAAACTTATCTTCTTGGGATACAATGATGAAGAACTTGGTTATAGACTTATGGATCCAAGAACAAGAAGGGTATACACTAGTTGGGATGTTGAGTTCTTTGAGAAGAAATAAGAAAATACTCCTTCCATACACTCAAATGATGAAAAAAATCATCCCTACAGTGAAAGTAGAGGATTATAATCACTTTGATGATGATAGTGATGATGGGGAAGATGGTGAAATTCAACCTCCCATAGGAACAACAAAAATTATGCGTAAATGATATAAAAATATGATGAGAGATGAAAAATTGGATAGTTTCCCCAACACATCTACCACTGGAATGAGGAATCACAGTATGGATTGAAATGATGTCAATTTGGCCTTAATGGGTAAAGTTTTTGAAACTACCGAGCAATCCAAAGTTTCAGAAAGCCCTACAGTCTAACCCTTGGAAAGATGATATGGATGCAAGATATAAGTCACTTATGAAAAATAATACATGGCAACTTACAGATCTTCCACCAGGGAAAAAGCCGATTGGATGCAAATGGATCTTCAAAATGAAGTACAAAGCAAATGGAAAAATTGATAAACATAAGGCTAGACTAGTTGCTAAGGGATATGCTAAAAAATAAGGCATTGATTATGAGGATACTTTTGCTTCCACAACTAAGATAAAAAATTTCAGGTAATATTTACTCTAGCTTCACAATTTGGGTGGAAAATACACCAAATTGATGTGAAAAGTGCCTTTCTTAATGGTGATTTATAGGAAGAAGTTTACATGACTCAACCAAGAAGGTTTTGTCATACCAGGAAAAGAGGAAAAAGGTATGTAAACTCATAAAATACCTATATGGTCTAACGAAGTCTCCCAGGGCATGGTACATAAAAATCGACGAGCATGTCATTCAACATGGATTAAACAAGAGTCCATATAATCCTAATCTCTATCTCAAAATGCAAGAGGGGGAGATAGTGATCATAGTAGTATATGTCTATGATCTAGTCATCACTAGAGGATCTATGAGGATGATTTATTCAACAAAGAAATATCTAACATGATCATTCGACATGAACCAAATCTCAGGCTTCTACATTATTGTCTTAGACTTGAAGTTTGGCAAAGAGAAAATCACCATCTTTGTGTCATAATTGAAATACGCAAGATAATGCTTGAGAAATTCAATATGGTGAATTTTAATCCAGTTTTCCACACCTATGGAGACAAGACTTCAACTATATAGAACAAATCCATGACCACAAGTAAATGAAAACTCTTTATCGGTAGTTGACTGGGAGTCTCATCTACTTGACTTACACTAGGCCGGATATTAGCTATGCAATCAACTATCTTTCACAGTTCATGCAAGAACCAAGGGTTTCTCACTAGAAAGAAAAAAAGTGGATACTAAGGTACATCAGAGGAACTATGGACTATGGCCTAGAATACAAGAAGAATAATGAATTCTTCTTGATAGGATATTCAGATTCAGATCATGAACGAAACATAAATGATAGGAAATCCAATTCAGGATTTGTATTCTTTTTGGGGTCTGGACTGATATCATGGGGGAGTAAGATGAAAAATTGTGTTTCAAGATCCTCCATAGAATTAAAATATCATGTAGGAAATCGGAGTTGTCTATGAAGCGATATGGCTCTGACGTATACTTGAAGGATTGGGAATACCACATAAAGATCAAACTATCATACATGTTGATAACGAAGGAGTATTAAAACTTGTTCAGAATCCAATTTTTCATGAGAACACTAGGCACATTGAGATGTAGGTACATTTCATTTGCAAACATGTCCAGAACAATAACATCCAACTCTAATATTGCCCAACTGATATGTAACATGTAGATGTCTTCACAAACTCACTTGCTCAAGGTAAATTTGAGGGTTTTAGAGAATTTCTCTCTTGTTCACTTGAGACCATGCTGAATTAAGGGGGGCAGTGTTAAGAATAAAACTTAGCTTAATTCATCATTATTTGATATTTGAATAAACGTAATAAGTTAAAGTATTTAATTTAAATACTTTAAACTTATGTCAATAGGTATTAGTTATCCTTAATTGTTAGTTAACTAAGTGATAGTGTTCTCATCCCTATGTTCATGGGATCATGTTATATCTTGCATATTTTGCTGCTGGATGATTTCCATGAGGGACAATAGGGGCAGTTAGGGGCAATATGTTATTCCTACATATTTTCATAGATTAGGTGATTTGTTTCCATGTATTGTGGATGAGATATAAATTGTCCAATATCTATAAATATTACATCTCTCTCATTTGTTTGTAATGCTTGATTTTGATATTAATAAAATACACAAGCATCGTTTTGTTTCTGTGTAAAGCTTCTATGTCAAATATTCTTTTCAAGTATTCATTGTCAATATTTATTTAATAATATTTATTTCATTGTCAAGAAGACAAGCCTAAAAATTGTGAATCTTACATTGTGTGTGAGTTTGTGTTTACAAGTGTGGAAAGTAAACAAGAAAGTGTATTTTTTATGATATTTGGGAGCAATTGCAAGAATATATATCATCCTTAGAGAATGCTTTATACAAAGAGGAACCATTTGGAGGGGAGATGGAAATCAGTTTTAGGATAGAGAAAGAGCAACAACAACAAGAGTGAGAGGGAGATGTGAAGAATAAAGAAAAAGAAGCCTATGAAGTACCATACTATTATCAAAATAACTCTCCTAGTTATTTGAATAACTTATATTTTCATTGTGAATTTGATGTTTAACATTTCAGGTTGCACGCACTCAAGAATATTATTTTAACACCTTGGCACAGTTGTAGTTCCTCTACGTTCCATTGCGCACCTTCTTGCTCCCCTTTACATTCTTCTATCTCCTCCATTTTCCCTTCCCGTGCACCTCACACTTACTTTTATCAGCTAAGTCCTTGGACCTTTGTGTGCGACGCCCATTACCTTGTAATAGTTGTGCCTTAACCATATGTTCTTTGCTCACTAGTTTTCCTTGTCTCCCCATGGGCACAACACATGCCCTTCTTCACCTCTTTCTTCCACTTCTTCCTTGCACCCACATTCAGCACAATCACCTTCTTTCTATTCATCTCAGAACACCTCCAAGGTAAGATTGGCCATTGAAAATTCCAAGAGCCTGCGGAAGATTCCACGTGTCAACCTGATGCTCCTTTAAAGGAAAAATCATGAGTGGGCTTCTAAATGAGCGTGGAGCCTCCACGTGTCCGATTTCATAAAAGGACAGGATCGGGGTTAAAGATTTAAAGCATTAAGACAAGCTATCGTAGGGTGCCAAGTGTCAACATGACGCTAATTCAAGAGAAAAATTGGGGAAGGGTTTCCAAACAAGTGCCAAGCTGCCAAGTGTCCCCGGTCAGATATATGACCATGCTGAGAAAAAGACTTAGCCAAAACATGAAGAAACTAAGTGAACCATGGAAGCAGCCATGTGTCAGCCCGACGCAAATTCAAAAAAGGCTGCCCTCAGACATACGCTATCCTTCCATGTGTCCGGTTTCAAAAGGGCGCCCATTTTGGTGGTTGGTTCCCGCCATTTTGTACGAACCTGATTCAAATTTCAAATGAGCATATCTTTTGGCTTAGTGGTCCAAATCAAAAAAATTAGGCACCATTAGAAATATCTCGGCCTCATCTATGCCATGGAGATCTGAAACTTTAATTTTGGAGAGGTTAGGTGGGAAAAAAATGAAGAAATGTATTCGTGGTATTAATACAGGATCTATTTGCCCTCAAAAACCAGAACGGATTTTATATGATCCACCATTCATCCTCCTTCTAGGTTCCAAACAAGCAATTGATGAAGACACGATAGATTTGGGGTGTATTTTCAGGAGGCATTAACGATGGTGGTTCAGCTTCGAATTAGTTTTCCCGCTTCTCTCTCTCCTTCTTCCCTCTATGCTGAATCTACAAAGGAAGGGTCTAGGCTCATTGTAAAGGGTGGTTAGACACTTTGGATCCTTACGCATGTTGCTAAGGACTCCATATATTTCTATATTTTGAGTTACAGACCTCCTTGTTTGGCTCTTGCATGTGGATATTGGCTTCCTTATCATTGTAATAGTTCTGTGCATTTTTGGAAGTAATATAAGCATCATTTTGTGACTATTATTTTTCCTAACATGTTTACATTCCTTCTTCTTGCCTCTTCTCTTGCATTTTGTATTGTTGTGCTATTTCAAGTCCCCTACAGTTCCATACTTGGTTGTGTTCCACGAGAATGATATGGTGAATGCGTATTTTGCTGTGCTACTCATGCCTAGCCTCCTTTCATGTATTCCCTATTATTCTCACTCAGAAAAAATAGTGTTCACCCCTCTTTTCTGGTGATATCACCTTTTAGTGTAGTTTACTTCATGTTATCCTTCTTTCCTTGGTGCCTTGGAATTCTTAGCTTAGTTTCCCCTTTCATCACAAGGAGTAACAGTAACAATAGAAATAGATAGAGGAACCGGCCTTCTCTAGAGATCCATCCCAAGCTTGCAAGGTACCACAACTTGGGAATGGTTTCATTATGGTCTCAAACACCTCGACCCTTTTGAGATTTTAGACGTGGGTGCACATTTGAGGAACCAACAGTTTCTGGCACGCTGGGTGGGAGCAGCATTGAAAGCTCAAATTTCATATCTCTAAGTTCTGGTGTGTGAACTTAGTGTTTCAACCTTTGAAGAGGCTCATTTCAAACAAATATGGTGACTCCTAATATTTAAGATATCTATTTTGGTAGTCCTGAGTGCCTTTCATGAGAAGAGTGCACACAAGAAGAAGTGCAACAACTGAAGATTCTTATGAATACCTCTAGTTATCCCTGAGAAGAGTTCATTCCAAAAATCCCATATGTGCATCTCTATCTCTAGAATGCTGTGCCCATTCAACTCCTCCAGAAAATAGACAACCTATGTGCGCTACAATGGCACATCAATCACCCACTCCATTAATAAAATTTGCAAACTTTTCTGGAGGGAGTCCCTTAGTCTTAGCCATGCAACATGATATGTTGAATGGCGTGATCAAGAGTTTTCCTTACTTTACTGGTGAGAATCAAGTCATCCCTTAGGAGCATATCCAGGATGTGGAAAATGTGTGTTCACTCTATCTGATCACACATGATGATGTAGCACTCAGGTTACTTGTAGCCTCTTTCAAAGTTAAATCAATTCAATGGTACTGAGGCTTGAGACTTGGATCTATCACCACCTGGGATGAACTGGGAATAGCTCTATGTAATTATTTTGAAGAAAAGTTAGATCACCTATCTTTGGTGGAGCAACTGACAACAACAAGGAGTGTGCCCAATGAGCATATGATTGATTTCAACATCGTATTTCAGAAGACTTGGGATATAATCCCTCTTGTGGTAATACTGACAACCCAACATGCTTTCCTTTATTATATGAAGGTGCTCAACAACAATATTTGAGTTATGATACAATCTATCGGAGGTAGAACCTTTCCAGCTGCTTATATTATTGCAGTAAGGGTAGAAAATAGTCTTATTCAGGTGGAAAATTAGCTCCCAAACTACCTATGCCCTTGTTCCCAGATATGTCGCAAGCACCCTAGCCTTCTATAGCCTCTATTTCTACTCTTGAGGATAGTGCACAATCAGCTGCCTCAACATCCTATTCTCCATAAATGGAAAAGGAAAATGAATAAATGAACACCATGATTAGAAATTTGTCAAACAAAGTCATATCGTTGGAAAAGCAACAGGCACAAGCTTATAGAGGCAATTCCAATCAGGCGCATGTGGCCAAGGGAATCCACCTTGGAGGAATCAATATAGAAATCAAAGATATGCACCCAACCATCAGAATGCTAGGTGGAATCTTAATGCACATCTTCCCTTGCAAGTTTTCCCTCCCACACCTTCTCTCCCAGCACCCAGTGCGAGCCAGGTGCTTGTTTTGGTTTAGAACAATTTGGTACAACAGTCAGAATGGTGCTTCCCTTGCAAAATGCCTCATAGTTAATATCATTGTGCTAATGCTGTGTGCACCCAAGCCTTCATGATTTAGAATGCTTCATCCTATGAACCCTCAACAAGCGCCCATGAAGCAAATAATCCAAAAAGACCAGAAGATCCTCTAGAAACCAATTTGATGTTATTTGGTGTGGAGAACTTCTATGAAATCAACCAAGTTGTAGAAGATACAAGAATACCGCGTGCCCAAGTTGCAGACAACACAAGATATAAGAAAATAATATTAGAGTCAGGAGTGCAGGTCACAATCCTAGAAATACAAGTAGATCTTTAGAAGAAAAAAGAATCATACAATACCTCTTACAACAAAATCGTTCAAATCCCTATGCAGGAGGTCTTGTGTAAATCTCTTTCTAAAGCAGCACGTGCCTATCCTTTAGTAAGCCAAGCCTCTGTGCTAGCTAAAATTTAGGCTTCCGCACCTAAAAAGTCAAGAAGGGATGTTGTTCCCTGAATGCACAAGGTGTGGCAGCTTTCATTCAACATTGTTGACCAGAAGAAGAAAACAAACATAAACGTCACAATGTGGGATGCCTTGACCATTCCATCTCAGCGGGATCTGTTACATGAAGCTCTGGCATAACTTCCACACACTAACCTGATTATGCAAAAGCCACACGCTTCTATCAAAATATTCCAAGAAGAGGAGAAACAAGTAAATAAATTTTCTAAAAACCCACCTTCTATAGGTCTTTGATTATAGGTAAACACCTAGTGCATAACTGCTTGATTGACTCAGGTGCTAGTACTTATTGTTATGCCTAAGAAGATAGTTGATGTCTTAGGTCTAAAATATAACCCTTTGTATATAGGAGTCCTACAACTTGATGGCTCAGTTGTAACCACCTTAGGAGTCATCAAGGATCTTGAGTTAACCCTCCATGCATGTCCAAGCCTGACAATTACTCAAGATGTGTCAATTATTGACATGCTTCCTTTGTTTTCCCTATGTCTATCAAGAGAATTTAATACTAAATTGGGTGGTTACATGTCTTCTTGAGCCTATATTTTCTTATCATGTAGAGCCATATGTCCCATTCCCTCTCCAAGCCAATTGTCTTATCTAAGAAGAACAAGTTTCAGTTCCTAAAGAGCAGTCTCTTCCACCATCTGTTCCAGACCTAATGCTTGATAAATGGGTGGAAAGGTATCAAAAATTTGATCCCTATGCTGAAGAACTGGAAGCCTATGAAACTAGGCTTGGTACTTATTGCATTCTAGAAGAAGACGTTATGCTTCCACACGCGCTCATGAAATAAAAAGTTCAAACTGGTCTATGGAAGTTATATTTTGATGGATGCAGAAGCAGAAGCGGTGCACGAGAAGGAGTGGTTCTCATTTCCCCTGAAGATGAGAAATTTGTCTTCGCGTATAGGTTACAGTTTACATTCTCTAACAATGTGGTAGAATATTAAGCGCTAGTGCATGTCTTGCTCATTACTGAGAAGAAGAAAATTAAGGTGTTGCAGATCTTTGGGGACACATAATTGGTCATCCACCGGGTCACCAACAATATCCAGACAAAGAATAAGCTTCTTAAAGCTTATAAACATAGAATTTGGGACTTACTTGAGAGATTTGATGCCCTTAATCTACAGGTAATCACGCACATAATGAACAAATAGGCCGACCAAATGGACGCACTCGGTTCACAGTTTTCTCTTGCTGAGGAATTTGTCAAAGGAAACACTTAGTACATTAAGATGGTGATCAGACCATCCATTCTAGACAATAACACCATTTGGAAAGTGTTTGACAGTGATGTGAAGATCATCCAGTTTATTTAGAATGATGTTGAATTTTCATGAAGTATGCAAGCTAACCTCCATGTCAGTTATGGTGACCAAGTAATACAACTGAAGAAAAATAAGTTGCCTAAAGGGTTGGTCACCTTAGAGAAAATGTTCAGCACTGATGATGAGTTAAAAGGTGAAGAAAGATACATGCGTGTTGTGCAAGAATATTTCTCTTCCATTACTATTGCGCATGGAAAGGAGATGCTTCTCAACAGTTTTCGTGCACATGAAGAAAAATTGGCCTTCATCTCTCTCTATCAAAAATACAGTGACATTTTATCATGGGATTATGATGAGCTCAAAGGTTTTGATCCAAGTGTTGCTCAACACTCTATTGACCTTGATCCTGGTATCAAGCATGTCAGACGAAAGCAGCAGCTAGTCAATCCAAATATAGAGCCCCTCATGAGAAAGGAACTATCAAAACTCATTGAGGCAAAAATTATCTTTCCTATCAAATACTCTACCTGGGTTGCAAATCTGGTTCCAGTACATAAGAAGAATGGTGAAATTAGAATTTGTGTTGATTTCATAGATTTGAATAAGGCATCTCTTAAGGATCATTATCCTTTACCTTCAATGGAGTAGATTCTATAGACTTTGGTTGACGTGCAAAGGTTCTCCATGCTAGATGGGTATTTGGGTTTAAACCAGATCCTGGTCAAGGAAGGGTATCAATTCAAAATAGTATTTACAACCAAGTGGGGAACATATGCATACCAGAAAATGCCCTTTAGTATGTCAGATGTGGGCGCAATGTTTTAGCGTGCCATGGATATTGCCTTCAAAGGTTACATTAATGAGTTCATCTTGGTTTACTTGAATGATATAACTGTCATCTCAAAACAAGGAGCGGATCACATGGCGCACTTGGAAAAGGTCTTTGAGAGATGCAGGGAATTGGGGGTATCTCTTAACCCCAAGAAGTGAAATTTTGTGGTGGATTAGAGCAAGCTCTTGGGCCATGTGGTTTCAAAATATGGTATCGCGATTGATCCTGAGTGCATTTTAGCCATCCTAGCCCTTTCCTTGTCAGCGCACAAAAAGGCCTTACAATCCTTCCTTGGAAAGATTAACTTTGTTAGGAGTTTTATCCCTAACTTTGTGGGACTGGTTTGGCCCATCAACTTCATGCTCAAAAAGGACATAGCCTTCAGATGGAAAGCAGAAGGAACAGAAAGCTTCAAAAAAATAAAAAAAGAGATTGCTTGTGTGCCAACACTCATGAATCCATATTACTCAAAGGATTTTATCCTTTATGCTTATGGTGCTGATGCAAGCATTGCTTTTGTCCTAACATAGGAAAATGAAGAAGGGATGAAACAACCAGTGGCCTTCTTTAGCCAGACACTGAAGGATTATGAATTGAAATACAGTCACACAAAGAAGCAGGTCTTCGCCATCATGCACGCACTCAAGAAATTTGAGAGCATGCTCACCACAAATCATATCAAGGTGTTAGTCTCCCACTCATCTATCAGAGACTTCATCATGGGAGCAGAAATCAGTGGGAAGAGAACACGGTGGGTGAAAAAAATAATGGAATATGATGTGACTATTAAGGCCACAAAGCTGGTAAGAGGCAGTGCATTCTACAAGCAGATTGCTGAGGATACACATAGTGAACCTAAGGCTTCATTATTTCTGGATGAATAACTCCTGCATGTAGAACATGAACAAAATATAGACCCCGGCGTGCATGAGTGGATAAAAGACATGATCAAATTCCTTTCTGAGGGCCCGTACCCTCCTGGTTTGAATAAAGCAAAGAGAAGGCATATAAGGTTACAATATATCCCTTATTTTTTTATTAATAGACTTCTCTTCAAAAGAAATCTAGATGTCATGTTGTTAAGATGTATCAATAGTGCGTAGACTGAGCAAGTTCTAGCAAAATTTCATGATGGATTCTCTGGTGGACACTTCTTTACCAAAATTAAAGAAATGAAGATCATAATGGTAGGTATCTTTTGGCCTACCCTATTTGTAGATGCACATAGGTGAGTCACACAATGTAAGGAGTGTGCTTTCTTTGCAGGAAATAAAAGATTAACCGTGCTTCCCCTCTGACCAATCCAAGTGGATTAGACTTTTTCACAATGGGATCTCGACTTCATAGGCATGATCAATCTGCCTTTAAGTATTGCACATAAATGAGTGCTGACAGTTACAGATTACTTCACCAGATGGAAAAAAGATGTCATGTTTAGGAATCAACTGAGGTAGTCATCCTTAACTTTCTTGAAGGTTTGGCATTCCTCAAACCATTATCTTTGATAATGCAAAGGCCTTCCTCGGTGCTAAAATCACTCATTGGGTTCTAAGTCTAGGAATTTACCTGAAAACCTCTTCCAACTATTACCCTAGGGGCAACGGTCTAGTAGAATCAACAAACAAGAACCTAATCATAATCATGAAGTGTACAATGAACATTAGCCAAAGACAGTGGCATACGATGGTCTTGCATGCAATCTAGGAAGATAGAATCATAGTAAAAAAAGGCAATAGGAACTTTGCCTTATAAGCTTGTCTATGGAAAGGAGGCTGCCCTTCCTTTGACACTAGAACTAAATTCATTGGTGCTTGCACAACAAATGGAATTTGAGGGCATGGATAAGAGAGAAATCAGGATGGCAGAGGTGGTTCATCTTGAAGAGCTCATAAACTATTCCATGATCAAGCTAGAATAATATCAGCAAGCAAAAAAGAAATGGTTTGACAGAAAGGCTAGGACTCAAGCTTTCAAAGTTGGGGACCTAGTTCAAAAATGGGACACTGACAGAGCTAATCCAGGGCACCATTCAAAGTTTGATGCACTTTGGAGTAATCCATACATCATTAAGTCCTACAAAGAAGCTAACTCTTTCTAGTTAACTTATTCGGATGGAAGCACTACAAATCCCAGTAAACGGGATCTATCTCAAACCCTTCCATTAGGTTTGTTGCATCATTTTGTATATATTAAGTAGTTTCAATTCCTTTGATCAATTCCTCTGATCAATTCCTCTGAGTAGTTTCAATTCCTCTATTTGTTTATACGTATTTATTTCCCCTCGCCTGCTTCCTATGTGCCCTCTTTTGTTACTTCCATAATGCAGAGCTTCTCTCAACAGTTGTGAGATTCAAAAAAAAGTGCAAATATGATTTTGAAGTGATCACAGGGGCATTCTCATGATTGAATAAGCCGAATCCATGCCCAACGGACTTCTAAGGCTATTGGTATCTTTATCTAGCAGGCAGATGGCCCCCGAAAGTCACCAAAACTGTTATCCAAATAACTCTCCTGGTTATCTAGATAACTTATATTTTCATCCTAACTCTGATGTTTCACATTTAAAGTCGCATAAACTCAAGTATATTATTTTAACACCTTGGCACAGTTACAGTTCCTCTGCATGCCCTTATGCGTCTTCCTGCTCCCCTTTGCATTCTTCTATCTCCTCCATTTTACCTTCCCACGTGCCTTGCACTTACTTCTATCAACTAAGTCCTTGGCCCTTCGCGCGCCGCATCCATTACCTTATAATAGTTGTGCCTTAACGATACGTTCTCTGCTCACCATTTTACCTCGTCTCATTGCGTGCATAACACGTGCCCCTCTTTTCCTCTTTCTTCCACTTCTTCCTTACGCCCACATTCAGTGCGTTCACCTTATTTCTAGTCATATCGACACACCTCCAAGGTAAGAGTAGCCATTGAAAATTCCAAGAGCTTGTGGAAGATTCCATGTGTCAACCCAATGCTTCTTCAACGAAAAAATCCTGAGCGAGCTTCTAAATGAGCGCGGGGCCTCCACACGTCTAGTTTCATAAAAGGAAAGGATCAAGGTTAAATAGTCAAATAATTGAGATAGGCCAGTAGAGGGTGCTAAGTGTCAGTATGATGATAATTCAAGAGAAAAATTGAGGAAGGGTTTCCAAACAAGCGCCAGGCCGCCGCATGTCCCTGGTCAGATATATGACCCTACCAAGAATAAGACTTAGCCAAAACATGAAGAAACTGAGTGAACCATAGAAGAAGCCACGTGTCAGCTCGACGCAACTTCAAAAATGAAATAAAAATGCTTCCCTCAGACATGTGCCAGCCATCCATGTGTCTGATTTCAAAAGGGCACCCATTTTGGTGGCTGGCTCCTGCCATTTTGTATGGATTCGATTCAAATTTCAAATGAGCATATATTTTGGCTCAGTGCTCAAAATATGAAAAATCTGGCACTGTTGGAAAGATCTTGGCCTCATCTATGCCATGGAGATCTGAAACTTTAATTTTGGAGAGGTTAGGTGGGGAAAAAATGAAGAAACATCTTTGTGCCATTAATACAGGATCTATTTGCCCCCAACAACCAGATCAGATTTGATCTAATCCACTATTCCTCCTCCGTCGAGGCACCAAAAAAACAATTGATGCAGACATGATAGATTTGGGGTGGATTTGTAGGAGGTATTAACAATGGTGGTTGAGCTTCGAATTAGTTTTCTTGGTTCTCTTTCTCCTTCTTCCCTTTATTCTTAATCTATAAAGGAAGGGTCAAGGCTCATTGTAAATGGTTGGACACTCTGGATCCTTACGCATGTTGCTAAGGACTTCATATATTTATGTATTTTGAGTTGCATACCTCCATGTTTGGCTCTTGCATGTGGATATCAGCCTCCTTATCATTGTAATAGTTCTATTCATTTTTGGAAGTAATAGAAGCATTGTTTTGTGACTATTCTTTATCCTAATGTGTTTGTATTCCTTCTCCTTACCTCTTTTCTTGCATTGTGTATTTTTGTGCTATTTTGAGTCCCCTACAGTTCCATACTTGGTTGTGTTCCACGAGAAAAATCTGGTGAATGCGTATTTTTCTATGCTACTCATGCCTAGCATCCTTTCACGTATTCCCTGTCATTCTCACTCAGAACAAATAGTGTTCACCCCTCTTTTCTGGTGCTATCACCTTTAAGTATAGTTTACTTCATGTTATCCTTTGTTTCTTTGTCCCTTGGCATTCTTAGCTTAGTTTCCCCTTTCAACACTAGGAGTAGCAGTAACAGTATAAATAGATAGAGGAATTGGCCTTCTCCGAAGATCCGTCCCAAGCTTGCAAGGTTCCACAACTTGGGGACGGTTCCATTATGGTCTCAAACACCTCAACCCTTTTGAGATCTGAGATGCGGGTGCACATTTGAGAAACCAACACATACCTCATTCATAAAGATGGAAAAAAACATGAAGACCATGCAAATATCAAGATAGAATAAATGTAGATAGAGGAAGCTGATGGTGAAGAATATATTAGAGCAAGAATAAAGACAACAAGAAATTGGAAGAAGAAGAAGAAAACCTAAGCTACAGAGTACAATATTTCCTACCCTTGGAGTATGATGCTATAAAATCAACTCCATCTTTATAAATTAATCAAGGTGACATATATTTTGTCTTACATGTGTCGTTATATGTCAAAGGGGTCCATTTAATTCATTTTGAGGTGTTAGTTGGTATCCAGGCTCTTCAAAATTCAAACGAGGTATTTCTCTCCAAAATGTAAAATTTGAATTTTGGAACCATTTTTGGCTTGTAGATGGTGTTGTAATGAGTTCTTGGAGGCAATAAACTATGAAAGGGTGAAATGAAGCACTGCATGGGGGTTTTAGGTCTTTTCTAGGCTCATGAGTCATACTAAATACTAGATAATGACATAACTTAAGACATTTATGTAAGAAAACATCTTATGGGTGAACTCATGTCCATGAAATATGATTGTAAATGACATAAAGACCCATGAACCATGGTTAAAGATTGGTTAGGAGGATATAAAAGGTCAAATGTAATTTTCTTTCTTCATTCTACCTGGGTATGAATCAAGTTGTAAAGTTTCAAGAAGAGATTTGAAGGAGAAAACTCAAGTTTGATAGTTCTTGATTGATTTTTAGTACTTTTTATTGTGTATAATAGATACTTCTGGTCTGAGAGTTTGGTTACGAAGATCTTGGAGCTTGGATGTGAGAATTGTGTATACATATGTTTGATAGTCCTTGTATTTTTCATGGTTGGCCTTCAGTGTGATCTTGTATTGAGGCACTATACTAACCCATGAGATATTGCAAGGTTTTATGTGAATAACCAACTAGAAATAAATAGTCTAAGTCTAGGAGAAGATACCCATAAGCTTGTTAAAGCTCTGTTTATGCTTGTGTATGTAATGTAATTATGAATGAAAATAAGAGTTGTGGTGAACCTTCAAATTAAGTCTTTGTGTGTTTCTTTTTCTTGTTTAGCAGTGCAAGTTATAGGAGATTGTATAACTTTGTGACAGTGTGATGAGCCTAGTATTTGAGAAAAAAATGTGTTAAGAAAGTAAAATATATGCCCTTGATAGTTGTTAAGAATGGAATATATGTGTTTTCTTCTTTTCTTGTTAAGTGAAGCACTCTTGATCATCCTATAATAGAGTATTACTCACAGTTAGAGATACAAAAAAAATTGACTTTGAGAGAATTCTGCGAGTAACGAGGTGTGGCCAAGTTGGACTTATGCATGTACTACTATCGACAACATAAATATCTACCTCTTATTAGCATGAAACATACAACCCCTACTATAGTGGATACTCTGTCTAGAATAACTGTAACAGATTGATAAAGCTTGCAAGAAGGATTTAGTGGGTGTATCATCTAGAAAGAAGGAGATTGGAGATTTTTGAGACTTTTCCACCTTGTCATAATCCATCTCAGGGAGATAAAGAACAAGGGTTTGCTGTTGGGAACCCTAGGCATTGTAAAACCTATTTCTTTATAAAAGAACAAGGGAAAATGCAAAGAATCCCAAGATTTGAGGGAATTTCATAGTCTACTGGCGAAATCATCTTTATAATATTGATAAGACAATGTTGATGTATGATTTGTAGCGTTTGAATTGATATCTTATTCAACTTATTATGAATCTTTCCCTTCCCAGACCATATGAAACCTTCCATTAGGAGCTAGATAGGGCTTGAGGACTAAGGACTTATTTCAAGTAGTTTTAGTTTGAAATTTAAAAAAACTAATGCTAAGGTGATAATTCAAGAGATTATATAGGAATTAATTTTTTATGAGTGAAAATGTCCATATAGTGACCATGCACAGTTAATACCTAATTGAGAGAGCAACCTTGCAAAGGAGGTGAGTGATAGTTAGAGAATCCAAACTTGAAACTTGGGAGAGTGAAAGAATGGCTTAATGGGTACTTTATATTGCATTTATATCACTTTGGAACTAAGAGACAATGAAGATAATCCTGACAGTATAGTCAGACAAACCTAATTTGGGATCATTAAGCTTACAAGATAAAAGTAGAAAAGAAGGAGCATATGCAAGGTTAGGGGTCTAAGATTTTACAAGCACATTGGGTATGATAAAGGATGACAAAAAAAGTTTATATAACCTTCTTAATAGTTCTAGAGACCCATATACCTGGTTGTTGCAATATTACCCTATTTTAAGGGCATAGAGAGACCAATCTTGACAAGGAAGAGGAGCTTGATGTTTTGGGTGGTTTTGAGTCCATTGTAGGTTGTATCTAATTTTTTTTAGGTGTATGAATATTATAAAAGGAATTAAGGGAACTGAAGTGGATTAAGGGAGTAATTGTTACATGTTTGGTCTAAAGGTTAACAAAGAGGAGTATAGGGAAGTTTGAGCCTAAACAATTAAGTTTGAATTTTTTCTTTGCTGATGAACCATGTATGAAGGTAAATCAACCTTGGAGCAAGGTCATTGATTACAGGGTATGATAGTTAAGGTACCTTACATGTTTTCATTTGTCAACTTTGCAATTTTATTTGTCTTAGGCTTATGAAGGATCCTCAAGTTGCAGAGGTGAAGTGTAGTGAAGGTTATTAAATTTTAAAAAGTTGTATACATGTATTTTTGTTGATTACTGTATTCAATTTCATTAGTTATGTATATGAATTTTAGTGTTTTATCTACAGCATGGGACATCAAAAATGTCACAAGAAAATTGTAGTAGAAGGCATAGCGTGTCATAGTTAGAGAAAAAAATGTACACACACAACATAGGCATGACACCACATACATGGAACACCCATGGTGTCACAAAAATATCAAGTCACTTAGGCCATATAAAAAATCATTGAATTGTAATCAAATAATATAATCAAGTGATTCCTTATAGTAAGAAATAAAGAAATGAATCTACATAACAAAGGTAACAACATATGAATCAAGTATAGAAAATAGTAATATAAAAAATAAATCTATACAGATAAGTTAGCACTACACAAGATACATATGTTACCGATATTAACTCAAATGATAGAGATGAGAACTATGTATAGAAGCAAACATGACGAGGAATGTGTAAAGAAACATAAAATTAAAGAAAAGTACTTGTATAGCACAAGGGTTAATCCAAGAAAAAAATTCTTGTACAAAGTTTTTTTTGTAATTTTGGTGTGCGTTAGGTTTAATGAGTCTTATTAGGTGTTTTGCGATGAATCCTAGTCCATATGGGCCCATTTAGGATTGTAATAATTTTATTTTGGAGTTTCCATCCAAAACGACCATTTGAAATATTTGAATTTCCTAAGAGATGTTTAATTGTCTAGGAGATAGGATAGGAAGAATAAATGGGGTAAGAGATTGTAAAATACCTATTTGGCAGAAACGAAGTGTTTACACATATCTTGTTAGGGATTATCATGTTAAACTAAGTCTTTAATTTAGTTAGGGGACATGAATCAAGTTGTTACTACCTTTCTACTAAATATTGAAAGAGTATTCAAATGATAAAAGGAGTTGGGAGATTAGAAGGAATGAGATAGATTTTAGAGAGGTTTTAGAAATCCATTATGGATCAAATTAATTTGTAGGAGATTATGAGAAACTTGTATGCCAAATATTTCATCAAATAAAAAATGGAGTTTCTTAATTTTAAATGAATTAATATTTTTATAAATATGAATGACACGTGATAAAAAGAAGAGGTGTTTATGTTCCTCTTATAGTATATACCTTGGTATTGCTAGGATTAATGATATTATGAGATTGGTTGTATGATTTCTAAGACATGGTCAATTCTGATTTGATAAGATTAGAAAGTGTATGGTATGTTTTCATGTTTATAAGATAAAAAATCTATACAATTTATGTTATTTCTTGATTAAATAGGTTATGGTGATGTTACATGTGTAATGTCAAAAATGAGAGTATGATTTGAAGCATGGAAGTTTTAAATAAGGAAAAATTAGTACATCTTTGAAGAGATAAGAGGACAGTAGATGAATTTCTTATGGGTTTGTTTGATTGATAAATATTTAATGGATTATTGAATGACAATGTTATTTCTTGTAAGTATGTGTATGGATCATAAATTTTTTTAGTATCCTTGGAGAAAGATGTGAAAATATAAGGAAAAGGATAAAAACCCTAAAGTTAAGAAATTGGAAAGACAATCCCCTTAAGATTAGTGAAACAATACTTATAGATAATACATGTTGTTACATTAAACAAGAAACCTTGGGTAACATTGGAAGAGGATGGTAAGGGTATTAAAAGTGGGTTATAACCTTGGTAAAACCTTAAAACATGTTTAGAAAAAATTAAATCAAAATGACTAGCTCTTAGGCATGTAGGACATAGTCCAGGGCTTGGAAAGAAGAAATAACCATCACTTACATTGTACAAAGTGAAAAAAGATAAGATTTTCATGAAGTTGTAGTAAGACATAATGAAAGGTATCAAGAAATTTTAGAGTAAATAAGGAAGTTTTGATAGGATAAACATAAAGAACTCAAAATGACAATGTAGTAAGACTCAATCTTGGAGGGGTTGGAGAAAGAAAACAACAGAAAAATATAATTCTAATTCTTACATCCTATTAGAACTTGTTGAAAAGGTAGGTAAATGTGTAACAATGATATATCCATGATTGTAAGAAGAAATATAAGGTGTTGAAAAAGAAAAGTAAGGGGATACAATCTTATACCCTATTTTGCACAGTTGAGAGAAATTTTTGAGTATAAAATCTAAAAGGTGCTAAATAATAGTTATGGAAGTTTGTATATAGGGTGGATATAGGAATAATAATGTTGAACTATGTTTAAAGGAAGAATAATTGAGTCTATTGAGTAAAAAACTGGAAAACTCAGTCAAAACCCTTAATAGAACAATGATGGCCAAGGAGACAGAAAAGCAAAATGTTGAGTTTGGAAGTGAATACAAAGTTTGAGATATGAAAATGACTTGTATGAGGTTGATATAAGTGGTTTAAGGTGGTGGTTGAAGTATTGACCTAGAGAAAAACATAAAACCCTTGAAAACTTGGTTAAAAAGACCTTAAGTAGACATAAGAGGTCTAATTGGAAAGGATAGTAGTGTAATGAAAGGAATTAAATAAAGATTTGAAGTATTTTAGATTTATGAGAAACATAACATAATTAAATGGATTCTAGATATGCGATTAGTTTCCTTGGGAAGTTAGCGAGTTGATCCTAATAATATGGTTTTCCTAAAAACAAGGCTACATGACTAAATACCTATGCATTGTTGGTATATGAAAGGTAAGTAAAGGTTGTTCCTTGTTTCTAACAATTGTTAGTAGTTGGTAGTTGAATATTTATCTATGTTTATCTTTTGGTATTGGCATCTAGAGGAAGATGGTATTTGTCTTAGAGTCCTAATGACTCATGTGGTGAGATCAATTTGTGGAGACAAAAAAGGAGCCCTTATTTTTTAAATTAGTACCAGTCATGTGTTGAGTAGTGTGTGATCAAAGGTTTGAGTTTGATCTGTCATGATAAGAAAAAGGTGAGTGGTCTTGCATTTTGAAGAAAGTATGCATGAGTATAGGGGGAGCATGTCATGTTTTGTGTTTCCAAGTTTTTTTTATGTTTCCAACAGTTGGTTGATGCTTCTAAGTATGGTAAGTTATAAGTGTGATATCATAGGATGAGAATCAAGAAGTTGTAGGTATGAACATGTTAATTTGAAAAGAGACATTTTGGAGAATGTTTTGAAAGGGGGAAGGATCTACTCTGGGAAGATTTGTGGCTTTATGATTGTGAAGTTGTCTATAACAACTCGTATGAAGCCTAAGGTGAGAGTTTTCTCAAGCAATTGGTGAAAGTATTTCATTTTTTTTTATTGAAGTTCAGGTTCAATGATTAGTTGGCAGTTTGCTTGTTGATAGTTTGTTGTAAAAGGAGTGTTTTAGAATTTTATAGACTCCTTTTTCATTAACATCAAAGGGTGGGAATATTCAAAGAGGGGGAGAATTATTTCCTAATTTTTAGATTTGAGAATGGTTTCCATAATGCTTATAAGTGTGGTTGCCATCAATGATAAAGGGGGATATTGTTGTGAATTTTCATTGATGTCAAGATGATATTGTTTTCATTGATGTCAAAGCATGGTTGATTTCATGTGGAGAGTGTTGAGTGAGTCATTTATGTCAAAGAGATGTGTGAAGGTTGATTTACAATGCGTGAAAGAGACAATGTGAAGACAAGTAGGTCATGGTAGCTTAGTGATATGAGTACACATAGGTGTGAGAGGTTGGATATCATTGTTTGAGCATGTGAACATGGTTTAAGATGCATGAGAATAGGTATTCAGGTGAGTTGAAGAAAGAAAACCAAGGTGTCGAAGATCAAGATGAAGAAAACAAGGCCTAATGAGGTATGATATCAGTTTCTAAGGAAATTATAGGAATGTGAGCATTTTTAGAGGTGTAAGAAGTTATCGTAGGTTTTTGAATGATGTTTTGAGGTCATGGATTGAATGAAAAAATCATTAAAAGTGGTTTTGAGGTATGCACCTAGACCTATTCTTGAGTCTTGCATGTAATAATGAGGTAGGTTGATCATTTTTAATTTCCAATATGAAAAGGTGGGCATGGAAAGAGGTATGGAATTTTGTTGTAGGTATGTTGGTGAAGTTTCTGGTCATATCTTGAAGGATTTTACAAGATATAACATTATTAATCCGATCGAGTTCACAAGAGTAGAGAATCCCAACTTGAGGTGCACTTTATGATGCTCATTGGCACGTGAATTTTTTTCATAGGAACCTAAGTTGTATGGGAGAGATAGAGGATTGGATCAGGTAATATTTCATTGCACTAATTTTTGAATTGAGGTCTAGAGCTTTATTAACAATCGTTAACACCAAAATAGGTATAGAACCCTCCTAATACCATAACTTGAAGTCGATAGAAAGATATTGCTCAAACATGCTCAAAATTTATTGGTTTATCTAGTTTGATGATTAGAAAATGTACTCGACTATTCCATCTATCTACACGTGTAGTATTTAGTTAGATGAGTCAGTGGACCTCATAGAAAAAGGATTATTTCTAAAGATGTTGTTGTAGCATTCAAGTTTTGCATTGGAAAAGATGACTAAATGGATGTTTGAATATTCTATGGACATATACTAAATGTATATGATGGTTTATGGAAATGTTATAGCCTATAAATGGTCATACCAATTCAATTTTACATGACTTGTTTTTGGGACATTTTTGATAGTTTTTCTCTCAAGAAGGTGTTATGCCATGTATGCATAGTGCAGAGAGAATAAAGTTCATGAAGTTTTTTTTTCATGATCTATAAGTAATGTTCATACTTTAGAGGAGATTTAAATTGTCATATAGGTTTCGAAGGTCAAAAGTTTCATAACTAGTTGTTTAGGACAATTTGGACAGTTTTGGTTCTCAATAAGCTTTCATGGTGTAACTACAAGTTGCAGAACTTAATCTACATGGAGAAGGTTTGTAGGGTTCATTGAAAATTTTCTTGAAGAGGTTTTGATTTTTAGATATGATCATGTAAGTATAAGAAATCATGTCATGCATAACAAACCTAATGAAGTACTTCTTGATGGGACCTAAAGATGAAGAATGTAGTTATTGTAGACCTAAATAAGTTTATGTTTTGAGTTATCCATGTTTTCGGAGGTCATATGATCTATCATGGCCAATGTAAATGATTTTAGGTGTATGTTTGACTAAACTAGTTGGTTTTTAATCAAGAGTCTTGTATATATATAAGGCAAATTAGGCCTATTTGAGTTAGCTTAAGTTATGAGATAATGAGTGAGCTATAAGGGATAGAGAGAGGTGTAAGAGGTCTTGTAAACCATGAAGAATATATGCATATTGAATATATGAAGATGGTTAGATGGTAGAAGGTAATATGTGGATGCTCATGTGAAGGTGAAAAATAATGAAGAGAGGAGAAGCATACCATGGTAGTTTGAGGTGTGATCAAGAGAAGAAGAGATAATAGAGTGTCCTCATGTGTTGATCACCAACACAAGGAAGGTGAAAAAATGTTAGAGGTGGTTGAGTTGGTGTCGAGTCTTCCTTACAAGTTGGTGGTTCCTTGCAAGTTGGTTCCTGATAAAACCTATGGATTTGTGCTCCTTGTGGATTTGGCGCTTCACTAAATCTTAGGGAGTTGTAACTTACTTGCAAGTGGGTGCTTGAAAATTAGGGGTTGGTGATTCTTATGGAGTTGGTACTTCACTTAGTCTTGATTTTTATTTATTAATGCAAAGATTAGTGGGTTTTCTTCCCTTTAAGGGTTTCCCACATAAATGATGTATTCATGTGTTCTCTATTGTTGAACATGATCATGTGGATGGTTGCTATGTTGCTTTGATGGTTTGACATTGCTTATATAATGATGGCATGTTGAATGGTTCATGCAAGTTAATTAAAAGTAAACATAATTGAAGTAAAAGTTTTAAAGACACTAATTCACCCACAAGTGATTATACTTTCAACAATGTTTCGGGAATTTTATTTTATGCATTCAAAATGATATAATAGGGAGTATAATATTGTGAGCTTGCTAAGAGAGAGAGAGAGAGGATGGAAGAGATAAAGAGAGAGAGTGAGAGAGAGAGAGAAGATGATTATAATTATTACTACCTCGAGAGTAATTAATAATTTTAATCATTAAAATTATAGATTTTATTTTTAGTTAAATTGATACATATTTTCGTTTACTAAGCCCACGTTTGTGTGTAGGGTGATATTATGAAATTGGCACCTAGTTGCACTAAACCGATGGAATTCACACATCTGGGCGGGACATTAGAATCTATTAGAGGTTTCTTTGAACTAACCAAATGTATGTAATTTTTGGCTATATTGATCCGGTGATGTCTCTTAAGTTCCATGAGGGAAAAAAGTAGCCCAAATTTGATGAGAGGTTTCTCACAAATTGTGGCACCTAGGAATGCCTCTTCTAAACCTGCAACTAGGCATCTAATTTGTCTATAAAAAACTATCTTGGATTTTCTAATTTCTTACCCATTTTCTTGTGGTTGTAGTGAATGAAACTCAGTAATAGCCTTCAACTAACATTAGTGTTAGGACATCTAGGGTGATATTTTGCAATCAATACCTTATGAAACCTAACTGATGGCACCCCACACAGCTTTGTGGATTTTTAGATACTATCATAGGTTTCATTCCACTTCCTAACCATATTGATCTTTCTTAGATACATTGATTTGATGATGTATCATAAGTGCCATGAGAATGAAAATTAGCCAAAATTTTACTAGTGATTTCATGAAAATAGTGGCACCTGAGAATGTTTTGTCCTAACCTATAGATAGGAATCTAGTCCATATAATAAATTCTCTTGGATTCTCCCATCTCCCATACATTTTATCGCGGTCCCAACGAGTAAAATGCTGCAAAAACCTTCAATTAATGTCATTGTTAGGGTATCTAGGGAGGCATTTTGTAATTAAGGCACCAAACTAATGGTTCTCACACATCTCTATGGGACATCCTAGTACTTCTTGGTTATATTTATTTGGTGATGTCTCCTAAGTTCCCTAAGAAACAAAAGTAGGAAATATTTATTTGAAATTTTCTCATAAAATGACACTTGGGAATGTATTATCTAAACCTAAAGTTGGAAATATGGTTCGGATAAAAAACCATCTCTTATTTTCTCCCATCTCCCGCTGTAGACACCAAATTTGTGTCTTACGACACCCTGTTCCCCGCATCTCATATTCACAACCTAACCTCACCACCTAAACCTTACACAATTATTTATTAATTACCTTATAATTAATAAATCCACATCTCCAAACCTGCCACCTCATTTCACCACCTCATCATGACCTAGGCCTAACCCTAAACTAACCTAATTAAGACCTATAACTTGGTCTACATCCACACCCATGACTAATTACTCCTCACCCGCACCAAAACCAACCTAATAATGACTTGACCAAGCCCACAACTAATCCCTTCCGGTGAAAAGGAGGGAAAGTTGGCTATTTTACTAAAAATAGCCCACTTTGACTTAACCGACATCGGTTTCTACTCGACCGCCGGTCGGTTACGTAACCGTCATCGGTTCCCTGTAAATGACCTTCCCCAACCAAAAACAAGGGATCGGAATTCATTTGAAAGATCCGGAATTCACTTGGCAAGACAAAGACAAGTGAAGAAAAGAGAAGAGTTTGTAGAGAAGGACATTGAACCCAAGACTACAACTGAGTAGCCAGAGCATAGCGACACTCATCCAAGCATTGGGAGAGAAGATAAGCTCACTTTTGATTGTTGGAACATCTCACTTGAGCCTTGTCTTTGTCATCACAGTCCTTGGAGCTGTACCTTCATCAGGAACTAGTAAGTAGTGTCCTGTACATTCTTCAAGTACCATTTCTGGAACTTCTGATTCATAGTAATTATAAGCTCACTCCTAGATCTACTACCCGATAGCACTCTGCATCTAACCTTCATTCCTCTACCCGTACATTGCCCCAAGAATAGCTCCCACACTCTCTGAGTCTTCTCCATCACCCTATTGCCTACCCCTGATCATTTACCAACCTTATAAACACCATAACCACCTTACAACCAACCTTCATTGAAAGCCCCTAAATCACTGCCCCTACCGATATCGGTTATCAGCAACCGGTACTGGTGTTATAACCATAGTTGGTTATACAGTGACCGGCATTGGTCACTGTGACTCAAACCAAAACCAGCCTTTCCTCTATTACTTTTTAACGAGGTAACTAAATCGTAATTTCGCAATAACTTCTTTTTTATCATTTGTGTTAATTCGGATTAAAAGGGGAACTGACCACCTTCGAAAGGAAGTCTAATATTTCCTGGGCCCAAGGCAGTTCCCTCATTTATTGTCTAACTATAATCTTGTGGTCTTGCATTCTTATTCACAGGTAGTCCTTCCCAGACAAAAAGGAGTTCTTCGCAATCGATCTGATCTCTCTCTACAGTATGTGCACATACCCTCCCAACACTCAACAGGGATTCCTCCTTGCCCTAACCCTTATCTGTTTCTTAAGAGAATGAAAAGATAGAAGCGACTCTATTCTAAGAACGGAAACATTCTATGTGAAACATTTTGGCATGCTCGGTGGGACCCTTTCTCGGGTTTCTTTCTTTCTTGCTTGCTTTCATATAGGAAGCATACTTGCTATTTTATTCTTCTAAATATTCACAAGAGATTTTGTCATTTTGGTAAAAGAATTTGTCTTTCTTCCTCATCCTTGAATTAGTGAAAGTCATCTTCTTTGCTTCATCGAATATCATTTTCGATTTGGGTTTAAAACACGTGCATCACATTCTTGCTTGCTATTTTTAATTCTAGTGAACGTAGATTAAGTAATAGGTCGTACACGTGGGGGGTGATATCCACGGTATTGACAAGAAATTAATCTTACTTTCACTGCACAACACATACCAAATCACATCATAATCAACACAACAACTCAAACATCCCCCCTTTTCCGTGGTATTCCTCTGCCCGATTGAGGTAACCTTATAAGCCAAAACAAACTTGACATCTCCCTTAGGTATTTTGTTTAGGATTGACATCATCTTGCATCTAAGACATAAGCCCACAATAATTAAAACTATTCCTAGGGTTAGTCTCTTGACTTTCTTGTGCATCTTGCTTGTTTTTTAGTTCTGTTTCTCTGTCATACCCTGTATCAGTGATCACTTCAGAACAGTTTGGTGGGTATACTAAGCATTGTTAACCCCAAATCAGCAGCTTCTTACATCTTCTCTTTGTTTTCACAGTGACCGAAACTGATCCTATTCTACCGACATCGGTTAACTGACCGACGTCGGCTACAGTTTGAATGACATCGGTTATCCGACCGATATTGGTTACTATCTTTCACAGTTCCCGACAAACCAACAACCTACTAATTCCAACATTTTGTTGTTGTTTCCGTTCCTAATAGATTGAATCCCTACAGTGTACTCTTGTCCATGGTTGTTATCACTCGGAAACAAGCCGCAGCCATGGTTTCACATGCCTGTTCTGTGCCTTTGCCTAAATCACCCCCCCTCACATCCTATGGGGAATCCTACGGACACCAGTGATGTTCCCAAGATCCCTGTAGGAGAAGGAATTTGAAATTTTTTTGGATGCTAATCCTAATGCCGTACAGTACTATTTGTCTCATACCCCTGACTGTACACCCGACGGTCAGCTTCTCATTGGTATGCCCATTAGTATAGTTGTTCACTTAGCTCCTTCCCCACCTAATAACTCTGCCTTACCATCTTCATCATTAGCCCCATCTCCCAACTTAGACGCTTTGGGGGTTCATACTGCACTGATTGGCTTTTCTTTGGTTAATCTAGGGCGCCACATATCACTACCGTCCACTGCCCCTTACATAACATGCTCTTTGCCACCTATCCACATGAGCTTTCCTTCTCAAGCTCCACCCACCTTTTCATTTCCACAAACTTATCCGGTGACCTCAACATCTTATATAGGACACCCTTATTCGGTCGCCTCAACACATTCGTCATCAATACCTTATCAATATTTAACCCCACCTTTGTATAGTAGTGGATTTTATCCTCCTCTGTTTACAACAATGGCACCATCATCGAACCCAACCAATGATCTAATCAAACAGATGATGGACAAGATGTAAAATTTGGAGGATTCTTTTTCAGGAAGCCGTAGCACCCTGACATACGAGCAAGTTTGTCGAGATCCTATTCAACCTTCTGTCCCCCTTCATTCATATCCTCCTCAATGGGAATTACCGAAATTCACTCGCTTTAATAGTAAGGAGGACCCTCAACAACACTTGCGATCATTTAGACATGCCTGCTACCTGATTGCCCACGACGATGCCTTACTACTCCGTACCTTCCCCATGTCCTTATCAGGACCCGCCTTGGAGTGGTACAGTGCTTTAATCCAACACTCAATCTTCTCCTTTAACCAATTAGCCCAATCTTTCTTTGATCATTTCTCCATCAATATTTCCAAGAAAGTATCCATCACCGACCTCTATATCATCCGAAAATTTGAAGACGAATCTATCACAAATTTTGTTGGACGATGGCGGGGCCTCATCAACCAACTTACTTATGCCTTACCTCAGGCCGAACTCATCGAACTCTTTACGTGGGCCTGTGCTAAGCACATTTCTTCCACCCTCCAAATTTAAACTTTCCGCACATTTGATGAGGCCTTTACTATGGCTTAAAAACTAGAAATTCGAGGCTTAGAGGAGGAGAAATTGAGGTTGCGCAACAAAAACCCCAATTTCTGAACCTAAGACTCCACCAACAAACCCAACACCACCAATTCTCATGCATCGACTGCTTTGAAATCAAAAGGAGCTGTACATGCGGTGATGGTCAAATCCCAAGCACCATCTAGCACCCCGCCAAAAACCACCTATAAGTATAAAGCCAAGCCCATCAATTACACTCCCTTGGGGGAAACTTATGGTGTGATCTTGGAAAAATTGCTCAAAGCAAGAGCTATCACCTTGCCTCCTGTTAAACCTCATTCCGAGTTTGATTCCACCCATGCTATACCTTCTTTGTACAAAGAAAATGACTTCTGTAACTTCCATCGCGTGAAGGGACACAGTCACGAAAACTGCAAGATGTTGAAAAACATAGTGCAGGAAATGGTTGATGCAGGGGATATAACCCTCGATAATCCTAATGCCCCTGCTAACCAAAATTTGAAAATCTTCAACAAACCATTCCCAAACCACTCATCTAACAGTAACGTAAACCAAGATATCTTAGTCGAGGAGAGTGTTCATGAAATCCATGTAGTTTTCGACTCCCAACCAAAAGCTTCTATCTAGGAAATTCTGAATCAAGCCTTGTCACTAACACAGGGATCCACACCCACTTCACCACCCTCAAGATAAGATGATAACCTTGCCATTCCTTTACCCATAAAGGAATTAACCACCCAGAATTCTCTTCTCACGAATGAGTCTTCTTACACCACATCCCTGCAAGATTATGAGCAGATGTTATCTAACTTATCTATTTCCCAAACATCTCCTTCCGTCACTCTTGCTGTAAAATAAGAAGGCTCGCCACTATTTCTGTCATCCTTAGAAGAGAAACCTCTCGAACCGACATCACCAAACTCCTTAATCATGACGGATCCCCTCAAACATGCTCTCCTACCTATTAGTTCTTCATCGCCTAAATCTTTTCAGCGACCGATTGACCTCTTAACACCCATTGATACAGTGCCTCATTTACCTCCTGTATCACACCCACAGTGGACCAGAATCACAACCCACCTCTCTTCCATATAAAATTTCCTATTCACACGTGAAGATTGTCATCCCTCAGAAGATAGACGAGTCCTATGGGAGCGTTTGAGTACACCATGCTCTACTCAAATGCAGATGACCGATCCTGACACCTCTACCATATACCTGAGGTTTTTACAAAAGCTCAAAATGCCTATGTCCTCATCTTCACCCCTCTCATCTCTACCGAATACCTCATTTACCTCTATTAACCTAACCAAACCTTCCCCTACGCTTGGGACTTCACCAATACCTAGCCTAACACACCCACCTAAATGGTTAGATTTATCCAAAAATAAAGCCGTCCATCCACCTAGGAGACAAACCCAATCCCCTCAAGTCCAATATATGCCTCTGTCACAACTAAAAACCTCGCCATCACACCTACCTTCTATATTGGGACCTCACCCCTCCACCTTTCCTCAGTAAATCATACCTCCTACGTTTTCTTTAAAACGACCTATACCTTCTGCACCCATACAGAGATCCATGGGTGTATCAACACTGTCATGCCAAGTATCCTGTCCACCTATCAACCCTAAACAAACTCCATCATCAAAGGATTTGTTTGTTATCACTCCTCTTTCTCCGTGGTTGTTTCCTGCCACCACGTCATCTGTGGCCTCATCATCTAACCAGCTTAACATAACTTCTGCACCGAAGAATCCACGTTTAGTTAAATCCAATTATCAAAACCCCTTGTCTAAACCACCACCCGTATGAACCAACCATACCCAACCATTACCAAAGCCCACCCAATCAATAGCCTCATCTTCCTCTGACTTTGAACTACTCAAAGGATCCTACGCCAAGATCCTTGATATGTTGGTGGAGAATGCGACCATTTACGTACCCCCATGTAGACCCTATGATCCATCTAAACCTCAACCTATAAGTTATGACGAGTCTAAAATCTACACTTACCACCGCACACCAGGACATGATGTAGAGGGATGCAAAGCTTTGAAAGCTATCCTTCGTCAATCTTCTATCTCGAATAGAAAGGTTAAGAAAGACAACTTACAAAGGGAGAAAACTTTAGCTTTAATCCCCTCTCCTATACCACCTGTCCCCACCTCACCAAGATCTATCATTATTGCAACCCCACCTCTCGAAGACAATGACTTATCCCTACCATCTTCCTCCTCTCGTGTTCACGAGATCAACATGATTAGCATTGCTACTCAAGGTCAGAAAAACAAGGGGACAACCAAAGAAAGCACTCCTGCGGCCTGTCTTTCTCCAACTGCCATCCCGATCGCACCACCACCTAAAGTGGTTATTCGTGGACCTGCCTACCCCGTCTCTGATGGAGTTGCCCACCGTACCATGATCAAACAGCTTCACCAATCACCTGTAAAAATGACACTGTATGATCTTATTCAAACCTCTGAATCTCATCGACAAGCTCTCATTGAGATCCTCCAAGGGATAGAGGTCCTACCTAATGAAACCTTGCCCGTTGCCTCCATCTTAACACCCAACCATGTTGCTTATCTCACCAAAAAATCTACCACTTCTGTCTTTGTACAGCAAGTCGCTGCTGTCAGTTTCTCCGAAGATGAAATTTTCAAATTTGGTGCAGAAGATCCTGACCCCGCTCTTTTCATCTCAGCTTACATCTAGGACATCCGAGTACGTCGTGTTATGATTGACGGGGGTGCTAGCCTAAGCATCATCTCTTCCAAATCCTTCTAACAAATCAATATCCTTTTTAGTTGCATGTGTGCCAACCCCACCATGTTGCGTTCATTCAATGATGCTATTACTTCTACTTTAGGCACCATGATCCTTAACATTCGTGTAGGGCCATGTACATTACCCGAAATCTTCTATGTCCTTGAGGGAGAATTCCAATACAACATGTTGTTATGCCGCCCTTGGATCTGAGCTATGGGATGCGTTCCCTCCACCTTACATAGATGCATAAAATTTGAGTATGAGGGGAAGTCCTACAACGTAAAAGCTGACGCTCCCCCCTTCAAAACCTGCAATATGTTATATCGCCCTAATGGTGTACTTTTACCAGTTAAGACACCCATTCATCCAACCCAACCATCTACTTCGACCACACCTCAACCATCCACCTTAGCCGCACTTACACCTTCAACCAATGAAACCACTGCCGCAAATACCACTTCCTTCCCAGTGGACAACATCCCAACCTCAAATCCCTTAGTAGATGTTTTTCAACACCTTACGCTGGGGGAGTATCACCTATATAACGTTAGCACTTTCCATACCCCACAGGACTACAGACAGTTACATGCACATCCTACCTACGACCGTCGTGTGGGGGGAAGTAATCTCCTACGGACCACCTAATTGCCACAGCATTCTAACATATGGGGGTGTCGACGCATCCTCTATCACCCTTGAACCTCCCCTTGGTGTGGTTCCCTTCCAATCTGATTTTCAATATCTAACTAATCGTCATTTCACCCTCACCTTCCTGACGCGTTGTGCTTGGAAGGGCTTCAGTTTCGGTCTTTATGAACAAGGCTGACATACGATCATTCCCATGACTACACGCAAACACAAAGATCGTCGTGGTCTTGGATTCTCTTAACCACCTACACCGAAGAAACCACATATCCGTTGTATCCAGGAAGACGACGAAGTCACCCTTTCTGAACCATCATCACCCATTTTGCCATCGTCACCCATAGAGTCGGTAGACCCGGAATCTCTCCCTCCTAACTTTTTTTTTCGTAAATGCTATCTTCCTGGGTCCTCTCACTTATCAACGCGATAATGAAGACCCGTCTTTTTTTCCCCTTCTGGATCCAGACATGATTGAAGAAGACTTGCCTTCAATTAATATTGTTGAGTGCCAGGATGATGACTCCATCCTCACTTATCTTGGTGCGGATGACTCTTATATTCAACGCACCTTACCATTTGAAACTCAAACCATGTTGAATGAGTCAACTATAGAAATCAACATCCACATAGAGGATGATCCTCACATTGTGAAGATCAGACAATATCTTAACGCATCAGAACAAACTGCCTTCACTACCTTCCTCCGTGCCCGCAACCAAGCTTTCGCTTGGTCCTACGCTGACATGCCAGGAATTGATCCTGACATCGCTATCCATAACATTACTTTGAAACCTGACTCTAAACCAGTTAAACAGAAACTGAGAAAAATACATCCACGCATTGCTCTCTTGGTCAAAGAAGAGCTTCAACGACTCCTTTCTGTTTCCTTCATCTTACCTATTGACTATCCTCAATGGATTTCTAACATCGTACCTGTCACTAAAGCAACGGGGGGACTTCGGATATGTACGGATTTCCAAGACCTTAACCTCGCTTTCCCAAAGAATGACTTCCCCCTACCTAGTATTGATCAACTTGTTGATCTCACTTCAGACCATGAGATGCTTTCTCTCATGGATGGATTCTCAGGATACAATCAAATTTTGGTAGCCCCGGCCAATCAACATAAAACCACTTTCATAACTCCTTGGGGAACCTTCTGCTATCGTGTCATGCCGTTTGGCCTTAAGAATGCTGGCACAACCTATTAGCGGGCTATGACTTACATTTTTCATGACATTATGCACACTATCCTTGAGGCTTATGTCGATGATCTTCTTGGCAAATCTAAACATCGTAGTGAACATCTCAATGTTTTAACCATTATTTTTGATCACCTGTTACAATACTGTGTTCATCTTCAACCAAAAAAATGTGTATTTGGTGTCCTTTCAGGAAAAATCCTTGGTTTTATTGTCTCTTTGCATGGTATTGAGGTCGATCCAGTTAAAGTCAAAGCTATCCTAGAAATGCCTCCACCCACTAACCTCAAACAATTGCATAGTTTGTAGGGAAAACTCCAATCTATCCGGCATTTCATTTCACAACTCTCGGATCGATGTCAACCTTTTCATCATCTCGTGAAAAAGGACATTGTCTTTCAATGGAGCGAAGAGTGCCACCAAGCCTTTGAGGCTCTTAAAGCCTATCTCTTGCAGCCACCCATGCTTATCCCATCTCAAGACGATCGCCCTTTCTACCTTTACCTTTCTGCCACCGACCATGCTGTAGGAGCCATGCTCGCACATCGTGACTCCGAGCATCGAGAACAAGCCGTTTATTACATAAGTCATACTCTTGTGGATTATGAGACTAGGTAAACACATGTAGAAAAGTTGTGCCTAGCCCTATCATTCGTTGCAACCAAACTCGGACATTACCTCCTAAATCACAAAATTTTTGTCATTATCAACACGGACCCCATCCATTATATGTATGCCAAACCTCATCTAAACCAATGCATTGCCCAATGGCTTATGCTCCTCGCTAACCTTGACCTTGAGTTTGTACACCAGAAATTAGTCAAAGGAAAAACTATCGTAGACCAACTCACAGAAGCCCCTTTACCTGGGGAACAATTTACCAATTTTACTTTCCCTGACAAACTCATCACCACTCTTTCACTCAGTGAGGAGTCGTATCCAATGACCCTCTTCTTTGATGGATCCAAATGACAGCACAACGGAGGGGCCGGCGTTGTTCTCATTCCTCTTGACGCTTAACCTATGCCTCTTTCATTCCGGCTCGATTTCTCCTGCACTAATAATACAGCGGAATACGAGGCCCTTGTTTTAGGTCTCCAGGTTGCGTTACACTTAGGTGTAAACTCTATTAACATTTTCAATGACTCTCAACTGGTAGTCAATCAAGTTATGGGCATTTACCAAAGTAAAAATGAGGAACTTCAAAAGTACAAACATTACGTGGACTCACTTTTGACCTTATTTACTCATTATTTTATCCAAACCATTCCCCACTCAACTAATAAATTTGCGGATACTATGGCTTGCTTGGCCTTGCAAATTCCTACCTCACCAACTGACTTTGACATATTTTTCTTGGTCCAACAACTCTTTGCCCCATCTTACTCAGTCCCGGATGTTTATATGGTAAATAATGTGTCTGCTAATTCGCAGGATACCTGGTATCACCAATTTCACGACTACCTTACAACCTCTGTTCTCCCACCTGACCTTACTAGCAATGGCAAACGTGCTTTTCTTAAAAGTGTTTCTTGTTATGTCGTCATGGGGGGACTCCTCTATAAACGTGGCTTTGATGACATCCTCCTTCGATGTCTAACAGGCGTGGAGGTCACCTATACCATCCAACAAGTCCATGATGGAATTTGTGGTGGACATTTTAGTGGCCTTGCCATGGCCAAACGGATCCTTCGCCTAGGCTATTATTGTCCTACTCTTAATAACGACTACTACAAATATGTTAAGCGTTGTGTTATGTGTCAACAACATGCCAACCTTTAACATACTCCTAGCCATCTGCTACAGGTTGCACGAGATCTTTGGCCTTTCTCACAATGGGGTTTAGACCTTATTGGTGAGATTCACCTGCCCTCTTCGCAACGTCACCATTGGATAATCACAGCAACCGAATATTGCACTAAATGGGTGGAGGCCATTCCACTCATTTCAACCAAAAAATAAAAAATCATAGAGTTCATTAACCATCACATTATCTGTCGTTTTGGTGTTCCTCATCTCCTGATAACAGATAATGGAAAATCTTTCAAAAATAAGTTGTTACAAGACCTTTGTGACAACTTTGGTATCAAACTTAGCTTCTCATCACCTTACTATCCACAAGAAAATGGTCAGGCTGAATCTTCTAACAAAACCCTGACCAAAATTCTCATGAAAGTTGTTAACAATTCTGGGAAAAATTGGTCTGATCACATCCCCTTTTGCCCTTTGGGCTTATTAGTACCAGCATTCGTACCTCCACTCATGCCACCCCATTTTCTTTGGTATATGGTACCGAGGTTGTCTTGTCTCTTGAAATACAAATACCCTCCCTAATAATATCTCTCCAGGATATTCTCACCAATGATGATTTCCGCCAAGAGCGGTTAGCCCAATTGGATCTTTTTGACGAGCATCATCTTACAGCTCTTGACCACCTTCAAATCTATCAAAAGCGCATCAAGCGTGCTTATGATAAGCGAACTCATGAGTCATACCTTTAAGATTGGTGATCTTGTCCTCAAAGAGAATCAACATGTAACCAAACTAGAAAATAGTAAGCATGGAAAATTTGCTCCAAATTGGATTGCGCCTTACATTATCACTCACACTTATGGATCAGGAACTTACCATTTAGCTTCACTCAATGGTAAACCTAAGCCTAAACCCCTTAATTCCTTGCATCTTCAACCATTCTACTGTTGAATTTAGTATTATATCACTTCTTATCTACCTTGTGCTTGTCCCTTGAGCTCATTTACCACCTCATACACCTTGTTTCATGCATCTCAAAATAGAATCACGTTCACATGGTTTGGTCATCATCTCCTCTTAAAGATGCCTTCCCCTTTTTAGTCTGGTCCATGACTTAAAAGTATCAAAATAACACATTCTCAATTATATAATTATGGGATATTCTTGAGTCAAACTTCCTACAAAACTAGATGCTTCATGCCAAACAGACATCTAGACCTCAAAGTTATACATAGACTGCTCCCTCGAAGGACAGCTATGTGCAAAGCCACATTTGCTATTATAAAGAGACTGCTCCCCCGAAGGACAGTTATACACAAAAGCCACATCTGCTACTATAAATAGAATACTCCCTTGAAGGACAGCTATACAAAGTCAGCCTCTATCAGAAGCTTCTTGCATTGATCAGCTTCGTGAAGAGCTCAAGAACAACAAAATGCATATCCCATATAGACTTCCCACATTGATCAGTTTATATTCAAAAAATAAAAAAATAAAATAAAATAAAATAAATAAAAGCAGTATTCAAAATCATTTTTGAGTCATGGACTTGTCTATTTAGGTTTGGTTCTCTTTCGTCAGAATAATCACCTTATAACAAGTTCGATCTGCACTCCAGCTATACCATCTACCTCATCTCACCATTCTTCAAAACAACAAAACTCAAGGGACGTGACGTATATCTGATATATTGTGATTATATAACTCTTTTCACCTATCGACTTCTCGCATATGGAAGGTACCTAGGGATTCAAGTTCATCCTCTGATAATACGTGGTTTGTTCAGCTCTTTCCAACTATGGGACACTTTTACCTCTTTTACCCGAATCTAGGATTATGTGTTGACCTTAATCAGGACACGGTTTCCCTAATACTTGAGTAAGCTAACCTTCACTTCACCTATACCTACACCAATACCACCAATACCTTACCAACACCAACAACATTACCCTACCAATATCAATATTTTTACCAACTAACAAATTGCCTAACCACAACCAAATTACCTGAATTCACCTCTCACTAGTCCTAAGGGAGAACTACATCAGTCTGAGGCCCCTCCTTGCTTTGTGCAATGGGCTATGTAGGCAGCACTTAGGAGACATGGGGTCTCCGAAGGTTAGCTCGACCATCCCCTACCATAACCTATCATGTGTTGTTAAAATATAAATGATTTTGCATATTTATATTGATAACACTCACCTTGGTCCTTTATCAATTCAAAACATTCAAAACACAAGCATTCTTATTATTATCATAACTCAAATCAACATACATATTCAATTTTATTCAGATGTTAAACAAATACATCTTCTTTATCATTGACGCACAGGTCGGCATCCTTATTTATTCTTCTACCCCTATGAAATTTACTTAGACCCTTGCGCCTCATCCCAAACCAGGTGATGATCGTGATCGTTGACGCCGCTCACCTGGCCTCTCCATCCTCAAAGGTGCCACTGCTATTGGTTCCTCCCACTGATCTGCCAATCTCTCCTGTAACATATGAATACGCCCTCTCGCGTGGAGGAATATCGCCTCTAGTCTCTCCACTCCTGACTACGCAACCGCTAACAATCTTGTTGTCTCATTCACTTATGTTTGAAGATGGTGAACTAAACCCTACAGGTGATCTCTCTCTGTTGTAATCACAACTATGTCAGGATGATCGGCCCTCTCACGTGAACCTCGCATAGCTCTGCTACCCACCATAATCTATAAGCCTCTGTCACTCCTGCGATCCATTACCCTACGATCGGTTGTTATCTCTTCTGGTCCTTCTAGAGGTGTCGGCCGGGGAGGTGAGAATGATGCCTCGGCATCGATCCTCATGTATGGTCTATAAGCCATGGGTATATCCTGAACAAATTCAAATTATTGCCGCACGTGATCCATAGGAATCCTCTCATACTCACCTGGCATGTGTCCCGCGATCCACCTTAATTGCTCTACACCCCTCAAATCATAATCTATGTTCTCTGTCACCATATAGTTCCCATAAGGCCTCCAACGGATATCCGCAATCGTCACCATCTCCCACATCTGCCTATAATACTCGACATCATATGTCACGGCCTCGAATCTTGCCTCTTGCTCTGTCTTGGACCCATCAACTGAATCCCAACCTCTGCACTCATGTCTCTCCTGACTGGATGGGTCGGCCTATTGGTCACACACAAACAATGTGGTCATAGGCCCAACAATGTAATAAGTACGCACAATCCAATGTAGTCCTGTTATTTCACCCTGCAGGCCCATAAACCCCTTGTATAGCTTCGCCAGATATACAGGTGCCCATGCGAAAGTCATGCTCCTTTCTATCATTTCCCAAATAATACACATCAATGATTTTGAAAATCTTCCCCCATCCGCCCTCAGTAATTCATAATACCCCACCGCTATCATTAATACCATTACCAACCTTGTTTCCTCAGGGTGTGCAGTAAACATGATACCATAAGTGAATGTCAAACCTCGCTGTGTCAACTCTCATGCAGCTAGACCAAATACTATTGTTATTGCTCCCTGCGCCGTGCTAGGCCCTGCCTGATACACTGGTCTTCCTGTAACTGGGAGTCTCAAAATTCGGAACACATCTTCCAACATCGGTGTCATCTCCCCTATTGGCAGATAGAAGGTATTCTTTTCTAGATTCCCATCTCTCAATCAACACCTGCAACATAACATGATTGTGTGTGATTCGTGAATAATAGCAGATTCCACTTAACCCCACATGGTTTATCAATGCCCACTTAGCTGGTGTTACATCCGCTCGGACTCGTGACAACAAAGCTGAGCACCCTATCATTCATCCTCAACCCTGCCTCTGCCTGCATACATCAAATCAACAAACAACAATTCAATAAATCAAATCCCCAAGTGTTTTTTATCACATTCTGGAATTTCATACAATAACCGATACTAGTTATCTAACCGGTACCGGTTATCTCTAAACGATATCGGTCACTGTCAATTCTATACAGCCTACTTAAAAACAGCACCTACGATAATTATTTTCTCATTTACCCCTCTTTGTACCTACAAACATAACCTGAAACCCCTGCTTACCTACCCCATAACTATCACCCCATCCCAAACCCTTGCCTATCACCTTTTCTTTTTCATCTCTACCCACTTACCTTCTGTCATCCTATTTATAAAACATGCAAGGGTTGGAATTCCAACCAAAAATTCTACCTCTTGGGATACAGCAGCTTGAGGTGGAGCCTGTCTTCCCTCTCGTCTCTGCCCGCTGGATGCTTCTCCTTGTTCAGCCCATGTTCACCACCCTCTTCAATATAACTTGCCTTTCTGCCTTCTTAATCTCAGCCCACAATCACTTTACCTATCTCTTTCCTCCTTATCACTCAATTCTCGCATGCAATTACCTATATAAGTCATCAACAGCGTCGCATTCTGCGTATTTAACTTGTTGCATGACTCTAAAAATATGAACCTAAGTTGCCTCCCAAGCTTTTCTATTTTTAGAAAAACTTGTTTTGGCATAACCGATATCGGTTACCTAACCGGTATCGGTCATATAGCTACTGACATTGGTTAGCTAACCAATAATCAGTCACATGTCTCCTTTTTCTTAAACCTACGCCTTTTCTTTGTTTTTTGCAAATTCTTGGTGGCACCCGCCTCTTTTCCCTACATAACGACATCGTTATCAATATTTATCATCAGAATACCATCAACACATATACATATCATCCAAATTTCATCAACATCATCTATATACATTAAATTTCAATACCATCGACAAAACACATGAGACATTCTAATATATGCATCAAATCAAAAAAAAATTTACACACCATGTGAATCAAACTCATCTATATATATCATCATCAACTCAATGTCAAAATATACAAACTGCCCTGTATGGGGCCTCTGTGATCTAAAAATACAAATTCGGCACGCAGGCCGCTGTCTCTGTCAAAATCTTGACTCAGCTCTCAGGCTGGTCTCTCATGTCAAAAATATACTCGGCTCATAGGCCGATCTCTCATGTTAAAAATATACTTGGTTCACAGGCCGGGTATCAACTATACAAAATGTACTCAGCTTGCAGGCCAGTATATACAACAAAAATGAATAAATAAATCCTATGTGGGCACGCAGGCCTCTATATATATACTCAGTTCGCAAACCAGTGTCTATATCCAATAACAAAAACCCATATCCACTCCTAAGATGTCTCAGCTGTCTCCGCCACCCTCTACCCGTCCCCCCGCTAGCCCCTGTTCTAGCTCTCGCCTCCTACCCGTCACGGAGCCACCGGCTATGGCTGCGCCCCCCTGTGACCTGTGACTCCGAGACGTCTCGGCTCTGTGCGCTGCATATGGCTGATAGTCGGTCCCCGGGTACCATCTAGCATGTCCTGATAATACTCGGGCCTCCACTCTTGCCTCCATATAGCGGGCCCATGCCACCATGGCTGGTGGGGCTGGTCCCCCAACTCCTAATAGAAGTGACCCCTGACCTGCCAGTATACCTTGTGCCTATGGAGGTTCCTGTACCTGCGCCTGTGCCTGAGGCGGTGCCTGTGGTTGAGCCGGGTGCCTGCGGCTGTGCCTGTACCTGTGCCTGTGCCTGAGGCAATGCCTGTGCCTGTGCCGATGCCTGTGGCTATGCCGGTGCTTACAGCTATGCATGTGCCTGGGCTAACTACCCCTGTAGCACCTCAATCTGTGCCTGTGTAGCAGCAAGTTGCCCCTGTAATAGCTGCACCTGGCCCAAGAGATGGTCCCTCTCTACTATCATAGCCACCAAATCTGGTTGTGTGGGTTGTGCTCTCATGCCTGCCCTCTGCCCTACCCACCACACCAAAAATGCACCTGTCACTTTGGCATCATCCACTGTATCATCAGTTAGTCTCTCTACTACTCATACTGGATCAAATGGCTGTGCAGTGTAGGCAATGGTGCCTCTACATCCTCCCTTCTGATACTGTGAGAAGGGAGGTGGCTCATCCTATCGTAAGCCCAACTGACGTCGTACCCTCTCTAGGGGTATCCGCTCATACTGCTCCGGGTCTCCGTCCAGCTATCCAGAAGATATACTAGATCCATCGTAGCTACGCTCAGAATCCTCCTCAGGGATGATGGCCTCTGTATGGCCTCCATATAATATATAGTGTCGTCAGGCCCTCTAACATACGCCTATAAAACGTCACATCTCATCCTGCGATCACTGCTCGTGGTTGGCCCACAACCCCCAACCACCTCTAAAATCCATATCTATAAACTACCTGTGGCCCTGGCTGTTGGGGAAACCCTACTAGTCGTATATAGACGATATGCTCGTAGGCCCAGTAGTGTAACAAAAATTTCAAAAATATACCAAATCACCTAATACAGCGATAACCCCAGAGCTCTCTGTATAATTGTACCAGATACACTGGTGCCCAGGCATAGCATGTATGCTCCTCCACCATCTCATTCAATACTCCCATCAAAGCCCATGGGAAGTGGCCTCCCTCTGAGTCCGGGAGGGTGAAGTAGGTGATACCAATCATCATCAACACAGAAAGACGTGTCTCTTGTTGGTGTGTGCAATACATATCACCGTAGCCAATGCTCGCGATGTGATATGTAATCAATGGGGCTGCATCCCCGAATACCTGCAGGATGTTATCCATCATTGTATCCACATCCACCTGGAACACTACCTCACCTATGATCGGAAGTCTCAGGATGCGATACACATCCTCTAATGTGATAGTCATCTCTCCAGTAGGGAGCTAGAAGACATTGGTTACCGGATCCCATCTCTCGATGAGGGCAACCATTAGGGTGTGGTCCCTATCCACAGCCCTATACCTCTGGAATCCGCCGAGTCCAACCTCTCGCATGATGGCCCACTGTGCTACAGTCACATGTGGCCGCATCCGCCCCAATAGAGGTGGCATCTGATCCCGCATAATCAGCTGCTGGCGTGCCTACAAAAATAACCCACTCCATCAGGCCTACCCTTTACAAAAACAACTACCTTAACCATCTATACCCATTTACCCACCCAACAACAACCCAACTCTATACACACATCTGCACCCACTTATCTTACCTTATACATCTCTGATATCCCTTTTAAATATCTCACACCCTACCAACTACCCCATTCCACTCTAGCCATCTAACCATACCCCTGTCAATTTAACACCTCCTACTTCATACACAACACATAATCTATCCTACCCGACCCGGTCCCCTAACAACCCAATTTCCCTCCCCCCACCCTAATCACCTTTTCTATCAACTCTACCTCCTCCCCCTTCACCCCCAAAAATAAAACTCTATCCTACTTCCTACAACAAACAAACACCACAAATTTCACAACCCTTACTCCTACCCATGATGACCGGTACCGATCACCCTCGACCGTCATCGGTCCCCCAATCACATTGTACGTACCGACACTGGTCAACATATGACTGACGCCAGTCTATAGACACGGTAATTTGTATAGACTATTCTGTGACCGATGTCGGTTGCCTAGTGACCGACATCGATCACTGTTAAATTTCAGAGTCGAACCCAAAACGGCCCCCAAAACCCCTTTTTACCTATTTCTACCCATTTACCCACAAGAAAGACCTAAAAACTTACCCACCCTGCCATTTTGGCCTACCTAACATACCTACCCACTTCATTTTACAATTTACCTTCATTTCTTCATTATTTTATTAATTTTTAGATTCCTACCCCAAAACCCACATCCTAGTTAAATTCATTAACTTCACATAAGTAGGGGTTTAGAGCCTACTCAGTATGACTACATGTCATGGTGGTGGGATAGGTGGCAGTGGTCCGGCTCCTCTAGCACCTCCTACTCCTCCGGGCTGTGCCATGGCTCCAAATCTCCTCCGCAGGGTCCTCCACCAATCAAACCCCGCCTCCTGATCACTGGGGCCTACCAATAACTCACTTCTCCACTCCACTAGTGCCAACTCAACCCACGAACTTAACACAATCACTTCACACCTCAGATAAGATAAAATTGGGCACTCAAATTCACAAAGTGACAATGACATGCCGTATTTTTCTTTTTATAGGTTTTGACCTATAACCGATACCAGTTTATTTCACGCCCTAGAATACCAGTATCGGTCTTATAACCGATATCGGTCACACATAACCGATATCAGTTATCTACTTCCTTAACCTAACTCCTGCCCTTATCCACCAATCTCCACATTTTCCCGCATCACCTACCCCCAGCTTTGTTGACTAGCCTTATTTTGACTTCAATCGGCCCGACCCAAGGCCGCAACCACCCAATCAGCCCGACCCAAGGCCGCAACCAACCATTTGGCCCGACCCAAGGCTGCCACCAACCAATTAGGCCTGACCCAAGGCCGCCACCCACCAATTAGGCCCGACCCAAGGCCGCCACCAACTAATTAGGCCTGACCCAAGGCTGCAACCAACCAATCAGGCTCGACCCAAGGCTGCAACCAACCAACCAAGCCTGCAACCAACCAACCAATCTGGCCCGACCCAAGGCCGCAACCAACCAATTAGGCCCGACCCAAGGCCGCAACCAACCACCAGGCCCCGACCCAAGCCCGCAACCAAACAACCAATCCGGCCCAACCCAAGGCCGTAACCAACCAATCAGGTCCGACCAACGGCCGCAACCAACCAAATCAGGCCCAACCCAAGGCCGCAACCAACCAACCAGGCCCGACCCAAGTCCGCCACAACTAATCAATCGGCCCAACTCAAGGCCATACCCAACCAATCAGGCCCGACCCAAGGCCCTCACCACTCAATCAGGCCCGACCCAAGGCCACACCAATTAAGTACCTTGACCAAGACCCAAAAAATTACGATTTTATCCACCCATCATGTAGCTTTTTGTTCAATTGCACTCACATGTTCGTGTTTTTTAGCATGCTTAGGATACTTGACTTGATCAGTCGAACAACTTTTCCTAGACCAAGACTGTGACGTTTATCTCAACCAAACCAACCATTTGGTACTACCGAACATGCCTAAACATTCCTGTACCTTACCTGTTATATCCCCTGGAGCTACTTCCTATGCCTTGGATACCAAGATTATATCAACCTTGTTTGGATAAACTATCGACCTTTTCCTATGAATTTCTTGTTTGCTCTTCAAATCATGTACCCTGGTCACACTACTGCATTTCAACGTGCATCTGCTTCCTTGAACTTACCCCACCCCCCATCTTACCATCATCTCAACACCATTCACCCTTTATCAACCCTATCCCTAATGTCACGTCGCCTCAATCTATGATAGATTTGAGGGGGATTACCTATACCCTTAACGGGAGTAACCACTTCTTATTATTATCAGTGCAGCTTCATAAGACAAGCTACGCGACAACAAGGGGCTAATGTAGACACCAAATTTGTGTCTTACAACACCCTGTGCCTCGCATCTCATATTCACAACCTAACCTCACCACCTAAACCTTACACAATTATTTATTAATTACCTTATAATTAATAAATCCACATCTCCAAACCTGCCACCTCATTTCACCACCTCATCATGACCTAGCCCTAACCCTAAACTAACCTAATTAAGACCTATAACTTTGTCTACATCCACACCCTTGACTAATTACTCCTCACCCACACCAAAACCAACCTAATAATGACTTGACCAAGCCCACAACTAATCCCTTAGGAGAAAAGGAGGGAAAGTTGGCTATTTTACTAAAAATAGCCCACTTTGATTTAACCAACATCGGTTTCTACTCAACCGCCGTCGGTTACGTAACCACCATCGGTTCCCTGTAAATGACCTTCCCCAACCAAAAATAAGGGATCGGAATTCATTTGAAAGATCTGGAATTCACTTGGCAAGACAGAGACAAGTGAAGAAAAGAGAAGTTTTTGCAGAGAAGGACATCAAGCCCAAGACTGCAATTGAGTAACCAGAGCACAGCGACACTCATCCAAGCATTGGGAGAGAACATAAGCTCACTTTTGATTGTCAGATCATCCCACCTGAGCCTTGCCTTCATCATCACAATCCTTGGACCTGTATCTTCATCAGGAACTAGTAAGTAGTGTCTTGTACGTTCTTAAATACCATTTCTGGAACTTCTGATTCATAGTAATTATAAGCTCACTCCTAGATCTACTACTCGATAGCACCCTGCATCTAACCTTCGTTCCTCTACCCCTACATTGCCCCGAGAATAGCTCCCACACTCTCTGAGTCTTCTCCATCACCTTATTGCCTACCCCTGATCATTTATCAACCTTATAAACACCATAACCACCTTACAACCAACCTTCATTGAAAGCCCCTAAATCACTGCCCCTACCGATATCAGTTATCAGCCAACGGTACCGGTGTTATAACCGCAATCGGTTATGCAGTGACCGGCATCGGTTACTGTGACTCAAACCAAAACTAGCCTTTCCTCTATTACTTTTTAACGAGGTAACTAAATCATAATTTTGCAATAACTTCTTTGTTATCATTTGTGTTAATTCATATTAAAAGGGGAACTAACCACCTTCAAAAGGAAGTCTAATATTTCCTGGGCCCAAGGTAGTTCCCTCATTTATTGTCTAACTATAATCTGGTGGTCTTGCATTCTTATTCACAGGTAGTCCTTCCCAGACAAAAAGGATTTCTTTGCAATCAATCTGATCTCTCTCTACGGTACGCACACACCCTCCCAACACTCAACAGGTATTCCTCCTAGCCCTAACCCTAATTTGTTTCTCAAGAGAATGAAAAGATAGAAGCGACTCTATTCTAAGAACGGAAACATTCTGTGTGAAACACCCGCTCCGTTTCTCATGGTAAAAAAATGAAATGTGGCAAAAACCTTCAATTAACATTAGTGTTAGAGAATTTAGGGTGATATTTTATAATTTATGCCTCGTGGCATTGAACCAATGACAACCACACATTTGGGTGGGATCTTAAACACTATTGAAGGTGTCTTTTTTATAACAAGATATCTTGGTCCTTCTTTGCTACATAGGTATGGAGTTGTTCTCTTAAGCACCCTCAGAGTAAAAAGTATCCCAACTTCGATGGGTGATTTCTTGCAAGTCATGGCACCTAGGAATCTATCTTGTAAACCAACAACTAGAGATATGGTCTATCTACAATTTTTTCTCTTGGTTTTATCCCATCTCCCACCCATTTTATCTTGCTCATAGTGAATAAAACGAGACAAAAAACCTTCCATTTGCATTAGTGTTATGGTGTCTAGGATGATATTTTAAAATTAGCACCTCATGACACTAAATTGATGGTGATCACATGTCCATTTGGTCCATTATATGTTTTTAGAGGTTTAAAAGGTTAGAACTATTGAGTATTTATACATGGTTAGACCTCAAAAAATTCTATAAGTTCTTATTGCATGGTCTACCACCATATTTGATCAATTGAACATTAGATGCAATAATAAGGTGAGAATAATGAATACTATTTCTATGAGTGTTAAAGTCCTCAAATAGCCACATGTTTGATTTCTTTATTGGGTATATTATAATCCATGTTCCTATAAAAAACCACAGACCCCATAGGATACTCCAAGTCTTCTTAATTTATGATTGGGGCTATCCATTTCCTTTTTCCACAACACAACGAGAAAAATAATAATTTATTCCTTGTTTATTATTTTCTTTGGAAAAAATCATATAAACATGACCTATGTATCATAGAGCACAAAAATTTAATTTTAATAAATGATTCATAAATAAGTTACATAATGAGATAAATATTGATTAAATAACTAAACAATACATCTATAATAACCTTGTTATACTAGATTTGATATATGGTCAAAGTCAATTGACGATACTTCTCATTGTGAGTTGTAGAGCTTGCGGAGGTTAATATGTCTCAAGTGGATGTCGATTTCTACGACACCTTTCATCGACCCACTCTTTCGACTCACACTCATCCCAACTAAACTACTTACTTGAAGAACAATAGCATACCATCTTCCTTGTATGAATATTCCATTAACCTAGATTTGAATTTCTAAAACAATACAAATCACTAGATCCTTTTAGCGTACAAAAATCTTCATATTTCTCAAAATTTGTTTCTTCTACTAACAAAAAAAATCTCTGAACTGTAGACTTACCCTCATTACCTAGAACCATTATTTCTTTACATCATTCCATGATGGATGTTGCATCAGTCAATTTTCCACCATATTTGTACTTTAACTCTTCTCTTACTAAGGCTCTTTTAACACATGCTCTTGCACCATCATACTCTTGTTTTCCATTACCAACCTTAGTAAAATTACAAATATGTTGAACACCAAGTTCATCCTATGCATCCTTATTAACAAGTAGAACATTAAAAAATTCTTGAACTGTGATGTAAAATTATCTGACTATATGATGTGTTGACAAAATACGATGTTTTTGTTACTCAAATTACAATATAATATCTCAAATTAACCTTGCAAAAAACTAGTTTGGAATGTGTATAGTTATCACTAATTTATCTAAAAGCACAATAAAATGTCCCACTTTTTGTTATGTTTGGTACCTTTATAAACATGAATTTTAGTTTCATTGATTTCTAAAGGTAATAGCCACAAAACCGTACACATTCATGAAATTCCACAAACTAACAAAATGTTTTGTTTAGAGTGTAGAATACATGTAAATTGTTTCAAAAAACAATTGGAAAAAAAAATGGTCTTTTTCTTAATTTTATTCATACGTTGTTTCTTATGTTATAAAAGAGTAATGACTATCCCCGGGTGGTTTTTTAAATGAAAATTTATTTTTTCACCATGAAATTTTAGATATATGTTGAGGATTTGAATTTTGAGGTGCTGTCAAATTTTCATATTTTTTTGAATTAGATTTTTTGAATTAATTATTTATTAAAAATATTTTCAAATAAATGGCGTACAAATGTCTATGCCAAAAACTTTTAAGATTTATATCAAAATTGAATTTTTTTTCACAAGTAAGAAGAAGACTTCAACAAATAGTAAGTTTATGTTTTTAAAAAAAAATCAATATATTTTTCTATTTTTCAAATTGGTTTGATTGTGTATGATTAATTGTCCTAAAATACCATATGTTAGAAAAATATAAAAAATAAATAGTAAAAAAGATTTTTAAAAAATGAAAATTATATTTTTAGAAAGATAATAAAATTCTGTATTTTGTGTTAAAATTTTGTAATTTTATTCATTCATTAACCCTAATTATGTGACACCTAAGTGGCACATTTTTGCATAAAATTATCCTCTAAATCGATTTGGCACCAAAATGTGCCACATAGGTGCTACATAGGGGGGTTCACGCGAAGGGGGGTTCGCACGAAGGGGCTTCACGTGAAGGGGGTTCACGCGAACCCCCCTAAACCCTAAATATGCCACCCAAAACTATATAAATATCTATATATAACTTTTTACCGCCAAAATTATTTGAACCCAAAGGGGTTCACGCGAAGGGGTGTTCGCGCGAACCCCTATTCACACGAACCACTTTCTTTGGCCTACGTGGCAGTTCGGGTGAAGGGCAGGGATAATTTTAGTGGTGAATATTCCATTTTTGAAAAATTTCAAAAGGTGAATTTTCTGGTGCGGGTCAGTGACCCATTCGCCTAAAAATTATAGTTTAATTTTTTTTAGGGGTCGGCTTTGCCTACCCTTGAAACTATCCCCTATATAATCCTAGATTATTTGCTAGGTAGAACACTACTAGATCACTCATACCATCTGGGGGCATATGTATTATCAAGCATAGTAAACTTGCGACAGGAGGGCAGAGGCTACAAATGCGTGATAGGAGGGTGAAGGCTTCAAACGCGCGATAGAGAGTTTGTTGACACGTGATAGGGAGATTTTGTTGATGCGTGATATGGAGAGTTTGTTGACATGCAACAGGAATGTAGAGGAAGTAGACGCGTGATAGAGAGTTTTTTGACACGTGACATGGAGATTTTGTTATTGTGTGACTAGAGGCGGAGGCTGCAGACGTGCGACAAAATATTTTTTGTCACGCGTCGACAAGGTGGTTGACATGCAACGGTAAATCTCCTGTTGCGCATCTACAGCCTTCTATCACACCACTTAAAAATTAGGTGAAAATTTTGATGTCAGACCACCAAAAAATTTGCCTTCCCGCGAAACTAGTTCCGAGGATATTCGACAGGTATTTTCCACCTTTGATTTCTAAGAGGTCTCTTAAAATGAACCCTGACAAAGGAGGTTCACATGAAATGGGTGTTCACATGAAGACCCTCAATTTATTATCCCACCCAACCTCTTACTGGTATTTTTGGGACACGATGTGGGACACAACATTATGCTTTGACTATAGTACTCTTAGAATATATTTCTATCTTCCTATGTGTTGCATGAAGCATGAGTGAATGTTATATGCACCAATATAGAAACCTGAATATAATTGTAGTACTATGATCAAACTTCATTATGTGGTTGTAATATATAATTATACAAAATAAACAACTAACACAATGGTACCAAAGAGTAAATATGTCCTTGCATATCCTGAATTTTGTGTCTAACCATCGAGCTCTATGTGTATGCCTTACATACTCATACACTATCTTGTCTTGAAATATAGTCATACAATTTGATACACTTATTTATTTATTCATTAATTACACATCTTGGCCTCTTTACCATATTTTTAAGTGTATTGATACCAATTTATATTTCCCTAAACTAAGTAGTTCATTTCCAATTTCATGTGTATTCTTTGTGTAAATAAATTTTCAAATGTTGCAGACCACCACAACTATCATAGGTTTTGTCTAAACAAAACTAATAAAAATTGTCCTTCTCTTGTACAATTTTTTTATGATAAAATATCTTACTGATTTAGGTGGAAAATTTATCATACACTCCTACAAAATATTCTTCGTATGCAAAGTAACTGATATATGCTAGAAAATATCTTAATGTATAGAAAATTTAATACAAACCCTACAACAACAAGTTGTCCGATGGTGATTTATTTTAACATAAAATGTTTTTTTTAATTTCAAAATACATTTGACTAATTTATATTTATGGATAAGTCTCTTTAAAATAATTATAAAATTGTGTTGGTGTCTTATCCAAAAAATGTTTAGGATGTGATTTAAGGTTTTGACAACTAATTCTTCTTTTTAATACATTTTGTTTCATTAGGAAAAACCCTTCTATTGGTTTTCCAAAATTCTTCAATTTTGGAATTTTGGAATTTAAATCTTCAGCTATGTCTTTGTCTTTCTATTTGATCCTATTGGAGAATTCCCATGATTCATTTCTATTGTGATCATCAACTCTTTCACTTGTTCCAGTAGCTTTCAATAGCATTTTTCTATTTATTTTTAGTGTACTACTAGTTTTCCTAATTAAACCATATTTTTTTTGTTGATTTACTTACTATAGTTGATACAATAACACTATTACTATATTTGGTACACAAGGTTAGACCTATTTATTGGTATGTATTCATTAGATTTTTTATAATTGACTTTTCACTATTGGTCTTAGATGTTATTAGACAAGGATCTTCATAGTGGGTATAAATTTTTTATTTTTCATCATTTGAACAAACAATTGACATCTTCCTATTTCATTTAAGTCATAAAAATGCTTTTCATATGATATTAGAGTTTATTCTACAAGTGCGTTCACGAATCTTATCAATTAGTGGGTATTAAATATTTTCATCAATTTCAAGTAAAATCTTAGGTGTTTTACATAAAGTTTTAATCGATGATCTGAATGGTAAAGTTGGTTGAACATCGGGTAAACATTGTTCATTTCCTATATGTTGTTCATCTTCATAATTTGGTAAATTTTGTGTCTTTTGAATAGGTTGGTCACTTAGTGTAATATAATTTTAATTTTTTCATTGCATCATAATTTATTAAAAATCCATTATGTATTGATTTAATTGGTATTTGAGGATTTGTTTCACTATCAATTTCATTTGGAAGAGATGGCATACCTTAACCTCCATATATTGTTTATTTTTTTCACAAATTTTTAAAACTCGTTCCATTATTTTAGTTTCTTATTCTTTCTTATCTCTAGTAGATAATAAATGATATTTTCATCATCTAATTTCTCTAGAAAAGACATGTTCAATTTCTTTTTTTCACACCTTTTTTACATCCTTTCCCTTTTTTTCTCCAAATCCTCAAGTCTTTTCCTGCATGTTCTCATCCCCATAATTCTCAAATATATATCATCATAAGACAATTGACAAAGAAGAATGCTAGAAATATAAGAAACACTGCAAAATAACTGAAATCTCTAACAATGATAAGAAAATTCTCAAAATATGACAAAAGATACAATAATAATGTTCTATTAACAGAAAAACATAGAAAATATTCAATTTTTATATGGAATGTATTGAAATAATAAATTATTGTAAGAATGTCCAACAAATAGTGCAATTCACATGCATTTTGGAACCAACATCATGAGTTATTTTTCTGTGTTTATGCCTTTTTCAAAGAGTCTATAACATGAGTGTGTTATAACATGCTCGTATTATGTACGACTTGGGTTTAAAATTTCCAACTATTAGGATTGGATTTGGCTAGGATATATAAGCATAAGGGTTGTACTATTTATTCTGTGACTAAATCCATGTTTTGCAAAAAAATAAGAATCTCGAGTGTACGTCCCAATTTATCATGTGTTGTAAGATAATATTTCAATAAAACATGACTGCGATGTCAAACTCTATCTTAGGTTTGTGTCGATGCGTTTCTTTCTAAAATCCAAGCAGTTTAATGTTTTTAACCTTAATTTATTTTAGTAGTGTCTTCATTTTTTGCTAAAACACATGCATAGTTTTTTGGCATAATTTTTTATCAGCTCACTCAAATTTCAAAAATTAAATCGACCATGATCTATGCACCATTCTACAGAGAGTAAAAAAATTCAATTTCATTTTTTTTCAAAATTAGGGAGGTGTACACATGGTTATTTTGTTTTCGAGATGTATTCACTTTGAAAATTAGAAAAAAAATAAAATATTCATTGAAAAAATGGGAAAAATAGTGGGATGTAATACATGATTTTATCTAAATTTCTACTGAAGGAAATTGTAAAAGATTTTATGGAACTCAAAAAATTGGGGGCACACACATGGAACTATGTTATATTTTTGACACAAAAAAAGATTATGTTTCCATACCACATTTTACCCCCTTAATATACACCATTTAAAAAAAAAAGAATTTTAGAAAATAAATTTGAAGCACTACAATTCTTGTTCTTATCAAATTGTCAAAATTTGAGTATAAACATGTACCAAATTACTAATTAAAAATCAAATTTTTCTAATTTCAGGAAAAAGGTGGTCACTTTTAACCTCATTTGGTCCCCTATTTCCATGCACATACTCTCTATTAACATTACGAGGTGAAGGAGATGATAACTATTGTGATTTTCACTCTGAGCACTAAACCAAAATGTAACATATAGATTCTAAATAATGTGTGTAATGACTAAGGTAAAGCTAAAATGTTGTCTTTCTACTAGGAGTGGGGTCTCACACACCACACTGACATGCGGGCTAAGCTAGTACCTATAATATCCCATTTACCTTGTTTATCAATTGTAAATCCTTGTAGTCTTGAAGCTTTACTTGACACAATGCACAATTATCAAAATTTCTTTGACCATGATTGTTGAAAGGTCAAAAATTACTAATTAGGCTAAAAATCATGTCTAACCATATCTATGGAACTTAGTGGGGTCATTTTGGTCTTGTATTTAGACTCAAACTGAATGGGAAAAACTTGGTAAGTCTTAGAAAAATACATTGCAATTTTCATAAAATATTAGCAGTGACATAAACAATTAACCATATTTGTAGTGAGATACATTATATCCTTCGAATTCTATGTAAATATATTTTTTATCTGAGGATTATCTCTTTTCTTCATTATATCTTCTCTAGTTCAGAATAAAGAAAGAAAAATCAGAATAATGAGGTATTTAAGAAAAAATGATTTTATATAGGAAAAAAATAAAAATTACTTTCAATTGATGATATTGTAATTCAGGAGCTTGAAATAAATCATATCAAGGAAGAATGAAACCCTAATAATTTTTTAGAAAACCCTCCCGAGCTAGAATGAATCTGCTACTAAGTTTTGTTGATGTTTATCAAATATTTTCTCTTTATATTTTTCTTAATTGTAGAGAGAAATGGTGTTGGAGTTAGAGAGAGGGGAACTTCTTTTGGTTTTGATTTTTTTTCCATTTTTTTATATTTTTGGTTATAATGAATGGGTATCTCAACTAAACTCATGAGTCTTAGGGTCAGAAACTTTGGTCATTCCAAACACACAAGTTTAGTAAGACTTTGTGAATGCACTAGTTTAACCCATAGAGGTTTGTAGTTTTTGAGTATCATAGCTATAATTTAAATTACATACCCCTTTGTTACTTATTCTATGAAATTTGATTTCCTTTAAAAATGCATTATGGACTGTTAAAGTAGATAGTAAATGTGAAAAAAAGGTACATATTTTGCTAATAGAAAATGAATCATGTATTAATAAATTAAAAAAATTAGCAGCAAGAGTATGAGTGAAAGGATTAATAAAAATTCCAAAAAAGTATCTTCACTCAAATATCTACTGAACTAAACTGGATATTTAGTGGATGATTTTGCACTAATATATTTTTTGATGTTACATTTCCATCATGAGTCTATGTGATGTTTCTTGAGTGAGCACAAGGACCTAGTGGAATTTAGGTGTGGACTCTATATTTCTAAGCTCGAAAATTCCATCCTATACTAGACATCCTCTTTGGGTTGGTTAATATGAGGATTTATATCATCATTGATAATCACATTATATAGGGAGGTAGTTCATTAAGAGATGGTGTTTCACTCTAGAGTTCCACTACCAAATATTTAGGAGCGTTAAATGTTAGGGTTATGCCCATAAGTCAGGTAATTTTGTTTTCTTATATACTATTAAAAAAGAGGAAAATTAAATAGGAATTTCGTATTGGCAATAGTGTGAGACATTGCTATGGAACATAAAAACATGTTTGGTTGGAATTATTTTCAATTCCTATGAAGTTAAATTTTTTTTTGTCAAATATAAATTTCAATAATCAAATAATTTCTATTTGATACTTGTTTTATACAATCTTTTAGTCAATGGATTCAAGGTAGTACCTTAAAAGTTTTGAACCATTTTTAGGATGTTGAAATACATGGAAAGGATGGAGTCATATTTTTATTTCATAAGCAGAAAATTGATATTTTTTCCATGTGTATTCAATAATTGCTTCATTAAGAGCTATTCTACACAACACAAATACATCACCCTACACTCTTAAATTTTCACCCATTACTAATCTAGTTGAAACCAAAGAAGTGGCTAAACTTTTTTCACAATCACATAACATGTAAATTTTTTGAACTATTTTCACTTTGATGGAATGTGTAGGAAAGATAGGCAAGTTTTATTCCAAAAATCTATAAAATATTAATAATAGAAAATGTTAAATACAAACTTAGGTCTCTTGTTCATAAACGATGAAAACAAACGACGAGTCATGATGCCATTAGGTAGAACAAATGAAATTAAATTTAGTATTGTGAACCAACAATCAAATGGAATAAAATAAAAATATAGGTAACTGAATATTTTGGTCTAATAGAAAAAAAATTGATCAAAAAATAAATGATACTAAAATAGTAATTTACTAAAATGAAATTATCTAATAAAGAAAGATAATAAAATTATAGATGACTTGAAATTAACAATATATATAAAAGAACCGTTCCCAACTTTACTTCCAGTATCTCCATTAATATATTGATTAAAAAATGTGTCATATATCCTTCTTAGAGTACTCTCATCATTAGAAAATCATTATAGTGTTTTTTCATTTTTCCTATTGTTGTACAATATCAAACTTGATGGCCATATTTTTCTTTAGAGTAAATGGCTCATTTGATTGTAGCTTAGTAATCACAAGGAAAAACTTGTGGTTCCTTTCAAAATATTGCAAACACTAATATTACAAACTAAAAACTTGAGGATTTTTATTATTTCTTAAAAAACCTAACCCTAGATTTTATTTTGTGTGTGTGTGTGTGTACATACACACACACACACACACACACACACACACACACACACACACACACACACACACACACACACACACAAACATATATAAAATGTGTCATCTATCTTTCTTAGAGTACACTCATCATTAGAAAATAATTATAGTTTTTTTTTCATTTTTCCTATTATTGTACAATACCAAACTTGATGGCCATATTTTTCTTTAGAGTAAATCGCTCATTTGATTGTAGCTTAGTAATCACAAGGAAAAACTTGTGGGTCCTTTCAAAATATTGCAAACACTAATATTACAAACTAAAAACTTGAGGTTTTTTTATTATTTCTTAAAAACCCTAACCCTAGATTTTAGTTTGTATATATATAGTAAAATGCATGCAATTTATCAAACTGCTAAATGTGTATCATCATTAGATGTTAAAATTAATGCATAGTGTAACTTGATCCTCCAAAATAAACTACCATTTAGGGCATACTAATTACACAAGTTGTATCATGAAGTTGATCCAATTTAGATATTCATTACATGCAAATTAAATTAATGTATCAAAAACTAAAAAATGGATTGTGTTATATCTGATAGGTATCATAGTCTATTTGTTTTCCCATGTTTTCCCTAGAAACTTAAATGTATCTTTATTTTCATTCATATATTATTTTCTTATGAAATTTTATATCTTGTACTTCTTTGGACATCACTAGGAGCATTTTAATTTTATAACAATTCAATAATATTGAGATAAGTGCTCATTATATTTAAGGGGAAAATGATAATAGGTGATTGAGTTGGGAAATGACCCAAAATAAATATAAATATGTACATTCAGAGGAAAATGATGGAGAATTTATGATATCATTAAGTAGTAATTAATTTTTGACATACTCAAAATATCTATTGACCTAATTTTTCTTTCAATGTTCATGATTCGTTAGGTTAATATTATTTATATTCATCTTGTAGGATTCAAAAATATGATTAAAATACAAAATGTGCTAACCTTGAGTACTGTGTGGAATGATAAAAAAGTTACAAAATTGATTTATTGTCACCATTATACTCAAGTTTTACATTCTTATTACCATTCAATAGAAAAACAAGTTCTATGATTTCAGATTGTTATAGTAAATTATATATGATTTTTTAAATTCTGAATTTAGTGTGAGGGCACCAAAAATGAGTATATATTAGTCCATGAAAATGAAGGCTTAAATAAAATATGAACTAGGTATCACCTCTTTTTTATGACCCCTAAAAATAATGTTATAAGAATAGTAATTATTTGCAATAAATAAATATTTAGACATCAATTAAAAAAACATCTCTTAGTATGTTAATTCTTCCATTTCACATGTTAGTAGTTATAAATTGACATTATTTAAGAAATTTGGTATTGGATTCAAATTTTTGATATGGTTATTATGTCTAAATCATGAACCTAACTCTTTTTCTTCCTTCACTGGGTCATACTTCTTTATGGACTAATACAAGGCTTATAAGTTGTATGACTTTGTCTTATTGAATTGTAACCAACATACATCAACAAATAAAATAAGTCTATAATAATTGGTAGTATCTATACAATTAATTTTATTTAATGGATGTGAGTAAGACATGTTATCATTCACTGTTCATGTACATATCACTACATTTGAGGAAGTACGAGAGCTATGTGAAATGTGATATAATGTAAAATAATGGAAAGAGAAATCATTGAAAGTAAGGAAAGTCATATGTGGGATTAACCTATGTAATATTTAATTTTTGTATTCATAATGATTATTGTGTGAAGGTGTTATCTAAACTAATTCCAAATTTTCATGTATTTGGATATTTTTTTGTAGGAAATGCTTGTTATGGGAAGGCTTGCAAAACTCCAAAATCCTCAACAATGTTTTTTTGTATTAGATATTGTGAATGTTTGCATTTGCAGATTTGAACAACACATGTTTGAATGTATATTTCATTTAATCGACATGTGTTGTATCTTTAGTTCCTAGTGACATGCATAAAATAACCCTTCTTTATTATCCTCGACATGTTCATTAGGAAAAACACAATGGAAGAATGTATGTTTGTGGATTAAAAATATGTATAATAATTGAAATCATTTTATAGCATACAAGGATTATTCTCTTCTTAAAACTGTGTGGTGCTAGTAGAGATGGTTTTGATTGTATTACGATGACTATTGTGCTATTTGATTGAATTTTCTATGTTTCTTGTTTCGTCATATAAAAAGTAAAATATGTGCATTATAAAGGGGAAATAAAATAATTGATTTTGGGAAATAGTGCAAATTAGACTATCTAAGATTGCGCATGTGATCCTAATCTCAATGGATTATATCTTGGAATGCCATGTAAAATAAAGTTTTGGACCAAGAATTGAATATTTTAATGCAATTTCTGAAAGTATTGGAAGATACAATATTTATCATTGTTTAATTTTTCTGTGCATATGTGACAACAAAAAGAAATTGAAAAAAAAACCTTTCTATGACATAAATGTCCAATGATCTCCTTCATCTACCTATATGCATTTCCATTATACACTTATGACATAATAGATAGTTTTGTAGAATAATAGTATTAAATTTTAAATACTAAGACATAGGGGTATGTATCTATTTATTCAATAAGCTATCCACAAGCTATTATCAATAATTATATAGAAATTACATTTAGTGCTAATCTCAATAAATGAATAGAATACTTCTTGAAGAAATTTTACTCTTTTATGCTACTTGTTAATCTTTTATTAGACTTTTTGACCTCATCCTGCTCTCTTAAAAAAATCCACATTCTCTAGAAATGAGATAATTTCACTCATGATCCTAAATTTTTTCTATCATACTCCTATTTATATCTTCCTATTTATTATTTTACACACAATTCTTCACCATCTTCTCATTGAAGTAAAAGTAGATTGAAAAATATGTTAGGAATAAACGTAGATTAATTCACCATGTAGGTGAGTTAAATAAATTAATTGTAATTTTTATTTACTTTTTATGGAACTCTTAGTTGTTTATCCCTAGATTTGTGAGGGATATTCTATTTTTGTGTTTATTCCTTGATGTAGTCAAGCATGGGCAATCTGTTATTTTTACAAAATTTCCGTCTTTAATATGATTTGATTCACTTTATGTAGAGTGAATAGAAGTTGTTAAAAACCTATAAATTTGGTAACTCTCTCCTTTCATTGTAGTGCATATTTATGTGATTAATAAAATTAAATAGAATCCACCCTATTTGTATAATAACATTTGGTATCAAAGAAGGGAGGTTTTGCTACTATGAGAGGTTGCAAAAGTTTGTAGAGGATTTGGTGAGTTAGTGAGCATCTGAGAATTTTATGTGAGCCATAGAAGCCATCATCCTTCTCACATCCCCAATCCCTAATTTCACACCTGCTGAAATTAGTAGTAAAAGATATACAGAAGTTGCAGCAGTAGTAAAAGTGATAGAGGCAAAAAAAATTAGTCTGATCCTGAAGACAACTCATGTGAAGAAAATTGAGGAGATTATGTATTTTTTTTTGAAAAACAATTAATAGGGGTTTTCTCGCTAAATTTAATGAATAATTTCATAATTACTAAATTTAGAATACCACTAAATTTAGTTGGAATGTATTTCATTTTTCTAAAAAATCATTAAATTTAGCTTTAAAAAATCGAAGATCTAGTGTGATCCTGATATTTGCGATCTCCCCACAACTGTATCAACTCTTTTGGAAAATTGAAATCAGATATTTTGTATGGAATTTTTTTAGTTATTTATTTAATGTAAATGCTTGGCTAGGTATTTTTAGTTATTTATTTTTTGTAAATGTGGACGAGATGCAACCCGGCCCAGAAGAGGACGGAGTAGAAGGGCGGCCTTACAGGGAGGTAGAATGGTGACTGTGCAAGTGGCTCATCCGATGTGGACCTGTAGAAGGTGGCCATCAGGGAGGTGAAGACTGAGGTGGTGGCATCTGAGGATCTGGTGGAACCCGAATCATAGTGCATGATGCACTCCCCTAGTGATCAAGAAGCTCCTATAGATGAGCAAACTCCAATGCAACCTTGGCATCTTGAGCTTAAATCTGTGTGCAAACAATAGATAGAATAACCACCTTATCATTAGTGGAAAAACATATAAAAAATTATCTTGATTGAAAATAAAAACATTGTGATCTTTCAAGAAATGAAAAAGAATATAGGTATGAAATAAATGCCATAGATTAGCAATATAAATGGCCAAGGGCTAAAGTGACCAAATAAAGCAAGACACCAAGGGAATAATTCAGGGTGATACAGTTGGAAAAAAGAGGGAATCCACGACCAGATTGATTGGGCATGGGGACAAGACTAGAAGTGGTGTATGAATGACTCGGGACTAGAACAAAAAGGACAATTCAAAATAGCAATACCAATATTACTAAGCCTTTCAACAATATGCAAACCTTGGTAGACAAGACACAACAAAAAATGGTTAAAAGTTTGGCTCAAGAAGAGGGTTCCAAGTATAGGAAATCCTATGAAGACAAGTGGTTTATGTAGAGTGCAACCCCCATCGATCATTGAGATTATTAATGACCAGTGAGAGTGGATGTAACATCCTCATTTTAGGACTTCGTTAACATGGAATTTTTTCATTTATTTTTACTTTCCTTTATGCTTCTCGATGTAAATACTCATATATTAAAATCCAACATAAATCTTAAGGGTAAATGCACGAAGTTAGGGGGCCAAAAAGAGGACAAGAATTTGAAAAAAAGAAAAGCGCGTACACATTTTGCTAAAATGTGCTTGCGTTTTGCTAAAACACGCTCGCATTTTGCTACAATATGCTCGCATTTTAATTTGCTTGGCTTGGGAATCACCAAAGCATAACGCGTACACGTTTCAAACAGGCCAAAACGCGTACGTGTTTTGTGTAGTATGGACCATATTTCAAGTAAGTCAAAACACGTACGCATTTTGTGTAGTATGGACCATGCATATGTGTTTTGGTGGTTTATACTTACAAAAATAGATGTTCAAGTACAAAATTTCTTTTATTATTTCTTATAATTTTATTATTTCTTATACTTTAAATTTATTTTAGTAAATATAAGAAATTAGGGTCACTCTGCACCTTATGAAAGTGGTCTCGTAGCTCCAACAGTTATAATCTAGAAGATAGTTTTTCAAAATCTAATCTGGTCAGCACTTACTCATTTTCAGGATTTCACCAAATGACCTAAAACTTTTAAGGCATATATATTGTAGTCGGTGTTATCCAAAATTCACCCTCAAGGTAATTTTGATAACATACATCAAATTCTTTAGTCCCAGGCAAATAGATTGAGTCAGGGCAAAAAATTCATGTTTCTAGGGTCCCCTCATATTTTTCTAACTCCCCTGTCCAAGTAGAAGAGAGCAAGTTCTGAGAAAATGTAAAAAAAATTTTTTTGCAAAAAACAAGCTCGGGCCAGGAAAAATCACGAAAAATGGCTAAGTCCTAGTCCTAGAAGCATTTGGGACAAGTGGGACAAAAAGGCGGGGATCGGCCGAAATGAGCACAGGTGGCCCCGGAAGCAATTGGGACATCTGGGACAAAAGGACGCGCGGGACGCGGAAATCCGAACTGGCCGAAAAGAAAAAAAATTGGCTAACTGCTAAGAGTGTCGCCTTTGGGACAAGCGGGACAAAAAGACGCGAACCGGCCGAACCGGGCGAAATGAGTCAAGGCAGCCCGAAACAGTCTGGGACGTGTGGGACAAAAAGACGCAAACCGGCCGAACCGGGTGAAATGAGTCAAGGCAGCCCGAAGCAGTCTGGGACGCGCGGGCCAAAAGTACGCGAACGGCCGAACCGGCCGAAATGAGAACTTTTGTCTCGGAACAGTTGGGACAAAAAGACGCGAACCGGCCAAACTGGGCGAATTTGTCCCAGACGGTCCGAAACCAAATGGGACATATGGGCCAAAAGTACGCGAACCATATTCGGCTCCAGTCAATCAATGCTCATTCCCGTCAAATGACAGAAAACGCCTGCCAGGCCCAAAAGAGTTGCCCGCACTCAGAAGGCCATAACTTTTGCATTTCTCAACGAAATCGCACAAAATTGGTACCGTTGGAATTGTGGTTCCGAGCCCGATGCACAGCAATCAAGAAATTCCATATTTGATTAGAAATTGATTGAGTTTTTTAAGGAAACGTGGCCGGGTTCAGAACAGTGTTTTATTTGGTAGCTGGGAGTGCAATTAAGAGGCATGGTCATCATTCCTTCTCTGCTGCAGCACATGGGACAGTATGGAGAGCCTTTTGCAAGTAATGTATACCCATTCCACTCAATTTAATGCCTCTTACAGGTGGTTGAAGGACAGATTTCAGGATTTCTATTTTCCCTTCTCTTTTCCTTCTCTTTTTCTATAAATTGGAGTGTTGGGCTCATTGTAAGGGGGAGAGTTTTTGGGTAACAAAGCTCTGTCAAAATTGCTTTGTGAAGCCAGTGTGTTGCAGGCCCTTGTAGTGGACTCCTTGCATGGTGATCCAGGCCCTTATCTTGTAATAGATTGAACTGTGCATATCATGAAGCAATAAAATACCAGTTTGTGGATATATCTTCCCCTGCTGTGCTTTCTTGCATTCTTCTTGCCCCTTTGATCCTTCTATGAGAATATTGTGTCTATCTATTATGTTCTTGCAGGAATTCATTATCATTGTGTGTGCTTGAAATATTACTGTGAATGCATTTTGCTAGATTATGGAGAACTGTCATCACCTCTTCTAGTGTGCACTTTGCCTCTGTATTTCACACATTTGGAGACTACTCTCCCATCCTCCTTTTCTGGTGTATCACCGCTTTAGTGTAGGATTTCATTTTATGTATTCTCTTTCCCTGGTCCCTTGGAAATTTAGATTAGAACAGTTAGCTTATCCTGCATTAGAGTAGATTGTGGCAGGTAGTTTAGGAGTAAGAACCAGCTTTCTCTGGAGGTCTGTCTCAAGTAGCAAGTCCCACAACTTAGAGATAGTACCCATGTTATCCAATCACACTGTGAGTTTAAATACATGCACAAGGGTGCTGTGATTCGGTGATAACAGTCGGTCTTTGTTTTGGGAAAGATTGATGTGCACTTGTAAGTTCCAGCTTTGAAGGAGCTTTAAAGCCGCACATCTTGCTAAAATGGATTTTGGTCCTACCATTGCTTAAATTGGTACTAATTTTTAAATTTGGTCCATAATTCACTTTAGTGACCATGAATTAACTCTATGATGTTTGTCTACTTCTTACTAAAAAGAGATCCTCACTTTGTAGATAGAGGATTGTTTCTTGAATGGGATTCCTTTCCTATGGCCAAAATGAGGTGATTGTAATGTGCCTCCTCTTTAAGGTGTGATAACACTACTAGGTGTTGAATGAGTTATAGTTACAAATAGTACCAAGTGATTTACATCAAGTGAACTCAGATGATTTCTCATTCTTAGAAGCATGGTGCTCCATATAAATATCATCCCCTCACCTTTCCTAGCTCTAAAAGAATCCTTTCATAGAATCAAATTCATGATTCTCATACATACTTTTGCTCATATGTCTCTTATGGAGACAAACGATGCCTTAATACTTCACAAATAATGGTCCTTGATAACTCAGTGACATGACTAGCTCATTTTAGCTTGTTCTGAAGGGTGTTCAATTAACTACAAAATGGCCAAAAATGCCTTTTTAGGCCTTCAAAGGAAGTTGTCCCTTGTAAAAACTAAATGAGTTGATCAATCACCTTAAAGACTATTCCCTATAAACTGAAACATGCTGAATGATCTTTTTAGGACTTTCCTTTGGGTGAGGGTTTATGATTTAGGGTTTAGGGTTTAGGGCTAAGGGTTTAGGACTCAAGTTTTAGGGTTTATGGTTTAAGGTTTAGTGTTTAAGGCTCATAGTTTAGATTTTAGGGTTTAGGGTTTAGGGCTCAGGGCTTAGGGTTCATGGTTTAGGGTTTAGAGTTTTGGGTTTATGGTTCAGGGTTAGGGGTTAAGGGTTTAGGGCTCAAGGTTAAAGGTTTAGGATTTAGGGGTCAAGGTTAAGGGTTTATGTTTTAAGGCTTAAGGTTCAGGGTTTAGGGTTCAGGGATTAGGGTTGAGGGTTTAGGGTTTAGGGTTGAGAGTTTAGGGTTTAGGGTTTATTTTTTAGGGTTTAGAGCTGAGGATTTAGAGTTTACAATTTAAGGTTTAGGAATGAGGGTTTAAGGTTTAGGTTCGATAATCTAGGGTTTATGGTTTAGGGTTTAGGAGGTAGGGTTTAAGGTGTAAAAGTTTGGGTTTAGGGTTTAGGGCAAAGGGTTCATGGTTTAGGGTTAAGGGTAGGTTTTAGTTTCCAGGATCAAACAACACAGGGTTAAGGGTTTAGGTTTGGGCAGGGTTTTAGAGTTTGGTGATAGGGTTCAAGGGAAAAAATTTAGGGCTGAGGGTTTAGTTTTTAGGGTTTGGCAGCAATTAGGGTTTATGTTTAAAAGTGAGAAAACTCAGGTTCAAAGGTTGTGAGACCAGCTTAGGGCAAGTTTCGAGGATCAACAAATTGTTAGGGCTGAGTTCTCCATGGTTTATGGGCCTAGTGATTCAGCTGAGGACTAACAAACTGCCAAAAGGCCTCATAACGCTGGAGTCAATCTTCAACTCGAATGATTTCCGGAAGGAGAAAGCGAACATTCAAGTAAAGGGTGAAGATTCAGGGCCTATCTTAGTAGATGAAGGCAAGACATTACAAATTGGCAAAGTAAGTACTCCACAAGAGAAATCTGATTTTGTTCAGCTTTGTCAAGAATTCCCAGATGTCAGCTTGGACTTAGAAAGATTTAAGAGGTTTCAATCCAAATTTGGCACACCCTACTATCAGTTGGATCCGGAATCCAAGCCTTCATGCAAAAGCAAAGGCCAGTAAATCCTCATATCGAGTCTCATGAGAGAGTTAGGCAAGCTCATTGAGGCCAGTATCATCTTCCCCATCAATCATTCAAGCTGGGTTGCCAACTTGGTGCCAGTGAGAAAGAGAAATGGGGAGATACAGATTGTGTGTAGACTTCTGTGATCTGAATAGAGCATCACTCAAGGATCATTATCCACTTCCGATCAATGGAACAAATCTTGCAGGTGGTATTTGGTTCTGGATGGTTTTCCTTTTTAGATGGTTATTTAGGCTACAATCAGATAATGATAAAAAAAAAAGATCAAGTTCAAGACAATCTTCACCAAAAAATGAGACACATATACTTATAAGAATATGTCATTTGGATTGTCAAATGTCGGAGCAATGTTTCAGTGAGCTATGGATATGGCGTTCAAAGGATTACTCAACAAGATAGTGCTGATATATCTAGATGATATCAATGTCTTCTCAAAGAATGCAGTAGACCACCTCTTTCACCTCAGACAAGTATTTTAGAGGTGTAGAAGGTTCGAAGTGTCATTGAATCCCAAGAAGTGTGTATTCTTGGCACATGAAGGAAAAATTGTTGGGCCACATTGTCTCAAGAGAAGGGTTAACAATTTATCCCGAAAGAGTTGAAGCCGTTAGAACGACTTCCATTACCACATCATAAGAAATATCTCTAAAGCTTCTTAGGAAGGATTAACTTTGTTCGAAGATTTTTTCCTGATTTTGCCACTCTTATGAAACCTTTAACAATAATGTTGAAGAAAGATTCATGGCAAATCAAATGGAAAACAAAAGGAAAAGAGATTTTTGAAAGCTATTAAGCATGCAATATCACAAGCTCCGACCTCTTATTAATCAAGACTTTCTCAACAGGATTTCATGTTCTATGCTTTTGGAGGGCCAAACACAATCTCAGTTATCTTGGTATAGCTAAATAGAGAAGGTTTAGAATAGCCCATAACATTCTTCAACCAAGTCTTGGAAGATTATGAAGTAAGGTACTCTTTCATTAACAAAGCATGTCCTTGCTGTCATTAGGATTTTGAAGACGTTTAGAGACTTGGTCTCAAACAACAAGATTCAACTACTAGTGTCTCATGATGGTGTCAAGGAATTTATTCTGAACATGGATTTGAACGAGAAGAGAGAAGGTTGGATCACTTGGGTAATGGAATACAATATTGAAATCAAAGTGACTAAGATGGTTTTTGGCAAAGGTCTATGAGGGAGCAGCTCGCTTCCAAATAATCAAACTGAGTCAACAAGATGAATAAGAGGTTGTCCTGTTACTACAGAATTAATCAAGAACAACCAGCTAACTTTTGCTTCCATTCCATGTTGGACTCAAGACTTGGTGCATTTTCTCCAAAAAGGTTTTTGCCCTTGAGAAATGAGCAAAGCGTAGAGGAGATACTCCAGATTACAAGCCATTCCATATGTGCTTGTTGATGGATGTTTTGTTTCAAAGGGGACATCAATTGTGTTCTACTAATATGTATTGAAATGGATCAAATTGAGGATATTGTTAGAGGATATTCCATGACGATGGAGAGGTTAGAGGTCATTTTTCTCCACGGGTAATAGCTCTCAAGATAATGAAAGCTGGTTACTATTGGCCTACTATGTACAATGATTGCTACTCACGTGGATCAAGAAATGCAAGAAATGTGCATGTTCTTCATGGGGAAAGAAAGGTTAGCAACACTGCCCATTCCATCCAATCTCAGTCAACCAACCATTCATGCAATGGGTATTGGACTTCATTGGGGCCATCAATCCAAATTCAAGCCAAGGTCATAAGTGGATACTCACAGCAATGGACTATTTCACCAAGTGGACTGAAGCAGTGGTAACACTCAAGGAGGCCAACGAGTCTAGCATATCTTAGACTTCTATGAAGGAATAGTGACTAGGTTTGGTGTACCAGCCACTATCATATTAGACAATGTATTGGCATTCCTGGGTTCACAAAGATCACTGAGTAAAGGGTTGTCAATAATTGTGAACCTATCTTGAGCACCTCTTCAAACTATTACCCACAAGGTAATGGGCAGGAAGAGTCCACAAATAAGAATTTACTAAGAATCATTAGAATAACTCTTGATGAAAATCAGAGGACTTGGCACTAAAAGCTCAAATCAGCATCTATGGGCTGATTAGGATCACACCCAAGAGATCTACAGGAAGCTTCTCCATACAAGCTTGTCTATGGGAAAGAAGCAGTTCTACCTATATCATTAGAGTTGCCAGCATTGGAACTCATGAAACAGTTGGAACTAGCTGAGTTTGAACCTATGGAAATCAGGTATGCAGAGCTGATGGAATTAGAAGAGATCAAGAGAGCATGCAATCCAGACCATAGAAAAAGATAAAGCATTGGTCAAAAAGAGTTTTGACAAGAAAGCTAAGGCCAGGATATTGCAAAAGGGAGATTTGGTACTGAAGTGGGATGCAGATCGGGAAAAACCAGGCAAAGCACTCCAAGTTTGATGCCATTCTGGAGTGGCCCGTACATGATCATCGAATGTAAAAGGTAGCAATGCTTTCAAACTATCTAAGTTGGATGGTGAAGAATTGTAGATTCCGGTCAATGGAATCTATCTCAAACATTGCTACTAGAAAGAAAGGTTTCACCCTTGTAAATATTAATTTAGATTTTCCATTCCTCTAAGTGCTTATGCACATTGTACTGCTGTTAGAGTAGTTTTTATTTCCCTAAGTGCTTGTGCACATGTCCTATTGCTTCTAGTATGTGCATGTTTGCAGTTCATCAAGCTCCTGGAAAAGAATTTGCAGCCACAGGAAGACCAGCTCAACAAATGTTTTGATGGCTCAAGGACACAGGTTTTCAAATTTCAGATCAGCTGAGAGGCTATCAAACAGACTCCATGCCCAATGGATTGCTACAGGCAGCTGGTCGTTCTTCAATCTAGCAGGCAGATGACCCCGCTGAGTCGCCAAATTGTTATCCAAAATTCACCCTCAAGGTAATTTTGATAACATGCATCAAATTCTTTAGTCCCAGGCAAATAGATTGAGTCAGGGAAAAAAATTCATGTTTCTAGGGTCCCCTCATATTTTTCTAACTCCCCTGTCCAAGTAGAAGAGAGCAAGTTGAGAAAATGTGAAAAATTTGCAAAAAACAAGCTCGGGCCAGGAAAAATCACGAAAAATGGCTAAGTCCTAGTCCTAGAAGCATTTGGGACAAGTGGGACAAAAAGGCGCGGATCGGCCGAAATGAGCACAGGCGGTCCCGGAAGCAATTGGGACATCTGGGACAAAAGGACGCGCGGGACGCGGAAATCCGAACTGGCCGAAAAATGAGAAAAAATTGGCTAACTGCTGAGAGGTCGCCTTTGGGACAAGCGGGACAAAAAGACGCGAACCGGCCGAACCAAGGCAGCCCGAAATAGTCTGGGTCATCGTGGGACAAAAAGACGCGAACCGGCCAAATCGAGCGAAATGAGTCAAGGCAGCCCGAAATCCGGGAGCCGAATTTGGGACGCGCGGGACATCTGGGCCAAAAGTACGCGAACCGGCCGAACCGGCCGAAATGAGAACTTTTGTCCCGGAACAGTTGGGACAAAAAGGACGCGAACCGGCCGAACCGGGCGAATTTGTCCCAGACGGTCCGAAAGCAAATGGGACATATGGGCCAAAAGTACGCGAACCGGCCGGTTCGGCCGAAATGGGAAATTTCAGCACTGTGCCAAATGGGACAAAGGGATGCGAAGGGACGCGAAAAGCCGAAGCGGCCGAAGGCAGAGGAGAAAAGTCAACGTTTGACCCGTGGAACTTCAAACGGCCATAACTTTTGACTCCGAGCTCCGATTTTGATAAAATTGGACTTTCTAGAACGAGCACGACGTCCTCTACGCCATAAAATCTGGATTTCTTATTTTTAATGAGGGTAGATATATTTAAATAAAAGAAACATATTCGGCTCCAGTCAGTCAATGCTCATTCCCGTCAAATGACAGAAAACGCCTGCCAGGCCCAAAATAGCTGCCCGCACTCAGAAGGCCATAACTTTTGCATTTCTCAACGAAATCGCACAAAATTGGTACCGTTGGAATCGTGGTTCCGAGCCCGATGCACAGCAATCAAGAAATTCCAGATTTGATCAGAAATTGATTGATATTTTTAAGGAAACGTGGCCGGGTTCAGAACAGTGTTTTATTTGGTAGCTGGGAGTGCAATTAAGAGGCATGGTCATCATTCTTTCTCTGCTGCAGCACATGGGACAGTATGGGGAGCCTTTTGCAAGTAATGTACAACCATTTCACTCAATTTAATGCCTCTTACAGGTGGTTGAAGGACAGATTTCGGGATTTCCATTTTCCCTTCTCTTTTCCTTCTCATTTTTCTATAAATTGGAGTGTTGGGCTCATTGTAAGGGGGAGAGTTTTTGGGTAACAAAGCTCTGTCAAAATTTCTTTGTGAAGCCAGTGTGTTGCAGGCCCTTGTAGTGGACTCCTTGCATGGTGATCCAGGCCCTTATCTTGTAATAGATTGAACTGTGCATATCATGAAGCAATAAAATACCAGTTTGTGGATATATCTTCCCCTGCTGTGTTTCTTGCATTCTTCTTGCCCCTTTGATCCTTCTATGAGAATATTGTGTCTATCTATTATGTTCTTGCAGGAATTCATTATCATTGTGTGTGCTTGAAATATTACTGTGAATGCATTTTGCTAGATTATGGAGAACTGTCATCACCTCTTCTAGTGTGCACTTTGCCTCTGTATTTCACACATTTGGAGACTACTCTCCCATCCTCCTTTTCTGGTGTATCACCGCTTTAGTGTAGGCTTTCATTTTATGTATTCTCTTTCCCTGGTCCCTTGGAAATTTAGATTAGAACAGTTAGCTTATCCTGCATTAGAGTAGATTGTGGCAGGTAGTTTAGGAGCAAGAACCAGCTTTCTCTGGAGGTCTATCTCAAGTAGCAAGTCCCACAACTTGGAGATAGTACCCATGTTATCCAATCACACTGTGAGTTCAAATACATGCACAGGGGTGCTGTGATTCGGTGATAACAGGCGGTCTTTGTTTTGGGAAAGCATATAGACATTTTTTAGGTTTTTTGACCTTCTAAAATGGATTTTGGCCCTACCACTACTTGAATTGGTACTAATTTTTAAATTTGGTCCATAATTCACTGTAGTGACCATGAATTAACTCTATGATGTTTGTCTACTTCTTACTAAAAAGAGATCCTCACTTTGTAGATAGAGGATTGTTCCTTGAATGGGATTCATGTCCTATGGCCAAAATGAGGTGATTGTAATGTGCCTCCTCCTTAAGGTGTGATAACACTACTAGGTGTTGAATGAGTTGTTACGAATAATACCAAGTGAATTACATCAAGTGAACTCAAATGATTCCTCATTCTTAGAAACATGGTGCTCCATATAAAGATCATCCCCTCACCTTTCCTAGCTCTAAAAGGATCCTTTCATGGAGTCAAATTCATGATTCTCATACATTCTTTTGCTCATATGTCTCTTATGGAGACAAAAGATTCCTTAATACTTCACAAATAATAGTCCTTGATAGCTCAGTGACATGACTAGCTCATTTTAGCTTGTTCTGAAGGGTGTCCAATTAACTACAAAATGGAAAAAAAATTCCTTTTTAGGCCTTCAAAGGAAGTAGTCTCTCATAAAAACTAAAAGAGTCAATCGATCACCTTAAACACTATTCCCTACACACTAAAACACGTTGAATGATCTTTTTAGAACTTTCCTTTGGGTGAGGGTTTATGATTTAAGGTTTAGGGCTCAGGGTTTAGGGTTTAAGGCTAAGGGTTTAGGACTCAAGGTTTAGAGTTTAGGGTTTAAGGTTTCGTGTTTAAGGCTCATAGTTCAGATTTTAGGGCTTAGGGTTTAGGGCTCAGGGCTTAGGGTTTATGGTTTAGGGTTTTGAGTTTAGGGTTTATGGTTTATGGTTAAGGGTTGAAAGTTTAGGGTTTAGGGCTTAAGGTTCAAGGTTTAGGGTTTAGGGGTCAAGGTTGAGGGTTTAGGGTTTATGGATCAAGGTTGAGGGTTTAGGGTTTAGGGATCAGGGTTTAGGGTTTAGGGTTTAGGGTTGAGAGTTGACGGTTTAGGGTTCAAGGTTTAGGGTTTTGTCTTAGGGCTTATGGCTTAGGGAATAGGGTTTAGGGTTTAGGGCTCAAGGTTTAGGGTTTAGGGATCTAGGTTTAGGGGTCAGGGTTTAGGTTTTAGGTTTTAGGGTTTAGGGCTTAGGGTTTATGGTATAGGGTTTAGGGTTTAGGGCTCAGGGTTTAAGGTTTAGGGTTGAGGATTTAGGGTTTACGGTTTAGGGTTTAGGAGATAGGGTTTAAGGTTTAGGGTTGAGGATTTAGGGTTTAGGGTTCATGGTTTAGGAGTTAGGGTTTAAGTTTTAAAGGTCAAGGTTCAAGGTTTAGGGAAAAGGGTTGAGGGTTTATGGTTTAGGGATCAGGGTTGAGGGTTTAGGGTTGAGAGTTAAGGGTTTAGGGTTTAGGGCTCAGAGTTTAGATTTTAGGGTTTAGGATTGAGATTTTATGTTTAGGGGTTCAAGGTTTAGGGTTTTGGCTTAGGGCTTATGGCTTAGGGCCTAGGATTCAGGGCTTAGGTTTTAGGGTTTAGGGTTCAAGGATTAGGGTTTAGGGGTCAAGGTTTAGGTTTTAGGGTTTAGGGTTTAGGATTTATGGCTTAAAGTTTAGGGTTTAGCACTTAGGGTTTTTGGTATAGGGTTTAGAGTTTAGGGCTAAGGGTTTAAGGTTTAGGGTTGAGGATTTAGGGTTTACGGTTTAGGGTTTAAGAGTTAGGGTTTAAGGTTTAAAGGTCAGGGTTCAGGGTTTAGGGCAAAGGGTTCAAAGTTTAGGGTTTAAGGCTAGAGGTTTAGGGTTTAGGTTTAAGGGTTAAGGGTTTAGGTCACAGAGTTCAGTGTTTAGGGTTTAGTATTTTTGGGCTTAGGGTTTAGGGTTTAGGGCTTAGGGTTTAGGGTTTAGTGCTTGGGGTTTAGATTTTATGGTTTAGGGGTCAGGGTTTAGGGTTTACCATTTAGTTTTAAGGGTTTATGGTTTAGGGACCTTTAGGATTTAACATTTAGGCCTTAATGTTTGCGGTTTACGGTTTAGGGCTCAGGGCTCAGGGTTTAGGGTTTAGGGGTTAGGGGTTATGGTGCATGGTTTAAGGTTTACAACTCAGGGTTTAGGGTTAAAAGTTATGGGTTTAAGGTTTATGGGTTAGTTAAGGGTTTAAGGTTTAGGGGTTAGATATCAGGGCTTTAGATTTAGGGTTTAGGGCTCAAGGATTAGGGTTTAGGGTTCAAGGATTAAGGTTTAGGGTTTATGGTTTAGGGATTAGGATTTAGGGTTCATGGTTCATGGTTTATGGCTTAAGGTTTGGGGTTCAGAATTACTGGTTTAAGGTTTGCGGGTTAGAGCTGGGGGCTCTGGATTTAGTATTTAGGGTTTAGGGCTTAGGTTCTAGGTTCTAGGGTCAAGGGTTTAGGGTTATGGGTTTAGGGTCTAGGGTCTAGGGTCAAGCGTTTAGGGTTTAGTATTCAGTGTTTAGGGTTTATTATTTTGGTTTTAGGGTTTAGGGTTTATAGTTTAGGGTTTAGGTCTCATGGTTGAGGGTTAAGGGTTTAGGTCACAGAGTTTAGGGTTCATTGAATTTGTAGGCAGAACATTCAAAGAGAGTCATAAAAATTTGATGTGTTACATCTGTTGATATTTTGAAGGAGGGAAATGCCATATTCCTAAGTTTCCAATCCTTCCAAAGACCCCCAGTAGTCCTCAATCCTTGGATGTACAGGGAAACACTGTTACTTGGCTTCTATTTATAATGATAGAGATATTTGAAAATTCGTGTTATGACCTCTAAATCTATATGAATTTCAAGTTGCTATGAAATCACATAACACCCTTCACTAGGATTGATGACTACCCCTATCTTTTTATTCAAGGGATTTTGAAAACATTCATGGGTTTATCATATAAGGAATTATCAATGAATGGAAGGTCACTAAGTTGTAGGCCATGTAACTCCCATTTAGAACTTAATAAGAAATATTTACTATGCGATTGATAACCCCTTAGTGTTCTTAGCCATTCCCCTATTTCTATGCTTATTTTGAACACTTTAGGAAGTTCTGTCAAATTTACTATCCATTTGAGTAGAACACTTGAAATTTATCTTTCTCCAGAGGAGAGGATACTATAGGAAATTCAATTGTGATCCTACACCTCTGCATTGATATATTCTCTATGTTTCTTTTGTTTCCTTTAAGATTAATTTTTTTGTTGTGATGGCTATTTTTTCCATCTTCCAATGGGTCATCCTGGCTTGCATAATACCATACATGGAAATATGAGAAATGTGAAATTTGTTTCAGAGTGTGAATAAATTTACATTCAAGAGTGCAAGTATATGTGGGGAGAAACAAGTTTGGAAGAGATGTGTAATATATGCATTACAAGGCACAAGGTAGATGTCATATCCATTTAGTTGTGTCCCACCTCTCATAAACAAGGTAGTTCTATAAGCAGGCTCAATGATGGTTCTAGGGACGAGACTAGGAAATATTGATGAAATATGGTTTAGAGTTTAGGGTTTAGGGTTTAGGGCTCATGGTTCAGGGTTTAAAGTTTAGGGTTTAGGGTTAAGGGTTCAAGGTTTATGGTTATGGTTTACAATTTAGGTTTTAGGTTTAGGGTTTAGTGTTTATGGTTAGGGTTTACGGATCAAGGTTTAGGGTTTACGGATCAAGGTTAAGGATTTAAGGTTTAAGGTTTAGGGTTTAGCATTTAGGGTTTCGGGTTAAGGATTCAGTGTTTAGGGATAAGGGTTTATGGTTTACGATTCAAGTTTTAGGGTTTATGGTTCAGGGTTCAGGGTTCAGGGTTTAGGATTTAATGTTTAGGAATTAAGGTTTAGGTTTTGTGGTTTAGGGCTCGGGGTTTAGGGTTTAGGGTTTATGTTCTAAGGTTTAGGGTTTTGATTTTAGGGCTCAGGGATAAGGGTGTAGAGTTTACGGCTTAGGGTTTAGGGTTTAAGATTTGGTGTTTAAGGTTTAGGGGTTAGGGTTTAGGGTTTAGGATTTAGTTTTTATGGTTTAGGGTTTAGGGTTTAGGGTTTAGCATTTAGAGCTCATGGTTCATGGTTTAGGGTTTAGGGTTTAGGGCTTATGGCTCAAGGTTTAGGGCTTAAGGCTCAGGGTTTAGGGATCACAGGTAAGGGTTGAATGTTTAAGGTTTAGGGTTTAAGGTTTAGGTGTTAGGGTTTAGGGATCATGGTTAAAGGTTTAGGGTTTAGGGCTCAAGGTTTACAGTTTAGTGTTTACGTTTATGACCTATGGTTTAGGGTTTCAATTGTAGAAGTTAAATGCTAAAATATTTAGGCTAAATGCTGAAAACCTAAAAAAATACCTATGTACTGACCATATTATACTTTTAAAAACTATCTCCTAAACCATGACTCATGGAGCTGTGAGACTAATTCCATAAGGTGCAGAGTGACCCTAGTTATTCATATTTACATAAATAAATTTAAAGTATAAGAAATAATTAAATATAAATGAAAAACTTATTCTTAAACATTTATTTATGTGAATAGAAGCATGTCAAAAGCATACATAATGTTTATACTACACATAACACGTACACATTATGCTTATACTACACAGAGTACACGTTATAATGCATACGTGTTTTGAATTTTATATTTTCCCAAGCCATGCCTCAAGGCTTGGGATCTGGTATGGATCCCCAAGCCTGAGGTATGGACTTGCACAAACACAACAAATAACGTGTTTTGAGAAGAAAATGTAAAAAATGCCACTTCCTCTATGATAAATAAAAATAAAACAATCAATCCATTTTTAAAAAATTATACCATGACGTAGAGCAGAGTCTCTTCTTTCTAAAAATATAATTTTTCAAATTTTCTGACTAATATAAGATTTCCATTTTATTTATTTTCTAACTATGCCTTTTTATACCTATTTTTTGAAGTGTAAATATGTCTATCTTTCATTATGTATCTTTGTTTTGGGTGATCGAAATTTAAAAAAATTTTATACTAGCCCAAACTAGGCATAATTTTATACATATTCAAAAAAAAATCTAATTTTTGATATTTTTTTAGGTAGTTACGGGGGGGCACGGTTGGAGCTCCATTATTTTTTAAAACATAAAATTTTTGTACTAGAAAAATCATAAATAAACTAATATTTGCTAAAAATATCTTTAAAAAATGGAACCCAAACTAGATGCTCCTAGCTATCTTTCTACCAAAGGGTTTTCAAAAATACTAAATGGTGCTCAAAAAATGGTGGGGGGCACGAAAGTCACTCTATTTTATTTTTTAACAAAAATAGGAGCATGTGTTGGTATTTTAGTTGTTTGACCCACTTAAAATTATCCGTTTTCAATAAAATTTAGTAGTTTAGAAACTAGACTAGAAATGCCACGATTCATATTTCTTTAACATCTTCCAATTTTGAGTGTAACTATTTCAAAAAACTCATACAAGTTGAAGTTTTTTTTTTAGAAAAATGCGTCCACTTAAGACCCCCTTTTGGCCCCCCAACTTGGTGCACTTACCCTTAATGTTCGTTGTTCCAAATTCACATTATTTAGAAAAAACATTTATTTAGCTAATCCATCCCATAACAGTAACAATATGCAGTTGTAATGACTCGGTAATAAATTGATCTCTCATATGTATACTTTTGGTTCCCTTATTACATCAAGAGTCAATCAAGTTTTAACAACTAAAGTGCCTATCTGAGTATCTGTTACGGATACCCATATGACATCCCACATCTTTAGTCCAAGTGAAATCAAGACAACGCAACCAACAACTTGCGATACTTTGGCCAAATTTTTAAACATGTTTACTATGTTTTCATTCCTAGATGACATACTCATCAAAAAGAATATGTATTTCACCCCACTCGAAACTATTATCTATATTAGACTTCTTTGACCTCTGTCATCCAATGATGGGTCTATGTTTCTCACTAAATAGGGACAACTCACATAAACTAGTGTGGCATTCTACTTATGGTGACTAAGGATAACTAGACATTCTCAAACTGACTTACAACAATTCGGGTGTTTTTATTCACCCTAGGTTAACATAAGTTGACGACAACACTTGGCTATATGCCTATCATAGTTTAGAGTAAAACATCTAAATGAAATTCCCTTTTATGACAGTTGAGTTAGAGGAGCTGAGTGGGATATTGAGGCATAGTGGGTGCTTCAAATTATCCACCTAATGACCTACATCATTAAGTGGGTACTGTGTAGCAGCAACTATACTGCAACAATCCACTTAGTTCTACTAACGAGATTGACATACTTAAGAGTTCATCAAGCCTAAAAATCAATGTGATTTAAATAATTATAGGACATCGTTTAAGTCTCATTAATTTAAGTCCATTCAAAAAGTATAAATCAGATTATACAATTGTTAAATTAGATTAGTTTAATGGATTTTTTTATAATTTAATCCCATCTTATCATAACCTTGTTATCTTTCCAATTTACCATACATTGGTTTACATTATCATAATATCTTCTATCCAATCACTTTATAGATATAGTTATCAACACAGGTTAAGGATCATAAACTATGTCCCTATTAACATGACAAGATATTTCCCGTTTTCTTCCACTTTAGGACTTATTATTTCATCTATAAGTTTAAATAACATCATTTAGTTCAAACCAGATAAGGTACACAATATAATCTGTAATACCTATTTTCATTATAGTCACAACCTAGCAAGGTTTACTATATCATAATTATAACTCAAAATAGTTACCATTATCTTTTTAGATTAATGGACATAGGTACTATCCAATCAACACTCAATTCCTTAGATATCTAATAAGTCATGGATATCTATAACTTAGGAATAACAACCAAATCAACAATGATCATACTGAGAAGATAAACTAACTTTCAGATACTAATCATACAATAAGTCGTTTATTAAAAATGAAAAACTCACTTTATTCCATACGTAATAAATATTTCATAAGTTTTTCAGTCAATAATGACATCATTTTTCATCAATTACAAAATACTATGTTACTAGGCCTTAATAGTTTTTCCAAAAAAATCTCTTTAAGAGCTTTTAATACTGGTAAACATCCAAATAAAATGAACTTCATCAATAAAATAAATGTAACTTCTTATAATTCTTTATTCTTTCACCTTTCACGAAATCCATCTGTAAAATTGTTAGCATGTGCCAATTCACGAGAACTGATCATGATAAGTAATAAAACATTAGAATAGTATGCTTCTATCTAATAATTTTCATGGAAGGAACTCTAATAATTAATGAAATTTGTTCTCAGCTCCAAAATGCCACAATATACGAATAAGAAAGGAATTCAAATTAAGATACATCAAAGAACCAATTATATAAACACACAATAATAAAGGTTTAGAAATCAAACTAAGTTAAGTTTTATTGACCTATAAAATCAATACAAGAATACTAGTGTTATAAAAATTGCAATCATATAATAAAATATAACTTGATAAACAATCAAGTTGATTTCCTTTCATTATCTAATAACCTACTTTTCATCATAAGATCTTATAAATGATATTATTAACAAAAGAATATAGATCCAATATGAATCTAATAGAGAACCATGGAGAACAAACCGAAGGACTGGACTATCAATGACTTCATAGAGACACAAAGGAAAAATCTATACAAATCCTAAAGAAGATATGTTACCTATTACTATAATAGTGAGCTTCAATCAATCCATAGCACAGTAATTTGGTGACAAACAACAATACAAAATCCTCTACGCCTACATAAAATGTAACAATTAATAGTAGACGATAACATTCTACTTAAAGTCCTATTCACAGAGAATACCAATTGAGCAACTGCAGTAAGAATAAACATGATTTATACAAAATAAGATCACGAGTTTGGTCACACAGGGTTTCAGAATTCCAAAATTCGTCCACAGAAAATCCTGAGTTCAAAACAAGAAAGGATTCAAACCACAACAAGAAATATAATCCTCATGGGTCGACTTGTTTTCTCATAATCGAGTGAACATCAAAATAGTTGAAAACAAACAAACCCAGAAGATTAACTCAAAGTATAAAAACCAAATATCCTCCTCACAAGTATACAAGACCAAGGCCATAATTAATTTCCATTCGAATAACTACTATTCTAAATGATATAGATACAAAGGTCAATCTAGAGAAAAAACTAAATAAGATATAAAATTCCCTCAAAGAGAACAAATTGAGCACCCAAATTCAAATAAATTCCCTAACTGGTAAGTGTAAACTTAGAAATGAAGTAACATAAAGACCGAGTTCAAAACTTTGTTTGCATAGATGAAGACTTAGGCCAACCTAGAAATGGGTGATCTAAAAACAAGAAGCAGTTACTAAAAACCAAAATAAGGAGATATTTAAAACAATCACAATAGCTAACACCAAGAATGGGTTTAATCCCTTTTTCGAGATTTCAAAGTATTAACCCATAATTCACAAACCGAATGGTAAGAAGACTAAATAAGAGCCTGCATCGAATCATCTAGGATAACAAGTAAACCTTTTACTTAAAGTTAATCTTAACAAGGAAATAGTGCACCAAAAACATTATCACATAAGGGTATCGACTCAGAATCTTGAGCTCTCACTTATTTCAATGAAGATTACATGCAAACCTTGTTAAGAAATCAAAAGCAATATCTTCACAACATTTTCCATAAAACAATCACAGATTCATATTGCAAAAAAATTCGTTATAACTGACTCAAATCATTAAGCAAAAACAATATACAACTAGTAACAATATATTCACAATATCTTTCACAAAATTGTTCATAGACCCATATCTTGCAAGAAGAGTCATTTTAAACTGACTTAACCAGAAAAGAAAAACAAAAATGAACCAAAAATCCAAACTCATAAACATTTTCAAGAGTGAGGAGAGTTCTTTTCAAGAAATTAGATAAACAGACAAAAATATTGTAATGAGTTAGAGCCTATCATGCCTCATAGTGCTCTCGAACTCCTCCAAGCTTCCAAAATTTCTTGCAAATTTTTCACAATAAGATCTCCACAAAATATTCAACAAAATGCACCGAGAACCCATTATCTTGTTTCCCATCTCTTTTAAAGACTCAACAATAAATTTCTTCCCCTATTCTTGCCATGCAATGGCATTGCAAATGCAACGAATACGAACTAACAGTTCGAAAAAATAGGAAATCGACATGTAAAGCCATTGAGCTTGAAAAATCGAAATGCAAACTGAAACCAACTCTTTTCCTTTTCCACCAACCCATCTTGTCGTTTCCAAGGTGGTATTTGTTAGGTTGTGGATCTAGATTGCTTCACATTTAGCATGAAATGGAAAGTGACTAGATAGAAAGTAACTAGCATCAGTTACAGTGGGACCGATGTCTGTCAGGAAAAGGAGGAACCGACCGCGATTAGGTCTAACCGGTGCCAGTTACCTGTGTAAAACACTTTATTTTTAAGTCACCGGTTTTAATATTGTTTTTTTAAAGAAAATATATTGGATGTAATTTCATGGCTAAGTTTCCCTAAGTTTGTCTAAGCTTATATAAGCTAGAAAACTAGGGTTAAATATGTGTTGAGGAGAAGAAGAGCATAATCATTGGTTGACAGGATGAAGAATAAGAAGAAGAAAAAGTATATTACATGAAGACAAGAGCTTTCATGGAGAGAAGCTAAATAGAAGGAAAGTGCAGGTACCCTGTTGGTGAGAAGATGGTATTATCTTCTATTGTATTTCCTCTGTATTTTTTAGTCTCATGTAATGGCTTGCATAGTATGCAAAGAACTTAGGGTTTCTTCTTGTTAGATCTACAAGTTGTTGTGAGATCTTGTTATTGCTCATTCTTGTAGATCGACATGTTGTGATATCTTGTATTGTAGATCCATGAGATCATGTTATATTGTTGATCCATAGGAGTCTAGCATGGTAGAGGAAGTTGTCTTCATGTTTTCGGTTTGTTGCAGTGATGGAGGAGAGACTTACTTCTTGGTGCATGGTTAGGGTTGCACATTGGTAGATCTTTCTAGAGGTTTTGTTTGCAGATTCACAATACAGTGAGAGCTTGGCTGCACAGTGGCAGATGTAGGGTAGCTTCAGGTATGTGAGATCTGGTTATGTTTGAGAGGCACAGTTGTAGTGCACTCAGGTAGATCCGGTTATAGATTTGGAGGAGACACAAGTGGTAGTATAGAGGCATGGTTTAGTGTACTATGGAAGATCCAGTTGGAGATCTGGGAGGAGGAGATACTCTTGTAGATATACATGTACTCTTGTTCAGAAGAGTTGGTTTTTAATCTCTTGTTATATTATATATATGAGATCTCTATCATTGGTGGACGTAGCCCACATTGGGTGAACCACGGTACATTCTTGTTATGTGTGTATACTTTTGTGTGATTTGGATTATTCTAGTTTATACTTCCACTGTTGTAGATTTTGTGGGGAATTGTTTAGATCATTTTGTTTGTTATTAAATCATAGCAGTATTCCGCAGTCATGTATTCCCAACAATATTTACTCAGGGTTCAAGATCAATTAATGTCATGCCCGACTATCAGTAGCCACCAAGATTCCCATCAACCACCCATTAAAACTTAGTGTTAACTATAAATTAAAACAACATCACCAAACTATTAGAGTAGGTATTTACCTTAGCTCATGTTCACATAGGAACTTTATTTACCTTTATTGTATTTATCGTCACCCACTTATGTGCTTGTATATTTCTTTTTATTTATTTATATATTAGGGGGATATTATCTAGTTATTAGGTATAATTCTTTTTGTGATCTATGTTATTGACTAGGTATTTAATTGATATATGGTATTGAATAGATCCTTGATATCTAGTTCTCTCATGAATCTATGGTCTTGAATTGTGATTCCTACTAGTAGGTTCTTAACTCCAACCCCATTTCATTTTATTTTTTTGGTGAAGGAAAGAGCATTTTATTTTGTTTTAGTGGCAACTAAAATAAATAATAGATCATAAAATGGTAAAGCTTGTATCTTTTGATCGTCAACTTAGATTTGAGTGCCATTTTTTGGAAAAGTGCTTTCTTTTTGTGCTCTTTCCATTAGAAATATTTATTTTCAGAATATAACTATAATTATAAAGTGCCATATTATAACATGCACTCAATTATAAAGTGCCAAATATGGAGGAGTGTTGTAATCACTTGTGGACGCAATTTCGGTTGACCCCGACATCATAAAATTTTGGGAGTTACATTGTTGTATCTATCATGGATTCTGAAAATGATATTATTTTATCTAAAGTGTGTGAACTTGAGGAGGATATTGTAAAATTTGTTGAAGAAAATATATCTCTCAATAAGCGAGATTCTCTTTTACAAGCACTTGTTCACGATAAGGATACAACAATACACTCCTTGCAGCAAAAACTTGTTAGCCTAGAGCATCAGCATCATATTGTGGATAGTCATATCCATGATTCTAGTCTTGTAGCATCTAACCTTGATCTGACAGTTTTTGAGCATGCTCCCGCTCTTGATGCTCCTAAGCCTATTAGGCTTCTTACTGCATGTTCTTTTGGGTCTGTGCCTATTTCATTTACACGTGTTGTGTATCTTATTTCTTCTCACATGCATGGCTCTTTTGAGAAGCATACCACTGCATTCAGTTCTTACATGTTCCGTTTTATGGGTTTCACTGGAAGAGGTATTGGAAGACATTCACAGGTTATTTCTTCTCCTATTCCACATGTTAAGTGGAATTCTCACCATGGCATTGGTCTTCAAGTAGTTACTTCATTAGGATCACACATTTTTAGAGCTCCTACTTTTGTTCGTTTGACTATTTCTGAGGATCATGAGCAAAACATGAGTTCTACACCTTCATTCAGGCTTGAGAAAATTTATATTTCAGCTGTCTAACATGATCAACCTAACACACATTCTGATGTTCCTTTACATGCACCCATTGTGCATTTTACACCAAGTCATATGCAGACATCTTCTTCTTCCATCTGTGTTGATTTGGGGTGGATATCTGATCACTCATGGCGGCGATAGAGGAATTCATTAAGAGAGATCTACATGTGTGGCTCCTCCAGCATTTGGTCTCTTACTCCACTTTCTATACCTTCTGCATTGTAATGTTCCTTATTTTGAGCATTTTTCTTTCGCAGGTGTAGTGTATCTCTCTTGTTGGTTAAGAGATTTTATATTTATATTTTCGACATTTTTAGCATGTTGAAAGTCTCTCTTGTGGGGGAGCTATTTTGGTCAGGCCCAATGTTATTTTGTCAGTGTTTGAGTAGTTTATTTTGGGAAACTCTTATAGATCCATTGTGTCACTCTACCCATTCAGCAATATGGGAGGGTGTGGTGTTTCTACTACTTCTTTGGGTTTTTTTCCTTGACTTGTTACCTTTGCTTTTCTTGGATCATGGCACTCCAATTTATTTTGATTTTGTGTCCTTAACTTGTTATCTTAGTTGTTCTTGGATCATGGCACTCCTATTTGTAGTAGTTGATTTATTATGTTTGGTTTTTTTTTACAATTTCGATATCACTCCGTTGACAGTCTCCTTGTATGGAGCTATTCTGGTGAAGCCCAGTGTCACTTGTTTTTTATTTCTATGATCGAAGCAGTGGATTCAGACAATAATGTACACTAAATTTCTTTAACATTGTATGAGTTTTTTTTAGCAGAGCTTCTTGGGATGCCTTGCAGTGGTTTCTTACTCTCTCTACTTTGTTGTTACTGGTTTTTGGTACCTTGTATTGTCCCTTTTTCCCAGTTATTGTACATGAGTACCTCATTAGGCCTAGTTTTTGGGACTCATACTTTGGACATGCCACTTCTGTTTTGGCCCCTAGCTTCACTTGAGGGGGGGTGTTAGAGTAGGTATTTAACCTTAGCTCATGTTCACCTAGGTACTTTATTTACCTTTATTGTATTTATCCTCACCCACTTATGTGTGTGGATATTTATTATTTATTTATTTATATATTAGGGGGATATTATCTTGTTGTTAGGTATAGTTCTTTCCTTGATCTATAGTATGGACTAGTTCTTTCCTTGATCTATGGTATTGACTATATCCTTGATGTCTAGTTCTCTCATAAATCTATGGTGTTGAGTAGTTCTTTGATGACTAGTTATTTCCTTGATTTATGGCTTGATCTACGACCTTGATTGGTTCTTAGATTGTTATTCATTTCTTATATAAGTAAGGCCCATTCTCATTGTATTTTATTAAGTTCCATAATAATATATGATATTGTTGCTCATTTTTTAGCAAAGGTTTATGTAAAGTTATTCTGGTGAATTTATTTCATCTTATTGATCATGGTGTTTGATTAACATCTGTGTTATTAGCTTGGTATGATCTGGTTATCATTCCTTTTCGAAGGTGGTATTTTCTTATGGTTCGAGATCAATTAATGGCATTCCCGACTGTCAGTAACCACCAAGAAACCCGTAAACTACCCATAAAAACTTAATGTTAACTATAAGTTAAAATGACATCACCAAACCATTTAGCAATAAGAAATAATGGGCATGCCAAATAGACCGAGCCGCAACAAAAAATGACAGGATAAAACATTAATTACAAAATTAAATTCACCAAGTACTCATTTGGAATGGTGTCACCTCCCTTATCCCTAACCCATCCTTACCCATCGATGTTAACATTACACTTAGGTTAGGTTCTTAGTTAGGCTTAGAGGTAGATACCCATTTTTAAATAAATCGCCATAGCTTAGGTTAGATCAACAATTAATCCCTTAGGATAGTTTTAGGGAATAATACCCTTCCAAAAATGCATTCAACTTATCTTAGGTTAAGGATCATACAAATCCATCTAGAGTAGTTAGGTTCCCATAAAAATAATTAACTATCACCATCAAATAGGTTTAGCTAGGTCCTAACAAAATTAAACATGAACATTACCTGTATAAATGATCAAACCAAAGAAGATAGATCAAATAGAGGGAAGCATTCATGGGACACTCCCAACGATCTCTTATTTATTTAAGCCTGAGTATGAAGGTCTCTCAATAATAAAAAGGTGTTACTTTGACTTAACAAATATCATCTAAATGACATATCGATCATAAGCATGCCTTGGATCACTGAAATTGATCCAAGGTATGACTATTCCATTCATAGTAATTCCATAGACTAAGGAAAAAGTTTAATATTGTAACTTAGGTAACTTACTGACATAGTCCCATAAGACTGCATTTACTTCTGATAACTTGGATTCATAGAATGTGCTTCAAATATCAGCATAATGAGTATATAAAACAATTTAACATCAATTTAACATTTCCAAAGTATGATTACATCTAATTTAGAAGATAAAACAGATCATCTACAACTAACATAATCAAATAGTTGAAAAGAGTATATTGTCTTAAAACAAGAGTCACATATCAATGTTTGTAACACTCTAGTTAAAGAAGCAAGTTAAGATATCAATCAAGGAAAAGGAATTACAGTGGACATAAAAAAAGATAAATGGTCTGAGTATTGTATCAGAGGAAAGAAATTTCTCGATTCCATTGCCAATCACGCCACCACGCAGCTGGAGGTTGGAGCCTCAATTTATGAAGCATAACATTCAGAAGGAGCTCCTAAATTTTTTAGATCGACTAAACGTTTGAGTTGATCAGGTTCGATTTAACTTTGAGCTCAGGCCAAGGAATCCAATCTCTGTGATGAACAAGATCTTGAATGGTATGAATGCCCTTGCAAAAAATCCAAATGGATTTGATGTCTGGGGTTTTAACAAGTGGAAGATTTCCTTAAGTGATAATAGGATACCACCAGATGTTTTGTGGATTAAAATAATGGCTAGTGCAACAATCTATAACCAATCCACCTCATTAAAGGTTTCACCTTCTAAAAGGATTTCCAAATACTCTTGGCGAAAAAGGTACCCGTAATTTTGACTGGATTAAAAGTTATAATAAGAGAATGCAATCCAATTCTTCTATAACACTTCTTGTCATAAGGGGTAAAAGATTTAATATAATGCTGAAGAAGAAGATTCTAGGTCTGTTTACCTGAAAGACACCTGATAACCCATTTAACACATAAAGTCACACTTTGCTGATAAAAATCAATGATTCGCATACCTCCTTGATCATGTGGAAGACAAAAAACATCCCAGGTAACTCTATGAAATCCAACTGAACCAGAAATTTTACACCATAAAATATCTCGAAGCATCTCAGTAAGCCGATTGAACATGAGTTGCGGAAAGGATTTTGGGGCAAACTTGGAATTTTATAGCCATAGATAAAGGTTTGGAAGACCATTTGGTAACTTTTTTCTCCACTCTTTTAAGAAAAAAAATTCCAAAATGTCGTGGAGTCACTTTCAAAAGCAAAGGGAATGCCTAGGAATTTGAATTATTCACCACGACCAATCCATTTCCAAGGTTAAGCATTTAACTAGTTTGGAGGAGGTAAATAACTCTGCCGATAACCCAATGTTTTAGCCATTTGAATATTTGACCCTAAATACAAGAAAAAGTTCTCAGACATTCACAATTTTTGGCAAAATTATGTTCTGACTTGGAAAGAGTAAGAAAGGAATCATCAGCAAAGTTCCCATTGATAAGTTGTGTCTCATGATCTAGAAGAACAATTCCTTGAATATGGCCCTGAGTAGCTTGATGAGCAATTAAATATCCCAAGGAATTAGCAGCAAGCAGAAACAATGTCGACGTAAGAGGATACTCCTTTCTGATAGAGTGGAAGAGGCCAATGGCAACAGACTAGTGACCATTAATGGAAAGGCGAGCATAAGCATGAGAGAAAAGCATGCTAACTACCATTCTGAAGAATCCACCAAACCCCAAAGCTTTAAACATAGCCATAATGAAGGGCCATTCAATGTGATCATAAGCTTTCTCAAAGTCTATTTGAATGGATAGAGGCTTCTGTGACAACACCTGAGCCCACTTCATGCCTTCCCAAACAACAATAAGGTTGTCTAGGATGTAACAGACTTTGACAAAACCAATTTGTTTAGGTCAAACAATCATAAGTAGAATATAAGCAATTTGGAGAGTCAACGCCTTAGCAAGAATTTTATAAGAAACATCCAATGGGGTGATCATCTGCCAATTATTCATCTTCTCGAGATTTCTAGCTTTGGGAATGAATTTGATGTTTCCTTGATTGATGAAACTCCCAAGAGAGTGAGATTGAAGAGCTTCATTGTAAACCCAAAGAAGACTAGGTCCAACAAAGGAACAAATTATTTTGTAAAACTTGCAAAGGAAGCCATCTAGACTCAGAGACTTGTCATCGGTAAGATAGAAAAAATATGCATGAATTTCCTCCAAAGTTATAGGGGCTTTACAACGGACATGATCTCTAGGCCTAAGCTGAGTATGCACCACATCAATACAATCCTATAAAGTAGAAACACACTCAATTAAATCCCCTTAAGCTTGAAAAACTATATGGTAGTGCTTGACAAATGCATCGGTGATATCTGGTAGATTTGTAAGCCGTTGGATAAATAACTTTGATCTGTTGTCGAGTATGCTTGGCCCACAGGGATTTGAAAAATAATTTGGAGGCTTTATCTCCCTCCATAAGCCAATGAATTCAGAAATGGATCTTGAAACCACAGGCTGAATGGGATTCAATGAGTTTAATTCTATGTTGAATATCAACGGCCTGTGACTAGAGGTGAGAGTATAAAATATTGGCCTCAAGAAGTAGAGTGAATCTTATGAATTATTTTTGCAAAGTCAAGTTGGCCCATCTTTGAACCCGAGAAACCTATTTACCGAAATGGTGGAGGAACTTGGTGATGTGATGAATAGAATCCTCCCACCAAGAAATCAATCTCACAATAAAAGGTGGATGTGGCACCATATTCTAGATCTTAGCAATGAGCAGGATCACTCCAGGATGAATCAACAGAGAAACATTAAGAAAGAATTGATTTGTGGGCATCTTAGGAGGCCCCCTTACCAAATAAACTTAAATGTGATTGGATGGTGGTCTGACAAAATAACCTCTATCCAAATCTTGATAAAGGAGGATCCTTGCGTGTCAAAATCAAAATAGGGATGTTGTGAAAGAAGAGCATGATCAAGGAATTTTAATACCTAGTCATCCTTCTCAAATATTAGTCCAAATGAACCAAGCTTGGTCTTTAAATTCCTATCATTTTCTGAGAAACGGATCAAAAAGTCTCTAATGGAATTTAGAGCAATACAAGTTGCACATTTTCTAAGACACCAGCACATATGAAGGGCTCCAGATTTATCATCTGGGTGCTCCACCATATTAAAGTCACCACACACCAACCAATAAGAAATGGGTAAATTTTCACGTATCCATTTCTATAATAATGTTCTTTCGGGACCTTCCTTAGGGCCATAAACATTTAGAATACCAAAAGAAATATCATTAATACTCATAATCACCCACACAACCCTATTACTGGGGTCTTGGCTCGAGGCAATAATTAATGCCAAAAATTTTGGCGTAATGGAGATGTTATAACCTCCTCTACCATCGATATGCTGAGTATGGAGATGTAAAAAAGTAGGGGTAATACACATCAGAGTGTTCGAAAGTAAAAAACTAGAAATATTGATTTCCTATTAATAAATAACACATAAATTGCTAATTAATTGGCAATCCAAATGAACAAAGAATTTTTGTGACGGCTCTATCAGACCCCAAAAATTGCATCACATTAAATTCATGAAAAATAAGACATATCAAATTCCCCCTTCTCGTCAGTAATTCCATCCTCAGAACCAAGAATGGAAAAGTTGTTAGCAATTAGAAGCTAGTTTAAATTAGTATGCTCAACATGAATGAAGCATCATTTTACCCCATTTACTCCCTGCATGCCATGTGAAACCTCTCAATGTGGAATGCGTGAATGTCACAGAGGAAGAGAGGTTTAAGAAACATTCCTAGTGTTCTCTGTATTATTTTGAACAGCTTGGCTTTGTGAGGTCTTGGAAGGAATGAAAACCAAACGACTAGGTTTCTCCTCCTTAGGTTCATCCCTGGATGATGGAGGTAGAACTTCAATAGAAGGTCTTGTCCCCACATTCTTCTTGGAACCAACCACCTTCCAGCCATCATCTGGAGGTTCAACCTTAGAATTCGGCACTATGGGTTGTGTAGGTGCAAGCTTGGAACGTGCTAGAAGAGGAAAATCTTGAATGTGATGGTCTAGAGGCCTGATAGTGAAATAATGTGGTGGGGAGGTTAAATTAGACCACATTTTGAGAGATTCAAAAGGACCCAATTTTAATATTCAGATGTTCCCACTAATCTTTTGCCAAGTCCACTTCAACACACACTCACTTGTTAGGATGAGAAAAGAAAAAATTCTCTTGTTCATGGTAAATCACCCTACCAATGGTCTTGAAAATGTATGGTAAAAAGAACTAGAGGTGAATGGGAATACCAGAGAGCTCAATCCAAACAAGGATTTTGGGCGATACTTGGCTACTCATGATAAAATCACGAGTCCATGGGGATAGCACAAGAAGTGTATTACTTAAGTGCCAGCTTGACGCCTTAAGGAAAAGGGCTTGAAGCTGAGAAGGATCTCTAAATGTAAACAAATAAAAACCCCTGGTGAGGCTACGGATTCCAGAAACAAGGATACCGTTAGACTCCTAGTGGTTTTTCATCCATTTTTGCAAGTAGGTTTCAGATGGGATACAACCACAGAAATAGGCAATAAGAAAATAGGTTTTTGATACCACTTGACATAAGGATCTAAAAATTCATCAAAAATTATAACTTCCAGAGAGGGTTCAAAGACCATACCTCATCGTAAAATTTCAGGACAAACTTTCTTGCACACTTGGAAGCCATTTCCACTAGTTGCAATAGTTTTTGTAATGGAAGGAGAGTTGGTCATTTAAAGGTGTGGCACTACCTTATGGTGGGTGAAACGCCAAAAGACACTATGATAGGACAAAGGGGAAAGCACAAGCTAGGAAAAGGACACAGATTTTGTAGCTAAAGAAGGTAAGAAAAATCATGAAAAACCAAGCAGGGGATTCTATTTTATTTTATTTTACAAATATTTATAAAGTTCTTTGTATACTATATATATATATATACAAAGAACTTTATAAATATTTGTAAATAAAATAAAATAGAATCCCCTGCTTGGTTTTTCATGATTTTTCCTTACCTTCTTTAGCTACAAAATCTGTGTCCCTTTTCCTAGCTTGTGCTTTCCCCTTTGTCCTATCATAGTGTCTTTTGGCGTTTCACCCACCATAAGGTAGTGCCACACCTTTAAATGACCAACTCTCCTTCCATTACAAAAACTATTGCAACTAGTGGAAATGGCTTCCAAGTGTGCAAGAAAGTTATAACTTCATCAAAAATAGTTTTATATATATATATATATATATATATTGTGTGTGTGTGTGTGTGTGTGGTGTGTGTGTGTGTGTGTGTGTTGGGGGGGGGGGGGTGTTCGTTTGATAGCCCATGTGGTTAGCAGATATTTTTCTAAAACTTACAATAGATGAGATTTTGTGTTTAAAACCCACCCCTCTCACTAATTATAGAAAAATATCTATTAATTTTGGTAGCTCTAAATAAGAAGTTAGTCATAACTAACTAAGTTTAGAGAGGAAATTCCTAAATTGGGCCTTAATTCTTTTTTGCAAATTTTAAAGTAATTTCAAATAAGTGTAGATTATAAGCCAAAAGATGCCAAATCTCCCAATTTTTTGCATTATTATATGGGAAAGACATCATTTTTCCACATTGCAAGAGAAAAGAGGTCATAAAACTCGAAAAATAAGAATTTTTTTAAAGATATTTGGTTATTTTTAAATGGTTCACTCACAAGATTAGAAAATGATGGTGCAAAACAAGAGACATTTGATGGGGAAAATCAAAAATCTAAATTAATCATTTTATTTGGTGTGTCAAATGAGGTTAAATCCCGTATTTGTGAGGTAAAAACAACTAAATAATTGTGGGATAAATTGAAATCTATGTGTGAGTAAAAAAATAGTTACATTTTACTTCATCTCCAAAGTCATTTACTACATCTCAAAATTCAACCAAGTGATAAATAGAGTCTTTCTTAAGACATGTTCCAAATTTACATGCATCATTTCAAGCTTTGGAAGAAGAAGTAAGCGACGACTCTCTTGTGCCAATTTTTTTGATAGTTCTTCCTCCATCATACAAATTATTTGTGAACATGTTGAGTGTATCATGTCAAGCAACTTATTTGGAAAAATTGGTGAATATGCTACAACAAGAAGAATTTATTCACACAAGCACAAAAATTTTCTAATTAGAAAGGAAAAAATATGACAATGCTCCTAAACAACCTTAAAAGGAAGGACATAATCTACAAGGCTCCAAGAGCCAACTAAAATGTCCTATTTGTAGTCGTAAGGGACACAATTTAAAAAATTGTTGGTATGATACATTACAAAAGGGATTGTAAAGTGGAAAGAAAAATAAAAACCAAAAATCTTAACAAATCCAACAACAAAATAAATAGGAACATAATAAGGGAAAGTGGAAGAAGAAACCATCTCAATAAGGAAATGTTGTCAAACATGAAGATGCATAATTATTATCCACTAAACAATCTAATGAAGAATCTAGATCTCAAAAAATACAATCCAGTATGTCGATTTGGGTACAACCTGCCATATGACATGACACAAATATTGGTTCTTCACATTGAGTGAAAAACCCATGATAAACCATATTTATTTGGGTGATGATACATCTTAAAGTGTTTAGGGGATTGGTGTCATTTAACAACCACTTGGAAAATATACATGTAAAATTACAGATGTTTTATATGTCACTGGTTTAACAAAAATTATATTATCCATCAGTCAATTATTAGAGCAAAATCCTAAAATTGAATTTGATTGTAAAGGCAATAAAAATATGTGTTTTAAAGGGATAATTCACAAATCTCAAAAATTAGTAAAAAAAATTCAAATGTGGGCAAAAATTTTCAACTAGATTTTATTTAGTGAGATGATCAAACCCTTATGGCCATGGACAAAACTTTAACATAGCTATGGAAAATGAATTGGACATGTTATTTCTGTCTATCTTAACACACTCCATATAAAATGGCATAAATAAGTGCCAACAATATTTGGAAGGAAAAAAAACCGAGCACATTTCAAACAAAGTTCATTTTGGGATTTGGGAAAACTTGACCTAGTGTATACCAATCGGTGCAGACCAATGAGACATAGTAATTTAGAGTTTCAATAATTCATGCCATTTTAAAATTATTTTTCAATAGAAATGTGGATATAATGTCTTCACACCAAATATGAAGATTTTTAAACTTTTAAAATTTTTAAAGCCCTCATTGAAAATGTTATCGATAAACCACTACACCCTTTGAATGGCCAGAATGTGAACATGATGTTTGGTGTGATTGGGTAACATGGGATCACCTCTCAAGTTATGGGGGCTTGGGCTCGAGGTGAACCTCTGGAGAAGGCCGACTTCCTCTTCTTAAACTAAGTGATATACTACACATACTGGGATAAAACGGTTATCCAAAGCTACGATAACATTTTCATAGGATTTAGGGAAAGAGATTTGTAAGAAATGAAACTATACAAGGGATGGTGATGAACCAAATAAAGGGTGTTGTTAGGCTTAGGAAGGGTTAATTTGAAGAGGGTGTTGTGCACAATAAGACAATTTCACCTACTGCAACTTGGAAACGATAAACATAATACCACAAACTAAAGAGTATGCATTCCCTTTTTTGAAACTGAATTAGACAAAAAATATATTAGTCTTCCAATTAAGAAGGATGAAAGTAAGAATGGTGAATAAACACCACAACTCAACTGCAAGTAATATTCCACCACTTGACATGCATAGAAATTTAAGGACCTATAATGTAAACTTTGAACTTGTAAAGTGTATCTGCAAGCAAGAGAAAGGCATAAATAAGTATAAAATGATGAAAGGAATAAGAGTAGTCATAGAACACACATTTTATTTCTTCAACAACATGTACAATGCATCATTACATTCAGAAGAGGCAATGGTTTCCATTACAGTCTTGGAAAGGAGGCTTGAAAGTTCCCCAATCCACAAATCTAACTTGCAGAAGAGAGGATTATTGAAAAATATGCACTTTTCTAAGATGTCTAACTTTCCCAACCCCTTGGAATGAGCTTCCAACTTACATTTATAGAAGAATTTTGTGAGAGAGAAATGGAGAAGTCATAAATTCCTTCCTAAAATTAAGGTACATGATGGTCAACATTTATTACAAAGTTAGTTGAACCACTTAACCTTCCATCATGTGACATTATTGTTGACTTAATCCTCTTATTCAATTAAAGGAATATTTAAACAACATATTTTAATAACAATAATAATAACTATCATTACTAAAACATTTTAATTAAAATATTAATTTAATAATTAATAGTGAGAACCCCCCCTTAGGTTGGTTTGTATTGAAGGGGGGCCCCTTGAGAGAAAGGACAACTCCATGATTAGCTCGCCTGCCAACTCACCAAGTTGGTCAATAGGTTCTACTTCCATTTGAACGTGGTGGGCGCATCCCATGCTTCACCAAACCTGATCGGCTCTAAATCACTCGAGTCAAGCTCCGTATGCTCCTGACAATATTTTTCTCTCCATGAGCTACCTTCAACTCTTTCCATGAACCTTCTCCATGAGCTATTCTCCTTAGCCGTCTTTTCCTACCGTCGAGTTTGTGCGAGCACATCACAATGCATGACTATATCCTCCATGTTCAGGTGAGCCTTGGTGAACTCACCTTATTTTTTCTACATCCATGAGTTCTGTGTTGTCTTCCTTACTATGAGCCTAACATAAGGACCGACCGAGCCATTATATGCCTCGAGCTTGCTCCAATCTATTTCCAATGCGCCAGTGAATCTTATCTTGTGTTGAGTCCTTCCCTTCAACTTGGTGGTCTATATATTTTACCGTCTTTTCCCTATGTATAACCTCGTTGGTGAGGAGCTTGAGCCCATCACTTCCCCTACATCATTCCATCCTTGAACTTGATGTGGATTACTTCGTGTGATAATCCTAGTGAGTAATTTCAAATAAACTCCCTCTTCACGAGTCTTTCAAGCTCCTAGCTTTAGGTGCATCCACCAAGTTTGATGTCTTCATCGAGCCACAAAGTTACTTTATGAGAAACTTGGATCCCTCATACAAATGACTCATCCAACCTACTATTTTTCCAGACCTATGTCTCTCACTCCAACATAACCTTGCACTCGAGTTCCTTCATGAATCACCGAGTCGACACTCTTAACTAGGTATCCCAAGCTTCATTCATGATTAGCCGGTTCACTTCCATAATATTTGTTTTGAATGCTCACCATCGAGAAACTCATCCATCATTGGGTTCGCTACTTTTGAGGCAAGATTGAGCTATTTTTTTGAGTTATCTCCTCCCTAACACATCGAGCGATATCACCTTCTGACCATTTCCCACAAACTCAACTCTGATCCAATTAAAAACATCTCTTCCGATGTGGAACAATCAAGATCTTTGCACTCACTCGTTCATTATGACCATCCACCATGCTCCTCGCGTTGAGAAACTTTTTCATGGATTCAATTTTCCAAGTTCTGTGAGGTCATCTTCATGGCCAAGATGATTTCCATGTGCCAAACTTCATGACCGATCTCCATGAGCTTATATCTTGATGCCAAGCCTATGAGACCATACCCATTTGAAAGCTCTCTCTTCTTAACTTTGAGTAGGATATTCTACTATGATGTCAGGATGCTTGTGTAACATTCCACTCAGCTTATCGATTCCAAGTCCATCAATCAAATGCACCATTATCGCCAACCATCGCCGTGTTGCTTGGTCTTGTCAAAAAATTCCGCATAACTATGGAAAATGACTCGTCGTCTTGTCCACAACCTCTCAATTTCTCAAACATGCTTTTAACTCCCTGGATGACTTTCCTGGAGAATCAAAAACCAACTCAAACTCCTCCCATTAAAAAATCTTTTGTTAGGTAGTCATTTAGACATACCCGCATGGAAATGCTCTCTTAAATTTCCAAGTTCTTAGAAAAACGAGTCTCAAAACCCCCATGCGCAAAAACCTTGTGTTGGCCTGCCATCACCGAAACCTCACTTTGGCCTCCCACCTTCATTATTCCCCACGCAGAACTCTTACCTCATCTCACTAATCTTATTATTCCCACTTGGCCATAATTTTGAATTTATCCCACATAAACCTTCACAAGCTCCTTCCTTCAAGTGAGCTCTTCTAATCAACTCGGTCCCCTTGTTTCAGAGCAATTCTTTCATGGCGAACTTGGTTCCCAAACCCTATCATTGAGCTAAGTCTAAATCTATCTATTTACTCATGAACTCGGGCTCCATTCTGTGAAATATGTCGAGTTCTTTACTTGCATTCATGAAACCCTGAGCTATCTTATTTCGATCCCTTGACTCATTCTTCATCGAGCTCCTAAGATCTTGGTTCTTTATAAAAAAAAATTGAGTCACCACCATCTTGAATTAATAATCTCGGGCTCCACTACTGAGCCATTCCACAAATAATTAGGATACCATTATTTACCATGCATGATCTCATGGTTCAGTTTCTTAAAGAAAGCATTCCTTCGTGGAGCCACTCAGGCCTTTCAACTTGTGAAGCATTTTTTTATGTCGAGATCAACTCGCCGAGTAGCTCGTCGAGCTACTCGATGAGTTATTCCTTAACTCAGCCCCCTAATGTGGATCCTCTCAAAATGTTATTTTTCTCTGATTGGTGACTTTCTTAGGATATTTATTTAAACTAGAGGGTAATATAAGTACAACAAGAAAATTTAAATGTGATTTATTGATTTTGATCATTTTTGTATGAATCATTTGAGAGCGATCCTCTCAAATATCAATTTCCTTATTCTAAGTAAACCATGAGCTTTGAAAACCTGGGAAAGGAAAAATAGTTCAAGATGTTCTTGAATCCTCCTGGAACATCGTAAATTTTATCGAAACATGAAAACTTACCTGTAGGCCCCTAATTCCTTTGGTGACAACCTAGAGTTCAACAGGACCCTGTTGTCCAATTTTTCCATGTGTCTAAAATTGGATAACCTTTTTAGTGACCTCTTGGGGATGATTTCCTGCCAAACATGATTCTAGTAGCCTTAAGTAATCCATCAGGCATGGAGTCAATATTGGAATCCCGAACATGATCTGATCTTATGTGATACATGATCGTAAACTCTCCAACAATGATAGGCAAGGAAAATATACTAACACCAACAAATGCTTGACACTTATAGTGCAATGTGGAATTTGGGATGAAACAGCTAAGGATTTTGAAATATCTTGAACTCTATTTGAAACCTTGAACCTTATCCTCCTTAAAAACCTCCAATGATGATACAATGTGTAGAACAACACAAAACACAACAAAAAGGAAAGCAAAAGCAACAACAACACACAACAATGTGTAAAAGCACATGGAGGAAAACATCTAACTAACTATATAAGGGGTGGAATGATCTAAAAAGAAGCTTTGAGATGTATCCCATTCACATGAGTGGGTAGCTCATATCAATTGAGTCTGGATAGATGAAATGAATTCACGTCTTTGCAACTTGTGATGATGTATGGCCCACTCTAGAGAGAATCAAACTTGGCATGCATGCCCTAGTTTGGCCCTGTTGACATCCCATTGAGAACTAAATATCCCTCTTGAAATTTCTTGTTGAACGCCTTCTTGTCAAAATTTTCTTAACTTGAGCCTGATGTTGCTCTAGAGTTTTCATGGCCTTGTTCCACAGTTCTTCTAACTCCATTAGCTTAGGGAATATGATTGTCATATGGTCATTCTTAATAACCTCAAGCTGATGAGCTAAATCTAAAGAAGGTAATTCCAAGGATAGCAAAATTTTTGCTTCTTTTCCATAAACCAGCATGAAAGGTCAATTAAATGATGGCCCTTTTGTGTGTGATACAATCTTCCCACAGGGCGGTTTTGAGCTGAGTGTGCCAAGTTCTTATATTGGTTTCCATTATATACTTGATGATCTGTATGAGATTCTTGTTACTAGACTCAACTAATCCATTCCCCTATGGGTAATAATTAGATGAAGTATTGAGATAAACCCAAATCTTGACAGACCATTTGGTTAACTTCAAACCAATAAATGCCATTGCATTGTCTGAAATTACTGTAAATGGAACACCAAAACATTTCATTATCATCTCCAGAAAATCAAGAATTGCCTTCTCATTGTTCTCCCTCAATGCTACCACCTTTGTCCATCGAGTTAAAATAATCTGTTGCAGTAAGGACCCATTTATGTTTGTCACTGGATGGAGGATGAATCATTCTAGTGAAATCCAACCCCCATTAAATGAAGGGTTGATCCACTTGAATTGGATGCAGTGGAAGAGCTGCCAACTTCTGTTTTTCTGAAGAAAAAGGCACACTCCTTACACTTCCTTACCCATAGATGGGAAAATTTGAAGCAATTTAGGCCAATAGTAACTAGCTTGCATGATCTTGGTAGTAGTTTTTCATGCAGAATAATGTCCTCCAAATAGACCATTATGAAACTCTTCTAGTATCTTACTTACCTATTCTGGTCCTATGCACTGAAGTAGAACACCATTCAAATCCATTCGAAAGAGAACATTATCTACCAGGACATATGAAATAGACTTAAGATGGAAAGTCCATCTTTGAGTTTTATCCATGTTCACTGGATATACTCTTGAGAAAAGGAAAATCTTCATTTTGATAACCAGTTAACCTGATCACCACCTTCATCTATTTTTAGGAGCGTCACGTCCTCATCACCTTTTGATTCTAGGTCTACAGCAATTTTTTGACATAAACCTTTTCCTCAGATAATTTTGCTAACTTTGATATGTACATCATACTCCATCACCTTAGTGATTCATCCAACATGATTTTTGTTCATATATTTTTTTAGCAAAAATTCCTTGACACCTAAATGAGACACCATCAGATGAATTTCGTTATTAGACAACATGTGATTGAATTTCTTCAAAGCTCTAATAACCACAAAGAATTGTTTTTCAACGAATGAATATTTGAGCTCATAGTATTTTAGGGATTGAATAAAGAAAGAATTTTTTTTTCTACATTTAGATCATACATTTTTCTGGTTTAGGATCCTTGAAATTCTCTCTTGACCAGTAAAAGCATAAAGAATAAAATATTTATCAAACCTATAAGGTTCACCAGTGTGGGAGCTTGAGAAATGTCCCATTTTTCTAGCTCTGAAGCTCTCCCTTCCTTCCTTTTTCCATGAGAATGGAATATTATTCATCAGCATGGCTGTCACTAGCTTAGCCAAGGCCATAAAATGAGGGATGAATCTCCTCACAAAGTTTATGATTCCCAAAAAACTATGAAGACCCTTCTTGTGACTTAAGAGAGATAAGGACATAATCAAATGGATCCTAGCTGGATAAATAGAAATTACTTCCATTAAAACAACATGTCCCAAAAAAATTTCTTCATGCACTACAAAAATACATTTCTTAGGATTGAGTGAAATCCCAAATTCCCTACACCTTCGGAAAACCTTCCTTAGATTCATGATGTGGTCTTCTGCATCCTTAGGAATATACGATTATGTCATCAAGGTAAACTAAGATGATATCATCTATTAGTCCCTTAAATTCCATGTCCATGGCTCTTTGGAAAGTATCCCCAACATTGGACAATCCGAATGGCATTTTGTTGTAAACATATGTGCCCCCACTTGGTACTAAAATCCATTTTGAATTGATCTGATTCTTAGACTATAATTTGATTATAACCTGAATATCAATCAAGAAAAGAAAATATTTGAGGCTCCTACCATCGTTTGAAGGATTTCTCCATTGATGGAAGAGGATAATGATCTTTCAACAAGGCATGGTTCAAATCCATTAAATCCACACATAGCCAAATTTCTCCATTCTTCTTCCTTACAGGGACTAGATTGACTACCCGAGAGGAATGCTTGATAGGAAATATTATACATGCATCGATGAGTTTGGTTAGCTCATTTCTTAGTAGTGGCTCAATTTTTGGACTAATTGGCCTCTATTTCTAATGAACTGGATTGGCATTAAGATCTAGTTCGATGGTATGTTGTGCTAGACCTCAATCAAAACCACACAGGTCTTTGTAGCTCCACAATAAAATGTTGTGATAATATTGAAAAAGTTTGATGAAATATTATTTTTCTTCGGGAGTGCATACTTTTCTAATATTTAGAAAAAATGTTATTTTCTACCTTGACTTCCTCAAACTCTTCTTCTTTGACCACCATGTTAGAGCTTTGTCTTTTGGCTTGATCATTTGAATTGAAGATGGATTCCATGGGTAACTAAGCCTTTTGGTAGCTTCTTGCTTTTCAATTGTATGATTTCATAATTGTATGCTTCTTGCAACTTTGGTTGAACATTCGTAGAAAAATATGCCTCCTCTTGTATAAATAGAACAATTTTTTTGTTTGTAACTATTGAAAACTTTCCAGCTACTCACATTATCAGGGACTGCAGGTAAAACCACCATTTTGATAGATTATTGCCCTTCTTTCATGATATCAACAGGTATGTCTTATTGCGAGCCAATCGTAGCAAGCCTATCGACATCTTGATTTTTTATTTCTAGGAGTAACATGAATCCCAAAAGCCTTGAAATCTTCAATCACATCCAAAATCCAGTTCTTGTATGATCTTAGAAGATCATTTTTAGATGTACTACGTGATGTCACTTGATGAACAAAATAACTCATTGTCTCCAAACATAGTCAGGGCTTTGAATTCATTCTTTTGAACTAGTTGAATTCCTTACACAAGGGCCTCGTATTCATCAACATTGTTAGTGCAACTGAATTGTAACTAAAAATATGAGAAGTACTTATTTCCTTCTTGATAAATTGGCATGACACAAAAACTAGATCCTTTCTTACTCCTCGAGCCATTGAAGAACAATTTCCATAAATCCTTCAAGATTGCTTTGTGTTTCAAAAATTTGTGGTATGGTTGTACCTTCTTTGTGGATGTAATATGTACCCAATCCAGTCTCTTCCAAAAGCAGCAAACCAACTTCTTCCTCTACCAACACATTAGCATAGGGATCATACTGATGGTATCCACTCACTTCATCCAACATAGTATCAGGGACTTCTTCCATAAGAGTGGGTCGGTTCATGATCAACATCTTCTTCTTCTGGATCACCGATGGTATAATTCCCATTGATAGGACTAGCAATGTAGGGTTCTACATGATTTATAGCAGATTGGTTCTAATCCTATAGTCACTTTGGTTCCATATCAAGTCCCAAGAATCATTATATGACCAATCAACTGATAGGTAACCACCCATTTTGGTAGTGAAATCTTGTGATAGGCATATGACAAAGAGGGTAGGGGAGATCAATGACCTATATGTTTTTGGTGAATGAAAATATCGGGCATGCATGGATGGTAAGTTGAATCCCTCTGATAATTCAAATAGGTTTAATGGATGTGTCATCCAGTTGAAAAAATCCTCTTGCAACTGGCATATATTGTATGCCTAGTACATCTGCAATTTTTTTGGGCATGACCGAGCTGCTAGAACTGTAATTGATCATGCAATTATGTACCAGGTGGTTGCCAATGATCAGGGATATATAGAATGGTGGTGGTTTGTTATCTTTAGGAATACTTTTACCTTCTGGTTGACACAAATTCATAGCAGTTTCTGCTCCATGACCTGATGACACATTAGTTATACTAAAATTGTTCAAATCCTCTCGCAACAAGTTTGTTTTAGAAGGAATTGAGAGTGTGTCCCACATAGTAACACTCAGGTTGGTTTTCTTCATTTGTTCTAAAATATTGAAGGGAATTTCTCCCACTTTTCTACATTTCTTTGGGCGTTAGAATCCTCTTTTGGAAAGTGCTTGTTAGGTATCGTGATTCCTAACAAACCTTCTTTCCTTATTGCTTGGCTAGCATGTGATTCTGGCGGTTTCTTCCCACATATTTATCAACCCACCGCTTGTGGCTGAGATTGTGAAGTGGATGCTTGATCATATTTGAAGGTTGAGATTCCATGCTCTCTTTTTAGAATGAGTGTTTTCTGTCACTGATGAAGAATCTACATTCAACCCGCAAAAATATTCTGCTTTCCAATTTAACAAAGTGGTTTCTTAAGGTGCCTATGGTTAATATGCTATTTCCTACATAGATGAATTTCTATTGGCTGTAGAGGGGTAGATACGCTTTGAACCATAAGGGTCCTGGATAAGAAATCCATTGGGGCAAATATTTGATTATGGGTTGAGAACAAGGATAACACCATTCATAGTATTGAACCTAGATATTCTTGGATAAGTACAAAAGCTTTGAAAGAGCTACCAGAAGAGGGTTCCTAAAGTTTATAGGTCTGACATTCATAGCTTGACTTGTGTTTTGATTTTGAGGCTTGTTGTTCCCTTGAAAATGAGGACAGTTAGCCTGATACTGTTGATTTTGTGGCAAGTATGGACGATTATATTGAATTTTTTTTCTCTTGAGTGCAACGAGCTCGTTCCCAAAAGTTTGCAACAGTGACTTGAATTCAAATAGATCATTTAAAGGGGTGGGGGTAGACTGAATAGGTTTCTTGGAAGCTATTGGAATATGAAAAATGGTAGGTTGATTATTTGTAAGATTTTGTGACAACGACATTGGCGGTCGTAGAGCTATCTTTCTATCCTAAATCAAGGAATTATCCTCTCTTATAGCAACTTCTTAGGCATTGGGTAGTGTATTCCCTCCCATGGACTAGATCATAATTATTACATCGCTATTCAAGGCTTGCAAATAGTACTAGAATGCATTATTTGGAGAAGGCTTTATGAGTTTCGGAATCCTATTCCAAGTCCTTTGGAATCAGAAGTTGAAATCACTTATGTATTATTGGGGATTTATCTTTATGGTAGTGAGTTGTTCCTAGAGTGATATGTGTTTTTTCTTGTCTTCAAACTATTTGCAGAGCTTCTCCGCCAACTCTTCCTAAGTGGTTATAGTTCTAACCTCTAACCCAGAAAACTAGTGAAATACTTTTCCCTTGAAGGAAGTAACAAGGAGTCTGACCGTAATGTTGTACTCTATAACATATGTACTATGCAAATGTTGGTCACATCAATAATATGTTCCACATGAGTAATATGAATTTCCCTTGTGTAAAAGAGGAGACTTTTGAGTGCACTAACAGGTATAGGATCTCGTTGGGCTAATAGAAGAGGGCTGCATGCATTGAATGTAGGAAACACTTGGTTCCTTGCCTTTCTACCAAGAGGATGATTGTTCCTAGGTGGAGGGAACCTTCCATAAGGAGGAGTTAAATTACCTTTACGTTGTGATTCTTTACCTAGTGATGTTGAAATGCCTCTTCTAGTTCTTGGAGGAGACAAAGATAACTCGATATGCTAATGATTTCCTTCTCGTCTCGCAGAAGCTCTTGTCTGAATTATTCGCATATGTTAACACATTGAGATACAAAATCTAGAGATATAGAGTCACCAGGTACTTTGATTCATGTAAGCATGAAGATAAGTACCAACTCTGTCCCACCCGATGTGCTAAAAATTGTTATCGCCAAATAACTGCACTCTCTGAATGGCCAGAATGTGAACATGGCATTTAATGTGATTGGGTAACATGGAATCACCTCTCAAGCTCTGGGAATTGGGCTCAAGGTGAACCTCCAGAGAAGGCCAACTTCCTCTCCCTAAATTAAGTTCTATACTACTCCTAGTGCAGTAAAATGGTTATCTAGACCTATGCTAACATTTTCATGGGCTTTAGGGAAAGAGATTTGAAAGAAAAGAAACTATATTAGGGATGGTGATGCACCAAATAAATGGTGTTGCTAGACTTAGGAAGGGTTAATTTAAATAGGGTGTTGTACACCACAAGACAACTTCACCTACTAGAACTTGGAAAGGGTAAACATAATACCACAAACAAAAGATAATGCCTTCCCTTTGTTGAAACTCAATCAGATAAAAAATATATCAGTCTTCTAATGAAGAAGGGTGAATAAACAACAAATTTCAACTACAAGCAATACTCCACCACTTGAAATGCACAAAATTCCAAGGACATGCAATGTAAACTTTGAACTTACACAGTGTATCTGCAAGCATGAGAAAGGCATAAAGAAGTATAGAATGATGAAAGGAATAAGAGTAGTCATAGAACACACATTTTATTTCTTCAAAAAAATGCACGATGCATCATTACATTTATAAAAGGAAATGGTTGTCATTACAGTCTTGGAAAGGAGGCTTGAAAGTTCCCCAATCCACAAATCTAACTTGTAGAAGAGAGAGGATTCTTGAGAAATATGCACTTGTCTAATATGCCTAGCTTGTCCAACCCCTTGGAATGAGCTTCCAACTCACATTTACAGAAGAATTCTGAGAGAGAGAGAAGAGGGGAAGTCATAAATTCCTTCGTGAAATGAAGGTACAAGATGGTCAACATTTATTATAAAGTTAATTAAACCACTTAACCTTCCATCATGTGCCATTAATGGCCAGTTGACTTAATCCTCTTATTTAAGTAAAGGAATATTTTAATAATAATAATAAATGTCATTATTAATTTTTTTAATACAAATATTATTTTAATAAAATTAATATTAAAAATATTAATTTAATAATTAATAGTGGGGTCCCCCCATAGGTTGGTTTGCACTGAAGGATGATCCCTTGAGAGAAAGGCCAACTTCGTGGTTGGCTCGCTTGCTAACTCGGTGAGTTGTTCAGTAGGTTCCATTTTCATTTGAATGTGGTGGGCTCATCCCATGCTTCACCGACCTTACTCTGCTCTAAATCGATCAAGTTGATCTCTTCATGCTCTATGTCAGCATTTCCTCTCCACGAACTACCTTACACTCTTTCCATGAACTTTCTCCATGAGCTATTCTCCTTAGCTCCCTTTTCATTTCGTCAAGTTTTATGAGCACATCACAATGCACAGTGAGCTCCTCCATGTTCGAGTGAGCCTTGGTGAACTCACCTTGTCAGTTCTACATCCATGATTTCTATTTCATCACCCTTGCTATGAGCTTGACCCAAGGACCGGGTCATTCTATGCCTCGAGCTCACTCTAAGCTATTCCCCATGCACCATTGAATCTTATCTCATGTTGAGTCCTTCGCTCCAACTCAGTGGTCCATATCTTTTACCATCTTCACCCTATCTATAACCTTGTCATTGAGGATCTTGAGCCCATCACTTTCCCTAGATCACGTCATCCTTGAACTTGATGTTGAGTCCTTCGTGATCTCTTCTTGGCGAGTTGTTTCAAATTAGCTCCCTCTTCATGAGTTTTTTTAGCTCTTAGCTTCATGTCTATCTGTCAAGTTTGACGTCTTCATCGAGCCACAAAGTCACTTTATGATCAACTCAGATCCCTCATACGAATGACTCAGATGACCAACTCTTTTCTAGACCTATGTATCTCACCGCAATGTAACCTTGAGCTTGATTTCCTTAATGAATTATTGATTCCGTGCTCTTTTACTAGGTATCACAAGGTTCATTCATGAGATCAACTTCAATTTTTGTTTAGCTAGTTTACCCTCCTCAGGCTCTGTTTTGAATGGTTGAATGTTGAGAAACTCATCACTGTTGGGCTTGCTACTTCTGAGGCTATCCTAAGCTACTTGTCTAAGTTCTCTCCTCCCTGACACATCAGTGATCTATATTCTGACCATTTCCCATGAACTCAATGCCAAGACAATTAGAAACATCTCTTCTGATGTGAACGATCAAACTCCTTGCATTTACTCGTTTGTTATGACCATCCACCATGCTTCCTCACGTTGAGAAACTTGCTCATAGATTTTAGTCACCAAGTTCTGCGAGATCATCTCGATGGACGAGTTAACTTCCATGGCCCAACCTTCATGACTGATCTCCTGAGCTTATATCCTAAACCAATCCTATGATCCCATACCCATAATTTTTTCATGACCACACCATTTGAACACTCGCTCATCTTAACTTTGAGTAATGAGCTTCTCCTACGATGTCAAGATGCTTATGTAATGTTCCACTCAACTTATCTATGCCAAGTCCATCAGGCCAATGCACAATTATTGCCAACCATCACTGTGTTGCTTGGTCTCGTAAAAAAACTTCTGAATAACTCTAGAAAATGACTCGATGTCTTGTCTATAACCATTCAATCCCTCAAACATGATTTTAACTCCCCTAACGACTCACCTGGAGAATTGATAACCAACTCAAACTCCTTTCATTACGAAATTCTTGTGTTGGGTAGTCATTTTGACATCCCCACATGGAAATTTTCTCTTAAACTTCCACGTTCTTGGAAAAACGAGTCTTAGAACCCCCCTGCGTGGAAAAATTGTGTTAGCCTACCATCACTAAAACCTCACTTTTTCCTCCCACCTTCATTATTCCCTACACGGAAATCTTACCTCTTCTCGCCAATATTATTATTTCTGCTTGGCCATAATTTTGAATTTCTTTAACACAAACCTTCCCAAGCTCCTTCTTTTCAGTGCGCTTCTCTAATCAACTCATTCCCCTTGTTTGAACTCAATTCTTTCATGGTGAACCTGGTTCTTGAGACCTATTATTGAGCTCAGTTTAAATCTATCTATTTACTCACAAACTCAGGATCAATTCGGGGAAACATGCAAAGCTCTTTACTTTCATTTACGAAACCCTGAACTTTCATTAGTTTGATCATGTGACTCGTTCTTCATTGAGCTCTTAAGAGCTTGGTCCTTTATTAAAAAATTAGTCATCACTATCTTAAATTCATAATCTCAGGCTCCACTACTGAGCCATTCCACAAATCATTGGGATACTATTATTTACCATGCATGATCTCATGGTTTGGTTTCTTAATGCAAGAATTCCTTTGTGGAGTTGCTCGGGCCTTTCAAATTATGAAGCATCTTTTTGTGTTGAGCTCAGCTCACTGAGTATCTCGCTGAGCTACTGAGCGAGTTATCCCTTAACTCAACCCCCTAATGTGGATCCTCTCAAATTGTGATTTTTCGCTGATAAGTGACTTTCTTAGGATCTTTCTTGAAACTAGAGGGTAATGTAAGTACACCAAGACCCATTAAAGATGATTTATGGATTTTGATCATTTCTGCATGAATTTATTTGAGAGTTAGCCTCTCAAATATCAATTTGTTTTCTCTGAGTATACCCTAAGATTTGAAAACCCGGGAAAGGAAATATAGTTTAAGATGTTCCTAGATCCTCCTGGAACATCGTAAATGTTCTCGAAACACAAAAAATTTCTTGTAGGCCCCTAATTCTTTTGGTGAAGACCTAGAGTTCAATACGACCTTGTTGTCCAATTTTTCCATGTGTCGAAAATTTGATAACAAAAACCATGTCTTGTCAAAATATAAAGCTATTATTCTCAGATCGAGCGGGAGAGGGGGAGAATAACCAATAATTAATGTAATGCTTTTTTTGAATTCAATGAAATTCATCATCAAAAGGCACCTACACATACAACATAATAGAATGGTGCTATTGAAAGGAAATTTCATACAATCATGGAAATGGTGTGATGTATGATTGATGATACAGGTTTAACAAACACATATTAGGTAGAGTCAACTAAAATAATAATTTATCTACTAAAAAGAGTTCCCACTACAACACTTGATGGGGTAACACTTTAAAAGCCATGGTCATGGTGAGACCCACCAATTGCACACGTTATATTTTTTGGATGTAAAGCTAGTTTGAACATTCATATGAAACAAAGAACTAAACTTGATATGAAATAAAAATTAATGTCTTCTTAGGATATAGTGATAAGGAACTTGATTACAAACTAATGGATCCAAAATCCATAAGGGTCTATACTAGTAGGGATGTTGAGTTATTTGAGAAGAAACTAGTAGATGCTCCTTCCATACACTCACCTGATAATTAGATCAATCTTATTGTGAAAACATGAGATGGTAATCACTTTGATGAAGATAGTGATAATGGGGAAAATGGTGAATATCCATCACCCAAAAGAGTCACTCATCATATTCATAAGTGGTATATACATATGATACGAGATGAAAAATTGGATGGTGCCTCCAAAACATCTACCACCAGAATGAGGAATTGTAGTATGGCCTAAAAAGAGGTCAATTTGGCCTTATTGAGTATATTTGTTGAATCTATTGAGCCATCCACAACTTTAGAATCTCTACATTCAAAAACTTGGAATGATGTTATGGATATGGAGTATAAGTCACTAATGAAAAATAACACAAGAAAAGTTACATTGGATGTAGGTGGATCTTCAAAATGAAGTAAATAAGTTGGTAGAAAAGGGATATGGTGAAAAATAAGGCATTGACTATGATGATACTTTTGTTCCCCCAACTATATCAAAACAATTATAATAATTATTTCTCTAGTTGTATAATTTAGTTGGAAAATCCACAAAATGGATGTGAAAAGTTCATTTATTAATGGTGACTTGTAAGAAGAAGTTTGCATGACTCATTTGGAAGGTTTTTCCATACTTGATAATGAGGAAAAGGTATTTAAACTTATGAAATCACGGTGTGATCTCAAACAGACTCATAAGGCATATTGCATCAAAATTTATGTGCATCTCACACATCATGGATTCAATAGGATTTCATATTATCCTAATCTCTATCTCAAAAAGAAAATGGGGAGATAATGATCATTGTAGTATATATCAATGATATAGTCATCAATGGAGCTTTAATGAGGATGATTAAGCTAGAAAAGAAAGATCTATCCTGATCATTTGACATGACAGATATTAGGCATTTGCATTATTGTCTTGGAATTGAAGTCTGGTAAAGATATAATAATATCTTTATATCATAGTTTAAATATGCCAAGACAATAGTCGAGAATTTTCATATGATGGATAATAAACCAATGGTTTCACCTATGAGGATAAGACTTTATTTATATTAGATAGATCCATCACCACAAGTAAATGTAACTCTCTAATGATAGTTGATTAGGATTCTCATCTACTTGACCTACACTAGGATAGATATCAACTATGAAGTAGTCAGCTATCTTTGTCAGTTTATGCAATAACCTAGGGTTTTTCATTATAAATCAGTAAAACAGATATTGAGGTACATCAAATAAACCATCATTTTTGGCCTGAAGTACAAGAAGAATAATAACTTCTCCTTGATAGGATATTCATATTCAAATCAAACAGGGAATATAGATGACAAGAAATCCACTTCAAGGTTTGTATTATTTTTACGATCTAGACATATATAATGGGGGCTTAAGAAGCAGACTTGTGTTTTAATATCCTCCACAAAATCATAATATCATACAACAGGAGGAGCTTTATGTGAAGTAATATGGAACCGACGAACACTTGAAGGATTGGGAGTACCAAAAAAACATCTTACTATCTTATGAGTTGTTAAAGAAGAAATAATAAAACTTGTTTGCAATCTCATGTTTCATGAGTGTACAAAAAAATTAGGTGAAAATACATTTCATTTTTGAACATGTTAAAAATAATAAGATCTAGCTCCAATATTTGTTGATAGATCAACAACGTGCAAATGTCTTCACAAATTCATTAACTTGAGACAAATTTGAGGGCTTTAGGGAAATTTTCTCATCTTCACTTGAGACCATGTTGAATTAAGGTGGGATGTAAGGAATAAACCCAGTTTAATTCATCATGTAGGTGAGTTGAATAATTTAATTATAATTTTTTAATTAACTTTTCAAAACTCTTAGTCGTCTATCCCTATATTTGTGGGGGTTATTCTCTATTGTTTGTTCCTAGATGTACTCCAGGAGGGGTAGTCTGTTATTTCTATAGAATTTATTTCTTTAGGATGATTTCATCCACTTTATGTGGAGTAGAGATAAGTTTTTCAAAGCCTATAAACTTTGTAGTTCTCTCCTTTCATTATAATGCATATTCTTATTATTAATACAATTAATTAGGTTTCGCCCTATTTGTGCAATAAAAAATAGTACACATTTAAAATGCTTCCCTTGGCTACATATGCCACACTGTCCCATACACTCCCTAATTATAGGATCTTTATAAACCCTCTACATTTCTCCAACCATTACATGTAAGTGATTTTAAGAAATACTTTTTTAAGGGCGAGAATATACACTCCCACATCAAGAAGAGGGATTGTAAGTTTTCCCCACAAAAACTTTTGAGAAATACCCTATATAAACAAGATAAATTAAAAAAATTAGTCATTCTCTCTAACCTCTTGGTCAAATGAAAGAGTGGAATTACTTTTCTTGGAATATCATATTGAAGCTTAGAAGACAAGGAAATCCTCATGATGAATTTATAGTATTGTATCCAATACAATCAACAAGCATCTAACTAATCAGTTCACCTTCACTATCATACTCCCTACTTGTATGAAAGGTTCCCCCTAAAAATGAAAAAATCCTCAATGAAGACCTACTTTTGATGCCATTTTTGAAGAAAATACCTTAAAATTAAATACATGTGTTTTATAGAGAATACCTTATGGTCTTCCCTCCCACACGATCATCCTATTCCCCACTAGGTAAGAATTCAAATTATTTCTTCTACCTCCTTAAATTCAAAATTTTGCTTCTAAATGGAAGGTAGGATGGAGGTATGACAACCACATACCTGAACCATAAAGTGTAATTCAACAAAAAATGATATATATTTAGCTTATTTGTAGTAAATTTCTTGATGACGTCAATGAGATTTTTTGTTTTTAGATTCTACTAAACCTTTTACTTGTAGATAGTATTTTGACGAAAAATCAATTTGACCTTGTGGTCATAGGCCTAGTCAATGAATTCAAATGATTGAAATGTAGGTATGTTATAAAAACCAATAAAAAATTGGGAACCGACTCTTGTGACAATGTTCCTTTCGAGGAAACTGATAACCACCTTGGTGGTTTTATTCTTGGTTGTTGCAGTTTCAGCCATCCTTTTCTAGTAATCTTTGGCTTTAAGGATAAATTTATTTCATTTTCTAGCATTGACATTAAGGAATCCAATAAAATCTAGCCCCATTTGGTAAAATTTTTCATGCTCAATGTTAACCAAAAAATACATTAAAAAATCATTTCTTACCCAAAAATAGCTTGGATTACCTCATCAAGGGATGAAATGTATAATTGTCTATGTTTGAGGCTCTGTTCAAGTTCCTAAAATCAATAATAAGTTTCATCTCTCCATTTTTATTACATACAAGGATACATTTGTGACCCAGATAAATTGGAAAATTAGGAAGATAATCCCAACTGCATTTTTTTGGACTTCTTTATGAATGAGGGGCTCAAGCATTATGGTTAATCAGTGTTTTCCTTCATATAAAATTATTTTGATCTTATTTTAGCTGAATTAGGTGGTTATTGACAGTCAGATCAAAGAATTTTAGTTCCTCATTAGACCAAACTATCACAACTTGATACTTTAGGAACAACTGATTAAATTTTTTCTTTTCCAAGTGCATTCATGGTTGATGCTAACATAATGAGGATATTTAAGTGATCCTATATTTAGGTGATTATATTGATGCCTCCAAGTTTTTAGCAACTCAAAATTTTTAAGAGGTAGATCTACATCAAAGAGTCTCTAAAAAACCATGCCTTTGAGAAATTTTGTTCCCTTCATGCTCACAATCCCATCATTAAAATCATTGTATTTATTGGAAAAAATATATCTAGTTCATCAAGTCATAAAAAGCACTAACATTATTCATGAATTTTACTAGTTGGTGATCATCATAGAAAACTGGTTGTATTAGGAGAAGAACTCTGAGGAAACTACTCTGCTAGGTTTTTTGTTTTATGCTTATACTTGTCATACCGCAGCCTTCTTGGGCACTGCGGGATATTATGTCTATTATTTTTTAATAGAGTTTCTCACGCTTTGGGTGCCTCTATATAATGAGCTCTTCTACTTCAAGCTTGGTTGTTTCAACCATGGATGGAGATAGTGGAACTGTTAGTGCAAAATCATAGCACCCTCAAATGAGTTATGGATATTGTTTTCTAAGGCATGGTCATTTGGTGTGATTTGCATAACATTGGATCATTCCCAAAGCTACGGGACTTGCAAATGGGAATGATCCTCTAGGGAAGGCTGGTTCCTCTTCCTAATCTTATCACTAAACTACTTCTAAGGAAGGAAATGAAACTATCTACTCCTAATCTAACAATTCCAAGGGACCAAGGAGAGAGAGAGAGAGAGAGAGAGAGAGAGGAGAGAGAGAGAGAGAGAGAGCATGAAAATAAAGAAATCCTACACTCCAGAGGTGATAGCACCGAGAAAAGGGAACACTGATCACAAACCCAACTGCCTGAAATGGAGAGAGGTGAGAAATGGAGTGGATGGACAGATACATCACAGACCAAGGATAAAGTTCACACAGAACACCATTTCAAACCCCTTAAGCACAACTCCCAAAACCTGTAATGGACATTAGAGATATGCACAATATACCCTGTAATGGTGAGAGGTGAGAAGAGACAACAAAATGAGCAAAGGATGGAAAAAATGCATCACGAAAATAGATTTTATTACTCCAGGTGTTCACATAGTACACCATTAATGGGAAAGAGGCAAGAAAATGCCATTACAAAGCCAAGGGAGGATGCTTAAACTCCACATTCGACCCTGGAGAAGAAAGAGAGAGGGGGCAGGGAAGAAAGAATGAACAACACTTTACAATGAATCCTACCCCTATATTTATAGATTTGATCGAAGAGAAGAAAGAGAGAGGGTAACGTGAAAAGTGGGTTGAAGCTTAACCAATGTTGTTAATGCTTCTGATAAAATATGCCCCAAATCCATCTTTTTTCATGTTTTCTTGATTCGACGCCTTGAAAGAAGAGGAAACGATGGAAAAAGATTGAATCTGATCTAGTTGTTGAGACAGATGGATCCTACATTGTAGGCCCGAAGATATTTCCTCCATTTTAATTTACCTAACCTCCTCAAAAATTAAATTCTTAGACCTCTATGGCGTAGGTGAGGCCGAGATCTTTCCAGTGGTGTCAGATTTGTAATATTTCGAGGCCTAAGTCAAAGATATGCCCCTTCAAAGTTTATATCGGGTCCGTACAGGAGGGAGGGAAAACAACTTGAAAAATGGGTCCCCTTTTGTTAATGTGGAACATGTGGTAGCCAGATTACAGCAAAATTGGGTTTGCGGGTTCAAAATTTATCTTTTCCCCTTTTTCGCGAGAATCACAAAATCTAGAAAACTCCCGCGGCCTTGCTACTCTGCCTTTTGACTTTGTTTGACCATTTGCCCCTACTTTCATTTCATTATGAGACACATGGAGATGCAACACTTGTTTGAGTCATTTCCTTCATAATTTCCTTATGTGCAAGATTTTTCTTGACCAAATTTTTTGGGGGCAAATTTGGGGATAACAATTTGGCGACTCACAGGGACATCTACCTACTAGATGAAGAGACCAGTGGCCTTGAAGCATTCATTGGGCATGGAGTCAAGAATGATGACCTAACACTGCTCCTTCTTATAAAATGGACTCCCCGACTCTCTACACTTTTTTTACCTATGCCTGACTCTGAATCCGCTTGTGCATCAACACTCTTAATTTTCATAAGAAAATCTTAAAATGAAGTTTCTAAGAGTAGAAAATTGTATTGACCCGAGCTTTCACCTATCCCTGAAATGGACTATTTCGAAATGGCTTAAGTTGTTATGGATTTGTTCCCTTTTGGAGATAGAAACTTTTATAAATCTCTATGAGTCTTCTTACCTTAAATATTGAAGAGCCTGGCCTTATGCACCCTTGGAGCAAAATAGACAAAACTTATATATAAATACCAAATCATACATGCCTCAAATGAGACATGTAGAATGTGCATAAGCACTTCTTCTACTGAAAGAAAAATCTACTCCTACTCCTAAACTAACTAGAGGGAAAGAATGCTAAACAAATCCTACAATAGGTAGGGAGAAGTAGCTTCTCTTTCTCAAGAGGGCCAGCCATGCAAATGATTTGACACTAAATATAGCTTCCAGTATGAGTGAAAAACTGGCCATAAGCCTATCCTCCACCAGAATCATTACGGTATCAATATTAATAGAAAATACCTCCTTAAGCTGACCTACATTGGACTCCTGGAGGTATTGATGGTGACCCTTGGTACTTTGATGCTCATCTTCATGCCCTGAAGTAGGCATGAATGGTTTTGGTTTCTCCTTTGGCTCCAATGAAGCCAAGTACTTGATTGGGCATGGTCTGATCCTTTGGATGTGCACATTTCTCTGAAATTCAACTCCAAAAATGGAGTCTTCTTGTGGACCTTCTTGAGTGGATGGTGTGAGGGAGATGATGACATCCTCCTCCCTTTTCTCTTCCTCCCTTTTCTTGAGTGGATGGTGTGAGGGAGATGATGACATCCTCCTCCCTTTTCTCTTCCTCCTCCTTTGAAGAACATGGAAGATCAATATCTTCCAACCTTGGTTCCAGAGGGCCATTGTGAGATGTAGGTTGTTTTCCTTGGATGTTATCCTTCATGGAAGTAGGTTCGTGTGCTTGGAAATTTGAAGAAAATTATGTTATCTCCTCAGGATCATCTTTATTAAAGAAATCTTCCAATTCTGACAAGCATTCTACCTCCTTATTGTCCTATTGCATGTGCTCTACCTCCTCCATGGTGCCTTCTTGATCTACAACTTGATCACCATGGCTCCCTTCACTTTCAAACATGAAGTTTGAAATATTAAAATCTTCTTCAACATTAGAGCTTGAAGGGGATGAAGTGTGAGGAAGAACTAAAGGTTCCCCTATAGCTTGCTCCACACTTAGAGTCTCTGGAACTGGATGGTCCTCTTCCATCATGGGTTCATCAATCAAATCAGGTCGTTGAAATGAAAGCAAAAAATCTTCAATGATACCTTCTTCATTGAGTGGCCTCAACACTGATCTGATCTCTCCCAGCTACTCCTCTTTAATGGGGCTTGGGACTGATTGTTCCTCCTCTTGTTCTTGCTCTTCTTGTACTGCAAACTCAGCCTCAGCCACCACTGGTTCTTCAATCTTGACCTCATCTATTGGCTTGACGATCATGGGGATCTTTGTAAACCCGAATTTGGCAGTCCAACTCATCAAATTATCTGTTATTTATTTTTTGTTGGGCTCCTCTTCTTGTTGTTCTTGATTGGATTCTTGAGTATCTTCCCAACATGGACTTGGGAAAGTAAGAGGAGTGGTAGGTTGGGGTTCAACCAGCTTTGCAATTGTTTGTGGTGGGGAGGGAGGTGGATTTTCTTGTTTGTTTGGAGGGGGTGACTGTTTGGAAGGGAAAAAGGAAGAAGAACTAAAATGGGATGGAAGAATAGGGGATGGAGAAATGCATTTCACACTTGGGGCAGCATACAATGGGAAGATTGAAAATTGAAGGTCAAATTGAGATGGTGTTGCTTGAGGAGTGGAGAGAAAATTACCAGATAATGGTGTAGGATTTACCCATTGACAAGGCTACCTGGCACCAAATTCATAGGCCTCGATCTCCTTAGTCCATTGTGCAAGTTGGGGCAGCATTTCAACCATGAATTCTAGCTTCTCGTGAGGGCTATAATGTCTTGGAAAAGGGCCTTCCCATGGACAAGGTGCCCCGCAGCCAATCTCGAATTCCTTCATTCATGTTATGCCCCTTGAATAAACCATGCCAACCTCCATTTTTTGAATCTTATCTAGTAGAACAACATCCTCTGCATAACTATCACCATCATATGCATCCCCTTGTCCTTGATAAGCTTTATAGTCAAACTGGTTTTGACACTGCTCATATGGGTAAGCATAATGGTCTTGGATCTGATTATAATGTTGATTTGGAGGAGTTGGGAAATACATTGGAGGTGGACTGTATTGTTGTAAGTGTGAGTTCCATAAAGGGAATGAAGTCATGATTGCACAACCTCATGGAATGGGAGAAAATGAAAGAGATAGAAAAATAAAATGGATTAAATGAGTGGAAATGGGTGGAAAAGGTTTGTAACTCAGAGAATGGGTTTTTGACTAGATGGAGTCACCATATGTGCCTGAAAGTGCCTCCAAAGACTGAAATCTTCACCAAGAGCACATCGAACTTGATGAAGTGAAGTGGTAAGGTGCTTCACACCTATCCCATTGGACGTGCCAAAACTGTTAGTGTGAAATCACAACACCCCCAAATGATTTATGGATCTGATTTTCTAAGGTAGGGTCATTTGGTGTGATTTACATAACATTGATTCATTCCCCAAGTTATGGGACTTGCAAATGGGAATGATCCTCCAGAGAATGTTGGTTCCTCTTCCTAATCCTAGCACTAAACTACTTCTAAGGAAGGAAATGCGACTATCTACTCCTCATATAACAATTCCAAGGGACCAAGGTGAGAGAGAGAGCATGAAAATAAATAAATCCTACACTCTAGAGGTGATAGCACTGAGAAAAGGGAACTGCTGATCACAAACCCAAATGCCTGAAATGGAGTGAGGTGAGCAATGGAGAGGATGGACATATACATCATAGACCAAGGATAAAGTTCACACAGAACACCATTTCAAACCCCTTAAACACATCTCCCAAAACCTATAATGGACATTAGAGATATGCATAGTATACCCTGCAATGGTGAGAGGCGAGAAGAGACAACAAAGGATGGACAAAACACATCAAAAAAATAAATTTTATTGCTCCAGGTGTTCACACAGTACACCATTAATGGGCAAGAGGCAAGAAAATGCCATTACAAAGCCAAGGGAGGAGGTTTAAACTCCACATTTGACCCTGGAGAAGAAAGAGAGAGGGGGGGTAGGGAAGAAGAATGAACAACACTTTATAATGAATCTGGCCCCTATATTTATAGATTTGATCAGGGAGAAGATAGAGAGAGGGAAATGAGAGAGGGAAACGAGAAAAGTGGATTTAAGCTCAACCGCTGTTATTAATGCTTCTAATAAAATATGCCCCAAATTTGTCTTTTTCCATGATTCCTTGATTTGGCACCTTGAAAGAAGAGGAAATGGCAGAAACAGATCGAATCTAATTTAGTTGTTGAGATAGATGGATCTTGCATTGAAGGCCCAAAGACGTTTCCTCCATTTTCCTTTACCTAACCTCCTCAAAAATTAAAGTCTTAGACCTCCATGGCATAGGTGAGGCCGACATCTTTCTAATGGTGTCATATTTGTAATATTTCAAGGCATGAGTCGAAAGATATGCCCATTCAAAGTTTGTATCGGGTCTCGTATAGGAGGGTAGGAAAACAACTTGAAAAATGGGTCCCCTTTTGATAATGTGGGACATGTGGCAGCCAGATTAGGGAAAATTTAGGTTTGCGGGTTTAGAATTTATCTTTTCCCCTTTTTTTTGCGAGAATCACAAAATACAGAAAACTCCCATGGCCCCACTACTCTGCCTTTTGACTTTGTTTGACCATTTTCCCCTACTTTCATTTTGTCCTGAGACACGTGGAGATGCGGTGCTTATTTGCGTCGTTTCCTTCATAATTTCCTTATGTGCAAGAGTTGTCTTGACCAAATTTTTTGGGGGTGAATTTGGGATAACATGAACATTGAAAAATGACACCACCATCGAAACGCCCTTCAGAAGTTGGTCCCAAACTTTTTTTACGAGGTAATGTTTCTCCTCGTGATGTTGTTTTACCTATTCCTGAGTTTAATGTTGCTTGTCAATGGTTGTGAAAAATCTATCCTATTGGGTATTTTTCTGGGGTTATATCCCCTCTGAAAGCATGCTCAAATCTTGGGTAAACACTACTTGGGCCCCTCATGACATCTGCCTTGAGAGTGTCTGAAAAATGATAAAAGGATTTTCCCTCTTTCGCTTCACTAACCTATCCAATGCCCCTACCATTTTGGCCTGCGCAACAACCTAGTATGTTCGTATATCTTTGTTGGTATTATCCACATGGACCAAAGATTTCATGGTCTCTGAATATGCTACACTCAAAGTGTCAATTTGGGTTGAATTCCCTAGCCTTCCCTTGCCTTGTGCTAACTTTTTACATCAAATTGCATCTTCTATCAGGTGGGTGGTCTGTATCGAACCAAATAATTTTTTACAATGCTCATCCACAGAAGCACGTCTGTGACGAAGTGGATCTCTCTCAAGAACTAAAAGAGTTTTGTGGAAATTCAAATGGGAGACTTGCGTTATTCCCAGTGTATCCTATATATCAATATGCCTAATACTTGCTTCTGATGATAGACCTCTGATCACAACATCAAGGACTATCCTCTTTATGTCCCTCACAATCTCCCATCAACCAAGGTAGATCTATAAGTGACTAAACCCCCTCAGGAGGAGGGGTGAACAATAGCTGGTGGCCAAAAAAATGGAAATAAATCTTCACAAACTAAGGGCCTCTGGTTCAAACGGCCGGCATGAGCTAACTTTTAATCAACCCCATATCCCAAAAGTTAAGGAGCCAACTATCACTAATAACTTGACACTGTAGTTACCTAAATTCTCCATCACAAAAAAACTAGCCTCGGTTCTCATGGACCATATAAATTTTGTTAACAATGTCACAATTTTGTAACAACCACCGCTGCTTTTAACCAATGATTTACAGGGCCTATCCAAAAGGACCCGAAGTCCTTCTCACCACTCTCAGGATCATATCTTGACATGAAACGTGGAGTCTGTGCATGAGGAATATAATATTTAGTTTCCCAAGAATAAAAAAAATGAGCTGTAATTTTTCTCGATGCATAACAATGCTCAACTCCTACGAAATTGGTTTGATACCTTGGATGACTTAGAGACTATTATCATGGCACTCGACCACAATTTTTGATGAATTGTCTATATTGGAATATGCAAGGTCTTACAGAATCCAATCAAAAGTATATTTTTCGTGATGTTTCGGAAATAAAAAATCCAACCTAGATGTGTTGTTTTTGCAGGAAGTGAAAATTATAGGTTTTCAGTTGCGGGTTGTTTATAAATCCATCTGGCCTGAAATCCTAGCTTTATGCACTAATCATGATGGGAGGCATGGGGTTTTAATTTCCCTTTTTTCTCCCAAATGGAAGCCTTTTTGATTGATCATGGCTCAACCCCACTAATCATGCCATATCTTATTTAATATTGACGACCTCACTTGGCCTCATTAATATTTACACCTCTTACGATGTAACCAAAAGGGACAATGTGTGGTGGTGGATAGCATGCAAAATTCCCAATGTTTATTGGGTTATAAGTAGTGATTTTGATATGGTTGAGCTACCTATTGATAAGTGTGGGCACCTACCCATGTGTTAGACCACTGGGAAAAGATAGTCGTGGTTTTTCATGTGTAATAAATTCCAGCTTTTAGGCCCCAATGCCTCTCGTATTCCCACTTCTGAAGCTTAGTTTACTTGTTCCAACCTTCGAGGTGGATCAGATCAAGTTTTTAAATGGCTTCATAGAACTATGCTATCAACTCAAATTTTTTTAGTTTGAAAACATTTATTCCTTACCTGTGGAGGTCATGCTTGACCTTGTCCTTTTAGACCATTCCCCCATTAGATTTCATATCACTTTGCATGATAGGCATGATTTTAGTCACAAAGGCTAATTTTTTTTAATAATGGCAAATAGTTTTTTGAAAGGGACTATACCCTTGAATACAAAATAAGGCCTTTAAGCCGGAATAAGAGTGAGAAACATAGCAGGACTAACCAAGTCCAGGTAATACAATGAAATTCCACGTAGCCCAGAAACAGCTACACAAGCGAGACTTAACAGCAAAACAACAGCAAAAAAACCAGTAACCCGACAGCCAAGAAACAGTAAGAATAACAAAAGAGAGCAGTAGAAGCATGTAGGACTACTTCTTGGCTGCTTGATCAACACTGATCTTGACTTTTTTCCAAGCATGAAACATACCCAAAGCGGTCATGTGGGCAGCATCCGTCTTATCGAGCTCCTCGATGGTTCTTTTGCTCTCTTTTTCATTGCCCCAAAGTGCAGCCGGGACACCACTGAGGTTGGAAACACTTTTGGCATGCCCCACGATGAATTCCTCAATGGCCCTAAAGGTGGCAATGTTGTAATCATGCCTAGTCTTAGCCTTCCCAAGGCGGGAGTCCAAGGAGGTCAGCTTTTTGTATATGTCTTCAATCTGACTATTGTCAATGCTCCCTTCCCCCTCCATGCTTTTCTTACCTTTTTGCTTAGCTAGGTTTTTGACCTCATCCTTCAGCATTTTTATCTCAGCCTCTAAGGCCTCCACTCTCTTGGAAGGGTTATCCATCTGTGCTTCCCAGGGACTGGCACTACTTATGTTTAGCAGGTCACGTGCAATGTCAAGATCAAGAGGCTCTTTCCCTGCTGTAAGAGTCTCAAGGTTGAGTCTCCTAGAAGCCCTGGTGAGTGGACGTTTAGAGGTAGAGGCAAGGTGGGTGGCAGGAGGAGCAGTAGGAGGAATAGAAGGAGAGACATGTGCAGCCGGCATGGGGGGTAGCAGCACCAGTGGCAGGGGCAGCAGCAAGGGCAGCAAAGGCAGCAGGAGAAGTAGGACTGGCAGCAGCGGAGCCCATCGGAGCCGGGCTAGGAGAGGAAGGAAGACCGGGGGTACTTATTTCTTAATAATTCCTTGATTCAACATGGACCCACTCTTAATAACATTAAATGTGTGTGGAACCTAGCCCCTCAGCTAAGTCATTATTAGTGCTTTCATCCACCTATGCATGCTACTTAGACTCTTGTTATGACTCAGACTACTAGATTCCTTAGAATCTATGGTAGAAAATTGGCTAAAATCAGCCGCCACTCATACTCTACAAACACCTCCGCTCTTAGTCGAGAGGTGGTGGTGCTCCAAGGCAACCCCTTCTCTGAAACCCTATAAATTCAGGTTGTAGATATTTTCCAGCAAATTCAAATTTATGACAACTACAACGCTTGAGAGAGGTCAAATTCGTGCCCGCATGCATTGGCTTAAAATCTGTGATCAGGTTTTGAAAGAATTATTTCTTTCACCTAGATCCAAAAAACCTTCTTAACAAATCAATGCCATCAGTAATGGTGGGGCTCGGGTAACTGATCCCTAACTCATGCTCCAGACATTTGTTTCGATATTATAAGATGGTTTTTCAAGCATAATAGCCCACTGCTGAATGACAAACAAATCTTGACTAATGTCTAGATCTTGTGTTGTGTAAGATTTCTCTTACCAAGAAGGTGTCTTGTGAGCGCATGCTTACCATTGATGACCTTCACGAAGTGGTCATGCAAATTACCAATGATAAGGCCCGTGGATGTGATGGCTTCCCATGCGAGTTTTAGAAATCCTTATGGGACACAGTCGGCTCAAATCTTCTTTAGGTTTATCTTGAGGGTTTTTAGAACTAGTCACTAGGGATTTTTATCAACAAAGGGAACATAAACTTCATTCCAAAACCAAGGGATCATGAGAAAATTACTAGTTGACAGGCCATCACCTTGTTGAATGTCTCCTAGAAAATTATTGATAAAGCTTTGGCTATGCGACTGCATCATATCCTTCCCATTGTCATCCAACTGGAACAAACTAGGTTCATTTAGGGGTGGTATATTCTTGATAACATCATTTCTATTTGGGAAGGCATGGAATGGGCTTGCAGATCCAATCAATCTGCTATGTTCATTAAAATTGATTTCAAGAAATCTTATGATCGAATTGAATACCATTTATTCTTTCTATGCTTCAATCTCTTGGATTTGGCCTCAGCGTCATTCAATCTATCTTAATTCTAGTTACCAATACCTCTTCCCAGATCACTATCAATGGCCTCAGTTCTGAGTCCTTTAGATTGATTCGTTATGCCAAGGGTTCTTGTTAGCGCCTGCACTCTATGTGCTTGCAAGGGAAAATTTTAGCAGTGAATATTAATGGTTTGGCAAATAGTAAAATTTTAGGAATTTGATTTTGGTGAATTTTATAGCAACGAAAATACCTAGGCTTCACCCAAAAATTCCACAAACAATAATCTAATCCCATATGAATCGCTAAGGAATTTCCAATCCCAATGTATATTTTAATATTAAATTATCGTGTGATTTCCGCTCTTGGATTTCAAAACATTAATGTTTTTCCAAGAAATCAACACGCTAGGAATTGAAAACATTAATGTTTTGCCAAGAAATCTATGTGCCGGGATTTGCAAACTTTAATTTTTTTCCAAGAAATCTATGGAACCTTATTTGGCCAAGAAAAAATTCTTGAAAAATGATATTTTCCCGATATATAGACAGAGGTGATGTTTTCTTGCAATTTTTGAATTTGTGAATTTGTGAAGTTGTAGAAAGGGATTTAACAAATCAGCATATTGCAATTTTCTTACAAAATTTGAAATAAATCTATGTCTTGCCAGGGCCCAGCTACTGCATTGTAGTGTACATCCTAGAAGCACTTACTGCATGTGAGTCCTCAGTCTATTTGAGACCTATTTTATTTCATGTCGCATTTCTTTATTTGTGATTCTACTTTTGTAAGTTATTAAAAATCCTGAACATCCTCATCCTCATAACCACTATGATTTTTAATGTTATCTAGAATAGTCCTCCGCTTGCAGAGAATCATAACTAGTTTCTCTATCTTAGATACATCTACATAAAATAAATAAATATATTTTATATTTAAAATCACTTCATACATCTCCACGATCTGCTGCTCTATATATTCCTTTCTTTATTAGTGTATCTTCTTTGAATATTTTTCTTAATTTTATCTCTTATAGTGTGTGTGTGTGTGTGTGTGTGTGCGCGCGCGCGTGTGTGTGTACTACGGTTTCAATTTCCATTTATTTCACAACCAATACCATGACCGTTTATCACTATCCGCTGACACTGCCTCATCCCACTGTGGACCAGAAGGATATATAAAATGTGGTACATTCTGCATACCTCAAGTTCACTAGGGGAATTTCCTTGGGATACTGACAGAATGGCGACGCGTGGCATAGACCTCCCAAGAGTCGGGACACGCTCTGGACCAAAAAAAATATCAACTGGTGCTCATTCCCTAAGGTTCACATCCGCCGGGAGATTAACAAAATGCTGAAAAACAATAATGTACGAAATAGAGACCATTACAAAGATGTCCAAAATGAAAAATTCAAGAAATGCAAAAGGGAAAAAAGTTACAACAATGAACCAAAAACTAGATAATTAGCATTTGGAAAACTACAAACATCTTGTCACAAGCATGCTTACTTGTTACCATAATTTTCCTCACTGCGATGTACTTTAAACTTTTTAAACCATGAAAGCATAATGCATTGAATGTACTCCAAGTATGGATTCCTTTCAAAAATCACTTGAAAAACATTCAAATCTCTTTGAAGAATTCCATTGGGATTAGTTACATTTTGTTCTCCTTAAATTTTTTATTTTTACATCTAAAATTCTTCTAGGTTTCCATGATGACTCTTCTTTTCAATTATTAGTTTGTATTTTTCTATTTCTTGTAAGATGTAATGTTGATTGAAATCCATTACAACAATTTTGTGCATTTTCTGTCAATTGACATCCATTACATGATACATCTAGAGATACACTATCTAGTGTTTTGAGAACATGATATATATATATATTGAAATCACTTCCTTCTAATCAATGTTAACGTTAGCAATCAGTCAATGACTGTGCCTTTGAGATGCTTCATGATGAATTTATTCTCTTTGTTGTCTTTCTACCTAAATCAATTCATATGAATGCATTTACATGCGTAATATTTTTCTTTATACATATTTCTCATGTTGAGATGTCTGTGCACATATCAATATCATTTAATCTAACATGTTGTATCTTTTTTTCTTTCAATTCTACGGGATTTACTAATTCAACAAAATGGCACCTAAAAAGGGAAGCTCATCATCAAGAAAAAATGGTATTCCAATCCCTCCTGGTAGTGGTACTAGAATTCAAAAAATAGCATATTATTTTGAGAAACCATCTAAGGAAACCCATCCTTATCCAGTAGGACCATCACAATCAAGAGATAATGATTATATTCAAAATGAATCGCAAAATGAGAATGTGTTCATTTTTTATTTTCCTGATGCTGACAATGACAACATTAATGAAATGCCTCCCCTTGAAGGCATTCCATTGAATGATGTTGAGTTTGACAATGTACCACCTCCTCAATTGAATGAAGATGACACTACATCACTTGTTAGTGCCTAAGTGAATGTTGGAGTTGAAACTTCTGGAAGTGGTAGTAAACGAAATATAAATTCCACCAAGGAAAATACTTAGTGGACACCTATTTCTGGAAGAAAGAGAAAGGAAAGTAAATGAGACTTGGGAAGGAGTTTCAAGTTAGAGTGGGTTTCTAAGTTTCCATTTATTGAACCTTTATAAAATGAGAATAAAGATAAACCTCCCAAAGAATGCAAATGTACAATCTATAGCTAGAAATTTGGCAGGGAAGAGACAATGCAACTAAAGTTGTATACTATTGAGAATCATGTAGGAAAGATATATGAAAAGATAATTGTAGATGGCGTTGATAAGAATGTTTCCAGATGAAAAACTGCAGATGATTGTTTGAATATTAATGTATGAAAAATAATTTGAACAGCACAAGAGAAATGAAATAATAGTTACAGCGAATAGAGGGACAATTACCTCTCAATTGAACAAGATCATTCAAAACAATCTTTTAGGTAAAACAGCTCAGCTAGCTATTGTTTTTCACATTTTGAAAACAGTTTTTCCTATAACAGATTTTCTTGAATAAAAGAAGATGTTGTATTTTCTTGGTGTCCCACACTTTCCTCATTCTAACTAGTCAGAAAGTAGTAGTTACGATTGGGAAAAATGCCTAGCTATGGTTGAGAAAGAAGTCTTGAAAGAGAAACTGAAGTCTGCATGATACATATCTTTTTCTATCGATAAGGTTACAACAGTAGATAATATTGCTTGGATCTGTATGTATGTGTATACTATTGAGAAATATGTGAGACAACCTTAATTACTTTCCATTCACAAGATGAGAGAGAATCCCAATGCTGAAAACCTTTATGAGTTGGTGATAAAATGTTTGAAGGAGATAGGTGACATGAATGATGTTATAATTACATCAAAGCTGGTATGTGTTGGGGTAGATGGGACATATGTAATGTAAGGTGATTGTAGTGGCCTGTGTGTAAGACTCAAAACATCTCATTTCCCTTATGTGGTTGCCATTCATTGTATGGTTCATAGAATGAACCTAGCTTACAAAATAGTTGGCAAATTTAAACCTATAGCAAAAGTTGAAGACCTTGTTCGAGAGGTGCATGGTTATTTCTAATCTAGTCCTAAAAGGTTCATGGAATTCCAAATATTTGTAGAAGGAATAAAAAATGGGCTTAAACTGTTAAAAGATGTCGACACTAGGTGGATCTCATTATACCAACCGGTTCGTAGGGTGTATGAAGAGTATCAATACTTATTAGGGGACATGTGACAGAATCACATGAAAGTAGACAAGGAATAGGATTTTGTACATCATTTGAATGATGTATATTCATTGCTGATGTTGTGTCATCTCCTTCCCATGTTGGAAGAAATGTGTCATTTAATTAAACAATCACAAGAAATAAATATCTATATTGTTGATTTTCCTAGTTTAAGGAAACAAATTTGTATGGCAATAGGATATATGTTTCTCAATGAAACTGCTTTTACAGATCTAAATTTTGATGGTTGGAATTATTTGATAAATATTGGAAATTCAAGTAGCTTTCTTAAGCTCAATTTTTTTGGCAAAGTATGTGATTCTGTACGTGGATATGAGATACCAATGTACATGTTTAAAGTAGTAGCCGGTAAGGTTGAGAAGGTAAATGTCACAGAGTCGTTGTTTGATAACACTGTATCATCAATAAGGGTGAGGTTAAGAGAAATTGTAGTGTCCCTACTAGAATAAATAAGGGAACTATTTAGAAGGGATGATTTACTTGAAGTAATGGCTATAGTAAAACCCACCTTTCGGAATCTTATCCAAAATGAAAGATATATGCAGGAAGACTACTTCAAGAGGTTGACTACATTAATTCAACATTTTTGTAAGTCTGTTAATATCAATGGAATGAATATTCTTGGTATTTTAAGCAAAGACATTTTTATTGATCAATCTCATGAATTCGGCTCTACAATGATTTAGCAATTAAAAGGTTTGGATAATCCTTTAGAGTGTTGAGAAATAACCTGACTATGGAAAAAAAGATGGAGTAAGTACTATTTTACAGCAAATGATGTCCAAGATTTTCTCATTATCTGATCTATGTCAAACAATGATTTTGGTTTCAGTTGAAGATGAGAGAATTTTCAGTGCCTTGGCCTTTATAAAGTCAAAATTGAAAAACAAGATTGACAAAAAATTGGAAAATTATTTGAGAATTTACACATCATGGTACAAAGTGGATAACTTTCTCTATGAAAGGGATTTGACAATATGGAAGTTGATTAATGAAAGGAGAGGGGATGAAAAAAAAAGGCACAGATACAAAAGATGACCCTATTATAGCAGTTGACTATCAAGAAATAGAGAGTCAGTCTCAAAGATCTGGTGAATCAAATGATAGAGATGATTCAGGTCCATCAAGTTGGAAGCTTCCATTTGCGGATATCCCATGATATAGATGTTCATATAATAATTAATATATTTAAATATTCAGTACATTGTTTTGAATCTCAAACAAGGATTAGCACTCAACCCAAACTTACATGTGCCTAAAGGTAATCATATTAATTCCATTTCCATTTTGATTGTAGAAACATTACAAAGTCAGTTTTTAATATTTAATATATTTCACATATAATGTTGTTGATCTCTTTTATAGGAATCATACACCATGGTTGGTTGAATATTAAATAGAAATGGATTTAAATTATTATATAGTTTAGGCATATAAGAGTTTTGGTGCTTAATTATGAGATAGAATAAGTGGCTTTGCTTGAATCATTACTGAAATGAAAATTTAAAAATAACACTATTCCTCATTCAACTTGCTAGAGACATGCCTTGTATGAAAAAATCGAAAAATGTCATTGCAAGAAATGGAACAATTTTCAAAATTAAATTACCCTTAATTATGTTAGGATCTAAATACACTAAAGAGTAAAGCCATGCACATATTTATAACTTGTGCATCTCTTTGTAAAAGTTTACTTCAACCACAAGAAACCTAAATATCACATGTTTATTAATATAATAAACATAAAGATAACTCTAGTCTATTAATAAGACAATTTACTATTTTTATCTATGACCATGATTTACTCCCAAATAATAAAAACAAGAAACCAAAATTCCACTTAAACTTGGAATCAGGCTCCACAACTTTAATAAATTATATCATCTTTTGAAGCATTCTCCACTCTTCATCTGTTGGAATTGAAATTTGTTGTAAATTAGTGTGACTAACATGTAACTTTGTTAGCAATTCATTACTAATAATGGAGATTTACTTTACTGTTGTATGAAAAATTACTGATAAGGTTATCAATGGTTTAATAGAGTCAAAAAAGTGTCTCATCTAGCTTCTCAGGAATTCAGTCCTTCTCTTGAGTCATTTTTTATTTCATCTTCTTTTGGAATGCATCCTTCGTAATGAATTGGTGTGTTTTGTCAAAAGGAATTGGAAAACCAAGATTTGTGAACTCATGTACCTTTCCATGCAGCTCTGGTAACATTTTTTGACACTTATTTAGCAATTCATGTGCTTAGCGCAACATCACACACTTTCGAATGATATATGATACCTTTATTGAGGCATCAAATCAGTTCTTAATTCCTCTGGATGTTAGTTTTGTGTCATTGAATTTGTAGCTAGATTCTAAAATTTAATTTATTGTATCCTCTCTTAAAGCCATCAATTTTCTGCTACCTATTACATATTTGCGGAGCTTATCACAGATTCTATATAGATCATTCATGAATTCAAACAATCTAATCAAATCATCAATTTTTTTTGTTTATTTTCCCCCAAACATTATCTGTCATATTAATCAATGCATTTTTATGAAATCCAGATAGTTTGATGTTTGAAGAATGTATTTCCTTTTTTTCTTTCTCCAATTCCTATTGTAATATTTCCTTTTGTTTTTTCTCATCATCTAGGATCTGTTTCCATTTTTTGACCTTTTCTTTCTCTTCCTTCACAACCTCTTTTAATTCTCCCAATGTTTTTTGTAATCTATCATTCTTACTTGTTTCCTATAATTTTTTCTTCTCTTCTTCTAGTTCTACTTCTTCCTATTAATTCACAACAACTGCATTCATATAGGTAGATGATTTTATCTTCCTTTCCAACTCATATGTCCTATTAATTGTTGCTTTTCTTTTTTATTTCTCATTTAGTAGGTCCGCCTCTAACTTTTGAATCTTATAATTCAACTTATTATTATCCCTCTCTGCCTTTAGTAATGTTGTGTAAACAACATAATTGTTCCTTTTCGATACATTAATTTTATCAGAAGGTTTCATTGCCTTAAGATCCATTTGAATAGAGGTCATCTCGTAGTCAATGGAAACCATTTCATTATCTGGTGTTACAAATTTGGGCACAACATACATGTATTCTAGGGTATCTGTGTTTGGGTTATATGTAGGAAATACCATCATTGTGGCTGGATCTAAAGTTCCAGTAGCTTGTAGAATTTTATTCTTGTTTCTTTTATCTCTTTCTGATTTATTAGAAAACTCAACTAGGTAATCAAAACTTGAGGTGTTAGTAGGAATGAATTGTTTCACCTTGAATGGAGGAGTAATTAAAGTTTGGAGATATTTTCCCTGTGGAATGGCAGTTTTTTAGGGGTGGCACTAGCACCGCCTTCTATAACTAGTTTCCTTGAGCCAAGAGTAACTATACTTTTGTTTTCCTCTGTCTTTCTCCTCTTCTTGGTTCCTTGTTGGACAATAGCCCTAGTAACTTCAATTATCTCTGTTTGGCTCTTTAAGTTTCCAACACTCTATTGACTACTACCATCATCACTAGAACCACCAACATTAGCAACACTAATAAATTCAAGGATAACTTCTCCTCTAGGATTTTCAACATGTGGCTGAAATGTTTGCTGAGGATTTGACTATGGAGTATATTACACTGGATTAGTACTTGTATATTTTGCAGTATACAGTGGTCCTTTCTCCAAAGGTGAAGATCCAAGGCTTGACCCATCAAAAAAATTTCTAGGCTGTGATTTTGGTGGAAGCCAAATGCCTTTTCCTATTAAACCCAAACCACCACCACTAAAACCCATCTTTTCAACAATAACTACTCCCGTATAATATCTTTGTTTCAAGACTTCATCGAGACTTGGTTTATATGTTCTAGGGGAGTGTGTAATTCCTCAAAGGAAATTTCATCATCACTACTTACCTCTCCAGGATGCTCTTCATTCCACAATTTTCTTAAATATGTATCTTCTAGAATATAATTATAGTCTTCTACAAATTTTAGATGGCCTAGGTCCTACCTCATAGACCAAAAGGCATTAGTGTTTGACCTTGTCCAATTTTTATCTCGTAATTCTTGATGTAATGCCTTTGGCATGCTTTTAGAGGACTTTTTATCAGGTTTTGTACAAAATTTGGCTAATTGAAAATCCTCTGCCTTTTTTATGGAGGCTCAGGAAATCCAAAAATTGGTTTTCAAAACTCTTGAGAACTAATTCCTTTCTCAACAAAATTTTCATTCATTGTTATTTGTACTTCATCCCAAGAGTTCTTGTTTTTCAATTTTTCTAGCAAGGGTTTTATTTCATGTTGAATTTTAATAGCAGAGTTCTTGTTCGCTGATAAGAACCTTGCACATAATAAATCAATAAATTGCAGAAGATAACACAACACAAGATATATGGGTGGGCCAAGATGCCCAAATATGCAGAATAATACCCTTAAGGTAGGGCGACACCATACAATGCTCCTTAAGGAAGGAGTAACTCCACAATCTCCCAAGATGGGAATCCACTTCGAGGGGGAAACCTCCAATATACCTCTACCAAGTAGAATAATCAGCTCATACATACCTCCTCATAATGATAATCACATCCTTTAAATAGGATGGGTAACACCTAGTCCTAATGTAGGCCGACCCATTACCCAATATAATTAATTCCTATGTGAGCCCACATAACTAACTAAGGGGATGTGTGCCACATGTTGGCATCTCCATCAACCCATATACATTATATTATCATATCCCATGTGAACCCATACATATAACTAAGGGGATGTGTGCCACATGTCAGCATCTCCATCAACCCATATATATTATATTATCATATCCTATGGTACATAGTATTGCCTCCCTCTTTGACATGTTTCATCCCCGAAACATAAGAAGAAGCCATATAATGAGTGTGCTTTAAATTATTGCACACTTGTCGCCATGCTCGATCATCTAACCACCGATATGAAATCGTAGTGGGTGATTTAACTCCAAACATGATTCCATATTCCATTGTGTGCATATGATTCCATCTTGGTCCATATGTGTTCCTCCTTGGCATCCATGCATATCCATAATTATTATTCATGTGATTCCATGACATATAATTATTGTTCCATTGATTCCATGTATAGCCAAAATTATTACTCCTCCGATTCCCTGTATATCCATATAAATTTCTGCCCTTGTGTGACCTTTTTTCTTTGAATGCACCCTTCAAATTGAAATATTGAAGCTTCCTTCCTTGGAGATGCACTATCCTGTGTAGCAGCTTCATCATCAACATTTTCTTCATCTGCATCATTAACATTCTCTTCTTCTTCTTCTTCTTCTTCTTATTCTTCTAATGTTGCTGCTTCTTCTTCTTCTTCTTCTTATTTTTTAACAAAATTGTGTTTGTTTTTTGTTTCCCATCTAGCTAAGAAAATATCCACCATTTCCTCCCAATCCCAATCCAATAGATCTATATACAAATAAGAATACCAATGTCGTGCTTTCCCACCAAGATGAAGATAAAAACTAACCCATACTAAAAAATTTTCAAAATACATTTGTTTAAATTATATCCACTATTTTTTTGCATCAATTTCCCCATTACCATAAAAAATTGGTATATTCATGATGCATAAAAATTAGGGTTTCACAAACTTACTCCTTTGACAAATATTTTACCTGATGATTTCGTCAATCATTCAGCCTCGAATCTGAAATCACAAAGAAGTAACCCCTGCTAAAATTTTGAAAGATTTCCGAAAATATAAGAAATTCAGGAAAATTCCTCAAATTGCAGCCTATGGAGCAAAATAGTGAAAAAATATAAAACTGAAATAACTCTGTCAAAATATATCCACCAATTCTAAAATTTTAGTGGTATTACCATTTAATATATTAACAACAACCAAAAAAATTATTTCCTAATTCGTCATATTCAGAAGATATCCAGATCATCTTATGATAATCACTTTCCTTGCTCGTGGTGTATATCTATGCTCACAGAAAAAAAATTCAACTACCCTTCGCAATATAGCTTTGTTTGGGGCACACTTGGATTAAATCCAATACAAATCAAACTTTAATGGGATCCGATAAGATTTTTTAAGGAGTATCTAAGATCACTCCGCTCTTCGGCCCGATCCAATCCTCTTGTGTTTCTAAGCTATTGCTTGAGGGCATTCATATAGATCTAATTCTTCAATGTGGAACACATTCGGGGTGTCATTAGACGTTGTTAATGCAAATTGTGTTGTATTGTTGCACTTTGTCAACATTGTGGCGATGCTTTTGTTAGCATGTTAGTGAAAAAACTATCATATGGATCTAGTACAGGAAAAGTGAGCACAAAGAAATAACTCAGAGAAGAATATATTAGAGAACAAATATAAGAGGAACAGAGAAATAATAATTATCTTTGATATCTCCACCATCTGGGAGATTCATTAAATAGGGAGAATAGATAGTTTGACATTCCTAAATAATAGGAATGTCAAGCTAATTAGGAGATAACTAATTCCACACAACGACTTGAGAGAATCTCAACAAGATTCAAGAGTTAGAACTAATTAAAACAAATATAAACAATTTTCTATAATGAGCTTATTCGGTGTAATTAAATTATTTACACCAACACCCTCCCATAAGAGAATGCTAGGGAGAAAAAAGAAAGAAGGGTCCCAGCTACTAGGCCTGATAAGGTACCCGATACAATACTAGAAAAGAAGGAAGGAAGGACTATACAAGATCCCCCCAAGGACAACTTCGTTCACCCCAAGCTTGTCTCACAACTCCAAATAGTGAGGGGAAGCCAAGGGTTTAGTGAATATATCTGTGAGCTGATCATCGATAGGAACAAACTCCATCTGAATGACCCCATCCTGAATCAACTATCTGAATGAAGTGCATGTGGATATCTATGTGTTTTGTGCGCTGATGCTCAACAGGATTACGTGTAATGTGAATAGCACTTTGGTTATCACACCAAAGAATGGAAGGAGACTCCTGTGAAAAACCAAACTCACCAAGAATCTAACGAAGCCAAAGAACCTCCTGCCCTGCTATCACAGCACCTCGATACTCGGCCTCAGTGGATGATAATGCAATGGTATTCTGTTTTTTACAAGACCAGGCAACTGGACCAGAACCAAGATGAAAAAATAGCCAGATGTGGATTTACGAGTATCGTGACATCCACCCCAATCAGAATATGTAAAGCCCTCAATACCATAAACAGTCTGAGGTGTGTAATGAATACCAAAACTCATAAGTCCCCTAAAGATATCTCAAGATACGCTTGGCTGCTTACCAGTGACTCTCATGAGGCTCATGTGAAAAACGAGAGACAAGATTAACAACAAAGGTGATATCGGGACGAGTATGAGTGAGATACAAAAGGCTCCCAACCAACTTTCTATACAAAGTGGCATCTACTAAGTTTAGACTTACATGAAACAGTCAATTCAATACCTGAATGGTAAGGTGTGGGAGATGGCTTGCAATCAGCCATATGAAATCTCTGAAGTAGATCTGTAGCATACTTCTTCTGACAAATAGAGATGCCCTCAGCAGACTGGTGAACCTGTAGGCTAAGAAAGTAGTGCAATAATCCCATATCTGTCATATCAAATTCTGATTTCAATTTCTGTTTAATGTCCTGTGTTAGAGAATTTGAACTACTAGTAATGAGGAGATCATCAACATATAATACCAATAAAAGCAAGTCATCATCAGTCTTAAGGACATAAACTGTATGATCGGTCTTACAATGATGAAATCCAATAGACAACAAGAAAGCATCCATCTTCTCATACCAAGCCCAAGGGGCTTGTTTGAGACCATAGAGTGAACACCGAAGTATACAAACCAGTGAAGAGTCATGTACGAACCCCTGAGGTTTCTCCATATAAATCTTCTCATGGAGATCACCATGAAAAAATGCACTCTTCACGTCCATCTGATGTACTGACCATCGATGAGAAGCAGCAAGAGAGAGAACAAGGTGAACAAAATCCATCTTTGCGATAGGAGAAAAAGTTTCAGAGTAATCTACTCCTTCAACTTGAGAATACCCCTTGGCGACAAGACATGCCTTGTATTTTTCAACTGATCCATCAGCTACATATTTGGTCTTATAGACCCATTTACATCGTACAAGGTTTCTTCCCTTCGGAAGAGGAACCAAATCCCAAGTATTATTCTTCATAAGCGAAGAATATTCATCCTGCATTGTTGAATCCCATTCTAGGTTTCCAGATGCCTATGAAAAAAGAACAGGATCATTAGAAATAGCTTGGCTCATAAGATCCATACCATAATAGGGCTGATGATCAACAACACCAGAAGTCTCAGCTCTAGTACGTCGTAGATCTCACGAATCACCCACCAAATCACCTTGCTGTAGCCAATGTAGATCTTAGCCATTTCGGATCAGGAGAAATAGGAGCAGGAGCAACAGGATCAAAATCAGGGGGCCCATCAAAATAATCATCAGTGATAGGAGCAGGAGGTAATAATGGAGATGGAAGAACTACTGTATGATCTAAAGGAGCCTCGGTCTCATCAACTCGAACATCCCACCAAAACACAACATATTTGGTAGCATGATCAAAGAGGTGATATGCCTTCACATGCTCACAATGACCAACAAAAATGAGTTCTTTTCTTTTCTTCTCCATGGTTTTCCGAGTGTCGTCAGGAACAAAGGCCCAAGCCTTACAACCAAAGACCCAAAATTTTGATACGTCAATTTTTTCACCTAACCATGCCTCCTCAGGAGTAACCCCTTGCACTGCTTTATATGGCATTCTATTTTGAATATGATTTGTACAGTTGACTACTTCCACCCAGAACTAGGTGCCATGTTCTTGGACTGAACCATGCAATTTTCCATTTCCTTGAGTGTTGGTTCTTTCGTTCAGCAACTCCATTTTGCTGAGGGGTGTGAGGAATAGTATACTGGTGCACAATTCCATGATTAGTACAAAAATAGTAAATGCATTACTCTCATATTCCCCCCCATTATCCGTGCAGAGTATTTTAATACAATGTCCAGATTGTTTCTCTACAATAGCCTTAAAAACTTTGAAATGTTCTAGGACATCACTTTTGTATTTTAGAAAGTACACCCAAGTTTTCCTGGTAAAATCATATATGAATGTGAGTACATACTTAGCAATAGAAAATGATCTATGAGGAAAATAAGTAAGATCACTATGTACCAATTCAAGACAAGCCTGAGCTCTTTTTTCTTGTCCTTTTGGAAAAGGATCCAAGTGTTGCTTACCCAACATACAACCAGGGTAGAAACCATCATGTGATTTTACCTTCGAAAGTCCTGTGACCATATTCTGTGAAGAGAGCTGTTGCAGATACCTGTAATTGAGGTGACCAAACCTCTCGTGCCACAATTTGCTCAAAGAATCAACATGAGCAATAAGTGAAGATCCTACAGAGTTATCAAAGCTCTCAAATACATATAAAAATGAACATGAATCCACAGTTCCTGTAGCTACAATATCATCATGATCATGAAGTTCCCTGATGACAACCTTATCTGGTGAGAATTCAACAGTTCTACCATCACCAGAGTTACAGATTTGATATATGGAAAGAAAATTGTTAGACATATGGGGAACATAAAGAACATTATTTAGATGCCCATTTGGCATATTTACAGTACCAGAACCCAATACATCTACAGAAGCAAAATTTCCCACCGAAATATTTGAAGTGCTGCAAGCAGAAATAGAAGTCAACAAATCCCTGCAATGTGTAATATGATGAGAAGCCCCTGAGTCAAGAATCCACCTATCTTGCAAAGGAGAAGAAGCTCTAGTAGAAAGAGCCTTACCCTTGCCAGCATTGGAAGCAGATGAAGGTGATGGAACAATGATCTTGTGTTGTTTTAAAGCCTTTTCTAATGCTTCCAACTTCAAAAAACATCTGGATTCAGGATGATTTTTCCCCCCATAAAAGGAACAAGGATCAAACACCCTCTTTTGAAATGGTCTCTTATTTTTACCATTATTATGTGGTTTAGAAGTGTCAACAGAAGGAATTAGAAACCATATTGTGAGAGGGTACATGCTTATCATAGCTTTGCTTGGGTTTGTTTTTACCAATTTTTCTTAGGAGAACTAGCCACAAGAGCATGATTCGATGTAGGCATAACATCTAGAGAGATTAATTTTGCTTGTTCTCGTGAGAGACGTTCACAAAACTGTTCAAATGAAGGCATTTTAAACTGAGTGTCTAGTGCATCCATAGTAGAAAAGAAGGTTGATGTAAATACAAAAAATGGACCCTTTAGTTTAGTTAGGATTGTGTATATGCATTCGTCATCCTTTTTAGTTCTACCACCTGCTTTCAACTGACTATAAATCTCTTTAAATTTTGACAAAAATTCTTCTATGGAAGGAAAATCTGAAGGCGATAAAGAGTTTAATTCATGATCCAGTTGAATTAATTTGAACTTGTTTATCTTGCCAAACAAAGATTCAAATTTTTCCCATACCTCTTTCGAAGCTGTGGCCACAGAAATATGAAACTGGAGGTTATCTGCTACATTCAATGCATGATCAATCTGAGAGCTTCATCTTGCTTGCATGCATATAGGTACTTGTCCTTCTCTGTGGTGAAAGCGGGAACTGTATCATCAAACACACGCCATAATCCATGAGACTGTAAGAGCTGCTGCATCTTTGGTTTCTAGGCATGGTAATTCGTCAAGTTTAGAGGCTCAAACAACCATAGATCCCCGGTATGGCCAGAAGATGAGGATGATAAAAAATCTCTCGACATGGTTTAAGCAATTTCACAATATTATAACTCCCAAATAAACAATGTCCTAATGATATTTTTTTCAACAAAAATGATTTAAAACAATTAGTATAAATCAACCACAGCTACTGTCAACACATTGAATTGGAATCAAGACAAGAGTAATTCTACCTCTGTTATACCAATACGATTGACTCACTTTCATGATCACCATAACGAAGACTGAAATATCCAAGCCATGAAGTCTTTATGGGAGGAATAACCAATACATGCTCCTATGATTTTATCCCCATTTTCATCTATAATGGCATGCTCATACACTCAAATAGGGAAGAGTTCCACCCCATACATGATAGGGAGTTGTAGGTAAGATATTTTCAGAGAATGCATTTGATGTAGTGATGCATTTTACTATTGTTGCTTATGGCAGAGATTATAAACAACTGTGCCACCCATGCGGAAAATTCAATGAAACACTAGATGTGACGTCTCTATGATTGCCAAAGAAAACCACACTCCAAAAAAATAATTTGAATTCGGAATTCACTCTACAATCCAGTTTAATTTGGCGAAGTACAACCTAGGATGAAACATGCAACAAAATATGAAATGCCAAAGGACATTTGGAGGAGGAGAGGAACTACAGAAAAAAATAATTATGAAAGTTCTCCACCAGAATGGTCGCTGATACTCGTAGATCAGGTCCACGTAGCAAGGTACGGATATATTATCCCAGCGCACACAGGTGGAGTGAAATTCCCACCAACCATATGAGCACATCAGAAAGGTGAATGATTGGAGCAAGACATCAACCCTGCCAAACCATACACATGCGCACGCAACACCAAAAGAACCCAACACATAAATTAAAGGAGGTAGAGAGGAACAAAGAAAATGTGTCTGTGAGGGAAAGGAATAGTTACAAAGGTTGGAGGAGAAAATGGTGAGCAGGGAGGCAAAACGAATCCAACAGAAAACCGTGATCAACAAAAAATGTTGCAGCAGAAAGGGAAAAAACGACGGTGCAGTATCACCCGAAACTCAAAACAAATTAGTGTGGAGGAATAAACCAACAAAGACTTCAGCTCTCCTACAATAATACAAGCTCTGATACCATGAAAAATCTAATAAGCTAGGATCTAGTGTAGGAAGAGTAGAGCACAAAATAAATTAATGGGATAAATAAATTAATGTAGCACAATAGAAGAGGAACAGAGAAATAATAATTAATCTCTGATATCTCCACCATCCGGGAGAATCATTAAATAGGGAGAATATATAGTTTGACATTCCTAAATAATAGGAATGTCAAGGTAATTATTGATAACTATATATCCCCCCAAGGAGTGGAGAGAATATCAGACAAGCAGAGTTGGAACTAATTAAGATAGATGCACCAATTGGTGCTATAATGAGCTTATTCAATGCAATGACACGGAGTGTACGACACAGAGAAAGTTGCGCCTTGGCGCACAGAAATGGCGCATGACACGGAGTGTCGACACAGGAATAGTTGCGCCTTGGCGCACAGAAATGGCGCATGACACGGAGTGTCGACAAAAATAAAGTTGTGCCTTGGTGCATATAAGAGGATGTCGACACGCACATGAATGCACCAAGGCGCACCTTCAGGAGGCGCAACATTTTGAGTGCTGGCAAGAAGCAGACCCTGGCGCAGATATTCAGATGGCCATAACTTTTGACTGGGAGCTTGGATTCATGCAAGGTTGGACTTTCTGGAAAGCTTATGAGGTCCTCTGTCCAACTAAAACTGGATATCTTTAATTGGGTGAGAAAAAATTCTTAAAAATTAAAAATATAGCTAGCCACTTTTGGGGGTCGCTAGGGTTCTCACCTACCACCATAATGAGATGAATTAAATACAACCTGTGGTGGTTGGGGTAGATTTGGAATTTCTCTCTCTTCCCTCTCTCATTATTCCTATAAATTGTAAGGAGGGGCTTCTTTCTAGAGGTTGGACATTCTTGTTTTGCCCCTTCCTTCTTCTCTTTGGCAGGTGAATCTGTGGAGTTCAAACCTCCTATCTAATGCAACTGTATGTAACCTTGTCTCTTGGAATTTTGTGGTGTATTGTATCAATCTTTGGAGAAAATAATGCATGTATGTGGATGATTATCAACCCTCTCTATGTTTATTTGCATCTTCCTGATCTTTCACTGCAAATCTGTTATCTGTGCATGATCTTGCATCGCATTTTAATAGTTTGTGTTTATTGGCAAGACAGTTGTTCTTCATTCCTCGGTGCATCACCTTTGTTAGTTTAGGTTTATTTTTATGCATCTCCTTACCCTCTCTCCTTGGAAAATTAGATTAGGTTTTGATTAGACCCTCTGCATTTTTATGTGTGCATCTGAACAGAGGAATAGGAACCGGCCTTCATCCGGAGATCTTTTCCGATTTCGCAAGGTCTACCACACTTGGGAAAAGCTCCATGTTATGCAATCACACTGAGAGTCTCAGCCCATCGAGTTGCAGAAATTCAGGGGTGCTGCGATTCGACATCAATAGTAATTAGGAGATAACAAATTCCACACAAGGAGTGGAGAGAATCTCAACAAGCTCCGAGAGTTAGAACTAATTAAAAAAAAATATAACAATTTTCTATAATGAGCTTATTCGGTGTAATTAAATTATTTACACCAAACATCCAATATACCTCTACCAAGTAGAAGAATCAGCTCATACATACCTCCTCATAATGATACTCACATCCTTTAAATAGGATGGGTAACACCTAATCCCAATGTAGGCCAACCCATTACCCAATATAATTAATTCCTATGTGAGCCCATATAACTAACTAAGGGGATGTGTGCCACATGTCAGCATCTCCATCAACCCATATACATTATATTATCATATCCCATGTGAACCCATACATATAACTAAGGGGATGTGTGCCACATGTCGGCATCTCCATCAACCCATATATATTATATTATCATATCCCATGGTACATAGCATTCGCCACTACCCTTGCTTTAATCACGTCACACCGGTCATACACCCACTAAAAGTCAACATCAAACTTAAAAATTTGTAAGATTTTATGTGCCACGTAGAATGCTTTTCTTTTAAATGTGAACCCTCCACATGATAACGGTAAGGAAGGAAATATGCTCTTCTTTTGTTGACTAACAAAATAGAGATTATCTATGCTTTCCATCTACCATATATATTCTAAGGAAAAAACTCTCTTTGTCACATGTATTGGGAATTTACAAGGTTGTACTCCTGATTCATAAAACCTTAGCACAATCCTATCCTCCATGAAGTACCAATCTACTAACTGTATTTTTGTAAATGCAATCTCTAAATTTCAAGGAAATCTAGGCAATGTAATTTTTGTAATTGTTTGATAAATTGGTGCCCAAAAATAATCCATAAATTCATGATAGTCCCTTCTATTATCATATATCCTTATCTTGGGGATCCACGTAGCTAATAGACGCATCGCTTTTGGCTGGACCTCAACATTATAAGGCTCAATTGTGAGTTTGCATTTTTCAAAACATTCAATAAACCACCATAGAATTAAATAGCTAAAGTAGGTAGTGAACCTAAAGGTAATATTGTCGAAGCCTTCTTTGATTGTTAATAATTGTTTATGCATAGATTCTACAATGTACCCAACAAATCTTTATCGACAAGGTGGAGAAATGAAATAAATATTGTATGCCATTTACATGAGGGTTTCATCCACTTTCTCATCAATATCTAAGCCAAGGAAAATTACTAGCATAGAAATAGTATCCCTAACCCACGGTTTAAACATCTCAATTGTATGTGGATCCTTTCCTTTTGGTACCATTCCATCAACTGTTAATTTTTGTAAAAAATCATCTCTATATTTTTGATTGGTGGAATGATAATCACTCGCATTTTTTTCAGGTTTATGTTGACAGTTCCTAAATCTTTACTTTCAAACCCTGATGTATGGCCAAGATTTACCTCCGTAATGGGAAACATTTTTGGTCCGTTACCCTTTGCAACAATTGTTTTTTTTGTCCCATCGTAATTTTGGGCACATATATTGAAAAAGTCAAGGCAAGGTTAAACCTCGTGGAGCATCATGTGTCATAATCCAAACCCCCATGTTACCTAACCTTTATGTTTCAGTTTACCTAATGGGTCCGAACGTCTTCTTTCCCTAATCTTCATCTCATATGTGTATCTAAGTTGTGAAGATTTTGTGTCAATTACAAGATCATAAATATCATGATATTCATCAGTAAACCCACTACCAGGGGTTTTAATTTTAAGCAATTTGTTGCACATGGGATTTGGGTTTTACTTTTACTTTCAGATCTTTTGGAAGTAGACATGCTTGGAATTTCAGAATTCTGTAAACCCTCAACCCTAATTTCTCAACCCTTATATTGAAATATTTCAAAGCGAAGTATTATATAGTGCTACTTATGAAAAGATACTATGTTAAAGAATCAAGATTCAAATGCTAGGATGACACTTACTCAGAAATATGAAAATTTTGAGTCTTACACGGTCTGTAACTTCTATGAATCTATTCTACCTTCTGTTGCAATATGCCTTCCAGAAACATAATTGCAATTGTCAGTGGACATTTAATATCACCTATTGCAACTTGTAAACAGTACCACGGTCCACATCACTATAAATGATTATGTCTTTCAATGTAATTTGTAGATGTCAAATTTAGCCTCCTTATCAGATGGCCATGCGGCAAGATTCTGGGCCTCCTTAAGGCAAAGGCATTCCCTCGGACTCTAAGCTCGCGAAATGAACCGATTCAATAAAGTTTCGGGTCCACGATGACAGATGTGAGCATTTAATGACTTGGCCATTGAAATTTTTGTGGGCCATTGAAACATTTTAAACCCCTGCATTGTTTCCCATGCCACGTGGAAGAATTATCATGAGATTTCATTTTTGCCTTTCCCCCATGGACATGAACCTCCTCAGATTTAGGCAGGATGAATTATAATTTTGGATCCGGGTTTATTTGTTCATTGTTGGTCATGGACATTGGAATTGGAATATATGATGGGCCCCAACATATTATATATATATATATATATATACTCCCTACGTTATATGCACATTTCCCCAAATAAACCTAACACTAGTTACTCATACATATTACAAAATGTCAATAATAAACCTTTCAATATCTCATAAAAGGATTGTTTGTCTCTACAATTTCATTATTATAAATAGCATGAAAAATGATATTTTAGTGACACTTCACTTGATCCAAATCTCGGTACCTACAATTACCGCATGGTCAACAAAATGTTGGTATGGCATCCACCTAAATCTAGCATAATTAACGTTATTGGTTTTCATTTGCATAATCAAAATAATTCACATAATTTATATATAAATATATGTAGTATTTACATTAGTTATGTCTTAAATTAATTTAAAGTTTTCAATAAATTACAAATCTATCACCCATGCCACATAGAAGAATTCCATGGATTTATTTTTGCCTTGCCCCCACGAACGTGAACCTCCTTCTCCTGGATTTAAATTTTAGGCGGGATGAATTAAAATTTTGGGTCCGGATTTATTTGTTCATTGTTGGTCACGGAATATATGAAGGGCCCCAACATATTATATATTTAGATACGTTATATATATATATATATATGTATATATATATATATATATATATATATATATTACATTACTGATTTCTTAAACTAGATTCTTACTTTCTTAAATTAATTTAAAGTTTTCAATGAATTAAAAAAATATCACAAGTTCAATTTTCAAAATACAAAACCAAATATCCATAGATGAGAATAAATCATAGGAAGTCTTTCTAAAGAAAATGAATATGAATAAAATCAAATGTTGCTTAATATTATTTTCTATTTGAATTGAAGTAACTAACGAAAAATGTTGTTTTTAAATAGAATTCAAAATTTTTGATGTCATTACTGATGAAATATAGTGTTTTCAAAATTATTTTTAGATGTTATATATTTCATAATTTTGACATTTTTCATATTTATTTTATTCAAATTAATCAGATATATATTGAAAGAAAATTAACATTTTCATTTTTCTGTTGAAGGGTAATGTGTTTTCTAATATCTCATTTACGAAGGGTAAAGCTTAACCTAGCTAGTCAAATTAAAGTATGGGGAGCCCTTCAAATTTGATCACTGAATGCAATGATGGCCATTTCAATATATTTTATAGGCAAGTGCCTTTTTCATAAAGCTTAGTAACTATTTGAATATAGATGACACCTGAAATATGTCACTTCCAAATTTCTAAAATATCATTTCTTATATTTTATATATGTAGTTAATTTCTTTTTTTTTCAAACGTGTCTCCTCATATATGTGATGAAATCTAAACAAATCTAAATAATCTAAATAATAAAATTTAAATGCATCACTTTAAAGACTAAAGTTATGGAAAAAGTATTTTCCATTTTCCATATTTATTAAATATCTTGTTTCCTGGACCTTCATGCTAGAAAATATAACGTGACCAAGAATTAAATTTGATAAGAAATTTCTTAACTGTGAGGGTGCTAATTAAATCTCTGGAAGCACACTTTACATGAATAGGTAAATAATTTCAATTAAAATTCAGGTCAAGGGCTGAGGCGCGAGGCTATCGATTTTGGGAGGATATGGCATTGATGGAGAAATGATTTATCCCTCACACATTAGCTCAAAAGACATGCTTATTTAAACCTGGTGATGACATGTTACCAACTTACCACATAACTTTTCCAAGCGTCCTCTACCATCTACTTTCAATCAACTTTCCTGTGTCCATGTCTTCTTCATCTACATCATTTCCATTGAATCCTCTTAATGCAAAACTCACCCATTTGGGTGAGTGTTTCCAGCTGATAGGGCCGAATGAGGCCCTCATCCACCACATTCTCAGCATACCGATGGACACCAGGGCCGGAGCTCTCCCAATATTTCCTCTCCAAAGGACATGATTTTATCTTTCTTGCATCGTTTGTCTGAATTATGTCCTTCATTTCCTATTTTCCAAGCTCTCCATTTCCACTTGATTCACCCATATTATCACATGAAAACCAAACAATTAAAGTACCACTGGATACACTACTGCCCCTGTGTCTTAGGTGATCAGTGGGGTTTTAACCTAGATTTTTACAAATACTCATTTATTGACCATAGAGCTCTCAATACCAAGCTCACTACCTACTCAACATGGGGAAGAAAAAACCCCAAATTTTTCTAGAGAATGAAACAGAGAAGCGGTTGACAACATTAGAAACCGCCCTTGCCAAAGTACGGTCCATGGTAAGTACCCACGCCTTTCCTCTCAAGAAAAGGAGGATCATGAGGGAGGACCTCTTCTGGCACTGGAAAGAATTCCTCAATTCCTTTTAGCTCGAATTTTATTCAGGGAAGAAAACCAAAGCATACATAAGAGGGGGAGACTCTCTTTCTGAGTGGGTAAACTCACATAAAAGGAAAAGATAATTCACTCGAAATACTGAATGGGCCTCAGGTGGGAATCCAGGAGATGCTAAATATGGGCATGTCGCGGGATTTAGTGGGATATATCCAGTTCATTTTCAGCGTAGTGGCCAAAGACATGTTTATCCAACAGTAGGGACAGACTGCTAAAACATGCTCCATTGTTTCGGGATGAATATGTGTCTTCAGAAGAATGACCATTATATTTTATCTTTATAAAGCAATATGTAATATGTATTTTGTAATATTGTGTATGTATGTATATATGTGTATTTCAAGGTATGTAGGGGTATGCCCTAAAATAGAACCCCATTTTATTATATAGAATATTATATGCTGAAGAGGCCCCTTTAATTGAACTCACATTTTGTAATAGCATTTGATTGATGTGATTTGATGTGACACATTTTATTGACTACTTTTGTATCAAATTTTAAGTGATAAATTGGCAAGTACTAGTCCCTATCTTTAGTATTTACATCTACCCTCACCAATACCATTATAATTTATTGGTCCATGCTCGATGATTAGCTCCTCTCCCTTAATATATTTCTCGAATCTTGATATGTTTATTAAGAAGGAAGTTATTATTGATTTAATGTATATCATTCTATCCTTAATGATATCATATTCATCATGATAAAAGGACGTTTAAATTGGCGGAGGCACGTGGGATAGTGATGTCGGTTTAAAGTCAAATTTTTCACCATGGACCATATTTGCATTTAATATTAACCATCAATTCATACTCGAGTTTGGTGGGACACGTGTAAAGGTCCAGTCGAATAACTCACTCGGAAATTATAAATTCAAGGCCCATGGTCATTTTCTGACACTTACTTTCTTTTGCAAAATCATGGGGGACCAAATTGAGCGCATCAAACCAGTATCAAGCCATGAATATGTCGATATTTATTCTAGTTCTGATATGGAACTCAGACGAGGTTATTATTGGGAAATACTTTGCCCTCTCTGCTTCTAGTTCTCCTTTTGATGGTGTTTCCACCCCCCTCTCCTAGCCAATTGACTTACTACCATTGTTCCCCTTCATTCTCTTGGAACTTCTCCTGCAGAGCTCCAACCAAATTCCCTGTCTAAGAAACCAATTCCTGAAGTATTACTAGAACTCTCTATTCTTTATCCAGAATCCCCAGACCCGGAACCTATGGATTCTCCACATGCTGCTACAAACAATGTGGATATGGAAATTGATGGCAATCAATCCCTAGTGGCATACCCCTCAGATGGACAATCAAGTCAAAATGGTGTCTTCCATCCTTGTAAAGTTGCAACGAGATTTTGAAGTGCTTAAAACCTAGAAAGACTTAATAGACACTAGCAGAGCTATCATTGATAAAGAATGTGTCGGGATACTAACCTTGGTCTGACAACTCTGGTGGAGAAGATATGATACCGATGTAGCTAGGAAAGCGGTACAAGAACTGAGAAATATATTATGATATGTAATATTTATGTTATAATATAGTTATAGCTTTTTTGGTATTCCTATGTTATGATATGTAATGTTTATGTTATGATATGTAATTTTTATGTATTATGTTCCAAAAAATGTTTATGTTTTCAACAAATATTTTTATAAGAATTATAGGTTTCAAAAAATATGAGGAGCATCCTAAATTGTACGCAAATGTTATATTTTTTGCCTTGAGGAAGGTACAATCTAGTTTGAGAACAATAATATTTAAATTTGATATTCCTCAATGTTTCCTCCATACTCATGTTTTCTATCAGTTAAAACAACTTACGTAAGAACTGATAAATATATAATAAATGGACAGATAATTAATAAATGTCAAAATTAATAACATCTAAAAATAATTTAATAACTTATAATTTTGAAATATATGTTATAAGTTATTAATTAAATTATTAAATTATTTTTAGATGTTATACATTTAAAAAAGGATTTAGTTATTTAATATAAAGAGATAGTTCTAATAGTAAAAAATATTCAGTTATTTAATAATTTAATAAAGTATAATATGTTATAATTTATGTTATTATTAAATATAAGTTATTTTTATCATTATTATTAAAGCTATCATTCCTTCCCTACACATTAGACAGACATGTGGTAGGATCCAAGGACTCCTCTAGGCAAAGATATTCCCTCGGACTCCAAGCCAGTGGAATGAACTGATTCAATAAAGCTTTTTGGGTCCATGTTTATTTCTTTATTGTTGGTCATGGAATATGTTTATTAAGAAGTTATTATTGATTCACTGTATATCATTCTATCCTTAATGATATCCATATTCATCATGATAAAACTAAAAGGAATCTTAAAAAGGAAGAGGTAGGTGTGATAGTGACATCTATTTAAATTGAGATTTGTGGACAAGATTTACATTTAATATTAACCATCGTAAACTCGTTCAAAGGACACATGTACGGTGTAAATTTATCCAAATCCACCGTAGATTTGCATTTAATACTAACCATCATACCATTTAAATTACTAAATTTCTCCAAAATCAAATCCACCGTATTTGGTAACTATGGCGGTGTTTGTTTTCGGTGGAGCCACGGACAACCCTCCACACAGATTTTCTTGCCTCAGGCCTGCCCTTTTTCCTTGCCAGCACCTACTACTTCCTACCCTCCTGCTTCATCATGGTTCACCACTCCTTCAGATAAAGCATCCCCTAGAACCATCTAAAAGATTAAAACAGTAGAAATAATTGTGTTATATTTGCATCCCAGAAATCCATGGAAATGGTCGATGATTTAATGCCAAATAATGAGGACCAACATGGAAATCATGTTCTGTGGGATGATTCACTGCCTCAAGATGTTTGGGAAAATGCATTTTTCTCTGGCTTCCATTAGAATCCATATGTAGGTTCTCTCTAGTTTCTAAGGAATGGAAAGTACTCATGGCTTCCACCAGATTCTTCACGTGTTACAGCGAAACAAGGAACAAACATCCATGGATACTTGTAAATCATGATCATGGTCATCATTGGCTAAGATATGCAAATTTTACAGTAGAACATGGAAAATTATCTACTTTTTGTGGTTATCATGCTTTGATTGGGTACTGGTTTGAAGATTCACATCGAGGGATAATCTTATTTAGTTTGTGTCACAGTCATGTTTCAAGGGTATGTAATCCACTGAAGCTGAGAACCTCCTTCAAGCTTCCTCAGATGTTATCAGCTCAACTTAATGGATGAAAATTTTATATTTATGCCCAGGGAATTCTAGTTGCAGATGACAACAAGGGGTACAAAGTGGTTCAAGTTGGTGCTAATAGATTTGGAGTTAATACATGCAATGGTACTATAGAAATTTATGATTCTTCTCTGGGGACTTAGGAGGATTGTGGCACGTTTGAGAGATTGTTTCTTCTATGGTCCTATTGTCTTCAGCAATAGTGTTTTTCTTCTTAATGTCATATGAACCTGTGTTGGGTGTGAGAATTTATAACATTCAAGATTGTGCTACTGTGCATTTTGTGTTGTTACCTGTAAGATATGGCATAGAGACCATTTCCCTCACTATAGACCAAGGCTAGTTGTATCTGAAGAAAGGATGCTACTTGCAGCACCGATTGTAGATGGGGACCATTTGAAGGACATAATTATGTTTTGAGCTTGAGCTTGATTTTGGAAGGAGGAGAGGCAACTGTTTGGTTTTGGAAAGAAATTGCAAGGATGCCTCAAACAATGTGCCAGTGTTTTTTTAGAGGCAAAGGATGGCTTTATTTAGTTGCAATGCAGTGGGAGAGTTGTTGTGTTTCATAAAGGTGCTTTCCAGGAATATCCTCATCCTTTGTTTTCATTTAAAGCAAGGGTCTTGGTGGTGGCTGCCAGAATATATAAACACAACTGACATCTATTATAATAGTGGCATTGCCTTTGAGTCGAGATTGATATGAGACAACTAATTAGCTCCTACTATATATATATATATATATATATATATATATATATATATATATATATATATATATATATATATATTGAGATTTACATTTTTCGTTGCCACAACTTATACAAAATCCTAATTTTTGTCCCTCTATGTTAACAACTTCTATATTGTTTAATCAATAGATGGTTAGATTATTTAAGGACTCCTCCATGCTCTAAATTACTATTGTATTCGAGATAGATTAATGTATGTAATATCAAACCACACACACACACACACACACACACACACACACACACATATATATATCGATATTTGCATTTTTCATTGCCATAACTTATACAAAATCCTAGTTTTTATCCCTCTATGTTAACAACTTCTATATTGTTTAATCAATGGATGGTTAGATTATTTAAGGATATGCTCTAAATTACTCTTGTATTTGAGATAGATTAATGTATGTAATATCAAACCACATTTAGTTTTTTTAGGTTTGAAAAATTCACATGTTTTACATTTGTTTTGTATGTAATAAATATCTTGTGAATATTAGTAAAACCTTAATAGGATTTAGAAAATTACAATTTTTTATCGCTCTAAATTGTCTAGAAAATCTTATTCATGAATAACAAAGAGTTTGTTTGTTCTTTGAAATATATGTTATAAGTTATTAAATTATTAAATTATGAAGTTATTATTAAATGTTATATATTTCAAATTCAAAAAGGATTCAATTATTTAATATAAAGGGCAATTCCAACAGTAAAAAGGATTTAGTTATTTAATAACTTATAATATGTTATAATTTATGTTATTATTAAATATAAGTTATTTTTGCTTTATTATTAAAGTTATCAGTCCTTCCCTAACCATTAGGCAAACATGTGACAAGATTTTGGGCCTCCTTAAGGAAAAGGCATTCCCCAGACTCCAAGCATGTGGAATGAACCAATTCAATAAAGTTTCAGGTCTGCGGTGTTGGTGAGGTAAGGAAAAGTGGCATGCAAAAGAAATAAACATTTTTAGGCCTTATTACAGTAAAATTCAATAGAGGGTATTTCCAAACTAGTTACAAGAGATTCACCAATCAATTTCCCACTATTTGTTTATATTTATACCATTTTCGGCGAAAGAAGGAAACATGTTACATGGATATTCGCAAGAACCACGAAACAGGGTACAAGGATATTCACCAGAACCATGAAACTAGTTATAGGTATATTCGCCATGATTTCTATAAGTTTTTTTCAGGCAGGTTCCTTAAAACTTTCCCTGGTGCTTGCTGCTAAAGGTTTTGGGTATCTTTTGGCCAAGGGAAAATTCCAAGGGCTTGTCAAGGGAATTATGCTTCCTGCTGTGAAAAATTCTCAATTTCTTAATGATCACTTCGTAGATGACTCTTTTCTCACTCTCATTGAGAAAGAGACCAATATCTACAATGCCATGCATTGCCTCGATATTTTTTGTTTAGCTTCTAGTTCTTCCATTCAATGGAGAAAAACTCAATGTTACATGTAATCTTTCCTCTATGTGCATGCTTGGTTGGATTCATTTGAGTGGAAGATTCTTTCCCACAATGAAAGGTTTAAATTTCTTTGCATTCTCTTTACCTTTCAAGCATCACCAACAAAGTTATGGTGGTACGTGATTCAATGGGTGGCCAAAAAATTAGAGAACTAGATCACTAGACCATTGTCTTTGGCAAGGAAAGTCCAAATTTGTTTTAAAGTCCTTGTAGCCACTCATGTCTACTACTCCTCATGTTGGGCTCCTTCCAAAGCATTTATTCAAAAGTTGGAGAAACTCCTCAAAGCCTTTCTTTGGGCCAATACTTCCACTAGGAAAAGCTTTCATAGAGTTTCCTGGGAAATATGTTTCCTTCCCTGTGATTCTTGGGGGTTGGGCCTTATTAACATTCAACACCAAGGGCAGGCACTCTATGCAAAATGGATCATTTGATGCATTAAGGGACAAGAAGCGTGGAAATTTCTTTTGCACCATGGCATCGAGGAGGGATCGCCATATGGTTTCCCTTCATGGAAAGCTTTGGGGTTTGTCAATCTCCTTATTTCTCATGTTCCAATTAAAGTTTTTGGCACTTTTGTGCTCAAAAGCATATGGAAGGCATGGGAATGCATCAAAAAATACCTATAATGGAAAGGCAATGGTTTCCGTAATTGCCTCTATTAACCATCAATCTCTATGGTGGTCACCGATTTTTCAGGCTCAAGATTAGTGTCTTATAGATGTCCTTGGAATTCATGTGCTCAAGCTTTTCAAATGTGAAATTTGTACCATTCAAGATTTGTTCTACAAAAAATAGCAATCATGTTATTCTTGGCTTGAGTTCAAAGCTCAATTTTGGCTCTCCACCCAAGATCAAACTAGCATTACCGAAATTATTAATTCGTTCCTTGACCATATGCTACAAAAAAATTTAGTGCATCCATCTCACCCTTGGTGGATGAACTGGAAATGGTATGTTAATACCCCATTTCACAATTACTCAGCTAGAAAAGGCTACCGTTGGCTCTCCCCACATTTTCCCATTATTGAAAAACTCAACACTCAGTGGGGGGTTCATTCTACTCCATCATGTTGGAGAAGGATATTTGAAATTGTTTTGTCGGTATGTGTGGAACCAAAAATTACACATTTTCTTTGGTGTATTTTGTACCAAGGTCTTCCAGTTGGCTCTTGACTTGTTCAAATTGGGGTTTCGGCTCCCAAGTGTCCATTCTCTGGCCACTTGGAAACTTTATTACACCTCTTTTGGTTTTACCTGAAAGCACAACTTGCATGGAATTGGATTCATTCCTTTTTCTTTCCCCTCAGACCTTAGTGTTTTACTTGGCATCACATTCTTTTAGGAGACAACCTCAAAATTCTGCACATATTCGCTCATATTTGGCATGTTTTCAGAGGATAAATTTTGTTTTGGATATGGAAAGAATGGAATGTTTTTTTCTTTTCTAATTCGTAAGTTGATCAACAATTTTCAATGTATAACAAATCTTTGGTTATCTCTAATGTGCCTTTGCAGATTCAAGTCCAAGTTATTAAAGTTGCCCTGGAGGTGGACCACATTAAGACTCTATTGTGGCATTGGGTGGATGCCTTGTGTAATGTCACCTGAGAGCCACCTTCGCCATCTCGGTGCTCTCCACCGTGTGCGTGGTTTTCGAATCCGCTCTCAACGATGTTCTTTGAGCTAGGATCGCCACTCTCCCCGGAGTCAACAGAGGATCTTTACACCACCAATTCAAGTCCAGGCTAATAAAGTTGTCCAGAAGGTGGACCACATTAAGACTCTATTGTGGCATTGGGTGGATTCCTTGTGTAATGTCACCTAAGAGCCACCTTCGCCATCTCGGTGCTCTCCGCCGTGTGCGTGGTTTTCATAGCCACTCTTAACGATGTTCTTTGAGTTAGGATCACCACTCTCCTAGGAGTCAACAACAAAGGATCGGGAAGATATCTTCACAAAGTCACTTGCACATGAAAAGTTCGAGATGTTAAGAGAGTTCCTCTCCTCATCCCTTGAGACAATGCACAATTAAGGGGGGGAATGTTAGGATAAATTAATTATGCATTATATGATTTGTTATTAATTTTAGGATAAATTAATTATGCATTATATGATTGTTAATTATATAATGCACAAGTGACTTTATCCTAACAGATGTTTCTTCATTGCATCAATCATCCTCTTTGAATTGCAAGTGATGACTAGATCGTCGACATAGACAACAACAATCACAATCTCCCCCCTTTCTTTTTTAGGTAAAGATTGGGATCATATGGATTTCTAACAAATCCATGTTGTACGGGATGCTCATCAATCTTGATGTACCATGCCCGGGGTGCTTGTTTTAGACCATATAGAGATTCCCTGATTCTACATACCTTTGCTTCTTGACCAGGTACAACATATCCCTCAGGTTGAGTCATGTAGACTTCTTCTTGTAAATCTCCATTCAGGAAGGAACTTTTTATGTCCATCTGATGGACTTTCCAACCAAACTATGCAGCTAGAGCAAAGATCATCTTGATCGTCTTGATCTTAGTTGTGGGAGTAAATGTCTCCTCATAGTCAATGCCTTCTTTTTGTGCATAACCCTTTGCTACAAGTCTTGCTTTATACTTGTCCACTATCCCTTCTGCTTTGTACTTTGTTTTAAATATCCATCTGAATCCAATGGGTTTCTTCCCTAGTGGAAGATCGACAGGCTTCCAAGTGTTATTCTTCATCACTAATTAATATTCAGAATCCATGGCATCTTTCGAAGCTTTTGACTGTAGGGCTTCCTGGACTGTAGAGGGCTCATCTGATTCAATAACTCTACTCATCAAAGCAAAATTGACTTCTTCCCTTGCTTTACTGTGAGTCCGTGGTCCAGGGGTGGATGTATCTAGTGGAGCATCCAATCTTGCATCTCATAATGTATTTGTACACCATTTAGGCATATGCTGAACTATTCCCATGGGTCGTGGTTCTATTTGATTAAAACCATCATCCCCATCATCACTTTCATCTTCTGAGGGAACATCAACTTCAATTTTTAGAACAGGTGAAAAATCTACATCTTGTGAGTCAGGAGTCTCTGCTTCCTTCTTCTCGAAAAACTCAACATCTTTGCTGGTGTATACTTTTCTGGTCTTAGGATCCATCAATCTATAACCAAGAGTCTCTTCACTGTACCTAATGAAGATGAGTCTCTCTGACTTTATGTCCAATTTCTTTCTATTCTGTTTGGGTATGTGCATGCTTGCTTTGCACCCGAATACTCTGAGGTGTGCAATAGATGGTTTCCTTTTTGACCATGCTTCTTGTGGTGTTATCCCATTAAGAGCAGTTGTGGGCGCTCTATTCAACAAATTTACAGTTGTCTTTGCTACTTCTTCCCAGAATGTCTTTGTAAGTCCATAATCATCGATCATGCATTGCACCACTTCCATGATAGTACGATTTCTTCTCTCAACAACACCATTTTGCTACAGTGTGTGTGGAGGAGGCATTTGTTGACAAATCCCGTGAGTTTGAAGGTAGTCTCTGAACTCATCACTGGTGAATTCCCCCCTCGATCTGAATGGAGAGTTCTAATGTGACGACCAGTTTCTTTCTCAACTGCTATTTTGAACTTTTTGAGGTTTCAAATGCTTCACTTTTCTTGCGAAGACAGAAAAAACCACATTTTTGTCGAATAGTCATCAACACAAAGCATGAAGTACTGGAACCCAGAATGACTTGGCTGCATCAGACCACAAAGATCAGTATGAACAAGGTCAAGTTTACCATGAGCTTGAAATGTACTCCTCTAGAACAAAGCTTTGTATTGTTTGCCTAGTAGGCAGTGAGGACACTTGTCGGTATCTTTTTGAAGAGATGGTAGCCCATGTACCATATTACACTGGCAAAGTGTTTCGAGATATTTGAAACTTACATGACCAAATCTCCAATGCCACAACTGTGCTAAGGTGGAGTTCTTAGCCACAAGTGTTTGATCGTCTCTGTGAACACAATCAAGTTAGAACATGCATCCCACATTGGAGGATTTTGCAATTATTTTCAAGCCTCTTGATTTGTCTCAAATCAAACACGTTTTCTTGCCGGATTGACTATCAAAGTCAATTTTTAGGTTGTGATATAGGATTTGACTGACTGCAAGTAGATTCTTTGTCAATCCAGGGACATATAGGACATCTGATAGTCTACATTTGCATGAACCAAGGGGTAGAAAAATGTTTCCAATCCCCTGAAATGTATATGAAGAATCATCTCCCAACGAAACATGATTTTTCGATGGTGTGTCCCTCATTGAAATAAACTAGTCTTTGTGGCCGGTCATGTGTCAAGTGGCTCCCAAATCAACATACCAGACATCACTAGATCATGTGGATGGTTCACTTAATCAAGCAGTGAACAAGAAGTCTTCATTGTCTAACTGTTCTTGTTGCTCAGCAATATTACCTTGTTGGTGGGGTCTTCTTTTTCAGTTCCCCTTTTTCTACCCGTGATTGTTGTTAGAATGTACCTTGTAAGATTGTTGTTGTTGAGGTCCATAGTTGTTGGATGAACCTTTCTTGTAAGTATTATACCAACAATATGGTAGGTTATGTCCTCTTTTGTAGATAGGACATTGTTTCTTCTGTTGTTTGTCCCCTTGATACTAATTTTGATTTTGGGACTTCTGATAGGAAGGAGGTTTTCCTTTACCTTTTCCTTTCCATTTTTGATGTGAAGACAGTGCTTGCTCCTCTTCATCATCCTTATTGTGCATTGCTTCCTCTTGTTGCAGTAGGTTTACTAGTTTGTCAAAACCAACTGTTTTATCTGACATGTTTAGTGTTGTGATAAAAATGTGGTAAGAAGAGGGGAGTGCTCTCAGAACAATGGGAACGAGAGCATCATCTATGACTAGTTCTCCCAGGGCTAGAAGTGAAGCCCTCAATTCTACAACTCTTCTTAAGAAAGCTTCAATTTTCTCATTATGCTTGAACTTCAATGTATGTAACTGACTCTTCAAATTGAGTATAACATTCTTGTTCTTGGCCTCGTATACTGTGTTCAATTTATCCCACGCTTCTTTCACTGTTTTGGCATCTCGAATGTGGGGTTGCACATCATCAGACTCTCCAAAAAAGATGATGAGTTTGGCCTTTTGATCTACTTTATCAAACTGCTGCTGTTGTGTTGTATCAGTTGTTGATCTGGTCAGAGTACCATTCATAGCAGGCCAAATTTCTTCAAACTCAAGTTGTATCTTGATTTTAGTCTTCCATGCAGCATAGTTATTTCCTTTGAGCAATTGTGAATCCGGAAGAAAAAATTTGGGGGCATTGGTGCCCATTTTGCATAGATCACTGACAGGGTTTGGCTCTTATCACTCCAGGTATTAGGTCTCCCAATCTATATACCGTCATTGCGATATACCGAACCTTTTTATATACATGCCCTTCCGATATACCCAGCGGTACGTGGAAGAAGCTCACCCTTCCTATATACCTGGCAGTACGTGAAAGAGGTGTTAACATATGTGAAAGAATTCAATACATGGTACCAAGACATTATTGATGGGGTCTGTGTGCTTATTGACACCGGCTCAAAAAATATCATCATACGCACGTGTAACTTCACTATATACTTGGATAATTTCTCAGTCTGGATTTATGTCGTGCAATTGTTCACAGATAGATGGGATGGTTCATAGTGTGTGCACTGTGACCTTATTACTCCCCGTCGATTTAAAGGGTCGATGCCTAGACGACGTTGTTATAGCTATATTAGGCATTAACTGCAGTAGTAGTTGTGACAGCTTTACCCGTAAGCGCTGAAAGGAACGATAACCAGATCATACCAAGGCAAGAACATATATGCTAATCAAACACCACAATCAATAAGAAGAAAGCAATTCGACAGAATAAATTTACATAAAACCTTTGCAAACAAATGAGAAACAATATCATATATTATTATGGAACTCAATGCAATACATTGAGAATGGGTTTTACTTAAATAAACAAGGAATAACAATCTCAGAGCTAGTCAAGGTCATAGATCAAGCTATAAATCAAAGAAATAATTAGTCATCAAAGAACTAGTCAAGACCATAGATTTAGGAAAGCACTAGACATCAAGGATCTAGTCAATACCATAGATCAAGGAAAGAACTATACCTAACAACTAGATAATATCTCCCAATATCTAAATAAGATAAAAGAAATATCCACACACATAAGTGGGTGATGATAAATACAATAAAGGTAAATAAATTACCTAGGTGAACATGAGCTAAGGTAAATACATACTCTAACACTCCCCCTCAAGTGAAGCTAGGGGCCAAAATAGAAGTGACATGTCCATAGTATGAGTCCTGGCAACTAGGCCTGATGAAGTACTCATGTACAATAACTGGAAAAAAAGACACCATAAGGTACCCAAAACCAGTAACAACAAAGTAAAGAGAGTAAAAACCAGCTCCAAGGCATCCCAAGAAGCTCGGCTCAAAGAACTCGTACAATGCTGAAGAAGTTTGGTGTGCACCGTGGTCTGAATTCACGGCTCGATCATAGAACTCAAAAACAACTGACATTGGGTTTCACTAGAATAGCTCCATACAAGGAGACTGTCAATGGAGTGATGTCGAAAGTGTAAAAAAAACACCAAACATAATTCAATCAACTGCTACAAATAGGTATGCCATGATCCAAGAATAATAACCAAAGCAATAAGGCAAGGACACAAACTCCAGAGTGTCACAATCCAAGAAAAGCTAAGGTAACAAGGCAAGGACATGAAACCCGAAGAAGCAGGATCAACACCACACCCTCACACTACTGAATGGGTGGAGTGACACTACAAATCTGTATGAGTTGTCAAAACAACTACTCGAACACTAACAAACTAACACTGGGCTACACCAGAATAGCTCCTCCACAAGAGAGACTGTCAACATGCCAAAAGTGTCGAAAATACAGATACAAAATCTCTCAACAAACAAGAGAGATACACTACACCTGCTAAAGAAAAATGCTCAAAACAAAAAACATCACAATGCATAAGGTATAGAAAGTGGAGCAAGAGGCCTAATAGTGGAGGAGCCATGCTTGTAGAGTCCTCTCAACGAATGCCTATGTTGCCGCCACGAGTGATCAGATATCCACCCCAAATCAACACAGATGGATGAAGAAGATGCCTGCATATGACTTGGTGCAAAATGCACAATGGGTGCATGTAAAAGAACATCAATATGCGTGTCAGGTTGATCATGTTTGACAGCAGAAATCTCAGGTTTCTCAAGCATGAGTGAAGGTGCAGAACTCATGTGTTGCTCATGATCCTCCGAAAAAGTCAAGCGAACAAAAAAGGAGCTCTGTCAATGTGTGATCGCAATGAAGTATCAACTCGAAAACCAATGTCATGATAAGAATTTCACTTAACATGTGGAATAGAGAAAACAATACCATGTGAATATCGACCAATACCTCTGCCAGGGAAACCCATAGAACGAAGCATGTGAGAACTGAATGCAGTGGTATGCTTCTCAAAAAATCCATGCAGCTGAGCAGAAGTAGGATACACAACATGTGGTACTGTAATAGGCATAGATGTGGAAGAGCATGCAGTAACAAGCTTCATAGGTGTATGAGTATCAAGATCAGGAACAGACTCAAAGACTGACAGATCAATGTTAGTGGGTTCAGGAGCAATAGCTGCAAGTGGACTAGGAACATGGATATGGTTGTTCACAATATGATGGTGATGTTGTAGGCTAGCAAGTTTGTTCTGCAGGGAGTGTATTATTGTATCCTTATCGTGAATGAGTGATTGTAGAAGAGAATTTCACTTCTTGAGCGATCTATTTTCTTTCACAAATTTTACAATATCCTCTTGAAGTCCACATACTTTAGAGAAAAGCATATCATTCTCAGAATCCATGATAGGTACAAACTGCAACTCCTAAAAATTTAGGACGTCGAACTCAGCCGAAATTACATCCATAATTGATTACAACATTCTTCCATATTTGACACTTTATAATTATAGTGCAAGTCTCAAAATAAATATTTCCAATGGAAAAAACACAAAAAAACAAGTACTTTTGCAAAAAATGGCATTCAAAACCGAGTTACCGATCAAAAATTACAAGCTTTTTAATATTTTGCTATGTTATTTATTTTAGTTGTCACTAAAACAAAATAAATTATTTTTATTTGTAACATAAAACTTATAGACGGATGTCAACATCAATCTCCTGCTCTGATACCATGAAAGGAACGATAACCAAATTATACCAAGCTAAGAACACATATGCTAATCAAACACCACGATCAATAAGATGAAAGCAATTCACCAAAATAACTTTACATAAAACCTTTGTAAACAAATGAGAAACAATATCATATATTATTATGGAACTCAATGCAATACATTGAGAATGGGTCTTGCTTAAATAAGCAAGGAATAACAATCTAAGAACCAGTCAAGGTCGTAGATCAAGCCATAAATCAAGGAAATAACTAGTCATCAAAGAACTAGTCAAGACCATAGATTTAAGAGAGAGCTAGACATCAAGAATCTAGTTAATACCATAGATCAATGAAAGAACTAGTCATTATCATAGCTCAATGAAAGAACTATACCTAATAACTAGATAATATCTCCTAATATCTAAATAAGATAAAAGAAATATCCACACACATAAGTGGGCGAGGATAAATACAATAAAGGTAAATAAAGTACCTAGGTGAACATAAGCTAAGGTAAATACCTACTCTAACAAGTGCTTCCCAGAGGCACTGTATATACTGAATGCTGCGAATGAGATCTAGAATCTTGTGAGTGGTACAGAACCAATTTTCTACTATTTTGTATTACAATTCTACCAATTTTAGAGCAGTTAGAAAAATTACAGTTGACTATGGCAACCTTCAAATTAGTACAATATAATGCAGTATATAAATTACATTAAAAAATCTGGAAAATTTTGAATGGCAGGCAATTTTTTTCGTTTTGCGGGCCCTAGTGGTCTCCTGAGCCCAATATGACCCAAAATGCAAAGAATTACAGAAAACCAACTGAAAATGCCGTTTTTAGATGGGTCTCCTTTTACAAAAAATGTCCAAAATGAAAATCTAAGCCTAGTGGAGAGAAAAAAAAAATTACCCTAAATTTAGAGTTTTTCTCACTAACTTTTTAAATGCCTATTTGGTTACGACTAAGCAGTTTAGTCAAGGTTTTTTTGGCTAAATATGCCTCTAGATTTGGTAGTTTCTCTGTTTTGGCCGCTAAACTCAAATTGTTTAAAAATTTTGTGTTTTTAGTGGGATTTGACCCATGCACCTCCCAACTCCAAAGGCTAATGCGTTATCCACCAAGGTGCCTATGCATTTGTGACATAAAATGAACAAATTATATTTAACTAAAATGCATTTCAAACTAACCTTTTGAAAAAAAAAATGACTAGGTATGCAGAGAAACCAGATTCCACATGATAGGAGCTTGAAGGAAGGCGGTTTAGGGCTATTGAATGCTCAAAAACCGGATCTCGTTTTCTTTATCTCCTTGCCTTTCGTTTGTTTATCCTCTCCCCCCCTTTTTTGTAATGAAATCCGTTGTATTTGATTTGTTTCCGTGTTAATTTCTCATGGTTTTTGTTTGTTTGATTGTGCAGGTTTGCATGGAGATGAACAACAATATTGCCGCTTCAACGTTTTTATTGGATTTCCACCACTTTCCATTTGATTTTAATGTTGGTTGCTTGTGTAGGTGCATTTGGAGTCAATGTGTGAGCATATCCTTCATAATTTTGCATGGATACACTCAGTGGAGGATGATCCCACTACCGACACTGTTGGTTGTTTTGTGTAGGTTCGCAGGGTAGGTGGAAGGACGACTTTGTTGGAGGAGTGACAACTTTGTACATGGTAGCAATACAAGACGGCTCAGCGTAATGGATCTTCAAATGTCCACAGCTCAACTTGGCATAATGCATAATGAACATGGCTCCAACTTGGTGCACATCTAAGATCCAATGCCCGATCCCTCCAACCTAAGTAGACGCCCTCTAGCGTTGACAGAGAGACCTCCAATTACATAAATGACCAAATATGCCTCTAAATATAGAGGGAAAACCCCTGGAAGGTGAAAATAATAAATTTATTTATTTATATATATATATTGATTCTTGCACCAAATTTTACCTGGTGCATCCAGCACTAATGTAAAAAAAAATTGCGTTCCAAACATCTGGAACGAACAGGGGGATGTGGGGAAGTAGGGATGAGGTTGGGAGGTTGCAGGAGGTTGCACATGCTCTCTATTGCTGCATACTCTTCTCCAATCTTCTCTATCTTTGCTGCTCTCTCTTTCCACTCCTTCACAGGTCCAGATTCTTGCTCTGGTACCAAATGTAATTTCACAAACAGGGATGGAAGCCTGTATATTTTATTAATGTGAAATTGATTAACCATTACAATGGAGTGCTACAATATTTATACATATTGGACATCAATGTGTAGACAAACAAATATGTTGCACAGGTAAAACCATACTCACAACTGCTTCCAATAATACATCCGAGAAGCATATAAATTGTTATAATAAATGTAACAATTATCCCTGTGAAACAAAAAGACAAATATGGTTCAAAACCATATAACAACTTACAACTATAATATGGTTTATAATATAACCATATAATATTATTATTTAATTAATTTTATTAATTAAATAATAAATCATATAATGCATAATTAATTTATCCTAACAATTTTCGTAGCCGCTCTCAACGTTGTTCTTTGAGCTAGGATCACCATTCTCCCCGGAATCAACAACATAGGATCATTACACCACCAACTCACCAGTAAGGTTAGGGCTCCCCCTTGCTTGTCAGCTCGGGTGGGGCTCATCAGCCGCTCCCAAGCCACGCAACCTGGATGGCTAGAACTTGCCATTTTTTCCCCTGCCACCTTCACACAAGTTCCCCCGGCTTCATCTTGTCATTTCTCTTACATGGGTAATGATAGACACTGAAAATGAGAACCCCATTGTTGGGACATTCCAGATGCTGGAAAAGACCTCCCTGGTTCGCGTTGTCCTGATGACCATGACCCTCTTGCTTCTGGGATATTTACTGCAACAACTTGATTATGTATGTTCTGTTTTGATGTATTCCTAAGCGTTGCCTAGTTTGTCTATTGCTTTCTTAGGCTTGACCTAATTTGTTTGTGGTTTTGGGGTGTACTCTCATACCACCCGATTTTTGTTGAAAGTTGTCTTATATCTTATTGAATTAATATAATATAAGATCCCTTTTCATAAATAAAAATAACTAGTTACATCGTCTAGAAATGAGGTAAAAGAAATCAACTCAACTAAACTATGCTTATACTTTAGATGCCTTCCTAGGGGTTATATTAATAATGGATGTTGCTAGCTCATATACATTTTTACTCTTCTCTTTAGGAATGGTAGAGATATTAAATACAACAAAAGATTCAATCAGGTCCCAAGATCTATGTTTTTATTTCTTAAGGTAGGAAACATTTCATAGGAACATGCTTATAATTTTGTTCTACCATTTTAGATTCACAAGGTTTTTAGTGCAAGGGAACTTCAAGTTATAGTTCCCATCACGATTATTTAAATGGAACTCTTACTGTAGATCCATGTTTAGATTGAGCACCATTACAATACAAATTCCAAATATGAGTTCTTTAAGAGATATTCAAGTTATTTTTCATTGAAAATTTTGGTGGTGAGTATAGACACCTATCTCATCTCAGATTAGACTATGTTTATACTCCCATTTACTATTTTGTAATTTGTGATCATATATTTCATTTTATGATTCCTATCTTCCTTGATTCGATTTACAAATCCTCTCCAAGTAACCACATATGAGAAACGTTAGTGGCCATCTATCCATTTAATATTTTTATATGATGCTCTACTTAATAACCACCATGGTCCATAATCTCTAGGGATGCCAATAACATAATGTTAATAAATTGTTGGAACCTAAGTTAAGATGTCAATTACATATGGACATTCAACACTTTTCCGAATACCTTGGCTTCAATTTTATCCAGCTAGACCGCAATCCTATCATATTTTAATGGATTTAGGACCATTTTTCTGTAAATTTATGTTGGCATTATGTTAGCTAAGTCTTCTAATTCTACTACGTAATCGTGTAGGTTTTTTCCAAAGATTTTGATGCTAAGGTGGAAAGTTGTAACCTCTCTTTTTTTTCCATGGATCTATATGTTCACATGGGCTATCTTTTACTTCTCTATGATTTAAGAGGAAAGTAATACAATTTTTTGATTTGGGCTCACACATGCAAAGTCGTGTTGGATTTGATTTTCTTCGTATCTTCCACTATGTTGTACCAGTCTCGTATAAAAGGGGTTGTGTGTTTAATCATGTCCTTTAAGTGGCATAGGTTCATTGTTTTATTTTGGAAGAGGAGGAATATTGTTGTTATTAGGAAGGGTAGATGTAGTGAGGGGCTTATGTTGGGATCTATTCCCAAGTAAATACTAGTGATCACTCCGAGGGGAGCAAGTTTACGCCGTGGTTGACCTGACCTGTTTTGGTGTAGTATGAATTTCTTTATTTAAAGCTCAATAACTAAAATATGGTAATATTTACACAGAAATGAAGAATAGGTAAATACTATGGGTAAAAACAAGCTTCATTAAGAAATTGAACCACTAATATTTGCCTAATTACTCTGATTCATAATTAATTTTTAATTGATTTTGTTTAGTTGGAGAAAACATCAATTTCCAGACAATCTAAACATAAATTTCTTGTTTTCCAACGTTTTGGAAGATTCCAAGGCATCCAAATGTTGAGTCCTTTTCAATGTTTGAATGATTTCTTCTCCTAAATGGTCTAAATTTAACAAACAATCATAAAAGGAAATATGATTGCCATTGTGAAGATGGAACAGCAATGCAAAGCTCCACACAAACAATACAAAGCTTATAACAAAATGATAAAGGAGATGATAAATTATTCACTCAGAATGTAGGGAAAGGTAGTTTAGAATTATAAATATTAAGGTAAGCTTATTGTATTCATGAGTGTATTTAACTTGTATAAACAAAGGCTGCAAAAAGTGAATTACAACAACATTTGATGTAATGAAAGATGTTTGACAGAAGAACATAAGCTGTAGTTTTTTTGCTAGGCTCCAGTTCAGATAGGAAAGAACGTAGAGAGCTTTTTTGGAAAAGCCATTTTGTGCATGTTCTCTAGGAGGACATTAACAACATGGGCCAAATCAGCCTGGCCTTGGGCTATGTGGATGTATCTATGTCTGTGGTTTAATGTTTTGTTGCTAATGGCACCGGACATGCAGGGGTCTCTACAAATATAATTATTTTAATTGATAAGAATCCCATTTACTCCTAATTGGGCACTGCTGCAGATTGATGTTTCTTATTTTTTATATTCTGATTAATAATATTAAAACCCAAACTCGTGACAACTGAAATAAAAATTTGACTATATTAATATTAGCAATGACTTCATCTTCTTTCTGTTGTTAAGTAGGTACTCATGAATTTTCGTGCCTACCAAGAGCTTTGAAAACTACCTTGATCTCTAACTGTGTTAAGCCGATAAATGTAAATCTACGTTGATGTCAATGTTTTTCTTTGTATAACTATAGCATTGGGCTGCAAGCAATCTATAAAATACATTCATTCAACATTGTGTATGCTTGTAATCAATATTGCCTTCCTGAAAACTTGAAGGCATGGGAACAAGTGAAGCACTTGGTGGTTGGGCAGCCTATCTTCTCTTCGTGTTTTGTCGAATCTGAAATATAATGACAAGATCCTTGCCTTGACAAGAGGCTGCTCTACCCTCCTTTGGGTGGAGAAAGAAATTAAAATATTTCATGACTTGTACAGATTTGGGAAGCGGATGGAATGAAAAGACCTTAAAGCTTTGTATAAGCTTCCTCAATCTCATTTCAGAATGTATACGATGCTCAGAAATTTCCATTTTCTTTCTAGAGGTTGGATCTTCTACAATTAATAGTAATATGCTGTTTTGATAAATTGGCATAAGCAATTCGAATGTTGTTGTAACCCAAACACCGTGATGTAATGTCAACCAAAAATTTGACATCAAGTAATCTCAAAGAAGATTAATCTGATTAAGAAAAAATATTTAACCATAAGTCATTACAATAGTATATACTAACAACCATCATTAATTTACCTCAAATGATTTAAAGAAAATAAAACATGATAGGAAAACATATTTAATTGCAAATGAAACTCTGCCTTCTTGGCTATATTCATTCTAATAATTAAGCATATTTAAGTGCAAACGAAAACCTTCCTTCTAGGCTACTTGCTTCGAGTCTAATGATAATTATGATCCATCAACATTACAATAATAAACTTCAAAGGTTCCCTCATCACAATCATCAACTTTGACCTCAAAATTCACCTACAGCATCATAATCAGAACTCTGCCCATCTCAGACACCTAAATCTCAAAAACCAATATACCTTTTTGGTCTACCTTCCACATCATAATCAGAAGTATTTTTTTGAAGGTGATGCCCAGGGCACAACGCTTGTGCAGACTTCTCAACTTCCTCAGAATTCTAACCTTGACTGCCAGAGTGGCCTCTCTAGTCTACCCATCTCACAAGCCACAATATCGATAAAAATGAATTCCCTTTTTTTAATGGGAAAATATTGAGTGGTCAAGACATTGTATCACCCAACACCTCAACATCAATTTAATTTTTTAAATACTTGTTTGGCAACAAGATGAAATGCTTAAGACACGATGTTACCCAAAAGACCCAGATTCAACTCTCTAAAAAGCATAAATAGCTGCACTATCAAGTTGGTTAAGAAAAAAACTCACACCGTGGTTTTGGGCCATGGAGTTTTTCTTTAGGAGAGTATAAAATGTTTTAACATAGAGTAGAAATCAAATAAAGAGAAATGATTCCTAACAACTGAAACAAAATTAAAGAGTACGACACAGGATGGTCATTTTACTTGTAAATCATAAATGTAAATCTTCAGTAACACCAGTCTGATGAAATCATAAAAAAAAAATCGTAGACCAAAATGCCAGAATATGGTTACATAAGCACAGCTATGTTTGTCAAACCAAATGGAAGTTTGAGCATTTGATGATGAATAACAGGCCATTTAGGCATTGCTATATTTTCTGGAAGTATCTTTGTCAGTTAAATACAAAGCCTGTGCGAATGTGACAACTCTTTTCAAAGTTGGGGAAGCTAAAATCCATATATTAGACTGTTGATTGTGCCTTTAGTTGCCTAATCCATGCTATATTTTACATCTTTGCTGCTCTCACCTAATTGTAGCTACTTTATTAAACCACCAAATTTTCGAAATTAAGGTTTCGAGGCACAAATTATAGCTAACATTTCTACTTGGTCTAAAGATTAGGGAACTATGACCTTGGATCTCTGTCACATCTTAGGCTAGGTGAACTACAGTATCAGAATAGAATGTAGTCAACTGAACCTTCTCACAGTTGGCACCTCAAAGAATATTCTGTTAAATATAGTAGCCATGTTCTCTTAAAAAACGAGAGGATAAAAAGGGGGAAATGTGTTTGACCAATTTTTTTCAGGATAATATGACAGAATTCTTTCCGAGCAAGTATCCCAAAGCTTGTACAAGTTCATTCATACTGAATTTCTGACTTAGATTCATCTAAGGTTGGAGACTGACATCAATATTTATGACCATAAAAAGATACTATAGTATTAGCTGAAAGTTGGGAAGTGCCTGTTTTTCTCTACAATGTTGTCTTGACCTGTACTTACTCTTTGGTTTTCTGCTTACCACATTGATTTACTATTTTGTGTAGAGGTCAACAATAATAGCAGGCAAACACCTATTGATAGTGTGGAGTCAATTGCAACAATGATGAAGGTTGCAACACAGAATTGCTACGCCTCAAACCAAGAGAAATCATGAAATCTGGAGGCCTTCAATGGGTGACGGGGGCAGAGACTGGCAAATTTGCTGGAATTTCAAAGGATTGTTTCCTGTCATTTTGTCAAACATAGGGTAGTGTTGTGACATGTTTGCACATCACTTTTCAATTTACTTTTTTGGTTTTTCGTTACCAAATATTTAAAAAATCCTTGGCGTACAGGAAGATAAAATATTTCCTTTGAAAATAACTAACTCTCGGGTTGATACAGTCCATTAAACCCAGAATTAGGGCATCGAAGTGATAAAAATCTTTATCTTGAGATTCATCTGACCAAAAATCTTGAAAAGTCAAAGCTTTTAAGGTGATGGAGTCGTAAAGGAGTAGAAAAAATAATTGAATTGATTCATCATCGAGGAAAGGAGAATTTTGTGACAGTCTATAGTTACAGTCGTTTAGGACAGAAAAAAAACAGAGGTTTAGTAAAGAACTAAGGAGTGAGGGATCTAAATTTATTTTCAAGGACTAATATTATGTAGAGATCATCTTCATAATTTTATCAATAGGATTTGAGAAGGAATTTGTTTGAATAAGCCCTCAGGTGAGAGGAAAAATAAACAATCCATTTACAGTCTGAGTGTCCATGGTAGAGACCTAACTTAGAAGCCTAAGACAATGGTTTCTGATGATAATGGCAGACCAGGTACTCGTATTGTCAGGGTAAATGTTCCCCCTATATTTGGTTGAGTGTATTGAAAGTCTTCATATTTGTTTTTTAAGCCTCCAGAGATTCTGTATCTCTATGTCTAATTTACAGCACAGTATTCAAACCATATTAGCATGCAGGGAATACACAACAAGTCTTGCAATCGAGTAGGAATTTTGTCAAACACTTGACGTGCATCAGAATACCACATATGTCCACTGAGGAGACGTTGAGGCCAAAGCATGGAGTAAGTTGGGAACATTAATGTCACTAAACGGTTGCAAATATTGCACCATTAAGGAAATTAACGGAGGAGGCCTCACAGGTTCCAGAAAATTGCCTACCAAAAAGATTCATGTAAATGTGCATGTTAATGGTGTTTTTCCTTTCTTCTTTAGGTTCCTCTTTGTCTTTTATTGAGTGATTTATGTGCACGGTGCAGGTTTGTTCCTTCCGAGTTTGAAGAAATCTTCAGCAAATATGCACACACATATTCAGACAGGCTTGTCCTTTCAGAGGTATGGGCCATTACAGAGGCCAATCGAAATGCAATTGACCCTTTTGGATGGTATGTGTAAGTTTATTGTGGGTGTGTGCAGGGTTGCACCCAAGGCAGAGTGGATATCAGCACTGAGAAATCTATATCTTTGAACTAATTTATCAAACCAGTTGCCATTATATGGTGTGGTCCATACATTTCCATTCAAGCATAACAAAACCAATAGAAGTTTCCACAATATACAAACCCCACAGTAAGAAACAGCCAAAATACTCGACAGAGCAAGACAAACCTAGCCAGAGGCGGGGACGCTGTCCAGAAGAGTCGGAGTCGAAGCAGGGGCCACAAGCAATTTCTTAGCAGATACGAATAGGAAAAACCCAAAAAAGAGAATAGAACCCATATTTAACGGCTACCAGCAACGACAGGGACAGCTGCAGAGTAGCCACGGAGCAACGTCTGCATGCCATGACAGGTGCAGAGAGAAGGATGACTAGGAGCTGAAACAGATGAGCGTAGTTGCAGGCACGTGGAAGCTGCTGAAGCAGGAGACCGTCGTCGTTGCAGATCTAGTGTAGGGAAGCCACGCCTCCAAAGTAATTTCTCTCATACTAGGGGAGAGGACCCGGTTGTGGTGCACCCTATCTTTGCACAGTCACCGCGCCACGTCACTGCCACCTGGACGAGTAAAAACACCACCAATGGATGCAGGACCAAATTCTTGACCTCCAGCATTGCACCGCCACCTCACTGCCACCTCAGCGCCACGTGGACGATCCGTGTTTGTGGAGATATCAAAAAAGTTGGTTTAATTGCATGGGACCAAGTGTTGTCCACTCGCCGCACCAGTTGTTGTTCGGGCTACCGCCATGCATTGAATGCTCACCCCCCAGCGGTTAATGCACGCGGGTAGGTTTATGGAGATAGTCACCGACAAATCGGGCCATGGCATTTCGCGGGAAATGGAGAGGGAGCTCATTCAGTCTGGTTTTTCGCGTGTTCGGTTGCAGAGCTCAAGCGACCATTTCGTGGTATCTTGCAAACCGGTGGGTGTGTGCGTTTTCTCCACTCCCGACCGACTTCGTCCTCGGCATTGGCTTGTCCTGCTATGAAGATGAGAAGAAAAGGCAGAGGTGAGAGGGTTCTCATTCAGGCAATGATCCTTAGTGTTTTTAAACACTGCACTATTATGGAAAGTTTGTTGTTTGCCATTCAGCAAAAGAAATTTGTTTTTTCATTTGTCTTATTTTACAAATCCAAGCATTAAAATCATTGGTTATTGATTTATTTGAGTGTGCAATCACTGGTTTAGGCCATTTCAAAAGTCTCAGGTTTCATTTGATTAAGCTATTTGTGTCTAAAATCCATTAACCATTCTCTGCACAGGGGTCCTACCTGCTAGTGGCCCGTATGCGTTTTACGAACTTCCTGGATATCTGTGCTGTTCATGATGGTTGCTTTGGGACTATTTCAATGGGCTTCCATGTAACTTATTATTTTTTATATTACAAAAACCTATATGTACTGGAGGTTTTGGTTACATTAGAGTGAATTTAGCTTACCACAGATACTTCATCTTTAGTTTCATGAACTTTCACTACAACGTATTAATGAAGGATATTACAAAAAGCACTGTTGTGTGTATATAATTTGAAACAGCACCCCTGAATGTACCTACAACTCGTATCTTGAGACTTAGTGCGAGTTAGATAACATGGAGCTTCCACCGATTCCCAAGTGTGGGACCTTGCTCCAGTAACGTCAGAAAGTATTTGTGGCCCGGGATGTGTATGAGGACAGAGGACCTTCCTCATTCCTGGTGAATTTTAGCACGCATTTACGTAAAAAATTATAGGGTTTACTCAAGTAAAGTAACTCTCAATTTTTATCTCTGGGCTTTATTATAGTTTTGTTACATGAGGGTATATCCTAGATGCATAAAAATATTCCAAGCCAGATAAACTAACGAAGGTAATTGCATAGTGTACACTTTAAGAACATCTATCTTGCCAATAATTTCACTTCACCATCTAGATGACGAATGTATCCAATTGTCATGCATAGATTATATTGTGCAGTGAAAGATCAAGGACATGCAAATTGCTACACAGAGAGGGTTGAGAATCATTACAGACATTCATTATTTGCTCTTGATACGTATATCTATCTGCTAAGACCCAATTACCTTTGTAAGCAGTTTTAAATGGGTCCTTTGAATTCCACATAGTTTCACCTGCCATATATTAGCAAGGGAGGGGCAAACAAATTCTAACCTAATAGGAAGAAGCCCCTCCTTGCAATTTGTAAGAATGAAAGGGAACCAGAGATAAGATCCACATGTTGCCTGCAAACAAATGCTCCATTACTTGCATATGGAATTTTATTGCTCATTAATTGTTGTCTGGTGATAAAGTGTCTTCCTAGCATGTCAACATGGGCCAAAAAGTGGCTTCCTATGTAGTCTTTCAAAGTTTAAGATAACTGTTCCCAGTCCATTTTTGGCATTACCAGTCTTAGTGCTACTGCCATTTACATTGTTTTCTAAGTCTGTAAAAAGTCCCAATCGCTTACTGGCATTAGAATCTATGTGCTCCCTGTACAAAAGTTATTACCCCATGATGAAAAGATCTGGTCAGGAACATGCTTCCTGTTAGCGATAAAATGTTTGCTACTTGTATTCCTACCGAAGGTGCACCTATGTAGACGCTTATCAAGTTTGTATAGTCACACTGGTTTGTGCCTATGTCATAGGTATCCAGTTAGTTTGTGTTGACACTCTAACTACCTGCAATACTAAGGTAGGATATTGAGGAGTGTCGACACCGTTTGTACAGGAGCGCTTCTTACCAAGCGCCATTTGGCGCATAAGCTATGTAATTTTGTTGACACCTTCTGTCAATAAAGTGCCTCTTACCTAGCGACAAGGGTGCATCCATTTTCATGTCGAAGGTCTTCCTATGTAGCCTCTTACCTGTGCCAAGTGCGCATATAGTGCGTGTAAGAACCTTGTGTCGTGCGCCTCTTACCTGAATCCAATTGTTGTGCGCATGTCATTTTCAGTGTCAACGGACACCAATACTAGACGTAAGGAGGGTAGCGAACAGGTGACCGTGAACCAAGGCTGATACATACCATTTGATGATGGTAGTACATTCTGTCAAAGTGCACCTCTGTACTTGTTTGAAGTGATTGTAAGATTGATATGAACCTTCGTGCAGTGACAATGAAAATATTACTGATAATGCATAGTTGCACTGTGTAGAAGGGTTGTTGTACTAAAAGTATATAAATTGGGTTATGATCATTTTGGTAGTTTCCATTATTGATCTTGTTTGTGAATATTGAAGAAGCCGGGGGGGAGATTTAAACAAGCACATCTTATTCAATCTGTTTCATGCTTCTCATGATTAGACTAAAATGATAACATGTAGTATGAACGGTTGGGTTGTATTGCACTTAAGCATGCAGTAGTGATTCAAGTAACCTTATTGCATCATTAACTACATGAAATGGACTTAGCAAATGGTCTTTCGGTTATAAGGATATTTTGTAAGTGTTTACCCTCTCAAGTCGTTGTTGCTAATGCCAACAAAAGTATGGAACATGTTGTAAGTTTTGGATTATCAGGAGGAAATTATATGTTTAAGATTAAGTGGTGTATAGACAACAAATAAGATCATTTTGACGTGAAGGACCCAACTACTTAAAATACTCAGTCTTGGCTGTGTAATTGCCTCGTAGGGCTTACTTGCAACACAAATTTCAGTATAAAGTTTATTAATTCATAGGGTATCTTTTGAGATTATGATCCTTGATTTTGAAATTAAGTAATAACAAGGAAAGGAAGTCCTATCATTTAGTTTATTTTACAAGTTGATTTTGGATGTGCTTGCTACAATTTTTGAGAAGGTTGAGAAATGAAATGTTGGGAAGAAGGATCTTCTAGTGAGTTGTGACAGTCATGACATTTGTAGCATGAAAACTATTTTCATTACAAAGACTAAGCTATAAATGGGAAAACAATAATTTACTAATATGTTTAGATGGTGATGCAGATGTGTTCTTGAAGCACTAACGGTTTGAGCATTTTTAAGAGTTCCTTAGGGTCTCAGAGTCATAAAGGTCAGACGCAAAATGAGAAGCTTCTCACTCAGGCAATGATCAATGCTTCACCTCTTAGTGTAAATTGTTTTCTTTTATTGTATCAGTTTGTTATTTTGAAGTACTTCAGCAGCATTACCTCTGCATGAAGACATATCTTGTTTAGTGCCATGTTAGAACCATTTAGATAATAGCAATACAAATATTTCATTCTTATAGATGTTTGGTATAGAAATGCAACCAGTGTTCCTTTAGATGAAGATCTCTAGTAATGCTATATTCAAAATGGTCTTTCTGTATCTATGTTGTTTTGCTTATTGTATCAAGCCCAATTATTTTCTAAAAAAGTGTCTTCTTGGTTACCTCAGCATGTAGGCATCAAATAATCTATTTTGGCTAATAACATAAGTTTGAAGAAACATAAATTATAGATGGAAAGTTTATCTGACTTACCCCTTTACAGCAATTTCTAGGTCTATATTACATTACACTCTCTGTTACTGCCATTTACATTGTTTTCTGTTGTAATTTCTCACTTAATGTATTAGCAAAATTCTCTCGATCTTGAGTCTAAATGTTTCAAGTGTCTTCCATGGTTCATATATACATGTTGCTCCATAAGGGCTAATATTGCTGGAATGCATTGCACCGGTTGTTGTGCACCCTATCTTTTCATAGTCACTACACCACGTCACTGCCACCTGGTCGAGTAAAAACACCACCAGAATATGCAGCACTTTCTTGACCTCCTAGCATTCCTGGTTTCCCAACTGATTTCCAGGATCACTAATATGTCTACGAGCTGCGTTTTTGGGGGGATGTCAAAATTGGCATTGTTTTTGGTTGGGGACCTGGTGTCCATTCATTGTGCCATTGATAATTCAACTAGAGACAATTAGATGAATTCTCACCCACCAGATATTAATGTGCGCGGGCTAGGAGTTTATGGAGACCTAGTCACCTGCCAAATCTGAAGCCATTGGCATTTCATGGTGAAATTGGAAATGGAGCTCATTCAGTGATGGTTTTTCGATCTGTTCACTTGTAAAAAATCGAGTGACCATTTTCCTGGTGATACTTGTAGACACGGGTGGGTAGGCGTGTGGGTTTTCTCCACTCTTGAACTGCACTTCGTCCTCGGCAATGGCTCGGCCTGCTTTGAAGATGAGAAGAAAATTGTCAGAGGGTGCTGAGGGTTCTCATTCCAGGTTAATGATCCTTAATGTTAATTAAACACTTGCACTATTAAAATAGTGAGCATAATCATACTGATATATTAACATAAGTTTAATTGTATACATTCATGGAAAATTCTGAACATACGCAAAATTAATATGAGTCTATTACAGTCTGCCAAATAGGGTGTAAAATAAAGAGCATCATCATATTAATATTAACATAAGTTCAATTAACATGGACGCCTGGAAAGTTTGATTGTGATTACATATGTAATCAATTTAATATGAGTATTCAGATTACACCGCCAAATAGTGTGTAAAATATAGAGCATCATCATATTGATATATTAACATAAGTTGCAATTGTATACATAGATGCCTGGAAAGTATTCTGATTACATAATGCAAAATTTATATGAGTATTATGATTACACCTCCAAATAGGGTGTAAAATATAGAGCAACCATCATACTGATATATTAACATAAGTTTAATTGTATACATGGACGGCTGGAAAGTATTCTGATTACATACGCAAAATTTATATTGCACTATATAACTTTAGAGACTACATAGGAAGAGCTTCAGTGAATACATCTAGCAAAATGGTATCACCAACAAAATTACTACCATCATCATATGGGGTAATAAGCATTGTTTACTTGGCACATGTTCAATATCTTAGTTAGTATAAGTAATATTGCCCTCTTTCTATACTGCTTTTGGATTTTCTTTTCCTGCCGATACATATGTTCGATTGCCCATTTGAAAAGGGATTTAGAATCCCTTTTGACAGAGCATTTGATTAGCCCAATCAATAAAGGATCTGGTCCCCCTGCTGAAAAAGTATTTGGTTGTCTGCTTGAAAAGGGATTTACAACTGTTGTTGACAGAGGAGTTGGTTGCCTTGCTGAAGCTTGCATCCATGGTGGCATTGCAAATGAACTACTAGGACTGCTTGAACTTGTACAAAGTAAATGAGGTGATACATACCAAGATGGAACTGTACAAGAGTTATTCATAAGTGATGGAGGTGTTCCAATTTGAGCATAACCTGGAATTTGAATATTTAACATATCTTGAAAAATCCTTCGATTTTCATGATCAGTTGCAGAACTTACACGCATCCTCTTTTCGTATTCCCTTAATTGATTTGCAAGTTCCCTCTCCCTCTTCTCTTGCTCTTTCCTTTGTTGCTTGTGTGCCTTCTCAATCTCTTTTTGTTGCTCCTTAGCCTGCTTCTCCCTTTCTCTTTCAAGCTTCTCCTGCAATTTTTTTTCTTTTGCTGCAAGTCTAGCAACCTTTTTTTCTTGTGCCAATTCTTTTTTCCTTAACTTTAGTTTTGCTTGTTCCTCCTTCTTTCTTTCCACATCAACCAATAGCTCCATGTACTCAGGTGCAGTCAAAATCTGTGAATGCCTACTCAGTCTAATAGAACCATCTGATTTGTTTATGATCTCCCTTGGAAGTCGTAGAAAATGGGAAAGTAACGTACCGCGTCCATCTTGGATTTCGGTCTCTTCAGGGTGTTGAGGTTCATGTTGCATAAACTTCTAAGTTAATTTCATTTTCTTGAGCATCCTCTTGAAATTCAACTTCGTCTTGTTCATCCTCATCTCCAACATCTGCATAGTAATGAATTATTGCTTCTTGTTCTAGTCCTTCAGGAAAGGAAGGCAATATTTAAGCTTGTGATCATTATGTGTTGGAAATGGTAGCTTGTAACCTCGTATGTTTTTCATGGCATCCTCTAACCATTGAGTGGAATGGGTTAGAGATTGACTTGGCAAGGACTAATCATTGTTACTTACTAAATCAAGTAGACCCCTCATTATTGTTGATGATGTTACTTGGGAATAATTCCAATGAGCACCATTTAGCTCCACTCCATGTGTTGCAGTCTATTTCCATATCATCTCTTGAGTCAAAATTTTGCATGAATTGAGTTTCAGGTACCACCTCTTCACTATTATTTAATTCAGGATTCATTCAGATTGAGATAGAGCTCAAAATGTTTGTGACAGCATCAACATCTTCCTCACCTTGCATGTCAAATGCCTGGTTACATGCCATGTCATTTAGGAGAGCATGGATAATTTAATGGCCAAATACCAGTTCTTTTGAAACCTGTAATTATGTTAGATGGTGTTTGTGCCATTTTTTAAGGCTCTACTTGCAAGCTCATTCAATGTCATTCCTTTTCACATTTACACATTTGTTCTCAAAGAAGTGCCATCCATTTGGACCTCTCAGCTCTAAAATATGTCTTGAAAGTTCTGAACACGCTCACGTCAAGAGGTTGCAACTTTATGACTAGTATGTGCACTTGGTAGTGTTATTAAATGTATCAATGCCCAATTTGTTTGCCTCCTCCATAGTTTGTAATGCTACATGATTGTCATGGCCATCAAATATCACAATAGGTGTCTATTATTTGGAAGAAATATATGTTTTATCCCAATTTCTGAAGCCTTCACATATATAAATTTATGGAAGGGAAAATTTATAGAGTTTAAAGCTAAGCTGTTACCAATCATTAGAAATATGGAAGGGAAAATTTATAGAGTAAAAACACCACCAATGGATGCAGGCACCAAATTCTTGACCTCCAACATTGCACCGCCACCTCACTGCCACCTTCAAATATATGTTTTACCCCAATTTCTCAAAATTTCAGTCTGTAGTTTTTGGTAGTGCATGGCAGAACAGAGTATCAATTGGAACAAAAACGCTCATAGTTGGACTTTTGCACTTGTCCTAGTTGGTTATAAACATCATATTTAACAAGCCTTTTGCAAAAAATGGCTAACATGTTTATAGCTTGTGAACTATTTGCTTTAAAACCAGTCAATATTTCCAGAGCACTACGCTGCTTGATTTTTTTGGTTTTGCAAGGAATGCTTATGCAGATAACTGCAAGCCAACGTGGTCTCATAGAATGCCATGATGGCAGGATATGCACAAATTAGATTTGTTGAAAAGACTTCAGAAACTTTAAAGCAAATGCAATTGGCATATACAACTCTGCTGCAATATGCAAACACTGAAAAAATAAATAGAGGGCTTGAATTATGAAATAGTTTGTAATTCATAAGTGTCTTACCTGAACTGCACTGCTCCTCACTTCTTCAATTTTGAGAGATGAAAACTGCATGAACAAATGGAATTGTAATCCATCCTCCAGCTTTTATTCTATCATCCTAAATTCTGATTGGTTGATGTTAGTTGACATGGATTCACTATGATAGTTCAATCAAATGGCTGAGATTTATTGGGATTTAATCCAATGGATAATATTTTAATTGGTCATTTTTTATTATTTTATGCAACTGGTTACACAATTTATTGTTCATATGGTACTAAGTTTTTAAACACTGTGAAAGGTGAGACTGACCATAATTTCATTTATTGTTATGCAGGTGTTTACTTGGGATTGAAGACTCTTACATCAAAACTAGTGCATTATATTTGAGATCTGGTTTGGAAAGTCTTGAGAAATGACTTGTTGAAGTGACTGTAATAGATATGATGTACATACAATGAAAATATTACTTAATGAATAGTTGACTATATAGACTTGGTTTTTGTACACTTGTATATAAATTAATATATATTTTTAGTTCTATTAATGAATAAGAGAATATTGACCAATTTAAAAACTGTCTTATTCAACATTTCATGCTTCCATGTTTAATTAATAATGATACAATAGAAAATAGTTGGGTTGTCTTAACTTCACATATCATTCAAAATATGTTATTAAAAAGGTGAATGTCTTTTCACCTACTATCTCCACTAATGGACCCTACACCACAACCGGGTCCTCTCCCCTATAGGAATACATGAATTTCATTAATAATAAAAATTAAAATTAAAAATGGCAAGTTCCTTTTTCTCTTGTATAGGAAACCTAAAGGAAACTAACATCATGATTATGCTATTCAATTTAGTTGTTTGGAAGGATTCAATTATTTGCTTGAGTTTGTAGGATTGGGTATTACTTTGATCATATATATTTTTGTTTCAAAGATCTTAAATGAATTGTAAAACTCAATGCATGTAACTCATCATGACAAGAAGTATTCCTGAACTCTAATTTTTTTTGACAATGCAACGCTGAACTTATAAATATTTATTTTAGGTAGCTTATTCTGTGGAGGTTCATGAGCATTTTTTTATGGTTAAAAAGTTCGTTATATCTCTACTATGTGAAATGTTTTCTAGGTTTTTCTCTATTGGTGTTTCCTATTAATGTTTGAAGATTATGGATATCATTTATAATATTTTGGACCATTCTATATATTGCATCAAAATAAGTATTAGTAGACTATTGGGGGAGAGTTTGGGAATTGTTAATAGTGAGAAGCAAGGCTTGGCTCTCAAGTTGCATCGGTGCTTCTATAGAAAGTGGCTCGAGAAATCCTAACTATTTATGAGTGGTGGATTTTTCCAAAATTAACACAGCTAAAACAAGTGCTTGATTCAGTTGGGGAGTAAACAAATTACAATTTGAGAGAGTATTAAGCACTAGGAAATTATGTTTGATGTTAGGTACAACTATAGGACATTTTCCTTATGAATTCAACTACATATTCACCTTGATTGCATCAACATATGTTATAGGTAAGTCATTCACAAGAGGATCTATGCAAATAATTTTTTATGTAAAGGGATCAAGGGAATTCTTATACATTTCTAATGCCAAGGAAGTATTAGGTCTGTATGAGGTTGTGATCTAGCAGTACCTATTTTGGCATCTAGTGTTAAATGCTCTCATGGGTTCATGTAGTTCCCTACGTATCTTATAATATTGTTGATACAACACACCAAGGTCAGTAACTTATCCAAATTGGGTGAAAAAGTGCCATTTAATTAAACTCAGTCATTGATTTAATTTTCAAGAAGGTTTAATAAATAATAATAGGCTTCATCCTGTAATGTGAAAGAGAAATTTCTATAGGAAATATCCCCATGTTCAAAATTCAACAACCTAAGGATAGATTTCGATGAAGTGATATGCTCCTTTGTAGTGCATCCACCAATAGGGGGTGAATCTAGGGAGATATATTTATAGATTTTTAGGTAAATCATGGAAATATTCCAAGATATTTATAACATACCCATCTAACTAGGTTATTGTTCTAGGAAATATTGACTATACACTTGGTATCCATGGGAATCTTGGGAAAGGGATAACAGGTCTCATTTTTCTTTTGTTTAAATTTTTTTCAATGAAGCACCTCAAGAGGAGAGCACAAAATATTTCTTAAAGCAAATTTATATATAGTTAGGTGAGTTTGAGACTAGATAGATTACTTCCAATTTCTTTAAAGATATTTTTCTTGTACCCAGCAATAACTTGTTAGATTCAACTTGTATTCAATCTAAGCCCTCCTTATAGTGCCATATTTTCTCCTCATTGATTATAGTTTTATCCTCATAAGGATTATGCTTATAAACTAGACACAAGTTAATGAGTGGATTGCTAACCCTGTCATTTTAGGATCACCAAAAGGTGAACCAAGGCATGAGTTTTAAATATTTTACCCTCTTACATAGTCTTCTAAAAATAGACTTTGTAAAGTGATGTGAAAGTTACCATGATTGAAAGATATATTTACATTTACATATCCAATTAAGATGTCTGCATCACCTCAATTGAATTTGTAAATTATCAAAGTATCTAGAAAATTCAAATGGTGAGACACTTTTAAAATAAAACTAAAAGAAAGAGAAATGGTAGGGTATAAAAGAGAATTATATATTTTACTACAATGTTCTACTATGAATGATCTTTCATTGACTTTGTTGTGGTTTCACCATTATCCAAAGTCGTATAGCATATGCTCAAACTCAATTATATAAGGTAGAAATTCTGGGGTACATTCTTAATGAATCCTAAACTTTGACAAATCTACAACAATTTGATATAGTGCAATAAAAAATTACTAGTGTACTTCAATCCACAAATTGTTTTTTGGCGACAGAATTTTGAAACTCAATTATACTTGCATTCGCTTAATATAACTATGATTCATGAGAATAACATAGTTCATTTGAACTAAAAATGGGAAAAAATTAACAACGAAGTTACTAAAACTATGATGAAATAAACAAGGCATGAATTTAATTTTTGCAGAAAGCTTGTATTCTCAATTATTTATGACCTTGTTTCAACATTTTTACAAATATATTTATATCCATCTACTCTACTTAATTGAACGATTAAATTTCACTAAAATACCTTTGAGAAGATCGAAGGAATGAGACTGAAACTTATGTAAAAGTGGGGAATTCCCCAAATTTGTTACAATAAACACCACATGGTGGATAAGTAGTGGTGGATCAAAAGTGGTTCCATTTGATTTTGGTTCATGTTCTTTGATTCCCTTGTGTTTTCTATGAGTTTTAGGTGCTTAAAGTAATGAAATTTATCATTCCTCCTCAAAATAGGGCATATCCTTTACTAGTGTTGTAACCAAATGACCATAAAACTTAAAATCTATCATTCTCTTATTCATGTGACACTCCTAAGTGCATATTTATGGTAAATTATAATTATTTTTTTTACTATTTTGGGTATGACTCTATGGACTTCCACTTGTTTAGGATCCATAGTGGTGTCTATCAGAAGACCATGTGATATTCTAGAGTGATTTGAATAGTGTGGGAATGCATGAATATGACATGTAGTAAGGATACTCATTTCTTCCTTGGGAGTTCCTAAAACCCTAGCTTCATCCTCTTCATTTTGAAAAAAATGCATAGCACTACAACTTGTCATTATGCATACTTTTATTTTGTGGGATAGGGTCTTTTTTCTCTACTTATATTTTATGCAGGCCACTAGAACGTAGGATGATAACATGTGCAATATATTATAACTATGGCTACAAGGATTTCTTCAACTCCCAATTACTTTATAATCCTCCAAATTCTATGAGTATATGTGATTGTGCTACATGGTGTAATCTATGAACTATGTGCCACAACCTATTTTGATCCATGAAGAACATTTATCAATTATTTTCACACCTACTACTTGTCATTATGCATACTTGTATTCTATGGGATACAATATTTTTTCTCTACTTGTATTTTTTGTTGGCCGCTAGAACACGGATGACAACATGCACAATCATTTGTAAACAATCGTTGTAGGGATTTATTTAACCCTCAAAAAATTTATAATCCACCAAAAAACCATGATTATATGTGATCATGTTATATGTCATAATATAGGGACTATGGGCTCTATAGACTATTTTGAGCCATGAAGACCATTTATCAATTTTCTTCACATCACAAGTTCTCTAGATCATGACACTCATCATGATCTAAGAGCTTTATAAAAAAAATCCTTGTGTCTTGGACACTTTTTTGTTTCTTTGATTTTTTTTAGAGTTTTACACTCAGGCTCAATATAAATCAAATTCATACACATACCTCCACTTACTCCATTACAATGTGCAACTAAATCGTCATATAAACATTTTGAGTGTTTACCTCTTTGTGGATATGGGATTAATCACATAGAAAAGTGTTCAAAAATACTTGGTCATTATGAATGCAACTAATTGCAAATTAAAATGGTAAAAATGGGGCTTTATCATGGTTATAATCATGTATATCCTCCCATGGAATTTGCAGATCTATATTTCCTGTAAGGTGGAAAGGTGTGGCCATGAATCCAAATAGTGCTCGATCCATCACTTGGTCTAAGTTACTAAGTACTATGTACATATTGTATGTGTCACTAATCAATATTTGTAACACTCTATGGGACACATATTATGGTAGATATCCACCCATCCTTAGTAATCCTTCATAAGGTAGACCTCAATCCATGTATTTCCACCTCAACTCACCTACTTTTGTCTACAATATTGCACATCATGTGAATTAAAATAACCTTTGTTTATCCCTTTTTGATAATTATGAAGTTTTCTAATGCCCACATTAATCTATGTGAGGTCACATTAAGATCTGCAAAGCTAAAATAAGTCATGCAAAGTCATGCAATGCCAATTCAACGACCCAAATGTGGAAGGGTATTTAGGAGTGAAAAATTAGAGGAATTGGATTGGAAAATGAAAGGAATGAAGGATACCATCCAACACTTTTGCACATACAAAATCATTGGCACTTTAAAAACACTCAACATACCCATAAAATACCTTTAATGGAAATAAAACTATTTATAAATAATGAAACTTGAGATTGTGTAGTGATTTACTAAACTTATTAAAGATCATTTAACAAGTGAATTTAACTTTTTGATCTTGGGTGTATATTCAACAAGAGGAATGGGGAATGTTGCTACATAATAAGTACCCTCATGTCACTCAAAAAAGATTACATTTATTCCAATTACTATTATTACTCTTACACAGCCTTTTTATACACACACATGGAATCTTCCCTACCTCATTCATTGCATGTTTTCTTGTTTATATTGTTAAAAATATGCAGGCTAAGGTTTTATAGTCAATGGACTACCATGTTCTAATTCATAATTTATTTTCACACAATATGGATATTTATATGTTGCTTATATATTTGGTTTTTCCTTAGATTCCACTTTATGAAGGTAGTGGAGATGACAAGCAATATATTTGTTCATTACAATTTACATGTCTATATTATGCCTTACATGATAAGATACTTATTAATTTATTCTTGTGAAGTCTAATGTATTATGTCCCCAAATGGATTTATAACCTACCTCTTCACTATGTTTGGGCCATTAATCAATTAGCTAATCAATTTTCGGCTCACTTTTCAATCAATATTAGTGATAACGTTTCACACACTCAAATTTCAAAACTTAATCAATAATATAATGAGGCTATTAGTGCATATATGTTGTGATATCATACCAGGGTTATTAATATGGATAATTCACTTGCAGATAATACGATTCGGGATATATTCACACATAGTTTTTCCTACTTCTTTATAAGAATATATTATGTTGTCAAAGTTTTGATATTTCAATGAGCTATGTCAGACCATTAAGAAATGATAGGTCAATATTTTAGCATTGAACACGCTTCAATATGGGCCGAATGCACAATATACACATAATACTAAATTTCAAGGAAAACCTGGTTTTAACTTCAAATTTAATGATAACAACAATGAAGTTAATTCTATATATCATTTAATTAAGATTTAATTGCAATTACTTCCTAATAAAAAATTTGACATGAATAGCTTCACGACCACATATTATATTTAAACAACTAATTAAGTGTAATATTATGTCTCTCCCTCTTCCCATGGAGGTTGATATGAGAAACCTTGAATTTAATTCTTTTACTATAGCATTGTATATTGTGATTATCACTAGTGTATTGGCCATTCTACAAATTGATGCTTCAAGATAAACTATGTCAAGCATGATCTTATTGATAATCAAAGTATTAAATTTCACACTAGTCATTTAGAGTCTATACCTTAATTCCATTAGAATATAAAGCTTAAAATATGCAATGACATATTATCTCGTCATATGATAGATCATAAAGGTAATTTTGAGGTTCATCATGTGTATGACATACATCCTCCAAATTCTTATAGACATCGATTGGATTCCCTTATTGGAATTATCACTACTAATATGCGTACAAAACCTACTACTACATTTGATGAAATTGAAATTATGGATAATGTTTCAAATATAAACACCCTTATATATTTTTTCCACTATCAATCAACAACCTAATTGTAGTGTAAAGGTTGAAAATGGTTCAAATGATCATATAAGTATTATGAAATTTCTCAAATATTTGGGATACAATGAGAAACATCTACAACATTCTTCCTAAGGTATTAATACATACATTGGACATATCACATAACCCCTTTGAGTTGGGGAAGCTATTATATTGATATATTTCTTAGTTGTTGATAGCATTGAAGCATGCAACATGTTACAAGGATTCCCTTGGATTTTTAATATCTAGGCTATCACTTACACTATGCATTATGTTAAATAGATCTATTGTAATGAAGTTTACTAAGTGCATGGTATTCCTTATGAGTCTCATTTTTCACCTATGGATTCTACTATTGACTCTATGTATTTTACAAATATGGTCAAACAACTTATACTTACATCATTTATTCAAGTCCTTTTAATCCAATAGTAAATACTCCAATACTATCATATCAATGACATAGGCCACAATCAAGATCAAATATATCTAATTCAACCATGATTCTCCTAGAGCATATCAGCTACATCAATATTTCATATAGCCTAATCTTAAAGTGACACAATCTTTTATTTCATTAAATAATCCATTGAGGAAAATACCCTCTCCAATATATCGACATTCTTATGATACAACATGTAATTACATTCAAAACTGTCACACAGAGACAAACATATGGTATATATTTTTATTCAATAATAGTTCCTAATTCTCCCCCATCCATATGACTTGATCATTAGATAGAAAATTTTAGAAAAAAATCAAAACAAAATCCAAAAATACAAAAAAAGAAATTCAATAATACAAAAACAAGACCTAAACACGACATGATTTTCAAGATTATATTTTTTGTGTTTTATTTATTATATTATTTGGTAAATAGCATATTATATTTCTATACACACATGTTTCATGAGCTATACAAGTATGGTGAAGGATACAAATGACTAGGAACATGTTTTCATATGTTGGACTTGCCCTTCACACATTGTCCTTGCTAATTTGAGGGCATCTTCTACATTATCGAGTGCTATTATTCTAATCACTACATAGTTATTTCCATTACTACTAAAAATTTCTAGGTTATGTTCATATTTTACGTTGCGACTTATTCTATTATTATAATTTTTGGGACTAACACATGTGGATAATACATGACTAGTATATCTTATCATGTGTTCCTATTTACTACTGTCTTATTCTTCTTCTCACATTAGATTTCTTATTTCATGTATTATGTGTATATCTCTTAGCCTATTGTGTATTCCATACTTTTGTCTCCTTTTTTTCAGCCTCATTATCCTTTTCTTATGTGTTATTTGACCTAATATATGTGTTCCAAAACTTCAATGAACCTTATTTACGACTTTATAGCCTTTTTCTTGTGTGACTCTTGGTCACTTTTTTGTATGCAACACATTTTTATCCCTTTTATGTAACAATTAGGCTCTTTCTATGTGAAATTTTGTGTGACATTATGCATGATTTTATGTGTTATCATTTGTGCATATAATCATATAGTGTTTTTAAATCTCTATGTGTAATAATACTTATCATTAACTCTTTTAGATATGAAGCATCTCTAGATTCATATTATATTTCATGATTCATTTATGTTTGAAATATCTCTATTAGGAACAATTATAAATATGAAGTATTTATATATTATCATTGTCCTTTTCACTTAGTATGCACACCAAAATCGCTTTTGTACCATTGTGTCCAACTAAGGATTAATACCTTCTTGTGTTTTAAGCAATCATTATATTATTTTACTATAGTGAAAAGTATTACAAGATTTATCTTTGACTGTATGATTAATGTTTATTAAATTATTTAGAATATGCAACATGTAACATGTCTTTTACATTCCTAATTCCTCATTCATCTATTTAGGATTTGTTATTTTTTTTTTGTGAACCTGACATGACATTTGATACTAATACTAAAACCAGGCATGTTATCATACCTTTTATAATTTTTCTTACTATTATGACTATTCCTTTTAAGGCTACTTCTTCTCTTAGCTCATGTGATATGTGTATAGGTTGTCATGGATTTCCTAATTTTAAAGGTATACAATCTATCCTACATCAATGTGTCAAGGACATTTATAATCAACAAGTTTTTATGGTGAAAGGATATGGCATATGAGGCCCCAAAACCTAATTTACTTACTCAATAAGTTATGTTTGTTACCTTCATGCATAATACATATACACATACTAATTATAGTAGGTATCTTTTCTCATCCAACTCCTACTAGGTATTCTATTGCACAAACTACTTATAGTGGATATATCCCTTGTAGGCCTCATATTATGTCTTCTATTACATATGCTACTTCTAGTATACCTGTATCTACCTCCTAGAACTCATGTTAGGGCCTCTAATGCATATACTACTCCTCATGATTCTTTTCATCCTAGGTCTCCTATGACACATACTATAGATCCTAAGAAGATTATACCAAAAACATCCTTCTCATACTATGATATGATTGAGGTTCAAACCTCATTTTACCCTCTAGGTCTTACCCACCTCCTAATAAGGACATCATTAGATAAATATTGTGCTACATGATTCCTTGTACATAGATAATTAAAAAAATACTCAAAGATTAACATACTAAAAAAAATCAAATATTCAGAAAAAAACAAAATCAAGACATACAAATGACTTGGCTCTCTAATTTACATATGTTGTTTATCATATTAGTTTCCATTTGATAGATAATTCTTTTTATATATACTCTTTACACACATGTGTTCATGAGGTATGTTGATCTTGATGGAGGACACACACAAATTAATACCCAGTGATATGTTCTCTCCTTGATTCCCTTCCTAGTGGCTTTGATCATTTTAGGGCATCTCTCACATTATACAAGTAGTACTGCTTTTGTTTCATTTCATTTATTTCCACTTCCTCATTATGCTCTATTACTTATATTGTGTATATGTTGTCCTTTAGGTTAACATGGCTAATATATGTGGCTTGTGCAAAACTAATCTATCTTTCTCTATGTGTTTGACTACTATAATAATATTTTTCATGCTTGATTGCTAAATGTATTTCTTACTTTATTGCTTGCCTACTTGACCAATACGGTTAAGTACCTTATTGTCTTACGAAAACATGAGTGTCCCATGTTTGTGGCTCTATGCCTCTTTTTTATGCATACACTTACTTATTTATATGTGGTTTGTGTGCCTTCACTATGATTATCCTGTGACATTATGGGTGTCATATGTTTGTGGTTTTATGATTTGATATAAATATCAATTTTTCTCGATGCTTGCTTTTGTACCAGAGCAGTGATCCAAACAATTTGTGGGATGAAACCTTATTGTTGGTGATTCATCTATATCTAGAGATCAACTAGGAATTTTTCATATATTTTTGTGAGGAGTGGATACATAGTTAAAGTGATCTTTCCTCCAAATTTTAGATTTTTTGGAGCTGTTTTGCAAAATTTGTCTGTTTTAGGGTTGAAATCCTAATTCTATGGTTTCATCTATATCTTATGAATAATGATGAATTAGGAAATAATTTTTTTTTGGTTGATGGTAATATATTCAAAGGTGGTACCACTAAATTTTCAGAATTTTGGGATCTATTTTGTCAGATTTATTTTATTTTTATTGTTTTTCACTATTTTGCTCCACAGGCCACAATGTGAGGAATTTTCCTGAATTTCTTACATTTTAGGAAACCTCTCAAAAATTAAATTGGGGTTTGTTTTTTGTGATTTCTAATTTTTGGCCAAATTTTAGCCGAAAGGGTTAGAACAATTTTTGATCAGAAGGGTCTATTCCTAAAACCCTAGTTTTGTGGATCATGGGGATTGTAACTTTTTTGGAGATGGTAAGATCGATGCTAGAGAATGGTGGTACAAATTTAGGCATAAATTCTCTCAACCATCAGATATTTGGGTCTTAAAATTTTAGATTAGTGGCCCTACACAGATTTGGTTTTCTGAGTTAGAAAAGGAAAAGTCTAATTGGTCCTTGGAGGAACTGGAACAAGTTTTCATGGACAGATGGGAAACAAAAAGAAGAATTTAATGATAATAGTGAGGAAGAGGAAGAAGAAGAAGAAGAAGAAGAAGAAGAAGAAAATGTTGATGATGAAGTTGTTACACAGGATAGTGCATCTCCAAAGAAGGAAGCTTAAATATTTCAGTTTGAAGGGTGCATTCAAAGGCAAAAGGTAATTGTTTCCATAAACCCTAGCAACAAATATAACTTCATCAATATAGATGTAGCTCAAAATCTACATGTACAAGAAAAACATATTAAGGAAGCTCAAGTGGATGGTAAACATATTCAAATAATTTAAGATTTACAACTCTTTATGGATAAATATGTTTTACATTCAAATTTTTATGCTTTAGATATGGATGGTATGGATATTGTTCTTGGATATCCTTGGTTAGAGAGCTTGGGGAACAATTAATCTTAATGTGCAAAAGAAATTCATGAAATTATGGTAGAAGAGAAAGAAAATTACATTGCAAGATATCACACTTAGCAAAGAAAAAAGTAATGTAAAATTGGATCATGAAGATGAATTTGAAGATGGTGATGAAGGGAATAAGGATGAATCAGAAGGAGAGGATGAAGAACATAAATTCACAAATAATTTCTCTACTCAAGAGAAAAAAAGAAGTAACAAACAAGGTGGAAGAGGACAAGAAAGTTGAGGAAAAGGTTGATAATGTTGAGTATAAGAAGGTGGCACCATATTGACACCCACACCATCATGAGAGGAAAAAATCATGGAGACATGTTAGGAAACATGAGGATAGAAATCCATATGGATATACAGGGAATCACAAGAATACTTTTGGCTATACATGGAATCAATGGAACAATAATTATATGACATGGAATCACATGAATAATAATTATGGATATGCATGGATGCCGAGAAGGAACACATATGGACTAGTATGGAACCAGATGAGCACAATGGAATATGGAATCAATTTTGGAGTAGCATCACCTACTAGTATTTCATATGGGTGGTTGGATGATCGAGCATGGTGATAAGTGTGCAATAATTTAAAGTGCACTCATTATATGGCTTCTTCTTATGTTTCGGGGACAAAATATGTCAAAGAGGGAGGCAATGTTATGTACCTTAGGGTATGATAATATAATATATATGGGTTGATGGAGATGCCAACATGTTGCACACATCCCCTTAGTTATATGTGTGGGTTCACATGGGATATAATATTATAATGTATATGGGTGGATGGAGATGCCGACATGTGGCACACATCCCCTTAGTTAATTATATGGGCTCACAAAGGAATTGGGTAATGGGTCAGCCTACATTGGGATTAGGTGTTACCCATACTATTTAAAGGATGTGAGTATCATTATGAGTAGGTCAAGTATGTATGAGTTGAGTCTTCTACTTGGTAGAGGTATATTGGAGGTGTCCCCCTCGAAGTGGATTCCCATCTTGGGAGATTGTGGAGTTACTCCTTCCTTAAGGAGCATTGTATGGTGTTGCCCTACCTGAAGGGTATTATCCTACATATTTGTGAATCTTGGCCCACCCATATCTCTTGTGTCGTGTTATCTTCTGTAATTTATTGATTTATTATATGCAAGGTTCTTAAAAAAAGTTACCATCCCCATGACCCACAAAACTAGGGTTTTAGGAATAGACCCTTTTGATCAAAACTTGTTTCATAACCCTTTTGGCTAAAATTCGGCCAAAAATCAGAAATCACAGAACAAAAATCCATAATTTAATTATTGAGAGGTTTCCCGAAAATGTAAGAAATTTAGGAAAATTCCTCAAATTGCGGCTTGTGGAGCAAAATAGTGAACAACAATAAAAATGAAATAACTCTGACAAAATAGATGCAAAAATTTTGAAATTTAAGTCCTATCCACCTTTGAATATATTACCATCAACCCCAATAAAAATTATTTCCTAATTAGTAATTATTCATAAGATATAGATGAAACCCAAGCTAGAATTAGGCTTTCAACCCTAAAACAGACACAAATTTTGCAAAACAGCTCCACAAAAATCTGAAATTTGGAGGGACGATCACTTGAACTATGTATCCACTCCCCACAAAAATATATGAAAAATTCCAAGTTGATCTCTAGATATAGACGAATCACCAACATTAGGGTTTCATCCCATAAATTACCCATTATCATTGCTCTGATACCACTTGTAATGCAAAGTACTTGTAGTCAATCTTAGATCATGCAGCAGAAGGTCTAAGCTCTGGGTCACACCAAAATTCTAGAGACAATGATCACAATATACAATGTAGAATGGCTCTTCACCACTTCAAGGGGTGCATCCTCTAAACCATATAATAAGGACTCAAGTTATTCCAATGATTATTATCATTTGTGAGTTACTAATCTCCTATATATATCCTATTCATAGGCTATGAAAATCACTTAGGGTAACTTACTAAGTATATAAAAACATACATAAATGAAAGATGACAATTTAAGATATTATGTTAAGACACAAGTCGATCCACACATATCCTCGATATATGACGATAGATCAAGGGTGTAGCATGACCCTTCCATTTGAAAGAAACATTTGTCCCCAATGTTGAGAATCTCTGGAAGTGCTACTGCAAGAATGTCTTCATCTTCCCATGTCACATCTTCATTGTCCAAATTCTTCCACTTGATCAGGTACTCTGGTAAGAACCCTTGACCTCAACCTCGTAGTGCGTGTTTGAATGATGCCTTTAGGATATCCAATATGACTTCTTCCATCCTCATCAATCTTAGCTTATACTGAATTGGGATAATAATCTTATGTCCAATGACCTTCTTTAAAAAAGAAACATGGAAGACTGGATGTATTTTGGTTGACAGGGGGAGCTCCAATTTGTATGCCACACTATTAATTATTCTGCAACACTTTATAAGAACCATAGTATTTAGGTGAAAAAATGTTCATCCTTATTTTTGTTCTTTCAAGGAACATTTGCTTATATGGTTATAATCACACAAAAACCCAAGTTTCTAACTTCAAAGTGGCTTGCTCACTACGATGTTGATCAATTTGATGCTTCATGTGGATATGTGACCATTTCCAACTTCTCCTCTAAGGGTAGATAGTACCTCATGTTGGTGTTGAATGTGTAAATTCAAATTCTCTAACGCTTACGATTAGACCTCTCAAGGATGGAGGTGATGTGATGGTTCATGGTACCCATAAAATGCTCATAAACATGAGACATCTCGGATGAGGTGTGGAAGTGAACTGTTATACCATCATTCTACAAGTGGCAGCCAGTGAACTCATCTATACTTATTTATTAGGATGAAAATTATTGAAGATATCCCTTCTAAAAAAATATTTACTACTTTTGTTATTCCCATCATATTAGAGGATGATATGATGAATCTATGATCTAACTGAGTACCCAATATAGGGTCATAATCAAATCAGTCCAAAAATTACTGGTAAATATAGGGTCTCGATCACTTACTATAATCTTCGGTGTCCTATGAAGCTTTTGAACTGTGTCCATAAAGGTTGTTGCTACTGTGCTTATAGCAAATGGGTGTGCCAAGAGCATATTTGGTGAGTCTATCCACCACAACCATGATGACATGCTTTCCATTAGATTTAGGCAATCCTATGATAAAGTCCATGGAAACCTCTTCCCACTGCTGGCTAGGAATAGATAGAGGTTGTAGAATACCTGGGGATCAAACTGTTTCACCCTTACTTTGCTGACAAACCATGCATTCTGCCACAAATTTTTAGACATCCCCTTTCATCCCTTCCCAAAAGAAATCTTGTTTGACTCAATGATAAGTCTTCAAGAATCCAGAGTGCCCCCCTATTGGAGAAGAGTGAAGCTCATATAGAATCCTATTTTTAAGAGTGGAGTTCTTACATAGGTATAATCTATCTTTATACCATAAAGCATCCCCTTTCAATACAGATTTTTCAGACATGCATGGATCATTTTGGGGATGATGAATGAGGTTTTGTGTGGTAGGGTCATTTCTCCATTTAGACCTTGCCTCATCTATCCAATCTTCTTGTAATATGGATATGACACATAACAAGGCTGCAGTTGAGTCATCTTTCCGCGACAGTGTATTGACAACTACATTCTCCTTCCCTTTCTTATAGATTATCTCAAAATCATATCTCAACATCTTGGAGACCCATTTTTGTTGTTCTTTAGATGATAAATGCTGTTCCAAGAAGTATTTCAGACTATCATGATCTGTCTTCACTTTAAAGTGTCTTCCTATGAGATATGGTCTCCATTGCTTTACTACATGAAGTATGGCTAGCATTTCCTTCTCATAAGTCATCTTGGAAAGATTCTTACCTTTGAATTGATGGCTCAAAAAGGCAATAGGATGACCTTCTTGCATGAGAACTACCCCCATACCCACCCCCAATGCATCACATTCAACAATGAATATTTTGAAAAAATCTGGAGTAGCCAAGACTGGAGTGGTGCACATGACCTCCTTTAGTTTCTCAAATGCTTTGGTTGCAACATCACTCCAATGGAAGGATTCCTTCTTTAATAAAGTTGTGAGAGGTTCAGTTATGCTTCCATAATGCCTTATGAATATTCAGTAATAAACTGTAACCCCCAAAAATCCTCGTAGATTATTTAGGGTTTTTGGAACCTTCCACTCCATCATGGCTTTGATCTTATTAAAATCCACTTTAACCCCTTCACGAGAGACCATGTGACCTAAATATTCAACCTCCTTGAGTCCAAAAGAACACTTAGAGGGCTTTACATAAAGTTGATGTTGCTCAAGGGTTTCTAAAACCTTATTTACATAATGCAAATGTTCCTCCCATGTTTTGCTATAAATTAATATATCATCAAAAAACACTAAGACAAATCCACAGGAATGACTTAAAAATAGAATTCATCAAACTTTGAAATGTAGAAGGTGCATTTGTGAGTCCAAAAGGCATTACCAGGAATTCATAATGGCCTTCATGTGTCTGAAAGGCGGTTTTATGAACATCCTCATCCTTGATTCTGATTTGGTGGTATCCCGAACGAAGATCAAGCTTTATAAAATAAACAACACCATGCAACTCATCAAGCATATCATCAATAACAGGAATAGGAAACTTATCTTTGATTGTGTACTTATTAAGTTCCCTATAATTAGGACACATGCACCACATGTCATCTTTTTTCCGTTCCATCACTATTGGAGAAGAATAAGCACTCTGAGTATGGCAGATGATTCCTGCTTCTAACATCTCTTGTACAATATTCTTGATTTCACTCTTTTGCACATATCAGTACCTATAAGGTCTGATGTTAGGTGGTTGAATTCCTAGTAATAACTAAATAGCATGATCATGATCTCTCTTTGGAGGTAAGCCCTTTGGTATATTTTCAAATACAACAGAGTGTGCATCCAACACTTCTTGCATATCTTATGATACAATGTCCTTAGAATGATGAGCCTCCAATGAAAAGAGTTGTGCCACAAATCCCTTTGCACACTTTTTTAGCATTTTGTGCATCTGATGAGAACTTACTATTTGTGGATACTTTTCTCTTAAGCCTCTTAGCTCAAAAGTCCTTCCTTCAGAGTGAAATCGCATGAACAAGTCTTGTAAGTTCATCTCAATGGTTCCCAAAGTGGTAAGCCATTGAACCCCTAACTTAATGTCTGCTCCTCCCATAGAAATGGCATACATGGGACTATTTAGTATGTAATCTCCCATGGAAAGCTTAATGCTATGGCATTTTCCAGAACAAGTAATAGTACCTCCATCAGCAATCATTACTTGACATTCAGAAGATGGATAAATGAAACAGTTTAGGCACACTACTAACTTATGATTAATAAAGTTGTGAGTAATTCTTGAATCAATCAACACTGTGACCCTCTATTTTTTAGGAATCCAACCACCTTTAGGGTTTGTGGGGTGCTATTACTTGAAATTGCATGGCATGAGATCATTGGCTGAGGATCTCTTGACTCCTCCTCTGGCTCAACCAAGACCTCTGACTTTGTATCTTCATTATTCTATTCATCTTCACTAGGCCCATCAATGTAGAACAACTTCTTGTCAGCACATTTATGTCCGGGTCCAAATTTACTGTCACAATTAAAACATAACCCTTTTTCTCTTTTTTCTTCAATTTGTTGAGGTGTCAATCTAACTAGTCAAGGGAGTTCTGGGACCAAGGTGTTACAATCTCTGGTATAAGTGAAATGTTGTCTCCTACTTGAAACAATTTTCTCCTCTGCCCTTCTTTCCATAATAATTGAATCAGAAACCTTATAAGGATTAAACATACACACCTCATGCTTAATGTGATCCTTAAGATCCCCAAGAAATAGGTCATTCAGATTCTCTTCAGTAATATTTTCCACCCGTAGAGAAAGGTTTTGGAAGTGATGAATGTAATCCTTAACAGATCCTGTCTGTCTCAACTTTGCTAATTGGCTGAAGTAATTATATGACACACTAGAACTGTAGTGTAATTGCAACTCTTCAGTGAAGACTGTCCATAACCATCGATACCAGATGAATTGGTCAGGTTCGAGATACAAAGCTACCATGGTCACCTTTTGTCCTGATGGAATCTAATGTAGTTCAAAGAAATTCTCCATTTGGTTGATCTAATTGAGTGAATCCTTTCCATCAAACTTGCACATATCCACTTTTGGAAACATAGTACGGGCCTACAGAGTGCTCGTATTTGGATTATGCACACTTGAAGAACCACTCTGACGCATGTGTCTATTATGTTGACATGAGGATCCACCTTGATTGACATAAGTATGATTACCCATCATATGCGTACTGAATTTTTACATGAAATCCTCCAATATTTGTCCAATCCTATCCACATCTTCTTTGCTGGCCACCCTAGATTCGAGGTCTCTCAAGTTAAACTCAAGTTGGCTTACTTTATGGTCTGTCGAAGTAAACCCTAACCCTGAGGAATTTGTAGTTATATCTTCTATCTCCAACTCCTCTACTACTATCTCATCATTTTCTGGTGTTTTACTGGGAGTGATGGGATTCTTTTTTCCTCTTTTGGAAGGCCCTGCCATGATGTCCCAAAATAGTAGGATGTGGGGATCACAGTCAAATTTTAGGGTTTAAGATTTTGATAAGAATTTGGGAAAATATTAAAAAACTTGAAGAACAAACCCCAAATAAATTTTGTTTTTCTTTCTGAAAATGTAACGAATTTGAAAAAATTCCACAATTTTCACCCTAAGGCACGATATTATGAAAAACACTAAAGAGATTAATTTCCATCTAAAGAAATTTATTCTTGTAGATAATTTAGACTATGTGACATGAATTAGACGACTTGGTTTTCTCTTATTATAAAAATTCAAGACACTTAGACGAGCGATCCAAAATTTATATAGATAGTTTTTACAACGACTAGATCTATAGTGGTTAGATCCCTAGCAGTCGCTAAGATATAACTTGGATAAAAGGACATGTATATTGCAATAATGTTGCCATAGTTAGTATTGTGATTTTTTTATCCTGTGAAAGGTACTATATAGTTTTCATTTTATCCTGTGAAAGGTACTCATATAGTTTTTCACCAATATCAATAGTCACTCTTAGTTTTTATATATGTGATTTTTAAATTTTTTATAAAATGTTATATCAGTGATTTTAAGAAATTAAATTAAAAAAAAAATTCTTAAGTTTATTGGTCGAGGTTTTATTTTTTAATTAGAGCACAATAAATTTAAAAAATTTAAAACTAGTAATTGCATATGAGGGGTGCAATGAGAAACACTTATAGAGATGTGTTGAAGAACTTAAAGTTGAAGAAGTGCAATATTTGAGGAGGAAGAGGGGTGATGATGGAGGATATTAAAAAAGAGGGTAATTCCAGGGTTGGAGAAAATGTCAATAGATTAGATGACACAATATTTAGGAATTTGCACCCTATAATAAAATTTATAATAGGCGCCTTCACACATGTAAAACGAGTTGTCCCACAATGTATCAAATTATCTTGCCTTTATGTATCTTCGAGCATTAACTACGACCGTCAAATTCAAGAGTACTTTCTTATCTCGCAGCCCACTCCGTAGATGAACGAGATTGACCAACATTAACTTCATTCTATTCCACTCCGTAGATGAACGAGATTGACCAACATTAACTTCATTCTATTCCACACTAGTAATCTAGAAATATTTAAACATAAAAATATAAATATATGGAAAAAGTGAATTTAATTTCTTTTTTTTATTAAGGATATGGTAACTTAAATATAGTGATGGAATTCACATTTATCTCATGTTTAATAAGATCAAGTTTTAAGAAATGTTGTAAATAAGGAAATAAAGTGGCATTTTGGAACAATTAGATGATAAATATTTACATGTTTCATTGCAATCATTTTCAAGAAATCGATACGCCTAACAAATTCTAAAAATAGTTTTTTCTATAAATATCTAACATAAAGGTGTCAATCATGATGAGGATCTTAATCGATATATATAAAATGATAGACACATATCTAAACAATTAGCCTCACGCGATGTCAAGCATATCAACCAAAGAACAATAAAGAGAATGATATATAAATGGAAGATCATAGCAATGATATGTCCAAATGTTGGAAACATCTGACATTATTAAGACCCCATTAATTTGTTATAAATTTTAGATAGGCATTATATTGCAATAAGGAGGACTAAAATTTGCACACGTGATTTAGTAATGTCAATTGCTTAATTAGCCGAAAACTCTTGCTAAGAAATGGATTTCATTGCATTATATAGATCTCGAGGTAGGAGATGTTTATGGTGTTTTTGGAAGAGGATTTTTTGTTTTACACAACTTTTGCGGACTTGCAAAATAATATTCTTTTTCTTTTTGAAAGGAAGATGGTTTATTCAATTCTTACATGTGCAGACATAATGACCCCCACTGCCACATCATGAAGAAAAGGAAGTTCGACATTGAATCCTATGACATTATTCACTCTTATGGCATACCAATAATTCAATGACTGTGATTAGTTTGTACATCAACTATATTTACTAGAAATATTGAAGACTTTTAGAATGCTTGAAGAGTTTCAAAATTGCTTGAAGAGAAAGACTTAGAAAACAATGGATTTCAAAAAAAGTGTAAAGAATAGTAAAATATTTACTCGACATGTTTAATATAATGTAAATACCTTTAACTCATATGGTAAAAAATAAATAAGGAAAGATCCCTTTCCATATACAATATTATCGACATGTAGTTAAACAAGAGGACAATAAAATAAATATATATTCTCCATTTCACATTTAAATGAATTTTAGCTAAGTTACACATAGAAATTGTAGATACAACATTTGATTCAAAAAAATGGATAACACAAGATAAGAGTGAGGGAATATGATCAATTCAAGTCAAATTTTTATATCAACGATAACAATTACGAGTTTCAGGAAATGCCTTTAAGGCTAATCGATTCCCCAACCATATTTTAAGGCAAAGGAGAACAAAATAAAAAACATACATTCTATTTTAGTAGTTTTTAATATTTCTTTGATAATATTTTGTTTAACAATATATTAAATCATTTAAAGCACTTAAAAGAAAAAATTATAATTTAAATAATTTATAATTTATCATCTTTAATCTTCACACATGTAAAAAAACTCAAATTATGAATTTGCAAACCACTAAGCAACAATTCTAACATGAAGATTTATGATATTTTATTCATGTTTATATTTGTTAATCAAAGTTAACAATATTAAAAGCCAATCATGATTAGCCCATTCTCATTAATGTGGCCATTTTATAAGTTATACAAGTTCTATATAAAAAAAGATTTTTCTGTTTAAAAGACATCACACCACACTAATCTTACAAGAAAATATCAATTTACATATACTAACAGCCTGCATTACTAAAATGAAAACGGCAATGTGATACTTCAAGAACAAACATATGGGTCATGCTCATATAATATGAATAACCGACTACTATTGAACGTAGAAAATAAAATTGGAGGGAAATTATGCATCTACTGAGAAGGAAATGACTAATCCATTTACATGTTATAAAAAATTCAAACCATGTATATTGGGCTCGAGTTATCACATTGTATCAAAACAACACAAAGAAAATTTAAAATATTTATTATTATGTTACAACTGGTACTTTAGAAAATGATGATGAAAGTGGGTAAGCAAGTTAGAATATGTTGGAATAGCTTTCATTCCAACTACCTAATCTCCAAACCATAAATGGTAGAGACATCCAAAATATTCAATCTAGACATGTTGTGAACATCATTTTGAATTCAAACACCGTCAACATCCAATCTTGCAAGCTCAAATGTGTCAATTTCTTCAGCATCCGAAGGTGTAAAGGGATGCCTAAAAATAATTAAAGAATGAAAAATTAATTGTGTAGACACTTAAAATATGCTTGCACTTAGCATTTCCTCTAATTCAACCAATTGATGACACTTTGTCAATTATCTACTCTTCGCTCCATTCTCAGATTCCCATTTATGACACCTTCTTGGTCGTATTCCTCCTATAATCAGCTAGTTTGGATAATATCTCTCTTATTAGCTAAACATTCCTCTTTTCGACCATTCAGAACCTCCCTAGTTCTCTCTGAACCACTTCTGCAAGCTTCCTAGGCTATCTATTAGTCACAAATGGTTAATCAAACCCCTCCCATCTCTCAATGAGTCTCTAATCACTTGTTAATAAAGTTTACCTAGCCTAATCCTAAGTTAACTAAGTGTTTCGCTCGGAATGTTTCGGCTTCTGGGAATAGAGTTGCTTCTATCCTTTCATTCCTTTTAGAAACAGATGAGGTTAGGGTTAGGAGGAATACCTGTTGAATGTCGAGATGGTGTGCGCGTACCGTAGAGAAAGATCAGGTTGATTGGCGGAGAACTCCTTTTTGTCTTGGAAGGACTACCTGCAAATAAGAACACAAGACCACAAGATTTTAATTAGACAATAAATGAGGGAACTGCCTTGGGCCCAGGAAATATAAAACTTCCTTTCAAAGGTGGTCAGTTCCCCTGCTAATATGAATTAACACAAAAGACTGCAGAATATCGATTAAATTGTTTCGTTGAACTGGGTAGGGGAAAGGCTGGTTTTCTGGTTTTGATCAGAGGAACCGATGCCGGTTACTGATAACCGATGCCGGTTACTAATAACCGATACCGGTAGGTTCTAGGATCTTCTTGGTAGCTATGGTATTTTGTAAGGCTGGTTTTATGGATGATATTAGGAAATGGGATGATTAGAAGCAAAAGGATAACAGTTAGATGCAATGACACATTGGGTAGTAGATTCAGAGATGGATTTAGGAGGACTGAAATTCAAGAAACATAAGAAATGTTATGACAAAAGGACATGTAAGATCTGACTTACTGGTTTTGACCGAGATGCAAGTTGATCTCCTTGGTTGCAAACACTTCTGGTTTCTTTACTCGTTTCTGCTCTGTCAAGTGAAGATCTGGACTCTGTTCCTCGCTCGCAATGCTCTCTGTTGATCCCGAAATCCTTTGACTGATCTCTAAAATGAAATTCCCATCCGTTGTTTTGGTTTGGGGAGCCCATTTACAGGGAACCGATGGCGGTTGCGTAACCGACGGTCGGTCGAGTAGGAACCAGGCATCGGTAAGGAAAAAGTAGGCTTGTTTTTAGTAAAATAGCCCACCTTCCCTGCTTTTCTCCCGAGAGATCAGTTGCGGGCTTGGTCAAGTGGCTAGAAGGTCGGCTTTTGGTGCGAGTAAGGAGGCATTAGTTATGGATGTGAGTCTAGACCAAGTCATGGGTCTTAATTATGTTAGTTTAGGGTTAGGGCTAGGTCATGATGAGGTGGCAAAGTGAGGTGGCGGGTAAGGTGATGTGGATTTATCAATTACAAGGTAATTAATAAATAATTGTGTAAAGTTTAGGTAATGAGGTTAGGTTGCGAAATGGGATGCGGGTCACAAGGGGTCGTGAGACACGAATTTGGTGTCTACATTAGCCCCTTATTGTCGTGTAGCTTGTTCTGTAAAGCTGCGCGGACAATAATATGAAGTGGTTTCTCATGTTAAGGATATAGGTAATCCCCCTCAAATCTATCACAGATTGAGTGAACGGGAAATCAGGGATAGGGTTGATAAAGGGTATATGTGGTAGAGAGGATGGTAAGGTGGTGGGGTAGGTCCAAGGAAGCAGACGCATGTTGAAATGCAATAGTACGACTAGGGTACATGATTTGACTAGCAAACCAGCAATGTATAGGCAAAGGTCGATAGTTTATCCAAACAAGGGTGATATAATCCTGGTATCCAAGGCATAGGAAGTAGCTCCAGGGTATATAACAGGTAAGGTACCGGAACGTTTAGGCATGTTCGGCAGTACCAAAAGGTTGGTTTGGTTGAGATAAACGTCACGGTCTAGGTCTGGGCAAAGCTGGTCGACAGATCAAGTCAAGGACCCTAATCATGCTAAAACACGAACAAGTGAGCTCGATTGAACACAAGGTACATGATGGATGTATAAAATAAAACGTTGATTGTGGGTATGGTATGGAAGTGATACGGCCTTGGGTCAGGCCAAGTGGTTGGGCGGTGGCCCTGGGTCAGGTTAGGTGGGTAGGTTGAGGCCTTGGGTCGGGTCAAATTGTTAGGGCGAGGCCTTGGGTCGGGCCAAATAGGTAGGTTGAGGCCTTGGGTCAGGCCAAATAGGTAGGGCGAGGCCTTGGGTCGGGCCAATTGGTAGGTTGAGGCCTTGGGTCGGGCCAAATAGGTAGGGCAAGGCCTTAGGTCGGGCTGAATGGTAGGTTGAGGCCTTGGGTCGGGCCAAATAGGTAGGTTGAGGCCTTGGGTCGGGCCAATTGGTAGGTTGAGGCCTTGGGTCGGGCCAATTGATAGGTTGAGGCCTTGGGTCGGGCCAATTGGTAGGTTGAGGCCTTAGGTCGGGCCAAATGGTAGGTTGAGGCCTTGGGTCATGCCAAATAGGTAGGTTGAGGCCTTAGGTCGGGCCAATTGGTAGGTTGAGGCCTTAGGTCGGGCCAAATAGGTAGGGCGAGGCTGTAGGTCGGGCCGAATGGTAGGTTGAGGCCTTGGGTCGGGCCAAATAGGTAGGTTGAGGCCTTGGGTCGGGCCAATTGGTAGGTTGAGGCTTTGGGTCGGGCCAATTGGTAGGTTGAGGCCTTGGGTCGGGCCAATTGGTAGGTTGAGGCCTTAGGTTGGGCCGAATGGTAGGTTGAGGCCTTGGGTCGGGCCAAATTGGTAGGTTGAGGCCTTAGGTCAGGCCGAATGGTAGGTTGAGGCCTTGGGTCGGGCCAAATAGGTAGGTTGAGGCCTTGGGTCGGGCCAATTGGTAGGTTGAGGCCTTAGGTCGGGCCAAATAGGTAGGGCGAGGCCGGGGGAGTATGAGAGGATTCCTATAGATCGCGTGCGGCGACAATTTGGATTTGTGCAGGATATACCCCTGGCTTATAGACCATATATGAGGATCGACGCCGAGGCAGCATTCTCACCTCCCCGGCCAACACCTCCAGAAGGGCCTGAAGAGGTAGCGGCCGATCGCAGGGTAATGGATGCGGGAACGACAGAGGCCTATAGATTATGGTGGGTAGCAGAACTGCGAGGTGTACGTGAGCACCCTGATATAGCAGTGATTACAGCAGAGAGGGATCGTCTGCAACGTTTGGTTTAGCAGCTCCAAACGCAGGTGAATGAGACAAGAGGATTGTTAGTGGTTGTGGAGTCACGGGCAGGGAGACTAGAGGCTGAAGTCCTCCATGCGAGAGGGCGTATTCATATGTTACAGGAGAGATTGGGCAGATTAGTGGGTGGTACCAATAGCCGTGGTACCTTTGAGGACAGAGAGGCCCGGCGAGAGGGGTCGACAATCACGATCATCACCTAGTTCGGGATGAGGCGTGAGGGTCTGAGTAAATGTTAGCAAGGTATAAGAATAAATAAGGATGCCGACCTGCGTGTCGATGATCGAGAAGATGTATTTGTTTAACATCTAAATAAAACTGAATATGTATGTTGATTTGAGTTATGATAATAATAAGATTGTTGGTGTTTTGATTTTCGGTGTTTCGAAAAGGGTAAAGAGAAATTTGATTAAATAAAAATGCACAAAAATATTTATATTTACCACACATGATAAGTTATGGTAGGGGATGGTCGAGCTAACCTTGGGAGACCCCATGTCTCCAAAGTGCTGCCTACATAGCCCATTGCACAAAGCAAGGAGGGGCCTCAGACCGATGTAGTTCTCCCTTAGGACTAGGGAGAGGTGAATTCAGGCAATTTGGGTATGGTTAGGCAATTTGTTGGTTGATAAGAATTTGATGTTGATAGGGTAATTTTGTTGGTGTTGGTAAGGTATGGGCGATGTTGATATAGGTATAGGTAAAGCAAAAGTTAGCTTACCCAAATAGAAGGGAACCATGTCTTGATTAAGATCAACACACAATCCTAGATGCGAGGCAAAGAGGAAAGAGTGCTCCGTAGGTGAAAAGAGCTAAACAAACCACATATTAATATAGGATGAGCTTGAATCCCTAAGTACCTTGCATAGGCGAGAAGTCGATAGGTGAAAAGAGTTGTATAATCACAATATATCGGATATACATCACGTCCCTTGAGTTTTTGTTGCTTTGACAAAGGGTGAGGTGAGGTGGTTGATATAGGCGGGAGTGCTGAGAGCTTGTTGCAAGGTGATTATTCTGACGAAAGAGAAACTACCCTAAATAGACAAGTCCATGACTCAAAAGTGCTTTTGAATGAGGATTTTCTTTTATTGAATGTAGACTGATCGATGCGGGAAGTCTACAGGGGATATTGATTGTATTATTCTTGAGGTCTTCACGAAGCTGATCAATGCGAGAAGCTCTTGATAAAGGTTGACTGTGTATAGCTGTCCTTCGAGGGAGCAGTCTATTTATAGTAGCAGATATGATTGTAATGCATAGCTGTCCTTCGGGGGAGCAGTCTATATATAATAGTAGCAATAGTTCGGCATATAGCTGTCCTTCGAGGGAGCAGTCCATATTTAATTTAAATGACTAGATGTTCATTTGGCGTGAAGCATCTAGGGAGTAGGAAGTTTGACTCAAGAAAATCCCATAAGAATATGGCTTATTTTAATACTTTTGAAGTCATGGACTAGACTAAAAAGGGGAAGGCATCATCAAGGGGAGGTGAGGATCAAACTATGTGAGCTTGATTGTTATTATGAAGTGTAGGAAACAGAGTGTATGTAGTGGTAAGTGAGCTCAAGGGACGAGCGGCAGGTAGATAAGAAGTGATATAACACTAATTTCAACAGTAGAATGGTTGAAGATGCAAGGCATTAAGGGGTTCAGGCTCAGGTTTACCATTAAGCGAAGCTAAACGATAAGTACCAGATCCATAGGTATGAGTGATTATATAAGGCCCAATCTAATTGGGAGCAAATTTTCCATGTTTGCTCTTTTCTAGTTTGGTTACATGTTGATTCTCTTTGAGAACAAGATCAACAACCTTAAAGGTACGCTCATGAAGTCGCTTATCATAAGCACGTTTAATGTGTTTTTGATAGATTTGAAGGTGATCAAGAGCTGTAAGACGGCATTCGTCAAGAAGCTCCAATTGGGCTAACCGTTCTCGGCGGAAATCATCGTTGGTGAGAATATCCTGAAGAGATATTCTAAGGGAGGGTATTTGTATTTCGAGAGGAAAAACAACCTCGGTACCGTATACCAAAGAAAAAGGTGTGGCATTAGTAGAGGTACGAATGCTAGTATGATAAGCCCAAAGGGCAAAGGGAATGTGATCGTGCCAATTTCTTCCGGATTCATTGACAACTTTCATGAGGATTTTGGTTAGTGTTTTATTAGAGGACTCGGCTTGCCCATTGGCTTGTGGATAGTAAGGTGATGAGAAACTAAGTTTGATACCAAAGTTGTCACAAAGGTCTTGCAACAACTTGTTTTTGAAAGATTTTCCATTATCTGTTATCAGGCGACGAGGAACACTAAAACGACAGATAATGTGGTGGTTAATGAACTCGACAATTTTTTCTTTTTTGATTGAAATGAGTGGAATAGCCTCCACCCATTTTGTGTAATATTCGGTCGCTGTGATTATCCAACGGTGACGTTGTGAAGAGGTTGGGTGAATCTCACCAATAAGGTCTAAACCCCATTGTGGGAAGGGCCAAAGATCTCGCGTGATCTGGAGCGGGTGGCTAGGAGTATGTTGAAGGTTGGCATGTTGCTGACACATAACACAACGCTTAACATATTCGTAGCAGTCGTTATTGAGAGTAGGCCAATAATAAACAAGGCGAAGGATTCGTTTGGCCACGGCAAGGCCGCTAAAATGTCTGCCACAGATACCGTCATGGACCTGTTGGATGGTATGAGTGGCCTCCGCGCCAGTTAGACAGCGAAGGAGGATGCCATCAAATCCACGTTTATAGAGGAGTCCCCCCATGACAACATAACGCGAAACACTTTTAAGAAAAGCACGTTTGCCGTTACTAGTAAGGTCAGGTGGGAGGATAGAGATTGTAAGGTAGTCGTGGAATTGGTGGTACCAGGTATCTGTTGATGTCGAATCACAGCACCCTTGGGACTCTGTAACTCGATGGGTTACAGATTCTCAGTGTGATTGCATAACATGGAGCTTTTCCCAAGTGTGGGACCTTGCGAAATCGGAAAAGCTCTCCGGATGAAGGCCGGTTCCTATTCCTCTGTTCAGATGCACACGTAAGAAATGTAGAGGTCTACTCAAAACCTAATCTAATTTTCCAAGGAGACAGGGGGAAGAAAATGTAGAAAATAAAAAAAAAAACCTAAACTAACAGAGGTGATGCACCGAGGAATGAAGAACACCTGTCTTGCCAATAAACACAGACCAAAAAAATGTAATGCAAGATCATGCACAGATAACCAGATTTACAGTGAAAGATCAAGAAGATGCAAATAAACACTGAGAGGGTTGATAATCATCCACAGACATGCCTTAATTTGCTCCAAAGATTGATACAACACACTGCAAGATGCCAAGAGGCAAAGCTGCATTACAGTTTTAAATGGGAGGTTTTAACTCCACAGATTCACCTGCCAAAGAGAAGAAGGGAGGGGCAAACAAGAATGTCCAACCTTTAGAAAGAAGCCCCTCCTTACAATTTATAGGAAGAATGAGAGAGAGAAGAGAGAGAAAGTCCAAATCTACCCCAACCACCTCAGGTTGTATCTAATTCATCTCATTATGGTGGTAGGTGAGGACCATATCAAACCCCAAAAGTGGCAAACTGTATTTTGCATTTTTAAGAACTTGTTCGCACCCAATTAAAGATATCCAGTCGTAGTTAGGTAGAGGACGCCGTAGGCTTTCTGAAAAGTCCAACCTTGTGTAAATCGGAGCTCCCAGTCAAAAGTTATGGCCATCTGAATATCTGGGTCAGGGTCTGCTTCCTGTCAGCGCTCAGAATGTTGCGCCTCCTGAAGGTGCGCCTTGGCGCATCCATATGCATGTTGACAATCCTTTTCGGGCGCCAAAGGTGCATTCATTTGCATGTCAACACTCTTTTCTGTGCGCCAAAGGTGCAAATATGTTTATGTCGACACATGTTTACGTGCGCCACTTTACCTGCGCCAAGGGCGCAACTTTTCCCGTGTCAACATTCCTTTCTGTGCGCCAAGGGCGCGTCTATTTCTATGTTGACATCTTCTTCTGTGCGCCAAGGGCGCATTTACATTTGTGTCGACATCCTCTTATGTGCGCCAAGGCGCAACTCTTTCCCTGTTGACACTCATTGTTGTGCGCCATTTCCGTGCGCCAAGGGCGCATCTATTTTGCTATCGACACTCATTGTCGTGCGCCCCTTTTGTGCGCCATGTGCTGAGGTTTGAATTTCTTTGGTTTCCATATTCTTCCGCTTGTCTATATCTACCTGGGGGGAAGATATATACAACAATTTGGTGACTCAACGGGATCACCTGCCTGCTAGGTAGAAGATTAGTGGCCCTTTTAGAAATCCATTGGGCATGGAGTCATAAGCAATACTTGAAACCAACTTGATCTCTGATCCCGAGCCTGAAATCGCAACTCCTTCTCCAACAGCACTTTGAACTGTAGAAACAACCTGAGAGCAACGAAACCTATGCCAAAGCACTTAGGGAAACTGAAACCTAACTACAACAAGACAATGTGCAAATGCACTTAGAGGAATTGAAATCTAAGCTAATATTTACAAGGGTAGAAATTTTCTCTTTTCAGTAGAAATGTTTAAGATAGATTCCGTTGACCGGAATCGAAAGTTCTTCTCCGTCCAATGTAGACAATTGGAAGGCATTACTACTCTTACATCCTGTGACCATGTAGGGGCCACTCCAAATGGCATCAAACTTGGAATGCCTTCCTGGTTTTGCCCGATCTGCATCCCATTTCAGAACTAGGTCCCCATCCTGGAAGGTCCTTGCTCTTGCTTTCTTATCAAACCATCTTTTCACTAAGGCCTGATCTTTCTCAATTTTTTGAACTGCATGTTCTCTAATTTCTTCCAATTCCATCAACTCTGCATACCTAGCCTCCATTGGTTCGAACTCAGCCAACTCCAACTGCTTCATGAATTCTAATGCAGGTAGTTCTAATGATATAGGCAATACTGCCTCTTTTCCATAGACCAACTTATAAGGGGAATTACCTATAGACCTCTTTGGTGTTATTCTGTCAGCCCATAATGCTGATTTTAGCTTGGTATGCCATGTTCTTTGATTTTCATCCAGAGTCCTCTTGATGATTCTTAGCAAATTTTTGTTTGTGGACTCTGCCTGTCCATTACCCTGCGGGTAATAATTTGAAGAGGTGCTCAAGTAGATTCCATTCTTAACAGCCCATTCTGTAATTTTGGAACCTATAAATGCCAATGCATTGTCTGATATGATAGTGGACGGCACACCAAACCTGGTCACTATTCCTTCATAAAAGTCTAGTATGTTAGACTCATTTGCTTCCTTGAGCGCTACTGCTTCGGTCCACTTGGTGAAATAGTCTGTTGCCGTGAGAATCCACTTGTGGCCTTGGCTTGAGTTTGGATTAATGACCCCGACGAAGTCCAATCCCCATTGCATAAATGGTTGGTCAACCAGAATTGGGTGCAATGGAAGTGCTGCTTGTCTTTCTTTGCCTGTGAAGAGTGCACATTTCTTGCACTTTCTTATCCATGTATAGCAGTCACTGAAGACTGTCGGCCAATAATACCCTGCCTTCATTATTTTGAGAGCTGTTACTCGTGGGGCAAAATGTCCTCCAGAATCTCCATCATGAAAATCTCGTAACACCCTCTCAATTTGACTTATCCCAATGCACCTCAATAGAACTCCATTGATGTCTTTCTTAAACAAAACACCATCAACAAGCACATATGGAATGGCTTGTAATCTGAAGTATCTCCTCTTTGCTTTGCTCATTTCTGGAGGGCATAGGCCTGTCTGTAGGAAGTGTATCATATTTTGAGTCCAACAAGGAGTAGGCACGTCATCATTTTCTTGTTCTTGATCATCCTGTAGTATCAAGGTAGTCTCCTTTTCATCACCAGCTTCAACTTTCTGACTCAAGGCTAGCTGCTCACATAGTCCCTTCCCACGTACTAGTTTGGTGACCTTGATCTCGATGTCATATTCCATGACACGAGTTATCCATCCTGCACGTTTCTCATTCAGATCCTTGTTTAGAAGGAAGTCCTTGACTCCCGCATGAGAGACTAATAATTGGATCTTGTTGTTTGAGACTAGGTGCTTGAATTTCTTTAAGCTTCTGATTACCGCAAGGACATGCTTTTCAATGAAAGAGTACCTAGTTTCGTATTCCTCCAAGCTTTGACTGAAGAAAGCAACTGGTTGTTCTAACCCTTCTTTATTTTGTTGTACCAGGATTGCAGAAATTGTGTCTCCACCACCAAAGGCATATAGCATGAATTCCTTAGAGAAGTCTGGATTGACGAGAGTTGGGGCTTGAGATATAGCCTCTTTTATTGCCTCAAAACTTGCCTTGCCTTCAGATGTCCACTTAAATGCCATGCTCTTCTTTAACATCAGTGTTATTGGCTTCGCAAGAGTTGCAAAGTTTGGAACAAACCTGCGGACAAAATTGATCCTTCCCAAGAAGCTTTGAAGAGCCTTCTTGTGACTTGGCAATGGCAATGCTCGAATTGCTTCAACTCTTTCTGGGTCAATCGTCAACCCTTCCTTTGAAACAATATGGCCTAGAAGTTTTCCCTCGTGAGCCAAAAATATGCATTTTTTGGGATTCAATGATACCCCAAATCTTCTACACCTCTGAAATACTTGCCTCAAATGACAGAGGTGATCCGCTGCATTTTTTGAGAATACAGTGATGTCGTCAAGATATATCAAAACTATTTTATTGATCAACCCCTTAAATGCCATATCCATTGCCCTTTGGAAAGTGGCCCCAGCATTTGATAGCCCAAATGGCATCTTCTTGTAGGCATAGGTCCCCCATTTGGTGGTGAAAGCTGTCTTGAACTGGTCATCTTCTTTTACCATCACCTGATTATACCCTGAGTAGCCATCTAGGAGAGAGAACCTCTCTGAACCAGATACTACTTGCAATATTTGTTCCATTGAAGGAAGTGGGTAATGATCTTTGAGAGATGCCCTATTGAGGTCGCGGAAATCTACACACAACCTGATTTCTCCACTCTTCTTCCTGACCGGAACCAAGTTTGCAACCCAGCTTGAGTGCTTGATCGGGAATATAATGCTTGCCTCTATCAGCTTATTTAGCTCTTTCTTCATTAGAGGCTCGATGTGAGGGTTGACTGGTCTTTGCTTCTGCCTGATGGGCTTAGCATCCGGATCCAATTCTATGGTATGTTGTGCCAAATTTGCATCGAATCCTCTTAAGTCTTCATAGCTCCAAGCGAAGACATCTGGAAATTCTTGGCAAAGCTGTATGAAATCTGATTTCTCCTGTTCAGTGGCCACTTTACCAATTTGAAGTGTTTTGTCTTCCCCAACCGGAATTAGCTCTGAATCTTCTCTCTTGACCTGTATGTTTGCCTTTTCCTTACGAAACTGGTCGTTAGGGTTGAAGATAGACTCCAATGTTACCAAACCCTTAGGAAGCTTGTTCGTCCGCAGCTGTACTACTTGATCCCCATACTGCTGCTCTAATCTGTCCTGATTCCTAGCTGAAAATTCAGCCTCTTCTTGTAAGAAATTGACGATCTGTTGATCGTTCTCAAACACCTGCCAGCTTGTGTTGTTATCTGGAACTGCTGGCCTCACAATCACATGGATGTGTGGCTGCGTTTTTTCTCTCCTGATGTTGTCAACCACATCAAATGTCGCTCCAACTGCTGCGAGCCTATCTGTGGCTTCATTTTTCTTCCTGGGTATGGATACAATGTTGAAAGCTTTGAAATCCTCAATGAGGTCCCATACCCTATTCTTGTAGCTCCTTAGCAAGTCGTTCTTTGTAGCATGTTGTCCCCTAACTTGGTTGACGATTAGCTCGCTATCTCCAAACACCTGCAAGTTCTTTATGCCCCTTTTCTTGGCCCAATGAATTCCATGAATCAATGCTTCGTATTCAGTCGTGTTGTTTGAACAGGAAAACTAGAAACGAAAAGCTGAAAAATATTTGATGTCTTGTGGTGAAATCAACATCGCACCACCTCCAGCACCTTGTCTGCTTCTCGAACCATCGAAAAATAATTTCCAAACTTTGTTTTCATCCTTTTGTTCAGGCTGAATGATGCCGGGAATGGGTGAATTTTCTTCGTGTATACAATACACGCCCAATTCAGATTCTTCAATTTCCTTGTATGGGTCAAATTCATGACTCTTGTTTGCCCATTCATCCAAAGTTAAATCAGGAATTCCCTCGACCTTAGTACCTGTTTCTAGATCACTTGTACACTCCTCCTGATCAAAAACCGAGCAATTTGCATTGATAGGATTTGGTACATGAGGCTCAATATGGAAATGGGCAATTGGTTCTGACCTGATTGTTGCTTTGGCTCCATACCTTGTCCTAAAAATCATGTGCGACCAATCTGCAGATAAATATCCACCAATTTTTGCAGTGAAGTCTCTTGATAGACACAACGCAAAGAGTGGCGGAAGGTCAATCACAGACACATCTTGTAGAACTGTAACATTAGGACAGGAATGTAGTGTTAGGCTTAACCCTTTGATGACCCCAACTGTTCCTACTGCCGTTCCATCTAGCTGTACTACTCCTTTCAGCACTGGCTCATATTTCAAACCCAGCTGATCCGCTATTTACTTCGACATCACTGAACTACTTGCCCCAGAATCAATCATGCAGTTGTGTACCAAGTGGTTTCCAACAATCAACGAAACATAGAATGGTGGAGGCTTCAAATTTTTCCTTGTCTGGCCCCCATCATGTTGCACTGCATTAGTGAGAACTTTCTCATGTCCCTGGTTTGATACATTTGTGGCAGACCAATTAGCCATTGCAGCTTGCAATAAATCTCGTTGCCCTGGGATTGCCAGTGATTCCCACATGGAAATGTTCACATGTGTCTTCTTCATTTGATCGATGATGTTGAAGGGGGATGAATTGTCCTTTTGCTGTCCCTTGCTTGGCGCAACCTTTTCTGGAGCTTGAACAGGTGCATGTGTTGCTACAACAGATACCTTAGGTTGATTCCGCACATTTGGAGCTGCGTTTGGTCTACTGACCCCTTGTTGTGTAAGAGTGGGTTGAGAAACAACTGGATTATATGGTTGTCCCTCTCCTATATTTCTCTTCTTTGACCGTGTGTTGGCAGCCACGCCTTGAAAAGGCTGTTGGTTAACTCCACAGAAGTCTTCCGTTTGCCAATTTGCCAATGTGGTTTCTGTTGGAGGTCCTTTTTGTTGTGTTTGTTGCTGTTGATTCTCCTCCTGGCTTGGTTCTTGAGCAACACCAATGGTTTGCACCATCAAGGCCTGATTCAGCGCACCATTGAAACATGTTGACTGATTGTGAGGTAGATTGCAAGGGTAACACCAGTCGTACTCCTGTGCCATGTTATTTTGTGATGGAACCAAGGCTCTTGAGGACGTCGTTGCATTTGGATCATATGGTCGAAATGGCCTGGCAGCTTGAGGTTGTCCTTGGTTCTGGTTTTGATTTGCAGCCTAAGGTGGTGGTCTATTTTGTTGGTATGGGGGCCTAGCTTGGTACTGTGCTTGAGGCTGATACGGTCTAGCACTTTGAGCTTGCTGTCTTTTGATAGTCACAAGCTCATTTCCAAGGTTCTGCAATTGTTTCATGACCTCCTGCAATTCCTTTGAAGTATTTGAAGAAGTCGACGCCTCATTATTGCTTTGATTCCTAGGAGTTGGAATGGGATTCAACTCTGGTGCTTGACTGGTTGTAGGCTTTCCCATGTCTGGATAGAGAGGCATTGGTGGCCTTGGTGCAAGCTTTCCGGCTTGGATCAAACAGTTCTCTGCTCTGATCGCTGTGTCATAGGACCCTGGTAGCGTTGTCCCTCCCATTGATTGGATCATCATGGCTATGTCTGAATTTATAGCCTTTAAGAAATAAAGGAATGCTCCTTCGGCAGTTGGTCTAACAGCTATTGGGATCCTGTCCCATGTCCGTTGGAATCTAAAGTTGAAATCTGCCATTTGTTTGTTAGGAGCCCTTTTGATTGTTGTCAGCTGTTCCAATAAAGATAAATTGTCCGCCCTCTCCCCGAATTGGCTACAAAGAGCAGAACAAAGTTGGTTCCAATTCGTAATAGACCCTGCTGTAAGGCTCCTAAACCATTGTAAGGCCTTGCCTTTGAAAGATGAAGCCAACAGCTTGACTGCAACATCCATTTCATTTATTTCGTGGATTGCACATGCATTAGCAATATCCTGGATGTGATCAATAGGAGTAGTATGATTTTCACCTGTGAAGTAGGGGATATTCTTTAGCGCTGCAACTGGAATTTGATTCTGAGCATTTAGGGCAAGTGGACTACTGCCCGTGAAATTGACAAAGGGATTCGGTGGTAGATGCGCCATTATGATTGGCCTAAGAACCCTGGTTGATGCGAGAAAAGGCCTACCAAGTGGAGGTGTAGACAAAGTCCTGTTAGGCGGAGATGGTGATCTTTGTGGTCTTCTTCCTCTCCTTCCTCTTCCTGGTGATAGTTGCAAGTGGAAAAATAGCCCTTCTTCTTGAGTATTGGACCTGGTTCGAATTCTTCTCATGTGCCTAGGCAACTTGTGCTGCTACACCGCTGAATTCTACCCCTTCGGAGTCGCCAGATGTGTTAGAAAGTGAGCCTCAAAAGGCTAGATCCTGCCAAGTTACACACCAAACCTGACGATATTTTAAAAAATGGAAAATTGAAAGACCTGTATTTTTGATATTTTAGAGTTTGGAACTTGATTCTGGAATGACAGTCCTGAAAACCCAAAAATGCCAGACTTCCGAAAACCTGAAATCCGAAAATCAAAAAACCATGAAATTTTGAAAGTCAAAATCTCAAAAATCTAAGAATACCCTTTTGAAGATTACCCCCAGATCTATCAGCTGGTGAAATTTTGACTTGTTTCGAGCAAGTTAAGTCCTTGAAAATCGATTTCAAAGTTCAGCCTGGAAGGTGAAAATATGAAATTGTAAAACCTGCAATTTTTTAAGTCCGAATTTCTTGAAAGTGCCTTCGAATCTGTTGGTGAAATGACCTCTTGGTCCCACCGGGCGTGCCAAAACTGTTGATGTCGAATCACAGCACCCCTGGGACTCTGTAACTCGATGGGTTACAGATTCTCAGTGTGATTGCATAACATGGAGCTTTTCCCAAGTGTGGGACCTTGCGAAATCGGAAAAGCTCTCCGGATGAAGGCCGGTTCCTATTCCTCTGTTCAGATGCACACGTAAGAAATGTAGAGGTCTACTCAAAACCTAATCTAATTTTCCAAGGAGACAGGGGGAAGAAAATGCAGAAAATAAAATAAAAACCTAAACTAACAGAGGTGATGCACCGAGGAATGAAGAACACCTGTCTTGCCAATAAACACAGACCAAAAAAAATGTAATGCAAGATCATGCACAGATAACCAGATTTACAGTGAAAGATCAAGAAGATGCAAATAAACACTGAGAGGGTTGATAATCATCCACAGACATGCCTTAATTTGCTCCAAAGATTGATACAACACACTGCAAAATGCCAAGAGGCAAAGCTGCATTACAGTTTTAAATGGGAGGTTTTAACTCCACAGATTCACCTGCCAAAGAGAAGAAGGGAGGGGCAAAACAAGAATGTCCAACCTTTAGAAAGAAGCCCCTCCTTACAATTTATAGGAAGAATGAGAGAGAGAAGAGAGAGAAAGTCCAAATCTACCCCAACCACCTCAGGTTGTATCTAATTCATCTCATTATGGTGGTAGGTGAGGACCATATCAAACCCCAAAAGTGGCAAACTGTATTTTGCATTTTTAAGAACTTGTTCCCACCCAATTAAAGATATCCAGTCGTAGTTAGGTAGAGGACGCCGTAGGCTTTCCGAAAAGTCCAACCTTGTGTAAATCGGAGCTCCCAGTCAAAAGTTATGGCCATCTGAATATCTGGGTCAGGGTCTGCTTCCTGTCAGCGCTCAGAATGTTGCGCCTCCTGAAGGTGCGCCTTGGCGCATCCATATGCATGTTGACAATCCTTTTCGGGCACCAAAGGCACATTCATTTGCATTGACACTCATTTTCGTGCGCCAATTCTGTGCGCCATAGGCGCATTCTTTCTTATGTCGACACTCATTTCTGTGCACCTCTTTTATGCGCCATGGGCGCATCCTTTCTTATGTCGACACTCATTTCTGTGTGCCTCTTCTGTGCGCCATGGGCACATCCATTTTGCTGTCGACACTCATTGTCGTGCACCCCTTTTGTGTGCCATGGGCGCATCCATTTTGCTGTTGACACTCATTGTCATGCGCCCCTTTTGTGCGCCATGGGCGCATTCTTTCTTATGTCGACACTCATTTCTGTGCGCCTCTTCTGTGCGCCAATTAGTGGACACAGTATTTATCATACAAACTACCGGGGGTTGAATAGGATGGGGCAAAAAGTTGTCGGACCACGACAAATAATTCAGAGTCAGTTGGCGCCCCGGGAATTTGCGAGGCTAAGCAAGCCATGGTATCCGCATTATTTCTTATGTCGAGCACTCAATGGTTCTGTATAGCCTCTTCTGTAAATAAGCGCCATGAAGCGCATCCACATAGTGTTTGTATGTTTGAAGTTCACTCATTGTTGCATTGGTAGACGCCCCTAACTTGATGTGACTACCAATTGAGAGTCGCCAAAAATGTTGATAGATTTGATACCTAAGTGTAACGAAACTTGGAGACCCAGAACAAGGGCCTCGTGTGCCCCTGTATTGTTAGCGCCATGGGAAATGAGGTTTGAATGAAAGAGGCTTTGGTTTAGCATTGAGGGGAATCCGAACAACGTCGGCTCCTCTACCGCGGGGGCATTTAGATATATACGAACAAGAGGGTCATTTGATACAACTCTTCCCGTGATGTGAAAGAGTGGCGATGAGTTCGTCGGGGAAGGTAAAATTGGTAAATTGTTCCCCAGGTAAAGGGGCCTCCACAAGTTGGTCTGCAATGAGTTTTGTCCTTTGATTGACTTCTGTTGGATACGAATTCAAGGTCAAGGTTAGTGAGGAGCATAAGCCATCGAGCGATACGTTAGTTTAGATGTGGTTTGGCGTACATATAATGAATGGGGTCTGTGTTGGTGATGACAAAAAGTTTTGTGATTCAGGAGGTAATGTCAGAGTTTGGTGGATACAAATGATAGGGCAAGGCACAATTTTTCTACATGTGTGTACCTAGTCTCATAATCCATGAGGGTACGACTTAAATAATAAACGGCCTGTTCTCGTCATGCTAAGAGTCCCGATGTGCGAGCATAACACCTATAGCATGGTCAGTGTCGGAAAGATAAAGGTAGAAAGGGCGGTCGTCCTGGGGTGGGATAAGCACGGGTGGTTGCAAAAGATAGGATTTGAGAGCTTCGAAGGCTTGGTGACACTCCTCACTCTATTAGAAGGCAATGTCCTTTTTAAGAAGGTGATTAAAAGGTTGACACCGATCCGAGAGTTGGGAGATGAAACGTCGGATAGATTGAAGCTTACCTTGTAAACTACGCAATTGTTTGATATTTTTTGGGTGGGGGCATTTCTAGGATAGCTTTGACTTTAGATGGATCGACCTCAATGCCACGCAAAGAGACGATAAAGCCAAGAAGTTTTCCCGAAAGAACACCAAAGACACATTTCTTTGGTTGAAGGCGGACAGAATATTGTAACAGGTGATCAAAAATAATGGTTAAAACATCGAGATGTTCACTATACGATGTTTATACTTGCCGAGAAGATCGTTGACATAATCTTCAAGGATAGTGTGCATAATGTCATGAAAAATGTAGGTCATAGTTCGCTGATAGGTAGCACCAGCATTCTTAAGGCCAAATGGCATGACACGATAACAGAAGGTTCCCCAAGGAGTTATGAAGGCAGTTTTGTGTTGATCGGCAGGGGCAACCAAAATTTGGTTGTATCCTGAAAAGCCATCCATGAGAGAGAGCATCTCATGACCTGCAGTTAGATCAACAAGTTGGTCAATGCTAGGTAAGGGGAAGTCATCCTTAGGGCAAGCGAGGTTAAGATCCTAGAAATCTGTGCATATCCGAAGTCCCCCTGTCACTTTAGTGACAGGTACGATGTTAGAAATCCATTGAGGATAGTCAATAGGCAAGATGAATGAAACAGAAAAGGAGTCGTTGGAGCTCCTGGCGTTGACCAAGAGAGCAATGCGTGGATGCATTTTTCTCAATTTCTATTTGACTGGTTTGGAATCGGGGTTTAGGGTGATGTTATGGACGGCAATGGTAGGATCAATTCCTAGCATGTCAGCGTAAAGACCATGCGAAAGCTTGGTTGTGAGCACGGAGAAAGGTAGTAAAGGCAGCTTGTTCTGATGTGTTAAGGGATTGTCCAATCTTCACAATGTGAGGATCCTCCTCCGTGTGGATGTTGATTTCTATGGTAGATTCGTTCAGCATGGTTTGGGGTTTCAGATGGTAAGGCTTGTTGAATATAAGAATCATCCGCGCCAAGGTAAGTGAGGATGGAGTCATCATCCTGGCATTCAAAAACATTAATCAAAAGCGAATCCTCTTCGATCATGTCTGGATACAGAAGGGGAAGAGAAGATGGGTCCTCATTATCGCGTTGATAAGTGAGAGGACCTATGAAGATGAGCATTTATGAAAAAAAAAAGTTAGGAGGGATGGATTCAGGGTCTATATATTCTGTGGGTGATGATGGCAAAGTGGGTGATGATGGTTCGGTAGGGGTGATGTCTGTCTTCTTCCAGAATACAGCTGACACGAGGTGTCTCCTTTGTAGGTGTTTCAGGAAAACCGAGACCACTGCGATCATTATGTTTGCGTGTGGTGATGGGAATGAGCGTATGTCGGCCTTGTTCATAAAGACCAAAACCAAAGCCTTTCCAAGCACAGCGAGTCAAGAAGGTGAGGGCGAAGCGACGATTTGTCAGGTATTGAAAATCGGATTGGAAAGGAATCACACCAAGAGGAGGTTTAGGGGTAATGGAGGATGCGTCAACACCCCCATACGTTAGGTTAGTGCGGCAATGGGGTGGTCCGTAAGAGATTATCTCCCCCACGCGACGGTCGTAGGTGGGATGTGCATGTAATTGTCCATACTCCTGCGGGGTAGGGAAAGAACTAACGTTATATAGGCGGTACTCCCCCAGCGTAAGGTGCTGAAAAACATCTACTAAGGGATCGGAGGTTGGAATGTTAGCTGCGGGAAGGGAAGTGGTTTTTGCGATGGTGGTTTCATCAATTGAAGGCGTAGGCGCGGTTGAGGTGGATGGTTAAGGTACATTTGAGGCAGATGGTTGGGTTGAATGTATGGGTGTCTTGATTGGTATAAGCACATCGTTAGGGCGGTATAACATATTACAGGTTTTAAAGGGGGGGAGGGTCAGCTTTTACGGTGTAAGACTTCCCCTCGTACTCAAATTTTATACATCTATGTAATGTTGAGGGAACGCATCCCATGGCTCGGATCCAAGGACGACCCAGCAATATATTATATTGGAACTCTCCCTCCAAGACATAGAAGAGTTTGGGTAAAGTACGTGGTCCTACGCGAATGTTGAGGATCACGGTGCCTAAGGTAGAAGTAATAGCGTCATTGAATGACCGCAACATGATGGGGTTGGCACACATGCAACTAGAAGGGATGTTCATCTGTTGGAAGGCTTTTGAAGAGATGATGTTTAGGCTAGCACCCCCGTCAATCATAACCCGACGTACTCGAATGTCCCAGACGTAAGCGGAGATGAAAAGGGCAGGGTCAGGATCTTCTGTACCAAAGTCGAAAATTTCATCTTCAGAGAAACTGACTGCAGCAGCTTGTTGTACAGAGATAGAAGTGGTTGGGGGCAGTGGGTTGTTTGGTGAGAGAAGCAACGTGATTGGGTGTTAGAATGGAGGCGACAGGCAGGGTTTCATTAGGTAGAACCTCTATCCCTTGAAGGATCTCAACGAGAGCTTGTCGATGAGATTCAGAAGTCTGAATGAGGTCATACAATGTCATTTTTACGGGCGATTGGTGAAGCTGTTTAATCATATTTCGGTGGGCAATGCCATTAGAGACGGGATAGGCGGGTCCGCGAATGATCACTTTAGGTGGTGGTGCAATCGGGATGTTTGACGGAGAAAGAGATGCCGCAGGTGTGTTTTCTTTTGCTTTCCCATTGTTTTTCTGCCCTCGAGTAGCGACACTAATCATATTAATCTCGTAGACCTGAGATGAGGAAGATGGTGGGGATAACTCATGGTCTTCAAGAGGTGGGGTTGTAATAATGATAGATCTTGGTGAGGCGGGGACAGATGGTATAGGAGAGGGAATGGAAACTAAAGGTCTCTCCCTTCGTAAGTTGTCTTTCTTAATCTTTCTATCCGGGAGAGGTGACTGGTGAAGGATGGTTTTTAGAGCTTTGCATCCCTCCACATCATGTCCTGGCGTGCGGTGATAAGCGTAGATTTTAGACTCATCGTAACCCATAGGTCGGGGCTTAGACGGGTCATAAGGTCTAAGTGGAGGTAGGGAAATGGTCGCATTCTTCACCAACATAGCAAGGATTTTGGCGTAAGATCCTTTGAGTGGGTCAAAATCAGGAGAGGATGAGGGTATTGATTGTGCGGGTTTTGGTAATGTTTGGGCATGGTTAGTTCATACGGGTGGTGGTTTAGCCGAGGGGTGTTGATACATGGTTTTTACTAAACGTGATTTCTTTGGCGCAGAAGCTATGTTGGATGATGAGGCCGCAGATGATGTGGTATCAGAAAACAACCATGGGGAAATAGGAGTGACTGAAAACAAATCTTTTGATGATGGAATTTGTTTAGGGTTGATAGGTGGACGGGATACGCGGAGTGACGGTGTTGCTATACCCTGGAATTTCTGTATAGGTGCGGAAGGCGTAAGTTGTTCTGAAGAAAACGCAGGAGGTATGATATATTGATGTAAGGTAGAGGGATGGGGTCCCAATATGGAAGGTAGGTATGACGATGATGGTTTTGATTGTGACAGGGGGACGGATTGAGTTTGTCTCCTAGGTGGTGAAGCGGATTTATTTTTGGATAGATCGAGTTGCTTAGGCGGGTGTGTTAGACTGGGCATTGGTGAGGTCCCAAGCGTATGGGAAGATCTGGTTAAGTTGATAGAAGTGGACGGGGCATTTGGTAGAGGTGAGGGGGGTGAAGGTGAGAACAGGGGCATTTTAAGCTTCTGTAAGCACTTCGGGTATATGGTGGAGACATCAGGATCAGTCATTTGCATTTGAGTAGAAAAAGGGGTACTCAAACGTTCCCATAGGGCCTGTCTATCTTCTGCGGAATGACAGTCTCCAGGTGTGATTTGTAATTTTTGTACGGAAGAAAGGTGGGTTGTAATTCCAGTCCACTGCGGGTGTGACACAGGAGGTAGATGAGGCACTGTATCAATAGATGTTAAGAGGTCAACCGGTCGTTGAAAAGATTTAGGCGATGAGGGACTAATAGGTAGGAGGGCGTGTTCGAGGGGATCTGTCACGTTTAAAGAATGTGGTGATGTTAGTGTAAGAGATTTCTCGTCTAAGGATGTCAAAAGGAGTGGCGAGCCTTCCTCTTGTGTAGCAAGAGTGGTAGAAGGGGACGTTTGGGAAATAGATAAATTAGATAGCATCTGCTCACAGTCTTGTAGGGATGTGGTGTAAGAAGACTCGTTGATGAGAAGAGAAGTCCGGGCAGTTAACTCTTCTATGGGTAAAGGAATGATTTCACTTTGGCTTGATGGTGGTGAAGGAGGTTCAAACTCCTGTGTTGGTGGAGAGGCTTGATTTAAAAAAATTTCAATAGAGGCTTTTGGCTGAGAATCGAAGACTGCATGGATCTCATGAACACTCTCCTCGGCTAAGATATCTTGGTTCACGTTACTGTTAGACGAGTGATTCGGGAATGGCTTGTTGAAAATTTTCAGATTTCGGTTAGCAGGGGCGTTAGGATTATTGAGGGTTATATCCCCTGCGTCAACCATTTCCTGCACTATGTTTTTCAACATCTTGCAGTTTTCATGACTATGTCCTTTTACGCGGTGAAAATTACAAAAGTCATTTTCTTTGTACCAGGAAGGTATTGCGCGGGTGGAGTCAAACCCAGAGTGAGGTTTAACAGGGGGCAAGGTGATAGCCCCAGCTTTGAGCAATTTTTCCAGGATGACGCCATAAGTTTCTCCCAAGGGAGTGTAATTGGTGGGCTCGGCTTTGTACTTATAAGTGGTTTTCGGCGGAGTATTGGACGGTGTTTGAGATTTGACCATTACCGCGTGGACAGCTCCTTTTGATTTAGAAGAAGTGGACGCGTGAGGAGTGGCGGTGTTTGGCTTGTTGGTAGAATCAGGAGTTCGAAAATTGGGGTTTTTGTTACGCAACCGCAATTTCTCTTCTTCTAAGGCTCGAATTTCTAGTTTCCGAGCCATGGTAAAGGCCTCATCGAATGTGCAGAAAGTTTGAATTTGGAGGGTAGGGGAGATGTGCTTAGTGCAGGCCCGCGTAAATAGTTCGATGAGTTCGGTTTGAGGCAAGGCATACGTGAGTTGGTTGATAAGACCCCGCCATCGTCCAATGAAATCTGCGATAGATTCATCTTCAAATTGTCGGATGGCATAGAGGTCGGTAATAGATACTTTCTTGGCAATGTTAATGGAGAAAATGATCCAAGAAAGATTGGGCCAGTTGGTTAAAAGAGAAGATTGAGTGCTGGGTTAAAGCACTGTACCACTCCAAGGCAGGTCCTGATAAGGACATGGGAAAGGTGCGGAGTAACAAGGCATCATCATGGGCAATCAAATAACAAGCATGTCTAAATGATCGCAAGTGTTGTTGAGGATCCTCTTTACTGTTAAAACGAGTAAACTTTGGCAACTCCCATTGAGGAGGATATGAACGAAGGGGGACAGAAGGGTGAATGGGCTCCCGACAAACTTGCTCGTACGTCAAGGTGCTACGACTTCCTGAAACGGAAGCCTCCAGGTTTTGCATTTTGTCCATCATTTATTTGATGAAATCTGTGGTTGGATGAGATGATGGTGCCACAGAATAGGGATGTCCCATATAAGGTGTTGAGGTTACTGGATACATGTATGGGAATGAAAAGGTAGGCGGAGCTTGAGAAGGAAAGCTCGTGTGAATAGGTGGCAGAGAGTAAGTCATGAATGGAGTGGTCTGAAAGAGAGATGAGATAGGGGCAGTTGGTGGTAACGATACGTGGGGTCCAAGGTTAACCAAAGGAAAGCTAATCGGGGTCGTATGAACCTCTGAAGCTGTCGGATTGGGAGACGGGGCTAGTGATGCAGGAAGTAAGGTATTGTTATCAGGAGGAGTGGGAGCTAAATGAGCAGCTATACTAATAGGCATGCCAATAAGGAGCTGACCATCAGGCGTATGGTCAGGGGTATGAGACAAATAGTATTGTACAGCGCTAGGATTAGCATCCAGAAATTTGGCAAAGTCCTTGTCTCCTACAGGAATTTGGGGGATCTCACTGGTGTCCGTAGGGTTCCCTATAGAATGTGAAGGGGGTGATTCAGGCAAAGACACAGAGCAGGCATGTGAAACCATGGTGGCGGCTTGCTTCCGAGTGATGACAACCATAGACCAGGACACACAGGAAAGTTTCAATCTATTAAGAACAAAAACAACCTCAGAATGATGAATTTGGCAAGTTGCTGGTTTGTCAGGGGCTGATGGAGACAGTAACTGATATCGGTTTAGTAACCGGTGTCGGTCACAGAGCAAACGACGTCAGTCCCTTAACCGATGCCGGTGTCAAAAGTCTAGGATAAGAAGATATAAAAGGATGCTAATTTGATTTTAGCAACGTTGAGTATGTTTATCAACTTATTGATCACAGAAGACAAAGTATGACAGAGAAAACAAGATTTGAAAACAAGCAAGAGGCACACGCAAATCTAGAGACTAACCCTAGGGTTAATTTTAATTATCGTGGGCTTATGCCTTTAGACGTAAGATGATGTCAGAATCCTAAACAACAAGACCTAGGGGAAATGTCAAGTTTGTTTTGGCTTATAAGGTTACCTCAATCGGGTAGAGGAATACCGCGGAAAAGGGGGGATGTTTGAGCTGTTGTGTTAATTGTGAAGTGATTCGGTATGTGTTGTGCAGTGAAACTAAGGTTAATTTCCTGTCAATATCGTGGATATCACCCCCACGTGTACGACCTGTTACTTAATCTATGTTCACTAAAATTGGAGAACAACAAGCAGGAATGCAATGCACGTGTTTTAAACCCAAATCGAAAATTATATTCGATGAAGCAAGAGAGATGACTTTCACTAATGCGAAACCAGGAAAGCAAGACAAATTCTTTACTAAATATATAACAAAAACAGCAACAGCAAATATGCAAATGAAAATAAGCAAGAGAAAGAAACCCAAAATGGGTCCCACCGGGCGTGCCAAAATGTTTCGCTCGGAATGTTTTGGCTTCTGGGAATAGAGTTGCTTCTATCCTTTCATTCCTTTTAGAAACAGATGAGGTTAGGGTTAGGAGGAATACCTGTTGAATGTTGAGATGGTGTGCGCGTACCGTAGAGAAAGATCAGGCTGACTACGGAGAACTCCTTTTTGTCTTGGAAGGACTACCTGCAAATAAGAACACAAGACCACAAGATTTTGATTAAACAATAAATGAGGAAACTGCCTTGGGCCCAGGAAATATAAAACTTCCCTTCGAAGGTGGTCAGTTCCCCTGCTAATATGAATTAACACAAAAGACTGCAAAATATCAATTAAATTATTTTGTTAAACTGGGCAGGGGGAAAGGCTGGTTTTCTGGTTTTGATCAGAGGAACCGATGACGGTTATTGATGACCGATGCCGGTTACTGATAACTGATACTAGGTGGGTTATAGGATCTTCTTGGTAGATATGGTGTTTGTAATAGCTGGTTTTTTGGATGGTATTAGGAAATGGGATGATTAGGAGTGAAAGAATGACAGTTAGATGCAATGGCACGTTGGGTAGTGGATTTAGAAACGGATTTAGGAGGACTGAGATTCAAGAAGCATAAGAAATGTTATAACAAAAGGACATGTAAGATCTGACTTACTGGTTTTGACCAAGAGGCAAGTTGATCTCCTTGGTTGTAAACACTTCTGGTTTCTTTACTCGTCTCTGCTCTGTCAAGTGAAGATCTGGACTTTGTTCCTCGCTCGCAATGCTCTCTGTTTATCCAGAAATCCTTTGACTGATCTCCAAAATGAAATTTTTCGATCTGTTGTTTTGGTTTGGGGAGCCCATTTACAGGGAACCGATGGCGGTTGCGTAACCGACGACGGTAGAGTAGGAACCGGCATCGGTAAGGAAAAAGTAGGCTATTTTTACTAAAATAGCCCACCTTCCCTGCTTTTCTCCCGAGAGATCAGTTGCGGGCTTGGTCAAGTGGCTAGAAGGTCACGCTTTTGGTGCGAGTAAGGAGGCATTAGTTATGGATGTGAGTCTAGACCAAGTCATGGGTCTTAATTAGGTTAGTTTAGGGTTAGGGCTAGGTCATGATGAGGTGGCAAAGTGAGGTGGCGGGTAAGGTGATGTGGATTTATCAATTACAAGGTAATTAATAAATAATTGTGTAAAGTTTAGGTAATGAGGTTAGGTTGCGAAATGGGATGCGGGTCACAAGGGGTCATGAGACACGAATTTGGTGTCTACATTAGTATGTAAAACCCTCAATGATGCCCCCCCCCCCTCTTTGGGGGTGCATGCGATGCCACTAAAAGGGTGATGCGGCCCCAAAAGAGGACCTACCGCACTCTAGTCTATAGAACTCCATGCTACATGGGAAAGGGAAAGTGCTTCATAAAAACCAAGGCACACTCAAAAGGGGATGGCTAGCCAAAACAAGTGTTATTCTAAAAACCACATGCAAGTAATAAGACAAGTATAAAATACACAGACAATGTAGTAACTACTAAAAAGAGTAATGTAAACATGCATGAAATTAAGTAGACCACACAAAGATGGTTGCAAACATGGGACATCATTGATGATGTCGCAAGACACACAAGGCCATTATGGCTGGAAAGAAAAAAGAAGTGTTCACATCAACATAGGGAAAAGCCCACATACAATGGAAAATAATGGAAGACAAGTATAGATAGACAACAAGTAGTCATGGAAACATGTAATCCTGCAAAATAAGTGTTGCACATTGAACACCCCTTAGCATTTTAGAGTAATAACCAATATGTCAAAGTGTGTATAATCAAGTAAATGTAAGATACTAAGTATAAAATGAAATAGTAGCACTTGGATAAGATGAATGTGGATGCCCCCAGTGACAAGTATAGGAAGGGTAGAAGGCGAGTTTCCGTGCCGCATGTAAGAGTCTTATATCTATGATCACACTAAATGAAAATGTGAACGCGCATGTTGTGTATGATATTGATAATGACATATAATAAATAAATCTAGCATGTGTAGTAAGGTGAACACGTAAAACACTAAGAAGTAAGAGTAAATGCCTCCAAAACCAATGCAATATGTTGTGGATGGATGGAATGGAATGAAAAATAGAATGATACGAGAAATGTGCCCCCCGAGTGTATGGAAGTGTATGTAGTGAGGTTCATTTTGTTTTCCCCCTTAGTAGTCTAGAAATGAACCGTAAATGAGAGTGCGTCATTGGGAAATGGTCGAGTATTATTTTATGTGTTTAGCGCACTGTGATGAGTGTGTATACATAGCAATAATCAGATGCAAAATGTGGAGAGATGTGTGTGAACCCTATAGCCAAAGTGTATATCACCGACTTGTTTAATGGATGAGTGATAATGTATCCCTAAGCGTATATCACTATAAGATGGAAAAATGGGTGATGATTTAACACTAAGAGTATAGCATTATGAGATGAAAGGATGAGTGATTATTTAGCCCTAAGTGTATATCACAGTAAGATGAAATAATGGAGGGTGGTGATTTTAGCCTAAAGCGTATACAACTATATGTTGATAGAAAGAGGTGATGAATTAGCCTAAATTGTATGTCACTATGAAAATAGAAGGAATGAGTGATGATGTAACCTAAGGTGTATACCACTACAAGATGATCTAATAGGTGATAATGTATCCTACAGTATATGTCACTAGTCTTAGGAATTTCACATGATGAAATGTCACATGATAAGTGTAAGGTCTATTTGATTAGTAAACCCTCGGTCGTCAAATATGGACCGAGGAACTAAAATGTGTTATAGGGTTATGGTCATATTGTGCCGATATAAGTGTAGTATTTCTTAAGATGCATGATTTTTAGCGAGTTTTTGAGTGGTTTTCCTAAAAGAGTGGAGAGTCGATAAACACCGCCACCAAGCTTATCTATGACAACATAGGGACCAAGCTAATGGGAATTTAATTTTCCTTTTATAGGTGCTTTAGCCTTTGTAATTTTTTGGTTTTCTTTTAAGACGAGGTCACCAATATTGAAATCTCGAGAGTGATTATTTTAATTGTAATCCCGAGAAATGCAAGATTGATATACATGCAGGTTTTCAAGATCTTGGACATAACGCAAGTCCAACATTTCTAGTTCATGTAATTGGTTTTCGCAATATTCATTATCCTTAAGGATGAATTTGAGAGAGACTCGCAAGGATGGTGTCTCGAGTTCAACTAGAATAACAACCTTGACACCATAAACTAATGAAAAGAGGGTAACATTAGTAGGGGTACGAAAACTAGTGCGATAAGCCCATAACACGTTGAAGAGTTGATTATGCCAATTATTACCGCTAGATTTGACAGTCTTACGTAGGATTTTAACAATAGTTTTTTTGGTAGCCTTAGCTTGGCCATTTCCTTATGGGTAATAAGGTGTAGAGAAGGATTGTTCGATTTTGAATTTATCTAAAAAATTCTTAACATCTTTATTTTTTAATGAAGTTCCATTATCAGTGATGATAACAGAGGGAACACCAAAACATGTAATTATATGTGTGGTTAGAAAGTTACAAATGTCTGTACTAGTGGTCATTGATAAGGGAGGCACTTCAACCCACTTGGTAAAGTATTCAGTAGCCGTAGTTATGAATTTTTTTCCATCACCCGATTCATGGTTGATCATACGAACTAAATCAAACCCACAAAGGGAAAAAGGCTAGGTTGGCACAATTGGTTGAAGGTCATAAGAAGGTGCATGATGGAGATTTCCATGTTTTTTACATTTTTCATAGTGAGTAACGTATTCAAGGAAATCTTGTTCCATTGCTGATCAATAATACCCTTGGCATAAGAGTTTGTGCGACATATATTTTCCTAAGAAATGGATGCCAAATATGCTATCTTGGATATTCAAGATAGTAGTGGAAATATTTGTGAGATAAAGACAATGGAGAAGACGACCATCGACAACATGTTTGAATAATTTGGTCCTAACGATAACATAATGAGTGGCCTCATGACGTAACTAGAGAGATTCATGAGGATGTAGGGTATCAGGGATATTTTTTTTATATAGATAATTATAAATAGGGGTGAACCATTCAACAGTGTCATGAGTGCGTGTGATTACACAAGCTATAATAGGTAATGCAGAGATAGTAGGAAATCGTAAGTATGTAATGATGAAAATGGATTGTTTTTTGGTGATGTCTTTTAGAATAAGCGACGTCGCACTTTCCATAGAATTTGCATGGTGATTTCCTTTTCCAGGAATAACAATAATGGAATTAGACTCAAAAGTAGATAAAAGGTCCTTTACAAAGGTATTGTATGGAATAAGATGTTCCTCCTAGGTATCATATGTACCATTGACATGATTGGTGACTAATTGAGAGTCACCATGAATACACAAGTTGTGAATGAGGAGATATTTAGTAGTAAGAAAACCCAAAATGAGAGCCTCATATTCAGAAATATTATTTGTGGAAGAAAACCCTAATCGATATGTGAAGGGGAGTGGATAACCATGTGGGTTAATAAAGACAATCCCAGCTCCAGCATCGAAGCAACAACAAGAAGAACCATCAAATTACATTTTCCATGTATGGGATTCAATGGTATAGGCAGTGAAATCATCACAAAAGAAATCAGAAATAGGGGATGTATCTAAGAGGGGTGTGGCAGCCAATGAATCAGGAATGACTTGCCCTTGATCAATTTTTGAGGAATAAACTTAAAATCAAATTCTATGAGGAGCATAACCCAACGAGCCAAACATCCTGAGAGGTGTGTGTGGGATAAGAGATAACACACAGGATAGACTTTGGTGATGATATGGACCTCATTGTTAAGGAGATGATGGCATAGTTTTTCCACAATGAAGACAAGATCGAGGCACAATTTTTCAATGTAGCTATAGTTGCATTCATAAGAGATGATAGTACAACTGATATAATATATGGCTCATTCACATTGAGTATCATCATGTTGTGCCAATAACACACCTAAGGCATCAAACATAGTAGAGTTATATAACTTAAAAGGTTGATCAACTATAGGAGGGACTAGAATAGGCGTATTTAACAAGTAAAATTTGATATGATCGAATGCTTCTTGACACTGTTCATCCCAAATGAACTTAGTATCTTTCTTCATGAGTCATGCGAATGGTTACGTTTTATCATAAAGTTGTGCGATAAAGCATCAGGTAGCCTGGATTTTACCTTGTAAGGAGTGAAATTGGTGGATGTTCTTGGGTGGTGGCATGTTGATAATGGCTTTAATTTTTTAGGGTCAATCTTTATGCCACGTTGGGAGATAATATATCTAACGAGCTTTCCTGTGGTCATCCCGAAAACACATTTTTTAAGATTTAGACATAAATGTTATTGGTGCAATCATTCAAATAGTATGCATAGATCCTCTGCATGGGAAGAATGCCACCTGGATTTTGCTAAAATTTCATCTTCGTAATCCTCAAGGATCTTGTGAATGTAGTTATGGAATATATGGGTCATTGAGTGTTGATAGGCAGCACTTGCATTTTTAATGCCAAAGGGCATAACTGTATAGTAGAATCTTCCCCATGGTATCGTGAAAGAGGTTTTTTCTTGGTCATCAGGATTTATTTTGATTTGATTGTAACCCGAAAAGCCATCCATAAAAGAGAGGATGTTGTAACTGGCAATAGAATCTACAATAGCATTGATATGTGGAAGAGGGAAACTATCCTTAAGGAAAGCTTTATTAAGATCATAGAAATCAGTGTAATAATGTACATGACCATTTGGTTTCATTATAGGGAAAATATTATACACCCAATCAAGATTATTGACAACGCAGATAAAAAAACATCTAATTTTTTTCAAAATTTATTCTTTGACTAAGAGGGCCACTTTAGGATGCATCTTACAGATTTTTTGTTGGATAGGTTTGGCGCTTGGGTTAAGAACAATAATGTGCATTGTGACTGAGGTATCAATAGATGACATATCACTATAATCCCAAGTGAAAATATCCTAGAAGTCATGAAGGAATTTCTTGATATCCTTTTGTTCAGTAGGGGTAAGAGAGGCAGCTAGAAAGACTTTCCATGGATTTTCAAACGTGCCTAACTTGTATTGTATTGTTTCTTCATAAATAATGATGGAATGATCTTCAATATATGGGTCAGATGGAATAGTATCAAGTGGATTGGAATTTCCAGTGGGGGTATCAAACTCTCCAAATAAATATGTACCATCAGGCAGGGGAGGATGGTGTTGTTTATGGTGGAAAGAGGGGAGATGATCATAAGTGCCCATATAATCAAGGAATGCATTATCCATAGTAAAAGTATCGAGGTTATCCTAAAAGAAAGGCATCCTTACTAATAAGTTCTGGGTGTAAAAAGGAAAGTGACGTAATGTGAGATGTGGTATATGTATCTAAAGGGGGTGTAGAAGGAGGTTGGTACCCTATCCAAAACTTGTGGGTCTATGCGGGGATGTCCCAAAGCTCCGCGACTTTATGCTCTTGGTGATTAGAGAAGCTAAAATGATGGAAATAATCGTATCCTTACCCATATTTATAGATATTTGGACTAACACCAAAGGGAACAGATAGATCAACCATGTGTTCAATAGATTTGCAATATGCGAATGGTGATGGGTCATCAGGTAACTTGTAAACAATTCGCTGATAATAGAATTTAATTCGTGCATGGACCATAGAAGGGACAATGTGCATAACATGAATCCAAGGTCTTTGGAGGATAAGGTTGTAGTTAAGGTAATTGGGCATGAAATGACATGGGATATTAATTGTACATGGACCGACAGTGATGGGTAAATGAACAGTTCCTAAAACACGCTTTGGGATATTATCAAAACCATGAATAGAGATAGATGAAGAAGCAAAAGATGCGACATAGATTACTATATGATAAAGAAATGTGATAATACAAATGTTGAGGCCAAATCCATTTTCGACTAAGGCACACTTGATGCCTAATTTTTTAATACAAACTTGGATATATAAGGGAAGGTCATGTTCTAATAATGCTTACAATGATAGATAATCGGATGTGAAAGTGATTTGATCATCATTAAGAGATAGGGCTGAAATAAACTTATGATATCCATATTCAAGTGATGTATGGGGAGAAATGTAAAGGGTAGATAAGTATTCCCTAAGGTCATCAAGGTAATCTGGGTGATTTTGTAGATAAACGTGAATATATATGTTATCTGTGAATCAATAAGAAATAAGATGAAAGATTTTACCCAAAGGTAGGCTATAGGAATAAAGAAGTAAAGAAAGGAGTAGGAAAAAGATATTCATGATGGTGGAATATAAGTGCAAGCCCTAGAAGCTGTCATGAAGAGATGTCGGGTTCACCAAAATGATTTAACTACAATTAAACTAATCTATGGGAAAGTATAATAATAGTTAATCTAATAGAGGAGGACTAAAACATTGTAAACTACGCTAAAATAGTATGAAATGATTTTAAATAATTATATCAAATGAAATAAAACTCTAAGTATGAAAATATGTAAAGGGAAATGACTTAGATGATTGCCGAAGACTATCGCAAAGTGTTGTAGGTTTGACTGTGGATTCCAGAAGTAGGAATGACTATACAAAAGTCTTGTAAAGGCTAGGTCTGGAAGATTTGAATAGATTGGAGCACCCAGAAGGGTACTAGGGTGTGCCAGAGAACCCTGGTATGAAAAATAGGTGCTGTGGTCTCTCTAAAAGTTCAGAATCTAGTTCTTTCAGTGTTGTAAGATAATCTGAAATGTTCCCTATCTGTCACACTGGATTTTTCGAACTACACTATATGTATCAAATAATGTAGGATGAAGAAATGACCTGCAAAAGACAAAGAAGTATTAAAACCCTAAAATAAAAGATGTAAAATGAATGGGGTAGATTGAACTCAAATGCCACAAAATGTGCTTACTAATATGAGCGATGCACTACATTTTAGACCCAAATGTAGTTATGGTGTGTGTGCGCTTGTCGTGCCCTAGGTGCTCTTGCACCAATTGCACTTTGTGAAGTAGCGAGAAATAATAACTATTCAAAATGTACTAGCATTTATGCATGGAATATAATAGATTTCCTCCCCCTATGCTCTGTTTGTTGATGGAGATATCCTAGCCTTGATGCATGGAACTATGTGGATGCAAGTGATGCAATGAATACAACTCTAGATGGAGTTGTATTAATAAGTGGCGCTAGGATCCTCATTATGGTCTCATAACTTTATATTTATAGGGTTCTCTTGATCTAATTTTGTAATTAATCCTGACATGGATGGCTAGGAAAATGATAAGTATGAAAAATAGCTAGAAAGAGCCCAAAAACAAGGATTCGGGTGCCTGAAGTGGGACCAGGGCACCCCAGTACATGCCTGGGCGCCTCAGTTTAGGCTAAAATGATGAGATAGTCATGAAATATATGGAAATGTATATGAAAATACATGGGAATGATGAAATAAAAAGGTAAAATAAGATGGCAAAAATGTGGGATTAATTGGTACTTTGTTCACTTAAGAACCTTCTTAATAGCAGTATGAGATCGAGCTAAATAATGCCTAAAGTGAATGATTTTGTGACTACACCTTTTATCCTCCCTAAGAATAATTTTTATCATCCCTAGGTTCCCATATACCCTCATTCAATGCATATTTATCCCCCAACCATCTTTTATCCTCTTATAGATGCCAAATCACGCACTTTGAGTCACTATTTAGTCACGATCTCATGCTTACTATTCATATTGTTCTCAAGTGAAAAGAGTAACAATTAACCCATGTCTTTGGCCATTTTGCATTTATTTATGTCGCTATTTTTGATCTTAGATTATTACATCTATACTTTCTCAGGTTGTACTTTCATACTACGTTTTTCCCATTTCTGATAGGGGCACCCTATGCGCCCTAGTCCCATCTGGACGCCCTGATCCTCTTTGTACTTTCCTCTCACTTTTTTGGGAATTTTATAGCCGTTTGATCTTATTATATTTTTGTGGTCATCCTTTTTGGGGTTAATTACGAAATTAAAGCAAGAGAACATATAAATATAAAGTTATGTGACCATAACGAGGGATCAAACACCAACCACTTAATATCACCACCGAAGGTTGCATCCATCAAAGGAATCTAAAGCTACATTTACATATATCTAGCTCCATATCAAGGCACACAAGGCTAGTTAATCTACATCACACTTCATAGGAGGGGATTCTATTTTTTCCATGGACACATTTACTACATTCTACATATAATTACTTTCTCACTACTTAAAAAAGTGTGACTGGCATAAGAGCTCCTAAGGCACAATTCCACACACATACACCTATAACTACATTATGTCTGAGATGTAGTGCAATTCTCATTGATAAGTACATCAATTTGGAAGTTGAGGATAGTCTGACCCCTTCATATGCATCTTTCTTTTTTTAGGGTTTTGATGCTTTGTCTCGGGTTTTGTAGGTAATTATTCCATTGCATGTTTTCTAGTGCTTTGATAATCATACAAGGACATTCAAGTGATAGGAAAAAAAACATATGCGGACATTCAGTGACATTCTAGAGGAGGTTTCTTGGCCATTTATGTAGACTAGGGTACCTAGATCTCAGACTAGGGAACCCACATGTGCTCCTATCCCTCTCCAGGCACCCCAATCTATCTAGACAATCCAGATCTACACTTTCTCAGGCTCATGTGCAAAGGTTTCCTCATCCTGTTCACCTGGTCTCCACTGCAACACAATATTGTGACATCATAAAATTAGCTAAGGATTTCTTAACCCTCTTTGCACATTAGGGTTTCACATTTCATTACTTATATTGCTTGGGTACTATTTCAATATTTTATTAGTTCAATTATTTTACTGCTCCTATAGTATTATCTTACACTAGAATATTCAAATTTTAGTTCATTCTTTTGGTGAACCCATACTCAATCTACACGCTTTTAGGATCCTCATTCTTTTCTTATCATACTACAATCTTGTCCTCATGCATATCTCTATTCATGCTTATTTGCATAATCATCTTGATTATATTAATAGACTCAAATCATATTTGGATACTACCTATATTCCTCCTCACACATCACCCGTATATGTATACCACAAGTTTACTTCAACCTTATCTCTTAATGAGGATCAAATCACTTTCACATCAGATGAAATATCTTCTCAAGAAATATTAGAGCACGAACCCCCATTGTATATTTGGGCTTGTTTATACAATATTGCAGTCAAACATGCCTTAGTTGACAATGGATCTGGCCTTAAAATTTGTAATGTAACCTTTCTTCATCACTTAGGTATTTCATAAAGTTTTTTGGCTCCTTCATTAGTCTCCATTCATGTCTTTGACAAAATTCCCAATCTTGTCTTAGGAACTATTATTATTCATGTCACTGTTGGTCCATGTAAAATCAATATTCCATGTCATGTCATGCCTAAGAACCTTAATTATAACATTCTTCTTGGACGACCATGAATCCATGATATTCATGAGGTCCCTTCTACCTTACATACAAGACTTAAATTTTTTCATCAGGGAGTTGTTTATGATGTTCTGGCTGAAGCATCACCTTTCACATATTGTAATTCTATTGAACAATTCAGTGATATCCCTAGTTATTCCAATATTACTCAATAATTTTCTAAATGTGGGTTAGGATATGAATACTTACGCTACCATGGTTTCTCTAATACAAACTAAAATTAACAAGAACTTGAAATAAAAACAATTTGGGATTTTCCCATGCAATCTAATAAATTTGGATAGGGATATTGTCCACCACCCATCCCTCCTTTAAAATTTTACACCGCCTTACACACCTCTTCTCTATCACTCATCCATCTATAATTCATTAGTGATAATGCTTCTATAGTTTATGATACTGTAGACACTTTTTCTACCGATGATGCTCTCTTAGAACACATGAGGGTTTATGGTCAATTTCCTTCTTTTTACCATAAAATTCGTTATCCACCAACACTTCAAAATACCTCCTACTTTGCAGATCCCAACACACCTACCAATATCACTGATTCTCTTGACACTATTCCTATAGATCCATACATCGAAGCTTGTTCTTCCCTTCTTAATGAAGAAACCATACAATATAACATGTGAATATATGAGAACCCACACATTGTTTTTCTAGCTTCCTCTCTCACACCTAGTGAAAAAAAAGACATCAAACAAGTATTACATGACTTATCAAAAATTTTCACATGGGAATATAGTGATATGTCAGGTATTGATCCATCTGTTGCAATGCACAATATTTTCTTTAACCCCCATGAAAAACTAGTCCAACATAAAATCCAAAAAATTACCCAATGGTGGCACTCTTAGTAAGGGAATAAATCTGGAATCTACTCGATGCTAGCTTTATTCGGGCTGTTAATTATCACAAATGGGTATCTAACATTATACTAGTAATGAAACAGGATGGTCACGTCCATTGTTACACTGACTTTCATGATTTAAATAAATATTTTCCTAAGGATAGATTTCCCTTACCTCATATTGACACTATTTTTGACTGTACCAGTGGATATGATATCCTCTCTTTCATGGATGGTTTAGCAGGATACAATCAAATCAAAATCAACATCACTGATCAAGAGAAGAATTATTTCACCACCCATTGGGGAACATCTTATTACATTGTCATTCCCTTTAGCCTTAAGCGTTCTGGGGCCACTTATCTACAGGAAATGGCGCATACATTCCATGATTATAATCACAATTTTATTGAAGACTACGTTGATGAAATATTAGATAAGTCCATACATTGTTTAACCCATGCATTATACTTACAAACATTGTTTGAATGCTTACATCAATACCGCATTCACTTGAATCCCAAAAAATGTGTTTTTGGAGTCACATTTGGTAAACAACTATGATATATCATCTCGCCATGAAACATTGAAATCAACCCAAACAAGATTAAATCCATTGTCGACATGCCTCCATTTAAAAATTTACATCAAGTAGGATCACTACAAGGAAAAATTGAGTCTATCCAGAGATTCATTACACAGCTTGCTAATAAAACTCAACCATTTAGATGAATCACGAAGAAGGATACTAAATTCATATGGGATGAGCAATGCCAACAAACATTTGAGGACATAAAGGCATACTTTCTATAACCACATGTCTTAGTGCCTCCGCTATCTGGCCAAACTTTATTGTTATACATTTCCTCCACGTTTCATGCCTTAGGGGCTCTGTTGGCTCAGCATGAAGGTTCTCAACATGAAATAGAAATTTACTACATTAGTCGAACATTTATTTCTTACGAATGCAACTATAGTTACATTGAAAAACTATGCCTTGAACTAGTATTTTTTGTAGATAAATTACGTCATTATCTTCTTAATAATGAGGTACATATCATCAAGTAGACCCCTTACAATACCTCTTATCCTATACACATCTATCGGGACGTCTCACATGTTGGGTTATGCTTCTTACCGAATTTCATTTCAAGTTTATACCTCAAAAATTAATCAAAGGAAAAATCATCACTGATCAATTAGAGACAACTCCCCTTCTTGATATGTCTCCTATTTATGACTCTTTCCGTAATGATTCCACTTCCTATGCTATTGATTCTAACACGTGGAAAATGTACTTTGATGGGTCTCGTTGCCACTCTAGCCTAGGGGTCAGCATATTCTTCATCACCCCACAAGGTGATCCACTCCCCTTTGCATATCAATGCAGATTTTCATGTACAAACAACATCGCTAATAATGAAGCCCTCATCCTTGACCTTCTCACCACTTAAAAACTACTCATTTGTAACTTTTATGCTCATGGTGATTCTCAACTCATCATAAACTAGGTAAATGATACATATAACACAAAATAGGAACACTTAATCCTATGCAACATGATTTTCAAAGATATCTTGTCTACATTTGAATCTTACACTATCACTACCATTCCTCGTAAGGATAATTGTCATGTGGATGCCATGGCTAGTGTGGCATCACTCATCCCACAAGATATTACCGATGAACATGCTACATTCATCTTTACACACTTATGAAACCCCTTTATCTTCGTACTACCTCTCGCCACTTGCAACATAACATGAAATTAAGAAAATTATAAATGGTTCACATCTATTTATAATTACTTATATAAAAAAGCCATCCCTGATAATCTCTAACCTCATGAAACACATTTGTAGTGTGAGGCTACTTATTATGTCATAGTTGGAACTGAATTGTTTAAACATGCAATTGACAGTCTAATCTTACGTTGCTTAAGACTCACAAACATTCCCACTACTATTTCATAAATACATGAAAACATGTGCACTAGGAATTCTTCTGGAAAAGTTATGTCAAAAAATATTTTGCACAAAGGATATTATTGGCCTACATTGGAAAAATATTTCCTTGAATATGCAACTCATTGTGAGAAATGTTAAAAGCACAGTAACCTCCATCATGAACCCACATATGACCTCCAATTAATTGTGCCAACTTGGCCCTTTTCTCTATGGGGGATCGACCTCATTGGCATGATCAATATCAAATCTTCCGCAGGAGACAAATACATTATTACTGCTACGGAGTAGTTTACTAAATGGGTTAAGTAAAATCCCCTGCACAATATTATTGGTACAAACATTTGTGGTTTCCTCACCACCCATATAATCACATGCTTTGGTGTGCAATTCCACTATAATCATTGATAATTGATCTTCCTTAAAAAATAAGGATGTTAAAAAGTTTTGTGCCAAATTCAAAATCAAACAATCATTTTCTACACCTTATTATCTGTAAGGTAATCACCAAGCTGAAGCCGCCAACAAAATCATTGGCTAAATACTATGAAAAACCATTGATTCTAGTGGCAATTATTGGAATAATAATTTATTATACACTCTCTTGGCCTATCTTAATAGTGTTCACAAACCTACTAATACTACTCCATTTTCCTTGGTTTATGGTGTTGAGGTCATCATCCCCTTGAACTTTAGATACCTTCACTGTGAGTTTCGTTCAAAAAAATTCTTAAAGATAATGAATATCAATAAAACCACCTACACGAGATAGAAATGTTGTATTCATGTCATGTGAAAGCAATTGAACACCTTCACTCGTATCAATCTCGCATTGCGAACACATATAATTGTAAAATCCATTCTCGAGATTTCAACATCGGTGACCTTGTCTTTAAATAAATTAGAAAATTAAAAAATTCAGACGTTACACTTAAAGGTAAATTTAATAAAAAATGGCTTGGTCCTTACATCATCAGTGAAAAAATCGGTGGTGGATTTTATCACCTCACCTCCCTTTTGGGAAAGTCACTTTAAAACCCAGTTAATGTCATGCATCTCAAAAAATACTACACCTAAAGAAAAACTCACTACCCGATGACACACTCTTATGCTTTAGTTCACACTTGACTATTGAGGGCATCCTACACACATGAACCCAACAAAATACACTGTAGACTCTACATGTATTGTATGTCTCCATACATTCTACATACATCATACACATTCTACTCATGCTACATCATAACCACTTCATATCGCGCATTTTCACACATCATACATGTCTTCTTACATTTTACATCCTACACTTTACATATTACATCTTGCGTATTACATATAATATGCATCTAGACATATTATGTCATCTACGCATCTCACATTCCATACCATACACTGTACTACACACATTACATATTCTCTTCTACACATTGCACTCACTACACGATGATACACTCTAGTCTCACGGTCCATATTGGACTATTAAGTGTATACATCAAAAACGGACCTCATCACGCTTACACTTTCATCATTCAACCTTTTCTCATATGACATACTTAGATTAAGTGATATACACTTTAGGCTATAGGGTCATTTCTTCTATCATCATCTCCTGATAGGCTACATCCTCACTTTCTCTTACAACATTTAGTGGTATACGCTTTAGACTACATCACCACTCCTTTTATTTTCATCTTGTCATGTCATGACTCACACTTAGGCTCTAGAGTATCATGCTTATTTCATCTCTATATTACATATCATCACTACACACTCATCACAACGCATAACACATAACACATAGATTCGACCGTTTCCTGATGACACACTCTCGTTTATGGTTTATTTTTGACTACTAAAAGGGGCATACTAAATAAAACTCAGTGCATATAAATCCATTCACTCAGGGGGAACATGTATCCTATCATTCACTTAGCGTTCCATTCCATCCATCCACAACATACTACATTTTATGGTTGCATTTACTCTTTCTTTTATATGTACACTTTATTACACATGCTAGATGATTGACTTCTAGTCAAACAATGGATTGTGGGTACATCCACATTTGTATACTGCAGGTGTTATTATTTCATTTTTTGTTCATAGCACATTACTTTGGTTTATACACACTTTGACATACATTTTATATTTCTAACATGCTAATGTGTGCTTCATGTGCAACATTTACTATGAAGGGATAATTTCTTCCATACTTATTTTTTACATTGTCTAATATTGCTTGTTCTTACTTGCGGGATTTTCCCTTTGTTTTGTGTGCACACTTGGTTTTTTGCAGCCACTGTGGACTTGAGTGTCTTGCTAAACTATGAGTGGTGTCCCATGTTTGCAACCTACATTTTCTTCTTGGGTGTTTACATTATCTTCTTATGTTCTAGATCATACATTATTTGTTTGGATTACACTTTTTTTCTATATGCATGTTTGTACTAACACTTTTTTTTCTAGCTACCTTGTTTATTTGTGCCTTGGTTTATACCAAACACATCCTCTCCCCCTAAAAGGAACACTTTTAGTATTCACGGTCAGTCATATTTTTGGTCACATTATCCTATCCGTGACATTGCATGAAAAACCCAAAGAGGGGGGGCATCATTGGGGTCTACACACAATATTCGTACAATTTAGTTTTTAGTTTTTTTCCATAACACTGTGGGTTATAAAGCGGAGTGGGTTCAAACCATTCTACAAACTCCTTATACAATGGATTTTATAGGATAGGGTTTCTTTAGCATATTCAAGAGAAGTTTCAAGATAAAGGATAAACCAAACCTTCATCGCTACACTGCCATGGTGTCAGATCACCTGAAAAACTAGACAGTACTGTCATCACCAATCTGGCACTATGATAAATCTTCACTGGGAACTCCTCGTGCTATGATTATTTACTAATGCATAGCCTTTAATTTGGTGGATGTAATCTGGAAACAAAACAACAACATAACACAAGAATACCATCGACTATGGAATGATGAAAAATCTGAAATATCAAAGTAAATTATAATATTAACATGAAATTGTTACAATCTCACCCATGAGGTACTTCAAGTGTTATTGACTTCACTTGCCTTTCACCAAGACTATGGGAGAAACTTTACAATTACACCACTTAATGGCTTCTTCAACACACCTTTAAACTGATGGTTTCCTTTGCACACTTCCTATAATATTTATCACTTCCTTCTATGCTAAATGAGGGGGGTGGCCTCTCTATTTATAGAAATTCCAGGCTTATCCATCTTATCTCTAAGATAGGATAAGAAATCAACTCTGACGAATCATATTCCATACCTTAACTCTTATCTGTACATGTAAGCTTATCTTTTAAGATAAGATAAACCTTATCATTTTACATGGGTTCCACATTTTTAGACTTTTAAAAAATAAAATAAACAAAATATTTATGACCTCATTCCTTGTCCTTATTACCAATATAATATTTCTAATTCCTAATCATGTAGACCCTACTTCTCTAATTACCTAAACTTTGACATTTTAACATTACCGGACCACTTACGACAAATATTTACTTTTTACAACATTCCTATTGTACTTTGACTGTTACCGTACTCCACATTATTGGCGGCACCGTACTGACGGCGCCGTTATCTTCTATCAGATGCTATTACTAATTATACTTAACAACATCCTATTCCTAATACATACATTAATGAAATAGAAATTATGGAGGAAAATTTTAGTGTCGACATCTTCCCCCTTCCTAGCTTCTACTCCGTCCTCAGAGTAGACTATTCTGGTGCTTGGAAAATCTTCAACTTGTCGTGGTTGACCCATTTCGTAATGGGAGTGCCATCCAATTCCTCCAGTCGGTACATACCATTTTCATGCACAACTGCTATTTTGTAGGGCCCCATCCATTTTGGAAGAAATTTTCTCTGTCTTCTTTTTTTGTATTTGGAATCATATACTAGAACCAAGTCATTTACATGAAATAGAGACCAACAGATCTTTTGATCAAAATATTCCTTCTGCTTCATTTTCTTCTTATGGCTTGTATCCTTTGTTATTTCCCTCATTTCCTCTAGCAAATGAAGATGTACCAACCTTTCTTTTACTGAATCACTTTCATCCATCCTTTCATTTTTCATAACTCTCACAGTGGGAATATCAAACTCAATAGGATGAACTGGATCAATGCCATAGGCCAACTGAAATAGAGAGTATCATGTTGCTGACTTTGATGTTGCCCTATATGCCCACAATGCTGCATGAATCCTTTTATCCCATTTATGTACCTGCAAGGCTGTATCTTTTGCTAGAATTTGACACAACACAAAAATTGTTCGTTCCACCTGTCCATTTGTGCTTGGCTTGTATGTTGTTGCCTTCCTATGCTTAATAGAAAACTTATTGACTAGGGCTTCTACCACCTCATTAATGAAGTGGATTCCTTGATCTATTACAATTTCTAATGGACAACCAAATCTAGTGACAATGCGTTTATATATGAACCTTGCCGCTTCATCCATGGAAGTTGTTTTCAATGGCCTAGCTTCAACCCACTTGGTTAAATAATTTGTGGCAACTACAATATACTTATTTTGGCGTGAGTTAGTTGGAAGTGGACCTATAATGTCTATTCCCCACTTTTCAAAGGGACCAAGTGGAAGAATAGGGCATAATGGAGCATCCGAGAAATCATCATCATCACAAGATGATCCTAAACCATCATAGGCTCGAGAGAGTGCATCTGCATTGACATGCTTTTTTCCTGGCCTATCTATAATATCAAATTGAAATTCTTGTAGCAAAATTATCCATCTTGCTATCCTCCCTGATGGGTTAGGCTTATTTACAATATATTTTAGAGCCTGATGATCTATTACAACTAGAATTTTTTTCCCTAGCAAGTAATTTCTAAACTTCTTTACAGCAAAAATGATAGCCAGAGCCTCTTTTTCAGTTACAGTATAATTTACCTCAGCACTGCTCATTTGTCTACTCCCAAAGTAAATTGGATGTTCATTCCCATTTTCATCCTTTTGGCTCAAAGTACTTCCTAGTGCTGCATCTGAGGCATCAGTGTACACAATGAATGGCTTGCTCCAATATGGATTCTTCAAAAATGGTGAAGACACCAGGGCTTCCTTCAGTTTTCAAAAAGCTTCATGCGCCTTATTTCCTAGTTCATAAGTAACATCCTTCTTCAAGAACTGGGTTAGTGGCTGTGCAATCTTTGAGAAATTCTTGATGAACCTTCTATAGTAACCCACATGGCCTAAAAATGATCTCAACTTACTTCTATTCATAGGAAATGGTAAATCTTTTATTTTTGAAACTTTATCAGGATCAGTACCAATACCATCTTTGGATACAACATGCCCTAAAAAAACACCTTTAGAACATCCAAAGACACACTTTGTAGGGTTTAGTGAGGCTTGTGCTTCATCTAACCTTTGAAATGCTGTCTCCATCTGGTGTAGGTGGTCCAACTTGCTCCCATAAATGTAAAAATCATCCAGAAATACTCTGATGAAGGTCCCAATGTAGGGTTCGAACACCCTATTCATCAAACGTTGGAATGTTGCTGGAGCATTACACAACCCAAAAGGTATAAATCTATAAGCAAACGTTCCCCAAGGGAGTGGTGAACGTGGTCTTCAGCTGATATTTCTCCACTATACGAACTTGGTTGTAGCCGCTATATCCATCAACAAAACTATAACACTCCTGGCCAGCTACTTCATCCAGGATTTGATCTGAAAATGGAAGAGGGTAATGATCCTTCTTAGTTGCCTTATTGAGCTTCCAGTAATCAACACAAATGCGTAGCTTCCCATTCTTTTTTATTGAGATCACAATGGGAGAAACCCATTTTGAATTCTCCACAGCAAATATTAATCCTGCATCAAACAACTTATCTATTTCTTCTTTTACAGTCTTGGAAAACTTAGGATTCATTCTATATGGCATTTGCTTTATGGGCTTAGCACCATCTACCAGCTCAATAGAATGTTCTACCCAACTTACTTGACAGAGTTCCTTGTAATCAAAAGTGAATATGTGTATGTAACTTCGGAAGAGTTGGAGGTAGGATTCCTTTTCACTCTCCATCACAACATCACCAATCTTTATTTGTTGGAGACGATCATCAACTTCTTCTTCAGATAATTTTATGGGGTCATGAGTTGGTGTGACTAGAAGGATATCCATGACTGAAACATCAACCTCACTTTCTTCATCCTCAATGTCCACTTCACTGGTACTAGAGTAATCACAGGATGTCCAATCATTAGTTTCATCACTTGAATCGACAGGTTCTGCCTTATGATGCCGAGGGATCATGTTTATTTCACCCTCTCTCTACCACATCCAAATGTCATGAAGCCTTCATTCTAGTAGTTTCTTGCATGAACTCTCCTTAGCCATGGTCTTCCCAACAAAATTGGGTACGCAACAGTACCATTTTTCATCACCTGAAAGTCTACCACACATACAATACCCATAACAGATATTGCCACATTTGAAACTACACCTTCTGGTTTAGTTTTTCCTTTATTTAATGACCTTAACATAAGTGTTGAAGGGCGATCAATTTTTAAACCCAACATATTCATTACAAACTCGGTCATTACATTAACTGCAACACCTCCATCAACTAAGACATCATGAATTGAAATACCATTACATAATAACTCATCTTATGGAGCATAGGGATCCGCCTCTGCCTCCAAAACAGGGACCTCAACCTCCTTTATTTGTCGAGCATTGAGTCCACTTCGCAGCTCCCGCCTCTTCTCAGAAGACATAGCCAAGAGTTGACCATATGTAATATTTGCAGGCCTTTTGGACAGATCTTCCAAGATGGAGTATGGTCCTTGCCCCTGTGAAATCAGAAAATCCTGCACACCCAACTTTCTTCTCCTATGTTTCTTACTAGTTTCTCCTTTCATCTTCTTAGGATCATTTCCATCTTGATTATCTTTTTCTTTCTTTCTTTTTGTTACAAACACATCTACTTCATTATTTCTGGTCTTATCTACTACATCAAAAGAATTCACAGGTGCTTTTCCTTTATCATTATCTCCTTTACCAGATGTAGAAGCTCTATCTGGACAATTATACTTATAATGACCCTTTTTATAACAACCATAACATACAACTTCAGAAATATTTCTTTTTGGACCTCTATCTCCTCCCTGAGAACTAAATTCTTTTCCTTCAAGAAGATTAATAGTTAACTGACCCCATATTTTTGAGCAGATCTTCATACTCAGTAGATGTACTAGGAGAAAGATTTGTGCTCACCAAGAGTGGTTGTGGATTCTGGACCAAAGGTGCTGGTGTAGGCTCTACTTTAGCAACAATTTCTTTGGGCTCCTCTTCCATGCTTTATTCTTACCTTCTTGCAATCTCCTTTGCTTGTTCAATGGTAGTTGGGCGGTCATACTTCACTCGTTGTCTAATCTTTGGCTTCATCCCAAGAATGAAGTGCTTACAGAGGAGATTATCCACGCCATTCATTAACCCATCCGTTAATCCTTCCTTCCGGATCTGGGCATCGAGCTTCCTCCTTATCTCTAGAACACGAGCATGATAATCCCTTGTCTTCTCCTTCTCTCCTTGGGATAGCTTTGTGATATCGATCATGAGATCTACATATTTCTGTTTGTTCACCAAATTCTTCAAGAAAACTTTCAGTTAATAAATCCCATTAATTTTTCCACATTATCACCTAGTGTTTCAAACCACCTAATTGCTGAACCATCCAAAAAGGTAGGAAGAAATTCAGTCCATTGTTCCCTTCTTATGAGGCCATTACAGATACAAGATTGTTTAAACTCTTGAATGAAAGAAGAAGCATCTTCATTAGATCGAGCTGAAAAAATAGAAATCTTTCCCATTTTCAAAAGTAACCACCGTGAAATACCAACCCACAAGTACAATCAACAAGACTTATGTGCACAAATAATTGGACTCACTATACTAGAAAGTGACTTTACGCCTTTCTACATTAAAATAGAAATGACCACGATAAAACTATGGTAAAACTTGACTTACTGCGGTAAAAACTGACTTTACTGTGGTAAACACTATTCACAGTAAAAAGTGAAGTTACTGCGGGTAAATACTATTCACAGTAAAAAAGTGACTTTACTGTGATAAAATACTATTCACAACAAAAATGACTTTATCATGGTAACTACTATTCACGGTAAAAATGACTTTACCATGGTAACTACTATGCACAGTAAAAATAAGGGTACCCTCCAATTGATTTTTGACTAAGTGGGAATATCTCTCCAGAAAATCCACCAATGAGGAATGGTCTCGGCAACGGAACCAAAATGTCATCACCAATCTAGCACTATAATAATTCTTCACCGGGAACTCCTCGTGCTATGATTATTTACTAATACACAGCCTTTAATTTGGTGGATGTAATATGGAAACAAAACAACAACATAACACAAGAATACCATCGACTATGGAATGATGACAAATCTGAAATATCAAAGTAAATTATAATATTAACATGAAATTGTTACAATCTCACCCATGAGGTACTTCAAGTGTTATTGACTTCACTTGCCTTTCACCAAGACTATGGGGAAACTTTACAATTACACCTCTTAATGGCTTCTTCAACACACCTTTAAACTGATGGCTTCCTTTGCACACTTCCTATAATATTTCTCACTACTTCCTTCTAAGCTAAATGAGGGGGGTGGCCTCTCTATTTATAGAACTTCCAGGCTTATCCATCTTATGTCTAAGATAGGATTAGAAATCCACTCTGACGAATCATATTCCATACCTTAACTCTTATCTATACATGTAAGCTTATCTTTTAAGATAAGATAAACCTTATCATTTTACATGGGTTCCACATTTTTAGACTTTTTACAAATAAAATAAACAAAATATTTATGACCTCACTCCTTGTCCTTATTACCAATATAATATTTCTAATTCCTAATCATGTAGACCCTACTTCTCTAATTACCCAAACTTTGACATTTTAACATTACCGGACCACTTACGACAAATATTTACTTTTTACAATATCATATTATACTTTGACTGTTACCGTACTCCACATTATTGGCGGCACCGTACTGACGGCACCGTTATCTTCTATCAGACACTACTACTAATTATACTTAACAACATCCTATTCCTAATACATACATTAATGAAATAGAAATTATGGAGGAAAATTTTAGTGTCGACATCTTCCCCCTTCCTAGCTTCTACTCCTTCGTTGGAGTAGACTATTCTAGTGCTTGGAAAATCTTCAACTTGTTGTGGTTGACCCATTTCGTAATGGGAGTGCCATCCAATTCCTCCAGTTGGTACGTACCATTTTCATGCACAGCTGCTATTTTGTAGGGCCCCATCCATTTTGGAAGAAATTTTCTCTGTCTTCTTTTTTTGTATCTGGAATCATATACTAGAACCAAGTCATTCACATGAAATGGAGACCAACGGATCTTTTGATCAAAGTATTCCTTCTGCTTCATTTTCTTCTTATGGCTTGTATCCTTTGCTATTTCCCTCATTTCCTCTAGCAAATGGAGATGTACCAACCTTTCTTTTACTGAATCACTTTAATCCATCCTTTCATTTTTCATAACTCTCACAGTGGGAATATCAAACTCAATAGGAAGAATTGGATCAATGCCATAGGCCAACTGAAATGGGGAGTATCCTGTTGCTGAATTTGATGTTGCCCTATATGCCCACAATGCTGCATGAATCCTTTTATCCCATTTATGTACCTGCAAGGCTGCATCTTTTGCTAGAATTTGACATAACACAAAAAAATTTCATTCCACCTGTCCATTTATGCTTGGCTTGTATGTTGTTGCCTTCCTGTGCTTAATAGAAAACTTATTGACTAGGGATTCTACCACCTCATTAATGAAGTGGCTTCCTTGATCTGCTACAATTTATAATGGACAACCAAATCTGGTGACAATGCGTTCATATATGAACCTTGCCACTTCATCTATGGAAGCTGTTTTCAATGGCCTAGCTTCAACCCACCTGGTTAAATAATCTGTGGTAACTACAATATACTTATTTTGGCGTGAGGTAGTTGGAAGTGGACCTACAATGTCTATTCCCCACTTTTCAAAGGGACCAAGTAGAAGAATAGGGCATAATGGAGCTGATGAAGTCTTACAGTTACCATGTGTTTGAAAAATATCACATGTCTTACAATAATTATAACAATCTTTAAAAAGAGTGGGCTAGTGATAACCTGCATCCAAGATCCTTTTTGTTGTAAGTTGTCCAGAGAAGTGCCCTCCACATGTACCATTGTGGAATTCTTCTAGCATTTCCTTCCATTGATCACATCCAACTGCCCTCTTGTACTGTCCTTCAGGTCCTATTCGAAATAATACTCCATGTAGAATAGAATATGGACGACTGGCTTGAGTAATCTTTCTCTTAGTCTTTGCATTGACACCATTAGGAAACTTGAATTCATTCAGATAATTCCAAATATCTATGTATTCACTAGGGATTGTGTCAAGGGATAACAATGCTACATCGGAGAAATCATCATCATCACAAGATGATCCTAAACCATTATAGGCTTGAGAGAGTGCATCTGCATTGACATGCTTCTTTCCTGGCCTATCTATAATATCAAATTCAAATTCTTGTAGAAAAATTATCCATCTTGCTATCCTACCTGATGAGTTAGGCTTATTTACAATATATTTTAGAGCCTGATGATCTGTTACAACTAGAAAGTTTTGCCCTAGCAAGTAATTTCTAAACTTCTTTATAGAAAAAATGATAGCCAGAGCCTCTTTTCCAGTTACAGTATAATTTACCTCAGCACTACTCATTTTTCTGCTCCCAAAGTAAATTAGATGTTCATTCCCATTTTCATCCTTTTGGCTCAAAGTACTTCCTAGTGCTACATCTGAGGCATCAGTGTACAAAATGAATGGCTTGCTCCAATCTGATTCTTCAAAACAGGTGAAGACACTAGGGCTTCCTTCAGTTGTCCAAAAGCTTCATGCGCCTTATTTCCTATTCATAAGTAACATCCTTCTTCAAGAACTGGGTTAGTGGCTGTGCAATCTTTGAGAAATTCTTGATGAACCTTCTATAGTAACCCACATGGCCTAAAAATGATCTCAACTTACTTCTATTCATAGGAAATGGTAAATCTTTTATTTTTGAAACATTATCAGGATCAGTACCAATACCATCTGTGGATACAACATGCCCTAACAAAATATCTTTAGAACATCCAAAGACACACTTCGTAGGGTTTAGTGAGGCTTGTGCTTCATGTAACCTTTGAAATGTTATCTCCATCTGGTGCAGGTGGTCCAAATTGCTCCCATAGATGTAAAAATAATGTAGAAATACTCTGATGAAGGTCCCAATGTAGGGTTCAAACACCCTATTCATCAAACGCTGGAATGTTGCTAGAGCATTACACAACCCAAAAGACATAACTCTATAAGCAAACGTTCCCCAAGGAGTGGCGAACGTGGTCTTCAGCTGATCTTTCTCCACTATACGAACTTGGTTGTAGCCGCTATATCCATCAGCAAAACTATAGCACTCCTGGCCAGCTACTTCGTCCAAGATCTGATCTGAAAATGGAAGAGGGTAATGATCCTTCTTTGTTGCCTTATTGAGCTTCCTTCGAAAGAGCTGGAGGTAGGATTCCTTCTCACACTCCATCACAACATCACCAATCTTTATTTGTTGGAGATGATCATCAAATTCTTCTTCAGATAATTTTATGGGGTCATGAGTTGGTGTGACTGGAAGGATATCCATGACTGAAACATCAACCTCACTTTCTTCATCTTCAGTGTCCACTTCACTAGTACTCGAGTAATCACAAGATGTCCAATCATCAGTTTCATCACTTGAATCCACAGGATCTGCCTTATGATGTCGAGGGATCACGTTTATCTTCACCCTCTCTCTACCACGTCAAAGTGTCATGAAACCTTCATTCCAGTAGTTTCTTGCATGAACTCTCCTTAGCCATGGTCTTCCTAACAGCATTGGGTACGCAACAGTACCATTTTTTATCACCTGAAAGTCTACCACACATACAACACCCATAACAGATATTGCCACATTTGAAACTACACCTTTTGGTTTAGTTTTTCCTTTATTTAATGACCTTAACATAAGTGTTGAAGGGTGATCAATTTTTAAACCCAACATATTCATTACAGACTCGGTCATTACATTAACTGCAGCACCTCCATCAACTAAGACATCATGAATTGAAATACCATTACATAATACCTCATCTTGTGGAGCATAGGGATCCACCTCTGCCTCCAAAACAGGGACCTCAACCTCCTTCCTTCGTTGAGCATTGAGTCCACTTTGCAACTCTCGCCTCTTCTCAGAAGACATAGCCAAGAGTTGACCATATGTAATATTTGTAGGCCTTTTGGATAGATCTTCCAAGATGGAGTATGGTCCTTGCCCCTATGAAATCAGAAAATCCTGCACACCCAACTTTCTTCTCCTATGTTTCTTACTAGTTTCTCCTCTCATCTTCTTAGGATCATTTCCATCTTGATTATCTTTTTCTTTCTTTCTTTTTGTTACAAACACATCTACTTCATTATTTCTGCTCTTATCTACTACATCAAAAGAATTCACAGGTGCTTTTCCTTTATCATTATCTCCTTTACCAGATGTAGAAGCTCTATCTGGACAATTATATTTATAATGACCCTTTTTATAATAACCATAACATACAACTTCAGAAATATTTCTTTTTGGACCTCTATCTCCTCCCTGAGAACTAAATTCTTTTCCTTCAAGAAGATTAATAGTTAACTGACCCATATTTTTGAGCAGATCTTCATACTCAATAGATGTACTAGGAGAAAGATTTGTGCTCACCAAGAGTGGTTGTGGATTCTGGACCAAAGGTGCTGGTGTAGGCTCTACTTTAGCAACAATTTCTTTGGGCTCCTCTTCCATGCTTTCTTCTTGCCTTCTTGCAATCTCCTTTGCTTGTTCAATGGTAGTTGGGCGTTCATACTTCACTCGTTGTCTGATCTCTGGCTTCATCCCAAGAATGAAGTGATTACAGAAGAGATTATCCACGCCATTCATCAACCCATCCGCTAATCCTTCCTTCCGAATCTGGGCATCGAGCTTCCTCCTTAGCTCTAGAACACGAGCATGATAATCCCTTATCTTCTCCTTCTCTCCTTGGGATAGCTTTGTGATATCGATCATGAGATCTACATATTTCTGTTGTTCACCAAATTCTTCATGAAAAATTTCAGTTAATAAATCCCATAAATTTTTCACATTATCACCTAGTGTTTCAAACCACCTAAGTACTGAACCATCCAAAAAGGTAGGAAGAAATTCAGTCGATTGTTCCCTTCTTATGAGGCCATTACAGATACAAGATTGTTTAAACTCTTGAATGAAAGAAGAAGCATCTTCATTAGATCGAGCTGAAAAAAAAGGAATCTTTCCCATTTTCAAAAGTAACCACCGTGAAATACCAACCCACAATTACAATCAACAAGACTTATGTGCACAAATAATTGGAATCACTATACTAGAAAGTGACTTTACGCCTTTCTACATTAAAATAGAAATGACCACGATAAAACTATGGTAAAACTTGACTTACTGCGGTAAAAACTATGGTAAAACTTGACTTACTGCGGTAAAAACTAACTTTACTGTGGTAAACACTATTCACAGTAAAAAGTGAAGTTACTACGGTAAATACTATTCACGGTAAAAAGTGACTTTACTGTGATAAATACTATTCACAACAAAAATGACTTTACCATGGTAACTACTATTCACGGTAAAAAAAGACTTTACCATGGTAACTACTATGCACAGTAAAAATAAGGTTACCCTCCAATTGATTTTGACTAAGTGGGAATATCTCTTCAGAAAATCCACCAACAAGGAATGGTCCCGGCAATGGAACCAAAATGTCATCACCAATCCGGCACTATGATAATTCTTCACCGGGAACTCCTCATGCTATGATTATTTACTAATGCACAACCTTTAATTTGGTGGATGTAATATGGAAACAAAACAACAACATAACACAAGAATACCATCGACTATGGAATGATGATAAATCTGAAATATCAAAGTAAATTATAATATTAACATGAAATTGTTACAATCTCACCCATGAGGTACTTCAAGTGTTATTGAATTCACTATATTTTCACCAAGACTATGGGAGAAACTTTACAATTACACCTCTTAATGGCTTCTTCAACACACCTTTAAACTGATGGCTTCCTTTCCACACTTCCTATAATATTTCTCACTACTTCCTTCTATGCTAAATGAGGGGGTGGGCTCTCTATCTATAGAACTTCTAGGCTTATCCATCTTATCTCTAAGATAGGATAAGAAATCAACTCTGACGAATCATATTCCATACCTTAACTATTATCTATACATGTAAGCTTATCTTTTAAGATAAGATAAACCTTATCATTTTACATGGGTTCCACATTTTTAGTCTTTTTACAAATAAAATACACAAAATATTTATGACCTCATTCCTTGTCCTTATTACCAATATAATATTTCTAATTCCTAATCATGTAGACCCTACTTCTCTAATTACCCAAACTTTGACATTTTAACATTATCGGACCACTTACGACAAATATTTACTTTTTACAACATTCCTATTGTACTTTGACTGTTACCGTACTCCACATTATTGACGGCACCATACTGACGGCACCGTTATGTTCTATCAGATGCTACTACTAATTATACTTAACAACATCCCATTCCTAATACATACATTAATGAAATAGAAATTATGGAGGAAAATTTTTAGTCTCGACATGTCTTCTCCCCCGTCTTCTACCGTTCCCCCTCCCTCTTCCTCCATCTTCTCTTCCCTTGCGTATCTGTCCCCCAGCATTTCTGCCATCATCTAATAGATCCCTTCCACCCCCGCGGTTCCCTCTCTTGTAGTGCCTCCTAACCCCGTGGCATTGGAGTGTTGGCCTATTTCTCAATGCCGCCACCAAGTGTCTTGACACATTTCCCCATGTCCACTGCAGTTGCTCCTTCTTCTACCCATGTTTCCTCCTCTTCCTCTTGTCCCACTCCCCTAAGTCTAGAATGGATCTCCGAACACCTGAGCCAACATAAGAGGAAGTCCATATTGCACCTATGGACTTCTCCGTTATTCTGGCTAAAGGGCCTAAGAAGCAAAAGGCTATAACCTGCTTCTCAAAGCACTTCAGGTGAAAGGGTTATGGAGATCACATACCCTGATCTCACAAATAAGAAAGAAGATCTGTCTCCTACAGATTTTATAGTGACTCAAGTCACAATGGGAACATCATCAAAGAGCCTACAAGGAGAGGCCTTATCTACAGTGGATGCCCTTTGCAAGAAGCTTCAAGAAGTAAAGGAAGAGAAGAGAACATTAAAAAAGCAAAACAAGCATCTTCTCCAAGCCCTACAAAATATGGGCAATGCCCCTCCTATGACTGTCACCGACCTTCCTGAAGTTCTTAGTCAGGAGAAGATAAATGAGTATTCCAAGATCGGTGATCAAGGTATAGCAGTGTCTTCCTGGAGAGAGCAGATCCTCAAAGATAGTGAGGAAGTGATTACAAAGTTCACAGAGCTCTATCAAAATATAGATCAAGCGAACAAGGAACTCCAGGTAATAGCAGGGCCTATATCTGAAGATTTGAACCATGCCAGGTTGCAACACGAGATGTTTGAGAAGATGCTTGATTGCCCAGTCGATGACTTGGTGAAATTCAACATCTTTGATCACCTGCGAGCACCCAACAGAGTCCTTGCTGCTTTAGACTATCGGGTTGACCAAATGGAGTTTGTCATGGAAAAAATAGACAAAATCAAGGAGGAAGCCCTAGATGCCATGCATCAAATGGAGCAGATCATCTTAAGAATGTCTCTAGGGTTACTCAATGTAGCATACGCCTTGAGGAAGGTAGATGATAGTATTCAGATTTTCAAGGAAATCACGTCGCATGGTTTAGCATCAGAGGCCACTTTTGATATAGAATCTATCAACAACCTTCTGGCCTGCCATGACTTTGTTGGATACCTAATGGAGGCAGGAAATGAATACTTCAAACTCCTGGAAAGACTCAGAGATGAACGAGAAAATTACGAAGTCATCGGGGATCACACCAAGGGTCCCGCTCAAGATCAACTTCAAGCGATGGTCAGCAAGTTCATGGAGTATCGAGCTCAGTTTCACATTACCTCTCCTGAACAGAATCAAGACACTCCTTTTAATCCGAGGGATGACAATGAATAGGCTCCTTCCTCCTAGGATAAATCCCATTTTTGTAAAAGTATTTAAAAGTAAGTTGGCACAAATGATGACATCATCCATGTTGCACCATGGGATGTTGTCATCCACCAAATTGCCCCAAAGTCAACATTTGACTTTTAGATATTTTGTAAATAAGTTGTTAGCTCCTTTTTGTCTTCTTTCTCCTTCTCCTTCTATAAGTACTTGGATACTTGTAGTATTCAAGGGTGAGAAAATTTGTATGAAAAATAGAAGTGAGGAGAGAAAGACTTTGAGCTTTCTTGTAACAGAACAAATATTAATACAAAAAATTGAGACTTTGTGCTGAATTTCTATGTTATGTGTTAGATCTTTCTTAAGTTAGATATGCACGCTTATTCTATTGGATTCAACTATACTTTTGTCATTTGTTTATCAGTATTGCTTTGTTTGTTTATGTGAGTAAGTTTGGGTCTGTTTACTACTGGCCCAAAACATAAATCCTCTGACCTTTCTACTTTGGAATTCATTTCTTTCTCCCTTCAGATCCATATTTCTTCTATTCCTTCCTTCATTCCTTTCTGTTCTTCGTTGGAACTAACTCTACTGGGATTAGATCCCAAAACCCCCCTGAAGGAAGAATATTGTAAGACTTGTACAGATTCCAGCTAATAGAATAGCAATAAACCAGTTTTGCTTTGTTGTCTCAAAGAGGGGTTATGCCTTATACACTGTTGGCCTGTCTATCCATAGATCTGCCCACCTGACAGATTTTTAGACCAACACAATCTAATGTGAAAGTAGAAAATGTTTTGTAATGCATGCATGCTAGGTTCTAAGGACTATGTGCCTATTGTCACGTGGATCATACACCAACTAAATCTCTAAATGATCTCATGAAATATGGGAACATACATAAGATGTGGAACCTTGTCACCTTAGGATGAACGTCTGGAGAAGGCGGAATTGATTTCAAACTTGGTGCACTTGATTAAATATCAAGATGTAAGGCTATAACACTTGAAATAAAATTGTTCTTTCAGAATAGGGATAGAGGAATTATCACATAACATATAAAATGGTGATGCACCAAGAATTAATGGAACAAAAATATCTACTTCACTAACACAATTAATATTGCGGAATAACACATGGCTTGTATATCTCCTAAAAATCATCTCAATCACTGAACCGATGTAACATAAAATCCTAAAAAAAAGAAGGGATTTAACATTCTCCACAACTAAAATACAAATATTTATATCACAACTTGACTAATAAATGAAATAAGATAACTAATTTAAAGGCAATTTAATTCACCACATATAAGGAATTAAACATTCAAGTGTACTTAACAAATTATAGAATTACACAATATACTAGATATTTGAAGGAAAAATAGTGTTCTTATTATATATAAAAGGATTGAAGCTATTTTTGGGCTTCTCAAAATAAAAGAGCCCCTTCGTAAAAGATATAAGAGAGTACTTAATCCATAATGCATCTACCTATTTATAACCAAGAGGGTTGAGTGATTATAGCTCCACCCTTTAACTAAATTTACTAAAAATAGAGTGCATTAATAACTAGCAAACAAATTCCCATGAAAATAGAAAAATTAGTTGCACAAGTTGACCAAGTCAACTCTACAACTTCCACTGGTCCTAGAGCTTGGAGGTTGCTTAACAATAGATGCCAAGCCTAGCTTGGGCTAACAACACCTTTATCTTTCTCTGGTTCTTCTTCCTACTCCTCCACAGTTGACTTGTTCTTGTAATCAAAGAAATGCTTAATGATCCCTTGTATCTCTTCTTCTTTAGTTCTAAATGCATATGGATTTATCACATTTGCACACTCATTCTCTATGAAAACCTTGGCTGGTAATTTCGTAATCCTATTGATAACCTTCTTAAGATGATTTACAAAGTTTTGATGAGAAAATAACTTGTAAATAAAAGAAATGCTAATTTTTTTTGTAACATCTTCATCTTCATTAACCAAACCCTTAAAATTTTCTATGACTTGATCAATAGGAAGAATATTAATAGTATGATTTAGAAACTTGCAGTGGATATTGTCAAAATCCTCCACAATATCATTCAATCCATCTACCGCTTCAACTCGTTTCTTCGTGAGCTTCACCATGAGATCTCATAACACCCGAGCTCTAAATTCCATAGCCTTCTGAAAATCAAACACATTTGAATCGTCACCGATCACAACTTCCTTTAGAAGCAAATCCAAACCAAAAATTCAGATTTCCTTCCAGGTTTCTAGAGAAAGGTCCAATTTGTCACTATATTCGGTAAGAAGTTCATTCATATTCATAACGACAAATTTCTTTGTATACAACTCATTATACAAATCCACAACATCTTTGATTAACATATTTACATCCTGAATAAAGAACTCCATCCATGCTCTAACCGCTCTTCCTTTTTTTCCCAATCATTTCAACTACATTGAAAGATGCATCATCAAAACTTGAAGTAATAGTTAGGGTTGTTGTATCTTGTATAGGTTGTGTGTACAAGCCGTGGGATCTTGGTTAGAACAACCATGAGCTGCTCAAAGTTTCCCTTAAGCTCATCTTTAGTTACATTTTCCTTGTCATACTTGTCTAGAAAATTTCTTAGAGCCACTTGAACATCTTTCTTAGCTCCTTCATGGATGGCATTCTCTTGATAAAACCTGGAGATTTGATAGTCCGTTGTCGTAATCATCTCTTTTGTTTTTCCTGTAGTAGGAGAAGATATTTTCATAAACCATTCTGTTGACTGATCAACTGATAAATTTGAGACAATCCATGGTCAGTTAGCCTACCTTTAGGGAGACAGATGTAGGAAACTTGAGTCAAAAACATTGACAATGGGTACTTTCTTCTTCTTTTTAGGGTTTTCCTATGCAACGATTTCAGTATAGAAGAAGATGTTGTAGAAGAAATTATTGGAATAGTCACAGTGGTAATGGGAGAAACTCATAATACTAAGGCAATTGTCGCATTCATAGAAGATGACAATAAAGTGGTGATAATTAGAGGATTGGAAAGAACAACCTGAGGTTTAAGTGAATCAGACATAGAGATGGAAATAGGTGGTTATGGAAGAGGGGTAGTAAGGGGAGACCCAATTCCTAATATCTCTCCAACAGAGATTGTGGGAAGGGAAGAAAATACTTGAGCCATAGAGGGAGATGTAGTGAGAGATAAAGGAGAAATGGGGACGGAAGAAGGAAGACAAGACTGGAGGAAGGGTGAGATATGGGGGGAAAGTGGAACTGAAAGTTGTGAAGATAAGTGAGAGGAAGAGAGAGGTGATTGTGACACCTGAGAAAATCTTGGTGAGATAGTTAGATCTATAACTTCAGTTGACTACAAATTTGGAGATGAAAATTTAGTAGTAGGAACCTCAACAGAAAACCCTAAACTTCTATAAACAAAAGAGATCTTACCTGGCCTAGGAATAGACTTCAAATTTGACCTTTTACCTTTAGAGGGAGTAGGTTGACTTGTTGCTAACTAGGCTTGTACTAATTCTATAAATAATTGAGCTGACACTTTTGGTGTGATTACCAAAGTTGTAAACCATTCATAGGTCCTTCTCGAAATGGGGCCCACCCTATCCTTTGTGTTTCTGCACTCTTCAATTGACAAATATATCTAGGGAAGTGGTTCATTTGCAATACTATCTCTTTTATAAGAAGGATCCAACACTTTCTCATCATCCTTTAAACCTTTGGGAATGACTGTAAACTCATAGTGAATTACTTCATTCAAGGTTAATCTCTCGAATTCCCTTTCCCTTCCAATAGTTTCATCTTGAAAGTGGATCCAAATATCCTCCAATTGGGTTATATGCACATTGGCTAACCTCGTTCTACCAAAATTATCCCAATAATCAAAATTAGTCCATGGATTGAATGTCCTTAGAGTAACTTGGGACATTTCACCTCCCACATTTTTGGATACACACACACACACACACACACACACACACACACACACACACACACACACACACACACACACACACACACACACACACGTATATTTCCCTATGGAAATGGGAAATTGAACTCCTGACTTTTGTCAATCATGCTATATTTTTTGATAATGAAGTAAGTGTTGACCTAACTCCATTAATACCCACTTCTCATTTGGACATCTTGGAAATTTATTTGAAGCACCTTCAAACCCTGGCACTCTGATGTAAGTAAATGTTGGAAACTATAGTTAAATACCTACCCACTCCCACACTTATTACCAGGATTCATCTGAGATCCTTCGATTATAAAAATTCTTGTCAAAATAATACAAGATAACAACAAAGAAAGCATCTCTTACGCTCCGAAAGTGATTAGGGCCTTCTACCAAAGTAAGTTGTTGGTAGTAATCATATATTTGAGCAGTACGTCTAACTCCTTTTCAATTCAAACTTTGATACTCTCTCATTTCAGCCACCACATAAACAAGATAAGAAGTCATAAATAATTTTCCCGAAGTTAGCACATCTCCCAATTGGAAAAATACTGAATTACTTATGTGCTCACCCCACTGAATAAAATATTTGTTCACTTTAATTGTAGATATATAAAGGAACATCCTATCATGAAAATATTTGGCCACAGGAAAACCCACAACCTTACTTAATAGCATGATTATATCATTGACCTCTTGAATAAATTATGAGAAGGGAATTATCTTAGGAGAACTTGACATTATACCTTAATCTTGGCCAAGTAGCTCTTGGAAATGATCTTTGTGAAAACTTCAGTTTCTTTCACCCAATTCTTGATTGGAATCTTAGGAGATTTTGGCATATTCTTCTTATAGTCATTATTTTATCCTCAATACTTGTTTCTGACCCTAAGTACGTTGGTCTATCACCCAATATACGTTGGGCGCTCATTGGAGGGGCGCACAGGCACTGATCCCCTCCTTCATGTGAGCTCTGGAAGATTTTTCTGCCATTAATGGAGGATTATTTGTAGAAACAAAAGTACATGTATCTACTTAAAAAGGTATAAGATATAACTAATAGATCTACACATCAATGCATCAAAAAAGATAAAAAAACATTGTATGAAGCACAAGAAACTAGATATGAGTCAAGACAAGCCAAATAACATGAGGTTTTACACCCATAAACAAGATGTATAGAATAGATCTATGTATATTGATTTAAAAAGATTATTTGCTAGCCATACTACATTCAAAAGGGTCATCTCATACCATATACATCAAATGAAAAGGATATAACCCCTATAAACTAATTTGATCAGAGATCCTAACTATGTTTTCCCCATTATAACCCTTGTTATAGACCCTAGTACACATACTTATGCTTATTGATATCCTTTACAACCCTTTAGCATCAAGAACTCTAAACCCTAACATCATGAGCTCGAACCCTTAGCATTTTCTAACATTTCTATAGCCCCTTATAATCCTCCTTCTCTTAGCACTTTCGTACCTTTTAGAGACCTTGCACTACTGTCTCCCTTTCTCCCAGTTTCCTCTCTTGTTCTTGTCCCAAGTAATTCTTTAAATATGATCAAATTTCATAGCCATGACTTCTCTCTTTAGTAGATCACGTGCTAAGTGCCAATGTGGTCCTCCATTGGCGAATGCTATCCTCTTTACAAAACCTTTCACTAACTGTAATGATGCCTCTAGGAATATTCCCTACGTGGAATATCCTTTTCTTGGCCTCCAAGGTTCCTAGTTGGCACCTTATCCACTTATCACACCTAGTCAGGTTGTCACATTTTTCCTTAAGTGACTCCATGATGCCAACTATGGCTAAGTCCTTTAAACCCTTTTTCCAGTGCACTTTTCCCTGAGTGCCCTTCTATTTACTGATCTTGTGTGCACGTACCTCTTAGTACTTAGCAAATAATTAGGGTTCAACATCACCCCACACTACACATGTTTTATATCCTTGAAAACATTTTTCTCCTTCAATGAGTAAAGAATAGTGGAGTTGAAATAATTTAAATAAAGAATGTAAGAATGGAAGAATATGCTACTACTGCATGAGGAGTGGGAAATACTTCTTTACGAATGCCTCAATATTCTCCTAGGAATCCAATTCTCCCTATACCTACTGAAGAAGTTCACCCAAAATTATGCTTACTTCATCAAAACTTAGTTCATCACTCTTAGATTTTAGCGTATCTATAATTCTTTCCAGCAAATTGCTAAGATCACCTAGCGCATCCATTCTGCGAGTGAGTTGGGGGTATAGCTCCTTTAGCCTATTCTTATCTGAACCCCATAAGGTTTCTATTACTTCTAACTTCTTTTCAACTTCATCTAGGATCTTATTGCACTCCACCCTATTGCCTTTTTTATTTTCTTGTAATTATTTCAAAGTCGCCTCATGTGTAGTAACAAATATGCTTGTTATCCTATCACTGCCAACACAGTTGTCATACATGACTTCAGCCATCTACATGGCAGTCTTTACTACGGTAAGGATCTCAGAGTACTAAGTCACTATCTCCCCAATATTTATCTTTTATTCTTCCTTATGGCGTGCCATCGTCTCCTCTACTGACTCTAATATGATTGGCTTCCTCTCCACGGTGAGGATGTGGGACAAGTCTTCCAAGTAGTACATGGTTGACTCATATTTTTTTATTAGGAGGGGCTAGGTCTGGGTGTTTTAAGATAATGGAATATGAAATAACATCTATCTTCTTGTGGACTTCGTGCACCTTCACCTTTTCATCCTTCAGTTCATGCCTTAAATGTGCACTGATTAATTCCTTCTATTTTATCTTCTAGTCCCACTCAATGGTCTCTTCATTCTTTTTCTCAAGATATTCCTCCAAGACCCTTATTCTATCATTTCTACCAAAGAGGTTTGGTTCCACCTTAACTGATAGTTTATTGAGCGCATTGAAAACTTTCTCATCTAATAGTTGATGATCATTTATAAGGGGGTTTACTCCCTTGGCATCTGGTATCTTCATTAATGCATTGTGATTTACCCTGAATTTGGGTTCATCAACATGGGACCAACACCAATCCGACACTATGATAATTCTTCACCGGGAACTCCTCGTGCTATGATTATTAACTAATGCACAACTCTTAGTTTGGTGGATGTAATCTGGAAACACAACAACAAACATAACACAAGAATACCATAGACTATGATAAGAAGGAATAATGATAAATCTGAAATATCAGTGTAAATTATAATATCAACATGAAATTGTTACAATCTCACCCATGAGGTTCTTCAAGTGTTATTAACTTCACTTGCCTTCAAACAATAACTATGGGAGAAACTTCACAATTACACCTCTTAATGGCTTCTTTAACACACCTTCAAAATGATGGCTTCCTTTACACACTTACTCATACAATATTTCTCACTACTTCTCTCTATGCTAAATGAGGGGGGGTGGCCTCTTTATTTATAGGAATTCAGGCTTATCCACCTTATCTCTAAGATAGGATAGGAAATCTCTTCCGGCCAATCATATTCCATGCCTAAACTCTTGCCTTTACATGTAGGCTTATCTTCTAAGATAAGATAAACCTTATCATCTCACATGGGTTCCACCTTTTTAGACTTTTCCACAAATAAAATATACAAAATATTTATGACATCACTCTTTGTCCTTATTACAAATATAATATTTCTAATTCCTAATCATGTAGACCCTACTTCTCTACTTATCCCAACTTTGACATTTTAACATTACCGGACCACTTACGACAAATATTTACTTTTTACAACATTCCTATTGTACTTTGACTGTTACCGTACTCTACATTATTGGCGGCACCATACTGACGGCGCCGTTATCTTCTATTGGACGCCACTACTAATTATACTTAACAACATCCTATTCCTAATACATACATTAATAAAATAGAAATTACGGAGGAAAATTTTAATGTCGACATTTTCCCCCTTCCTAACTTCTACTCCGTCCTCGGAGTAGACTCTTATGGACATTCTGAAGCTGGTGCTTGGAAAATATTTAACTTGTCATGGTTGACCCATTTTGTAATGGGAGTACCATCCAATTCCTCCAGTCAATATGTACCATTTTCATGCACAGCTGCTATTTTGTAGGGCCCCATCCACTTTGGAAGAAATTTTCTGTCTTCTTTTTTTGTATCTAGAATCATATACTAGAACCAAGTCATTCACATGAAATGGAGACCAACGGATCTTTTGATCAAAGTATTCCTTCTGCTTCATTTTCTTCTTATAGCTTGTATCCTTTGCTATTTCCCTCATTTCCTCTAGCAAATGAAGATGTACCAACCTTTCTTTTACTGAATCACTTTCATCCATCCTTTCATTTTTCATAACTCTCACAGTGGGAATATCAAACTCAATAGGAAGAACTAGATCAATGCCATAAGCCAACTGAAATGGGGAGTATCCTGTTGCTGACTTTGATGTTGCCCTATATGCCCACAATGCTGCATGAATCCTTTTATCCCACTTATGTACCTGCAAGGCTGCATCTTTTGCTAGAATTTGACACAACACAAAATTTGTTCGTTCCACCTGTCCATTTGTGCTTGGCTTGTATGTTGTTGCCTTCCTGTGCTTAATAGAAAACTTGTTGACTAGGGCTTCTACCACCTCATTAATGAAGTGGCTTCCTTGATCTGTTACAATTTCTAATGGGCAACCAAATCTGGTGACAATGCGTTCATATATGAACCTTGCCACTTCATCCATGGAAGTTGTTTTCAATGGCCTAGCTTCAACCCACTTGGTTAAATAATCTGTGGCAACTACAATATACTTATTTTGGCGTGGGGTAGTTGGAAGTGGACCTACAATGTCTATTCCCCACTTTTCAAAGGGACCAAGTGGAAGAATAGGGCATAATGGAGCTGATGAAGTCTTACGGTTACCATGTGTTTGACAAATATCACATGTCTTACAATAATTATAACAATCTCTAAAAAGAGTGGGCCAGTGATAACCTGCGTCCAAGATCCTTCTTGCTGTAAGTTGTCCAGAGAAGTGTCCTCCACATGTACCATTGTGGAATTCTTCTATCAGCTCCTTCCCTTGATCACGTCCAACTGCCCTCTTGTACTGTCCATCAAGTCCTATTCGAAATAATACTCCATGCAGAATAGAATATGGACGACTGGCTTGAGTAATCTTCCTCTTAGTCTTTGCATTGGCACCATCAGGAAACTTGAATTCATTTAGATAATTCCAAATATCTATGTATTCACTAGGGATTGTGTCAAGAGATAACAATGCTGCATCTGGGAAATCATCATCATCACAAGGTGAACCTAAACCATCATAGGCTCGAGAGAGTGCATCTGCATTGACATGCTTCTTTCCTGGCCTATCTATAATATCAAATTCAAATTCTTGTAGCAAAATTATCCATCTTGCTATCCTCCCTGATGGGTTAGGCTTATTGACAATATATTTTAGAGCCTGATGATCTGTTACAACTATAAATTTCTTCCCTAGCAAGTAATTTCTAAACTTCTTTACAGCAAAAATGATAGCTAGAGCCTCTTTTTCAGTTACAGTATAATTTACCTCAGCACTGCTCATTTGTCTGCTCCCAAAGTAAATTGGATGATCATTCCCATTTTCATCCTTTTGGCTCAGAGTACTTCCTAGTGTTGCATCTGAGGCATCAGTATACACAATGAATGGCTTGCTCCAATCTGGATTCTTTAAAACAGGTGAAGACACCAGGGCTTCCTTCAGTTGTTCAAAAGCTTCATGCGCCTTATTTCCTGGTTCATAAGTAACATCCTTCTTCAAGAACTGGGTTAGTGGCTGTGTAATCTTTGAGAAATTCTTGATGAACCTTCTATAGTAACCCACATGGCCTAAAAATGATCTCAACTTACTTCTATTCATAGGAAATGGTAACTCTTTGATTTTTGAAACTTTATCAGGATCAGTACCAATACCATCTCTGGATACAACATGCCCTAACAAAACACCTTTAGAACATCCAAAGACACACTTTGTAGGGTTTAGTGAGGCTTGTGCTTCATCTAACCTTTGAAATGTTGTCTCCATCTGGTGCAGGTGGTCCATCTTGCTCCCATAGATGCAAAAATCATCCAGAAATACTCTGATGAAGTTCCCAATGTAGGGTTCAAACACCCTATTCATCAAGCGCTGGAACGTTGCTGGAGCATTACACAACCCAAAAGGCATAACTCTATAAGAAAATGTTCCCCAAGGAGTGGTGAACGTGGTCTTCAGCTGATCTTTCTCTGCTATACGAACTTGGTTGTATCCACTATATCCATCAGCAAAACTATAGCACTCCTGGCCAGCTACTTCATCCAAAATCTGATCTGAGAATGGAAGAGGGTAATGATCCTTCTTTGTTGCCTTATTGAGCTTCCTATAATCAACACAAATGCGTAGCTTCCCATTCTTTTTTATTGAGATCACAATGGGAGAAACCCATTCTGAATTCTCCACAGCAAATATAAATCCTGCATCAAGCAACTTATCTATTTCTTCTTTTACAGTCTTGGAAAAATTAGGATTCATTCTATATGGCATTTGCTTTATGGGCTTAGCACCATCTACCAGCTCAATAGAATGTTCTACCCAACTTACTTGATGGAGTTCCTTGTAATCAAAAGTGAATATGTGTATGTACCTTCGAAAGAGCTGGAGGTAGGATTCCTTCTCACTCTCCATCACAGCATCACCAATCTTTATTTGTTGGAGACGATCATCAATTTCTTCTTCAGATAATTTTATGGGATCATGAGTCGGTGTGACTGGAAGGATATCCATGACTGAAACATCAACCTCACTTTCTTCATCTTCAGTGTCCACTTCACTAGTACTCGAGTAATCAGAGGATGTCCAATCATCAGTTTCATCACTTGAATCCACAGGTTCTGCCTTATGATGCGAGGGATCACGTTTATCTTCACCCTCTCTCTACCACGTCCAAGTGTCATGAAGCCTTCATTCCAGTAGTTTCTTGCATGAACTCTCCTTAGCCATGGTCTTCCCAACAACATTGGGTACACAACAGTACCATTTTTCATCACCTGAAAGTCTACCACACATACAACACCCATAACAGATATTGCCACATTTGAGACTACACCTTCTGGTTTAGTTTTTCCTTTATTTAATGACCTTAACATAAGTGTTGAGGGGCGATCAATTTTTAAACCCAACATATTCATTACAGACTCGGTCATTACATTAACTGCAGCACCTCCATCAACTAAGACATCATGAATTGAAATACCATTACATAATACCTCAGCTTGTGGAGCGTAGGGATCCGCCTCTGCCTCCAAAATAGGGACCTCAACCTCCTTCCTTCGTTGAGCATTGAGTCCACTTCGCAGCTCCCGCCTCTTCTCAGAAGACATAGCCAAGAGTTGACCATATGTAATATTTGCAGGCCTTTTGGACAGATCGTCTAAGATGGAGTATGGTCCTTGTCCCTGTGAAATCAGAAAATCCTGCACACCCAACTTTCTTCTCCTATGTTTCTTACTAGTTTCTCCTTTCATCTTCTTAGGATCATTTCCATCTTGGTTATCTTTTTCTTTCTTTATTTTTGTTACAAACACATCTACTTCATTATTTATGCTCTTATCTACTACATCAAAAGAATTCACAGGTGCTTTCCCTTTATCATTATCTCTTGTACCAGATGTAGAAGCTCTATCTGGACAATTATACTTATAATGACCCTTTTTATAACAACCATAACATACAACTTCAGAAATATTTCTTTTTGGACCTCTATCTCCTCCCTGAGAACTAAATTCTTTTCCTTGAAGAAGATTAATAGTTAACTGACCCATCTTTCTGAGCAGATCTTCATACTCAGTAGATGTACTAGGAGAAGGATTTGTGCTCACCGAGAGTGGTTGTGGATTCTGGACCAAAGGTGCTGGTGTAGGCTCTACTTTAGCAACAATTTCTTTGGGCTCCTCTTCCATGCTTTCTTCTTGTCTTCTTGCAATCTCCTTTGCTTGTTCAATGGTAGCTGGGCGGTCATACTTCACTCGTTGTCTGATCTCTGGCTTCATCCCAAGAATGAAGTGCTTACAGAGGAGATTATCCACGCCATTCATTAACCCATCCGCTAATCCTTCCTTCCGGATCTGGGCATCGAGCTTCCTCCTTAGCTCTAGAACACGAGCATGATAATCCCTTATCTTCTCCTTCTCTCCTTGGGCTAGCTTTGTGATATCGATCATGAGATCTGCATATTTCTGTTGTTCACCAAATTCTTCAAGAAAACTTTCAGTTAATAAATCCCATGAGTTTTTCACATTATCACCTAGTGTTTCAAACCACCTAAGGGCTGAACCATCCAAAAAGGTAGGAAAAAATTCAGTCCATTGTTCCCTTCTTATAAGGCCATTACAAATACAAGATCGTTTAAACTCTTGAATGAAAGAGGAAGCATCTTCATTAGATTGGGCTGAAAAAATAGGAATCTTCCCCATTTCCAAAAGTAACCACAGTGAAATACCAACCCACAAGTACAATCAACAAGACTTATGTGCACAAATAATTGGAATCACTATAATAGAAAATAGAAATGACCACGGTAAACTATGGTAAAACTTGACTTACTGCGGTAAAAACTGACTTTACTGTGGTAAACACTATTCACAGTAAAAAGTGAAGTTACTGCGGTAAAAACTGACTTTACTGTGGTAAACACTATTCACAGTAAAAAGTGAAGTTACTGCGGTAAATACTATTCACGGTAAAAAGTGACTTTACTGCGGTAAATACTATTCATGGCAAAAAGTGACTTTACCATGGTAACTACTATGCACAGTAAAAACAAGGTTACCCTCCAAATGTTTTCTGACTAAGTGGGAATATTTCTCCAGAAAATCCACCAACGAGGAATGGTCCCAGCAACGGAACCAAAATGTCAACACCAATCCGGCACTATGATAATTCTTCACCGAGGAACTCCTCGTGCTATGATTATTAACTAATGCACAGCTCTTAGTTTGGTGGATGTAATCTGGAAACACAACAACAAACATAACACAAGAATACCATAGACTATGATAAGAAGGAATAATGATAAATCTGAAATATCAGTGTAAATTATAATATCAACATGAAATTGTTACAATCTCACCCATGAGGTTCTTCAAGTGTTATTAACTTCACTTGCCTTCAAACAATAACTATGGGAGAAACTTCACAATTACACCTCTTAATGGCTTCTTTAACACACCTTCAAAATGATGGCTTCCTTTACACACTTACTCATACAATATTTCTCACTACTTCTCTCTATGCTAAATGAGGGGGGTGGCCTCTTTATTTATAGGAATTCAGGCTTATCCACCTTATCTCTAAGATAGGATAGGAAATCTCTTCCGGCCAATCATATTCCATGCCTAAACTCTTGCCTTTACATGTAGGCTTATCTTCTAAGATAAGATAAACCTTATCATCTCACATGGGTTCCACCTTTTTAGACTTTTCCACAAATAAAATATACAAAATATTTATGACATCACTCTTTGTCCTTATTACAAATATAATATTTCTAATTCCTAATCATGTAGACCCTACTTCTCTACTTATCCCAACTTTGACATTTTAACATTACCGGACCACTTACGACAAATATTTACTTTTTACAACATTCCTATTGTACTTTGACTGTTACCATACTCTACATTATTGGCGGCACCGTACTGACGGCACCGTTATCTTCTATTGGACGCCACTACTAATTATACTTAACAACATCCTATTCCTAATACATACATTAATAAAATAGAAATTACGGAGGAAAATTTTAGCTGGGGTTTCTTCCCATGCTCCCATACTCCTTCCCTACACTTGTGCTCTCCTCAATTTCCTTTAGCACTTCTTTGGTGCTTAGCTCTAATTTGTGATCCACCAACTATTGGATAATACCTACCACCTCCCTCTCTATAGTGTTATCCATTTACTCCGTGGTCGAGGTTTGGGTCTTTTGATATTTCATGTTTACTTCCTCACTCCCCCTTTATCATGAGAACCTTCCTCATTCTCATCCTTATCTTCATTTCCTTCTTCATCTGACTTATGTACATCGTACACAGGATGATTCTGAGCCTCACCACACTCTTCATCTTCTTCATCGCCCTTTTTGGTCTCCATGCTTTCTGTTTCTCTTGAGTTTGACCCTTTTATCACCCTTTGTTTCTTCCTTACTGGTGACACTAATTCAGGGGACTTCTCTTTTTATTCTCTTTCAGGTGACTCTTCCCTTACCGGTGAATTTTCCTTCTATGGTGAATCTTTTCTAATGGGAGACATCTTCTGGAGGATGTAAGTACTTGTGCCCACACCCGAATCCTATGCCCTAACTATCTATACTATCTACGCACTCAACACATTTTTCTCGGGAGCCTCCCCTTTTCCTCTTTTCCTTGGCACATCCTTTTTCCTCACGATGGGGTCTTCAGAAATGGAGATATCATCTTCAACATAAGTACATTTTTCATACTTAGGACTTCGGTGTAAATACACCCTCGTTGCTGTCCTCCCCGCAATAGGAAAGGTTATTAGTCTTAACATGTGCATGTCATGGGATACATAATTATCCACATAGGAACACTTCTTGAGGTATATTAACTTCCTACACAGCTCACGGTAGTCTTGAACCACTTCACTTAGATCAAACCTGAGTTTCTTCACCTCTTTGAATCGATTTATACCAGCCTGGAAGTATTGTGCCATGAAGGAGAAAGATAACTTACACCAAGGACTATTGGTGCCATCTATCAAAGTAAATATACTGATACAAAAATGTTGGTATATGATGAACTCAACCTCTCCTTGTACTAATGAAGGTAACTACTTAGGTATTCTCCATTTGTTCCCGAATGCATCATGCATCCGTTTATACAAATTTTCCAGGTGTGCCTCATGAGTGGCCATCATGGTGTCACAAGTATATTGTTCAAAACTTTTAGTGGGGGAGAGTTTCTCATCTGGGTATTTCCAAACAAGCTTATTCGGCCCATCGGGCACTCCGATATCTGAAAAGACAATAGTGAGGAGGACATTACCAGACATGATCTTCTCTTTGTCGCACCCAGTTTTTATAATCTTCTATGATAAAATATGAGAGGTTATAGATGGTCCCCTCTAAAATCTTGAGGCATACATTTAACCAGACTGTGTTGATCTATTTCCATCTCTTTTTCCCATTTATCTTTGTGACCAAGCACACAACCATCCTCATCATCGGGTCATTAATTTCAGAAATGTCAAAGTAGTGTGAACCCTTCATGTATTCATAAGCTTCAATGGTCTTCTTAATAGATTATTTGTCTCCCAAATCATCCTCGAATGATTATCCTTCGCAGATAAGGTTGGTGAACTTAGAAATCAGCTGGGGGGTTATGCACATCCTTCAACCTATGAAATAGAAGTGGTCTTCATGCACACAAGAAATCAACCATTGCTATAGTTTCTCAGGCTTTCCAAAATAGGGAAACTCGTAGAGTTGCAACAACCCAACCTTCTCCATTTTCACCTTCACTTCATCATCATAGATAGGAATTCCATGTGGTCTCCTCTTCTATGTAGGGTGAACCAATTCTAGTGTCATCTCATTTTTTGTGGTCCTCGTTTGATGGTTGTAATCACTTACGGCCATATTTTTTACATGAGACACCCATTCCTTAGCAAGTAATACACCCTCCAGGGACTACATTTATACATACCATTCTTAATTGAAATGGGTAGAAATGCATTGTTTTCCCTTTCCCTTTCCCTTCTTCGGTGAAAAATTTTCTACTTTCCTTATTGTCATACCTTCGTTGGGTCCTTAAAACTTCTTCCTCTCTCCTGGTCCTAGTTTTGCTCAAATTTTCGGCTCCAATCCTTTGCAAAAATTCCTTCAAACCCCATGCCCTAGCTATGCAACCCTAACTTGGAAAACCCCTTTTCCACAAGATGGCATAACACCCACTAGATTCTTCCACACAACCTTCTCCACTTATGCCAATGTACTTCTCTCCACTCTAGTTCATTGATCGAACTAGCTATGTAGACAAATCTTCACAACTATTCTCAAACCATCTTCACAAGGATGCCTTAGTTCATGAGAGATATTTGATAACTTAAAATGTAAGGTAAATAATAACGCACCCCCGATATTCTATTTATAACTTTTACTTTTCTCAGCAATAAATGCCATGCCACCTACCAATGTACTTTCACAATAAAGGTATATTTTTCCAATGCCAACCTTCAGTGCTTTTCCTCCACATTTAATCCTACGTGAAAAACTTCGCCAACCATTTGGTGCGTAAAAACCCCTTACTGACCGCAAATCCTTATACACGCACATACAGTTCTAAAGGTATTCTTCCTCAATGTCCTAGTCTTGGTTCTTGACATCACCTACCTCATGTTGTTTTTGTGCTTTTCATTCTTCTACATGGTTTCTATAAAGCCTTTTGACACCATCCTTCCCTCATGTTTACCTCTCCTACAAGTGATCTTCCAATCCACGTGTTTTTTTATTTTTCAACCTAGGCCATCAACAACCATATCTTCCACCACTTATCACATCACTCCACCCCACACAAAATGGATGTGTGGTCCTCTGTGTATAGAATTTTTTGAAAAATAATAAGTGGTCACCAGTGCACAAACACGCACAAAACAAAACAACAAGAAAGGGAAACACAAAGAAAAGAAACTCCATCAAATAAAATCCTAGGGTAATTGGAAATACTGCCTTATTTACAAACACAAAGAAGACTTATTTATAGTAGGGCTTCAGACTACTCCCATTAAAATGGCCTAGCACCTGTAACTAGAAAGTGCTTGAATCAAGTATATAGGATACAATGTACGGGCCCAACCTATGGACTTTGAATTTCCCAGGATGGTGTAAAAACTTGGAATCATACAAGAGAACCATTTGACCAACTTCAAACTACTTGTTCTTGATGTGTCTATCATGTCATGTCTTCTACCTGAATTTTTCTATTTTCTGACTCCAGCGAGCAATGGCCTACCTCTCATCCAACTACATCAACTTGTCAATCCTCTCCTCAAGCACTTGTTCATCATCTAACCCTCTTACACACGCTATATATAGTGATGATACCATGAATTTAACATGTAACACAGCTTCCATGCTAAACACCAATTAAAAAGGTGTGGCCTTATTCAGTCTCTTATAAGTACTCTGATATGACCATAACATAGCAGAAATTTTTTCCTCTAAATCCTTTCTTCCCAAGTCTCAAATCTTGGTTAATGTGTGATTCAATTTTTTTTTAAATGCCTCAATAGTCCAATTAGCTTGTGGCTTATAAGGGGTAGTCTTGTGATAGGGCCACCATGAATTCTACCAATAAGATTCTAACTGTCTTATTTAAAAAATGAGTACACCTATCACTTATTAAGCTAAACGGGTATCCATATCTGTTGATTATATTTTCCCACAAGAACCTATCTATTGTTTCCACTGTGAAATCTCTTGTAGGTGCCACTTCTACCCACCTTGTAAGGTAATTAGTGCATGTAATGATATAACGTGGACTTTTCCTTTGCACGACTGAAGAAATAGGGCCTACGAAGTTAATTTCCCATTTCGCGAACGTCTCTTCACTGACAATTTGTCTTAATGGAATTTTAATTCTTTTTTCTAGTTTACCAAGGCATTGGAAGTGGTCATGAGACTTGTAATACTATATACAATCTTTTTAAACCATTTCCCACAAAACTCTTGCTAGAAGGATCTTATGCGTGGTTACATTCCCTGCATAGTGTCCCCCTATAATTCCACCATCAGCCTCTTCCATGATTGTAGTGCGCTCATGCTTAAGCACACACCAGTGAAAAACTACATCATGCCCTAACTTGTATAAGTCTCCACTAATTAACATGTAAGACGTGGCGTGTATGGCTAAGTGCTTCCTTTCCAAAGTCTTCATTTCCTCTGGCACCACACCTATTTTGAGAAACACAACAATATATTCCAAGTTAGAGAACACACTCTACAATCTGAACAGTTGTACATCTAGCATTATATCATAAATGCTCTATGTGTCCTCTCCTGATTCTATCCTTTATAAATGTTCAGGCCAAAAATTACTCTTACCCAATTTTAAAAAACTCAAGCTCTTAGAACAATAGGACCCACATCCATATGTAACCTTGAATATGATCTTGTTCACCAAGTAATTTAATGCCATGTGGTCTGTGTAAAAGATAAAAGATGTCGCTAGCAATTACTTCCTGAATTTTTTCAGCACATAAATCATCGATAATGCCTCACGCTCCGTGGTAGTATAATTTTGTTCTGTTAGGGTTAGCTTCCTACTAGAAAAGCACAAGGGATGGTTAAAAATTCCTTCTCTAGGTTGTGCTAAGATTTCTCTAATCGCCATCCCTAAAGCATCAACATGTACATCAAATGGCCTATCCCAAGAGGGAAAGCATAATATGGGCACTGGTGATAATTCTATTCTTTAATGTATTGAATGTCATCTACTATGCCTCTCCCTAAATGAAATGTAATTTTGTGCTTTAGAAATCCTTCTAATGGTGCGACGATCTTGGAATACCCCTTAATAAATTTTTGGTAATACCCCATATGCCCAAGGAATCCACGCACCATGCTCTAGCTGGTAGGTTGCCTCAATCCCACAATAAAGACAACTTTGGTAAGATCCACTAAAAAAAATTCTTTACATATGATATGTCCCAACAGGGTGCCAAATTGAGTAGTAAAAAAACATTTCTTAATGTTGAGGGATATACTCCACTACCGTCATCTCTCAAAAATCAGCCTCATATTGTCACAATGGTACCTCACTAATCCATATACTATCCAGTCATCTAGGTAGAATTGTAGAAATTTATGGATGAAGTCTTGAAACTTCTGAACCATAATACATGAAAACATAGACAGGCACATTCTTCAATCTAAAAGGCATGACTGTATAGGCCAAAACCTTCCCTATTTAGTGGAAAATATTATCTTTTCTTGGTCCTCCTTTGTAATTCTAATTTGATGATATCCTAAAAATCCATCTGTGAAAGAATAGATTTCGTGCACCTAGCTACTCCTTCTAGGATCTCTTCAGTGAAGGGGGTTGGAAAAGGGTCAATGAAACATGCCACATTCAAATACCTATAATCAATGACAAATAATTATCCTCCCATCCTTCTTAATGTTGATGACCATTGGAACTTATCCACTTCTGATTCCTCATACAACATAAATGATTCCTGATGCGATCATCTTGTTAATCTCCTCCTTGACCCTGACGCGTAAATTTGGATTCACTAAATATGGTGTCTTCCAAATTAGGAACACGTACCCTATTTTAGTTTGATCCATGCATATCTCCTAGAGAATGTTGAACTCCCTTAAGCTCATGGTACCCGTGTGGCAAAAAATCCTAAAAATCACGTGTAACAGATCAATAATAATTGAAACCTCCATTTCTGACCATTAATCCCCAACAGTAGCCTCCTTAGGTTCCACCTATCTGAGCCAATGTTAACCTTATTAATTTTCAAGGGTTCATGGTAGGAACTGCACTTGCTCATCATCACCATCCATAACCTTGCACATGTACCCACAGTATGGTTAACATCCAAGTTTTCCACCTCTTCACCATCTATCACATAGACCAACTTTCCTTTTTCTATTTCCATGCATGCATGCTAAAATTGTACCTCATCTGAATTCTTCCTCATAAAAATGTGCACTCCCAAGATAGGTTCACCCAATAAATCTAGTACTCTATCCTCCTCCATGAAAATATCTCCCATAGTTAGGTGTTTAACAACTTGTAGCACCTCATTCACCTATGGTTTAGTACTCTGATACTCGAAAGCTTGAAGGACATCAACCGTCAACTTCTGCAAGTTTCCTATCTGATGGAATAAATCTGAGTGAATACGATGTGCGCACGTATACTTATAAGGTGGAGTAAAGCTTATGCACCCATAAAGATGGAGGCAATGCTTCCGCACCTTCCATCCAGACATTATCACATGCCTAGATGTGAAATGAGGCAGGTTCCTTCCCATGATAATCTAGTATAAAAGTAGGTGCATTACTTCAGAGAAACCTAATAGAGAATTCGATTCTCACCTCATGCCACTCTAGAAGGTTATCATGATGGGTCACCCACCAATGTTCTACGGTCCTGAGAAAATTATAGCTAAGCATACTTCTCCTTTTGACCTCACATCTCCAATGGGTCTCCATTGTTCACAAGAAAAAATAAGGGTTGGCACCCCTAGTATATCTCAACAACTGTTTTCCTCCCAGACACCTGACTTAGCACGCCTTTGTTACTCTCACCACAGAGCCTCTTAACTTACTTCTGACTAACTCATATGTCCCATGCGCCCAATTATAACATGCCACACTAGTTTATATATTGAACATCTTCCTACTGAATCATGCCTTCTTTTGTTGATTGCACAACTTCAGGGTCCCTGATAATGCACACATAGATTCTATCTAGGTATTATTCTCCCAAGGGCTAACTATAGGGAATTGAATTCACATCCATCAAAGGAATGATAACATGTTCCTCCTTGTTCTCAAAACTTATATACCCCTTATTGAAATGTAAGTCAACATTTTTCTTATCAGCACCAGGGGTGCCCAAGTAATGATGGAAAGTTGTCTGCCTCAGCAAGTGCCAAGAATTCGAAGTATCCAATGAAATTTCTCCCCTTGGATAGTGATAACAACATCCTTTAAAACACTAATGGGCATTGCCTTTGTCTTATTAGCCATATACAACACATTTGAAGATGGATGTAATGGGGACATTCCTATTTGATTCCATGTGTCCAGGGTGAGAACATTAACTTCCATGCCCATGTCAATCAAAATATTACCTAGGAACCATCCATAAACAACTACCTTCAAGGTAATCTCCTTATCATATTCAAGGCTTGTGAGGAGGTAGATTAGCATGCAAAAACCTACTTCTCACGCTCTCCTCCAGTTCTTGGTACTTTATCTCGTCAACCATTCTCCTAATAGAGGGATAATATTAACTTGGCACAACATATTACACACCTCTCTGACATCATCTATATCTGTTTGAGGGACCTCAGTGCCTTTATTCTTTCACTCGAACTTCTTGGATTTCTATTTTAGGCACTTAATTTCCCCTTGAATACTTTTGATTACTTCCATGGTCTCTTGATACAATTCCTTCTGATGCGTAGGGTCCAGAATACTTCCCATGTACCACTTATTCTCTTATAATCAATGGTCCTCTACTTTGGTATCTCCTTTGCGTATGAAACCTGAGCTCATGTTGTCACCAGTACATGTTCCAACTATGACTCACATGTACCACCCTTGGCATCCACTATGTTGATCAGCATGCTTTACGCTCACCATGCTATCAACACCCTTATCCTTCCGGTGCTTCTAGCCTCATGTGTTCAAAAAATTCCAAGCATTCCTCATACTTGTGATTTTTTCCACACTCAAGAGCACTGTAAAAAATTAGTGGCATTCACACTTATAGTGTTATGTAGACCCATAGCTGTAGCAAGTTCCACGTGGGAACTCACGTCGTCCACCTCCGTAGTTTCCATAGACCTCTAAATCCTCTATGAAATACTCTTCCGTGACTCTCTCTGTCACATTCCCTTTATAGTGATGACCATCATCCTTGGAGTTTTTTGCAACACTGGTCTTATGTACACTAGTATCAATGACATGTCACGTATTTGGTCAATTAATCTACAATCCTTGGTGTGATGAGTAGTAGAGGAGAAAATTTTGCAATTGCAAGACACATTGTTATGGATCACATGTAACAGTAGCAGACACCTACTTGCATCATGATCTCCGTGGAAAATCTCACAGTCTACCATCATCACGCGTACCGATCTCTGAGGAAAATTGTCCTTCATATGCCCTTCTACCTCAAAATTAGCATACCATAACCCATTGTGAGTCTCATGAGCCGCTTGTACGCAGACAAATTCTAGAGCTATTTTTCCATTACAACAATTTGGGCTTCTATGAACAGACTAATTCCTGTATCAACACTTTTTACTACCTCAGCATGCAAGGAAGCCTTTAAGGCCTCGCGTGGATCTTCTGAAAGCACCCTCTTGAATGGTGTGATCAATCCTTCGAAGAACCACTGAGCATACTGCGAAGGGTGAATGTCATAAGATAACTTGGATATGAGAGTCTTGAAACATGCATCATACTCCAACACACCCTCCACCATTCCTTATTGAATCTCCTTCAACACGTTGATGATTTTCTGTTCAAACTCAAGTATGTGGAACTCTGTAAAAAATGTATTACATGATGCAATGTAATCCACCACTGTCTTGTGTGGGTCATACTTCATGTACTAGCTATGCATGTGCCCTTGCTATGTAGTTGTAAAATGACTTTCCTTCCACTCCAAGGCATTGATTCCCTTCATGTGCCATAGTAACTATCACTTTGTACATGTTAAGTGGCATCCTCAATGCCCTTGTAATCAGGTAAGTGGAGTGACATCTCATAAAACACTTGTTGATGATGTTGTAGACCTTGTCCGCCAAATCCACGATGTTACCTCTACCACCATCAACCCACTAGATCCACTAGTGCCAACTACTCCAGATCCACCAGGTCCTTCTTCTGTCGTTGGTATGGGGCCTAATGTAGTTATGCCTTGCAAACCCACGCTCACGCTAAACTGGGCACGTTGGCAGTCTATGATATTGAACCACTCCCAGATGTGTTTCCCTCACCACTCGTAGACATGATACTCAAACCTTTTTATCCCACACCTTATCTAAATTTTATGCCTAAAAAAATACCCCTAAACATAGGAAATGACTGTGCAACCATAGATGTACCAAATGAAAAAGTATACCTCTTAGGTGTCACTCGAATACTAATACTGATATGAACTGGATTACCAAAACTTATCTCAAGAATTGGAAACTAAGTGCAAGGGTCTAGTTGCCATGTGGGTTAAGATGCACACCTACCAATCTTCTCCTTTCTTCATATGATGAGCTCTCTCCAGAAGCTGAGGGGGTTTCTCTTCCACACTTGCCAAGATGGGGTAGCTCAAACTACTCATGTTTCACATCTTCCATGCGAACCTCAAATCCTTCCCATAACGTCCGCCTGCATAAATCTATCACTCCTACAACTTCACACTATCTTGCCAACTCCCTCTCCCAAGCTTAATTATACTTGTGTTACCTCTCTTCTCTGTCCATTTCCATAGCAAAGTCCGCCATCATCTACCACGCCAGCTTCCACGCCCTACGCCTAACAGGAGCTTAGCCAGCCATGAGAAAGGATTCTAAACTCAAAGTAATGACCATGATCTTGATAGGAAGTGGAATATCATGCAAGAATGATCCTTTAAGATCCCTCAAGAACTCAAACTCAACAATCTCCATGAAGGAATACGTAGAAGTAGCATTTTTCAAGGTATAAGTAGTCAACACTCTACTCCACTAGTGATCAACAACATGCGTCCATGTCAGATCCACATCATGCAAGCAATGATATTCATCTTGGGTCCAAACACGAGGTCTATAGTACCAACTTGACCTTGATGCATATGTTGATAGCCATTCATACAACTATATTGGGAAATAATAGAAAAAGGTCTCATATAACTCATGATACAAGTGATCCTCCACCCATTTACGTGCATCAAACTCAAGTCCAGTGTTAAATATTTGATTAAAATCATCCTCCATGTTTTTGATCCATGTTTCAACACTATCCAAGGTCAATCGCTTTGTCATTACACATTTCTCTCACAATAGCTTCAAAAGTGGTCCTGGTAATGAAACCAATATGTAGTCATTATTTTACCCTCAATACCTCTTTCTAAGCCCAAGTGCATCGACCTATCACCTAGCATACATTGGGCACTACCCCAAGGCACACGCGGGTGCCAAGCCCCTCATTTATGTGAGAATTACAAGAGAGTTCCGCCATTAATGGAGGATTATTTACAAAAAACAGAAGTATATGGATCTACTTAAAAATACATAATATATAACTAACATCTCTACACATCAATGCATCAAAAAAGAGAAATAAACATTGTATGAAGCACAAGAAACCAAATCTGAGTCATGACAAGCCAAATAACATGAGAGTTTACACCCATAAATAAGATGTATAGAATAGATCTATGTATATTGATTTAAAAAGAGTCTCTCATAGCCATACTACATTCAAAAGGGTCATCTCAGACTATATACATCTAATGAAAAAGATCCAACCCTTGCAAACTAATTAGATCAGAGATCCTAACTATGATTTCTCCATTATAACCCTTGTTATAGAAACTAGTAACCATACTTATGATTAATGATATCCCTTACAACCCTTTAGCATTAAGAACTCTAAACCCTAGCATCATGAGCTCCAACCCTTAGCATTTCCTAACATTTCTGCACCACCTCATTAATCTCCTTCTCTCAGCACTCTCATACCTTCTAGAGACCTCACACTACCATCTCCATTTCTCCCATTTTCCTCTCTTGTTCTTGTCCCAAGCACTTCTTTAAATAGGATCAGCATCCATTGCCATGACTTCTCTCTTTAGCAGATCTTGTACCAAGTGTCAATGTGGTCCTCTATTGGTGAATACTTATTCTCTTTGTAAAACCATCCAATAACTATAATGATGCCTCTGGGAATATTCCCTACATGGAATATCCTTTTCTTGGCCTCCAAGTTTTCAGGATGATACCTTATCCACTTATCACACCTAGTTAGGTCCTCATGTTTTTCCTCAAGTGAATCCATGATGCCAAATATGGCTAAGTCCTTTAAACCCTTGTTCTTCCTCCTACGTGTGCCCTGGTCTCACTTAAACCCTTCTTAAACCATTTTTCCTATGGTATTTTCCCCAAGGGCCCTTATATTTACTAATCCTATGCGTGCATGCCTATTGGTACTTAGCCAATATTTAGGGTCCAACACTTCTTCATCAGGGAGCTTCAAGAGATCTTAAAATAAATCATTGTCTAGCTTGATCACAACTTTACCATCATCATGTTTTATATTACCAGTATCCTTATCGAAATGTGATGTTGCAGTTATTACAAACTTGGGGAATTACATGGATGATGGAAAAGCAATGACAAGAGGAAGCCAACTATCATAGATTTCTTACATCTAAAGATTATTATTTGGGGCCTTAACCCTCTACCAGAACTCATCCATGTCTATGTTCTCAAAATTAGTATGTCCAATATTATCCATATCAGAAGATATGCTAGAAGAGGGAGATACCCCTAGATAGCTATATTTCATTTTATCTTTCCCTTTTGACGAGGAACCAAAAATCTACATATTGGGGAATTCAAAAATTTAGACTTCAGAACCTAAATGTATTCCTTGGAAATAACCTGTAAAATCCACTTGGACTTCTAAAAATATAAATTCTAAAGTTCCAAAATTGAAACTTTATACCTTGAAAGAATCTTTGTAATCTTTGATATACTAAATTCACAAACTCTAAAACCCAAAGTTCTAATGTGCCAAAATTTTGAAGTTCCCACCTCTGAAATCCAAAGTTGAAGACTTACGAAACCCAAAGTCCCCCAAACTTCTAAAACCTCGTGACCTATGAAATGATCAATCTCTAAAGTCTTAAGTCCTTCCAACCTTCGAAACCCAAATTTCTGATGTGAAACCCAAAATTGCAAACCTAAAAACTTTGAAATGGAGATGGTTTCTAAGGATCTAAAATATGCAAAACATCGATCCTTGAAGTTATTAAAATCAACTCTTTGAAACTTATTCTCCCTATTGGTATGCAAATTTGCATTTTTAGACTACAAAAGAAACAACATGACAACAACAAGATCCATACTTGGGATTAGAACAAGATGAATACCAAATAATAAGAACAAACAACAAAACCAGACCTCAAAGGATGAATAAAAAGAAAAACTTAAACAAGACTTACCCAAATAGTAAGAAAGCACAAAAAATATTGCCTCAAAAATTTCTTTAGGGGGTTTGGTGAAAGGTTGTAGTAAACGCTAGGGTGTTAATGTACTTTTTATATGGTAAAAATGATTGGTAAAAAACCTGTATTTATAGGGAGATCAAATTTAGCTACCCTGTGCTGACACCTATTAGGTAGTTGCGAATTAAATTCCTTTGGAGATCAGACTTCAAATTTTCTCATGCAAACCATATGCCCATGCAACCAAACCTTTGAAGTTTGACACCTTGAAGTTCCAAAATTCAGATTTTGGAATTTATACTTTATCGCTCAACTTTCATGAAAATGCCTCCCAGAACCTGAAATTTGAAACTCTGAAGTTCTGAATTTCAGATTTTGGTCTTTGGGAGGACATTTATGTGAAAAAACATAACAACTCCAAATTTTGCTTTTGAAATCTGATTGGATAGAACTTAGGAACTCTCCCTTCATTTTGCATGAAAAATTCTAGGAGAAATTCGAAATCTTAAACCCAATGGTAAAGGCATTTTTTCAAGACAAAATTTTCATAAATTAAGGAACATAAAGGGAAAAGAATTTTTCCAAAACAAAATTAATGGCCCTCCCAGCAAGGGTAACTTGCAAAGTTAAATTTTTTTACGATCTCTCAGTAATGCTTTTGTGCTAAGCATTAGTCCAATAGCCTTCAACAATCCATTAGGAAAATGTGTCATAAGCCTTAAAAATACCCAGAATAGAAAAAAATGGAAAAAAGAGATGATAAAAGAAAACAAAAATGCACAACACACAACTAATAATGTGCAAAGCACTTGGAGGAAATAAACCTAAACTAAACTATACAAAGTAGGGCCTTCTCAAAATCAAGAGTTAAGATGTATCTGATTCACTGGAATGGGCAGTGCTTCTCCATTGAGTCTAGATAGGAAAAATGAATTTTCCACCTTGTAACTTGTAATAACATATGGTCCACTCCATAGAGTGTCAAAATTTGTGTGCATCCTTGGCTTGGCCCTATCAACATCCCATTTGAGAACTAAATCTCCCTCATGAAAGTTTTTTTAGATGTCTTCCTGTCAAAATTATTCTTATTTTGGGCCTGATGTTGCTCCAAATTCTTTATTGCTTTGTCCCTAACTTCTTCCAACTCCATCAAATTTGGAAAATTTGACTGTCATAGGATCACTGTCCATAACCTCTAGTTGATGTGCTAACTCCAAAGAAGGAAATTCCAAAGATAATAAGAGTTTTTCTTCCCTACCATATAAAAGCATGAAAGGGAATTTTTTGATGGCCATTTTAGGCGTGATCTTGTATGCCCACAAAGTATTCTTGAGTTGTGTGTGCCAAGTCTATTTTTTTCTTTCCATTGTACGGTGGATTATTCATAGGAGGTTTTTATTGCTAGACTCATCCAAACTATTTCCTTGTGGATAGTATTTGGATGAAGTATTGAGGTACACTCCATATTTAACAACCAACTCACTGAGTTTTAGACCAATAAAATCCATGGAATTATCTAAAATGATTGTGAACGGAACACAAAACCTTGTCATGATACCTTCTAAGAATTTGAGATTTGACTTCTCATTTTCTTCCTTTAACACCACAACCTCCATCCACCTAGTGAAATAACATGTCATGATAAGAACCCACTTATTTCCATAACTAGAAGGAGGATTAATCATTCCAATAAAATCTAACCCTCACTAAATAAAGGAATGATCAACCTAAATTGGATGGAGAGGAAGGGCAACTGGCTTCTGCTTCCCTATGCAAAAGGCACAATCTGTACACCTTTTAACCCATTGATGGGAATAATTGAAAAAATCTGGCCAATAATAACTAGCTCTCATGATCTTTGAAGAAATGGTTCATGCTGAAAAGTTCCCTCTTAACAAACCATTGTGAAATTCCTCTAGTATTTTGTCTACTAGTTCTGACCCTATACACTAGAGGAGAACACCATCTACCATAACATAAGGAATATATTGAAGATGGAAAATTCACCTTTTATTCCTATCCAAGTCAATGGGATACTCTCCCCATAGAAGAAAAATTATTCATCTTTGATAGCCATTTAATGGGAACATCCTCTTGATGATTATAATGAAGCACCATATCTTCTTCACCTTTAGATTCCAAATTTACAGCAAGTTGCTGACATAATCCTTTCCCTCTGACATGATTGATCACTTTGATGTGCATGACATAATCCATGACTCTAGTAATCCATCCGAAACATTTTTCATTCATGTCTTTATTTAGTAGAAAATCCTTAACTCCCTGATGTGACACCATCAACTGTATTTTATTGTTGGACAACATGTGCCAGAATTTCTTCAACTCCTGAATGATGGAAAAAAATCTCTTCTTAATGAATGGATACTTGTGTTCATAATCCTTAAGAGACTATCTGAATAAAGAAATGGGTTATTCCATGAAATCCTCATTTTTCTGTGTGAGGATCCTTGAAATACTTCCTTGTCCTGTGAAGGTGTAGAGAATAAAATATTTGTCATACCTAGGATTCACCAATGTGGGAGCTTGAGAAATATCATTTTTTATTTCCTCAAATCTCTCCTTTCCTTACTTTATCCAAGCAAAGGGAACATTATTTCAACATGGCTGTCAATGGCTTAGCCAAGGCCATGAACTCAGGGATAAACCTTCACACAAATTTTATGGTTCCTTGAAAACTCTGAAGACCTCTTTTGTGGCTTAGAATAGATAACAATAAAATTACACGAATCCTTGTTCGGTCAATATATAGTCCCTCTATTGAAACCAAATGTCTCAACAAATTTCCTTCATGAACAAAAATGATACACTTCTTGGGATTTAACGAGACCCCAAACTCCCTGCATCTCTTGAAAAACTTTTCCATGTGAACTATATGATCTTCCGCATGTTTGGAATACAAAGTTATATAATCAAGATATACCAAAATCATGTCATTTATTAATCCTTTGAAAGCCATGACCATATCTTGTTAGAAAGTATCCCCGACGTTTGATAATCCAAATGGAATTTTAATGTAGGTGTACGTACTCCACTTGGTAGTGAAGGTTGTTTTGAATTGATCATACTTTTTAACTAAAATCTTATTATAACGTGAATAACCATTAAGTAAAAAAAATATTTCAGCTCTTGGCATTATCTAAAGAATCTATTCCATGGAGGGAAGAGTATAATGATCCTTTACTGAGGCTCAATTAAAATCCCAGAAGCCCAAACATAGTTATATCTCTCCATTCTTCTTCCTAACAGGAACTAGATTAGCCACCCAGGAGGAATGTTTGATGGAAAAAAAGATACTAGCTTCAATAAGATTTGAAACTTCCTTCTTCATTAACAGTTCGATCTTGGGATTCACTGGTCTCTACTTTTGATGAACCATTTTGGCATTAGGATCAAGCTTGATAGTATGTTTTGAAAAAATTGGATTAAAAACATGAAGATATTCATAACTCGGGAAAATATCATTATATTTTTGATAAATTTCAACAAAATATCTCTTTTCTTCTAGTGAACGTACTTTCCCAATTTTCATAAACTTTTCTTCTACAACCTAAACCTGTTTAAAATCATCTTCCTTGGCCACCATATTGGCACTCTATCTTTTAACTTGATTGCCCTAGTTAAAAATGGACTCAAGAGTTACTAGACATTTTGCTAACTTATTAGTCTTCAACTGTAATATTTGATTGTTATATGCTTCCTATAGCCTGGCTTGATTTTTCAATGTAAACTCTCCTTCCTTATGTAGGAAAAGAATAATTTGTTTGTCACTATCAAATACTTTCCAAAATACCTGCATTATCTCAAACCACAGGTCACAAAATTATCATAACAATTTTTTTCATCTTTCATGATATCAACAGGCATGTCATATTGTGAGCCAACTGTAGTAAGTCTGTCAACATCTTGATTTTTATTCCTAGGAACCATGTGGATCCTGAAAGTCTCAAAATATTCAATCAAATCCAAAACCCAGTTCTTGTATGACATCAAAAGATCATTATTTGACACACCTTGGGCTCTTACCTAATGTACGACCAGTTCACTATCTCTAAAAATAGTTAAATCTTTAATTCCCTTCTTTTGAGCCAATTAGACTCCTTACACAAGTGCTTCATATTTGGCCACATTGTTAGTACGGATGAATTACAGTCGAAAAGATGAGAAATATTTATAACCTTGTGAATAAATCAACATGGCACCAACACCTACTCCATTCTTACTCCTCGAGCCATGGAAAAATAGTTGCCAAATCCATTCAGAGTTATTTTGGGTTTTGAGAAGCTACAGTATAACTATGTTTTCTTCATCAATATAATACGTGCCCAACCCTATTTATTCCAAAAACAACAAACCAATTTCTTCTTCCACCAATGCCTCAATATAGGGATTGAATTGATGCTCCATACTTACCTCATCTAGCACATTATTGGGGAATTCTTCCATAGGAGTAGTTGATTCATGATCAAAAACCTCTTCTTCATGATCATAACAAATATACTTTCCTTTTATGGGACTAACAATATAAGGCTCAACATGATTATGAAAAATTAGCTCTACCCTTATAGTTACCTTAGTTCCGTATCAAGTCTTGAGAATCATATGTGACCAATCAAATGATAAATAACCACCCATCTTGGCAGTGAAGTCCCATGACAATCATATGGAGAAGAAAGGAAGTTCAATGACTGATATATGTTTCATGAAAGATAAGCTAGGACACACATGAATATTAAGTTTTAGTCCCTAGATAATCTTGATGGTCTGAACTATTGTACCATCTAGCTGAACAACTCATCTAGAGACTGGTGTATATTTTATACCCAACGCATCTACAATTTAATTGGGCATGACTGAACTGCAGGCACTAGAATCAATCGTTTAGTTGTGAACCAAATTCTTACCAATTATCAAAGAAATATAGAACGGTGGAAGCTTATTACTATTAAGATCACCCCTTATTTATGGTTGACACAAAATCATAACATATGATGATCCATGATGTATTTATTTGCTAGATGTAACAAAACTTTTTAGAGCCTCCTAAATTGATTCCTCTGAGAAGGAATTGAAAGTGCTTCCCATATAGTAATATTCAAGTTATTAATTTTCATTTATTGAAAAATAATGAAGGGAATACAACCTAATTTCCCAACATTCTTTTGGGTGCTAGATTCATCTCATGGAAAATGGTTTTTTGGTACCGTAACACCCGAAGAACTTCCTTTCCTCATTGTTTAATTATCCTGCATTTCCAGCAACTTCTTCCCCCAATTATTTTTTCCAACCACTTGTGATTGAGGTTGAGAAGTGGATGGTTGATCACCTTATAGGAATTGGGATTCCATTTCCCTCTTTTTGAAACAAGTGTTTTCTACTAGTGACAAAGAATCTGCATTCAACCCACAAAACTTCTCTTCTTGCCAATTCAATAAAGTGGTCTCTTCAGATGCTTGCGATTGATCAGTTGCTTCTTACATAGATGCGTTCTATGTTGGATTAGTAGGAGCATATTTACTATGGACCATAAGAGCTTGAATACGAAATCCATTAGGGAAAATATTTTTATTATGGGGCTGAGAGCAAGGATAAAACCATTCACAATCTTGAACTAAGTTATTTTGAATGAGTATAAGGGCTCTAGAAGAGATGGTACCAAGCAGGTTCCTAACATTCAAAGGCTTAACACTTGCAACTTGGTTTTGAGATGACTTATTACCTTAAAAGGGTTGAAGGTTAGAATGGTATTTCTAATTCTGGGATTGATAGGACTGGGCATACTAATACCATTTCCTCTTAAAAGCTACTAGTTCATTCCCAAAGTTCTGTAACAATGATTTAACTTCGAAGAGATCATTTGAAGGAGTGTGTGTAGACTGAGCTAGTTTTTTAGAGGTCAGTGAGAGAGAAGAAATGGTTGGTTGGTTATTGGGAAGCTCGGGATATAAAGGAATTGGAGGTCTTGGAGCTATCTTTCCAACTTCAATCAAATATTTCTCCGCTCTTATAACAATGTCATAAGTTTCAAGCAATATCGTTCCTCCAATTCATTGGTTCATAACAACAATATAATTGTTTAAGGCTCTTCAAAAGTATAGGAATACACTATTTGGAGAGGGTTTTATCAGTGTTGGAATCCTATTCTAAGTCTTTTAGAATCAGAAATTTAAATAACTGAAATACTCTTGAGGGGATATATGTATAGTGGTGAGATGATCCATGAGTGACAAGTGGTCACTCTTATCTTTGAACTGTTTGAAAAAGTATTCTCCTAAATCATCCCAATGAGGTACTGAGCCAACTGCTAATCCATGAAACCATTGGATTACTTTACACTTAAAGTAAATAGTGAGAACTCAGACTGCAACATTATGGAATGCACAAACACTTGCCACATCTTGAATATGCTCTATACGAGTAAAAAATTTCTCTCCTATATAAAATGGTAGACTCTTGAAGGGGGGTGTTGAAAGACCTCTACAACAAGATGAAGAAGCTTCGCCCTTTCTTCTTCTCGAGGGAGATAAGGAAAATTCAATACACTTTTGTTTTTTTTTATTTGAATAAGTTCTCATCTAAACTCTTTGGATAAGTTGACACACTGAATCTTAAAATCCAGAGATATGGAGTCGCCAGGTACCTTGATTCATGCAAAAATTAAGATGATTACCAACCCTTAGTTAGTTCCATCGGGCATGCCAAAAATTGTTGTCATATGGATCATACACCCAATGAATCTCTAATTGATCCTATGTAACATGGGAACATCTCCAAGGTGTGGGACATTTTTTCCTTGAGATGAACCTCCAGAGAAGGTTGAATTCCTTTTGAACTTGGTGCATTTGATTTAAGATCAAGATGCAAGGCTATAACACTTGAGATAAAACTAATCTACTTTTTTCTTTGAGAATAGGGATATAGGAATTATCACATCAAATATAAAATGGTGAAGCACTAAGAATTAATGGAACAAAAATATCTACTTCTCTTGAAAAATTAATAATGCAGAACAATACATGGCATGCACATCTCCTAAAAATATTTTCTATTGATGAACCGATGCAACATAAAATTCTAAACAATAGAAGGGATTTAATATTTTCCACAATTAAAATACAAAGATTCATATCACAACTTCACTAATAAAAGAAAATAAGATAACTAATTTAATGGCATTTTAATTCAACACATACAGGGAATTAAACATTCATAAGTATTGTTAGTGAAAAATTACACCACCCTTGATTGCTTGTGATTTGTGTGAGAGACAATCAATGTAATTTTAAAAGCATGGGATTATCCTGAAGTGTAGGACCTTGCAAGTACAATAACCCTCTAGATAAATTAGTCTTCTACTTCCCTAACCTATCACTATAGTACTCCAAAATGTATAATACAAGTAATCTAATCCTACCCTAGTGCATCTAAGGGGACAAGGAAAACTAAATATTGCATGTAAAGTAAAACCTATAATGGTGGTGATGAAAAAACAAAAGGGTGTTGAAAAATCTCCTGCATGAGAATGAAAGAAAGAAAAAATGAAGAGGGTGGTTAAGCACCACAGATCATTATACAAGAAACAAACCCATTTCCAATAAGCATAATCAAATCTGGACCTACAATAGATAAAGGACATACACAATATACCCATAACATGAATAAAGGAAAGCTGAAACAATAACACTAGACTAGGATAGATAACAATCAAAAATCTAATTTTATTTCTCCAATGATTTTACACAATGATTCATTACATGGGTAAGAGGTATGTTTTCTATTATAAAACTCCAAAAAATGGAGGCTTGAATTTTCACAAATCACTCATAGGTGAGAGAGAAGGGAGGGGCATATACAAGAATGTCTAAGCTTTTGAAATATGCCCTCCATTACATTATATAGAAGAATGAGATGAGAGAGAAGGAGAAAATCTTGAATCCATGCTCTAACCACCTCCCTAAGTCATCATTGCACCTGTAAGAAGGATGGGGTTGCTTGTACAACCCATACCTGATTGTACCCTACCTTGTGCAAGAAGGAATGACCCCCACCCCATACTTACATTTACTCCATTTCTGCACCTGGGTATGCTCCCCATAGTCCTGTAGCTTCATATGATTTTTCACCTATCTAATGCATTAATTTTCCATTTTTGATCATTTCATGATGAGGGTCTTTGAATAAGATTTCCAATTACTATAATTTTGTGAGATTTTGATAGCCAGGGTGAAAGTTCTTAACGTTTAAGCAAGGGTCAATTTTTATGTCTTAGGGCTCAACTCCCCACCTACCACTTCAAATCTTCACCTACCATCTCATCATCTCCTTGGGAAACCACCATTAAATTTAGGTTTAGGGTTTTCACGTACATTGCATGTGGAGGGGCTTATGTATTATGTATTTGATAACGCGCCTCTACCCCTGATTTTCTTAGCTTGGCAACCAAGCTCTTTATATACCAGGGAAGGTTTTTATTTCGCATTGCATTAGGGATTTGGGATGCAATTGCATCATTTTATCCCAACCATTACACCCAAATCACCTTCCTCTAACATACTCCACCTGAGCTGTGTTTAGCTCTCACTTCCTTGATACACACATTGTGCATGTGCGGGCAAATCCCGTCATGCACTAACATCTCCCTAAATTACATGCAATATGTTGTATGCCCTCCATATCTGAAGGTCGACACATGCTGAGATATTCTTCATTCATTCGGGATGCGGATCTCAAATGCGTATCGCATCACCAAATGATTCATGCATGACACATCATATATTTCATGCCTGACTCCCAATAATCCCACTCATTGTCTAATGCACTGACTTAACTTTCTGAGGAGCTCATTGACTCCCAATCCACCTCCCTAGTTTTGCACTGATGATCTCACTTGTGAGCTCAGGTCACCAAGCTGTTTTTAGCCTGACTTTCCTCTGTGCCATGAACTATCCGCTGAGCCACTTGGGCTCTTCACCACCTCATTCCCCCAAAACAACTCATCTCGGTGAGCTATTTTTTTAGCTTTGTGCCTCTTTGATCCCCTTTGTCAAATTTTTTGACCATTTTTGAATTTCTTCAGATTCCTTTTGGAATTTTTAGGGCCTGAAAGCCATAAAGGGGGAAATAGATTACTTTGAGACCAATTTTCATTTTTTTCCATTTTTTTCCCATTTTGGGTTGAAAGTGAGCTCGGGAGGGTGAATGAGTCTCCAGACTTCCTCAACACCAAGAGGAAGAAAAATTCCTCATATGATTCCAATCCTTCCAAAAGCACCTGCAATGCTCCCAAAATGTTAAGATTCACCCCTGTATTTCAAATTATTGTGTGGGTGTGTTATCCAATGCTTGGGTTCGGTCCTATGATGTTGTCCATTTTTCTTGAGGGAAAAATGGATAATAATTTGACAACTCAGCAAAGTTACCTGCCTTCTAGGTGAAGTGACCAGTGTCCTGAATTCATCCATTGGGCATGGAGTCCTTATTGATGGCTTGAAACTGATCTAAACCCCTAAAATTCACCTCCAAGAAAACACTTGAAACACTGTTGAACTCAAAGTCTGACCTGAATTAACCATCTTACTTACAATATTTTGAATTACAATTTTGTGTGAGAGTGGAAAATTGTCTTAATCTATAATTTTCACCCTTTCCTCTCTGCATTCCTGATCTATGGGGAAAAAATGGACTTCCGGACCTGTTCTAAAACTTGAATTTACCAAGTATGACTTACATTAAAACCAATGATTTCTTGGCATACATAACACATTATAGAGCTTTAAGTAAAACTTTTTCTAAGTTGGGACATCATGGAACTCTATTAAATTTTTATTGTTTCCCTTCTCCTGAATACTGGAGCTTTGACACGTTGCTTGGAACATTGCCGAAGGCCAAAGCTTAAATGAATCTTCTAATTTTTCCAAGAGACTAGAAGCTCAACCATGACTGATCCTTAGAGACTGAAGAATAATATTATGAAGATGTATCTCTGATATGATTTTAGTTTCTCTACATTTGAAACCTTTTGAGGATTGTAACTATTTCCTGTAACTTTGAGCTTCTAAAATGTTCCTTTTGGGAGGCATACTGAATTGTGAAATGAGTTAACTAGGAGTAATAAAACCTATTCCTACAGTACTTAGGGAAATTGATACTTACTCTCACAACAAGATAGTGTGTACAAACACTTAGAAGAATTTATAAACCTAAAGTAATATGTACAAAGGTGAGAACTCTTCCTTCACTAACAATGCTTGAGACAGATTACATTGACTGGAATCAGAAGTTTTTCTCTGTCCAACTTAGATAGTTGGAAATAATTATTACTCTTACATCCCGTGACCATGTACGAGCCACTCCATATGGCATCAAAATTGGAAATGTTTCCTAGCTTAGCCCTATCTGCATCCCATTTTAGAACTAAGTCCCCCTCGTGGAAGGTACTTGCTTTAGATTTATTTTCGAAACTCATTTTGATCGAGGCCTGATCCTTCTCCATGGTTTATATTGAATGATCTCTTATCTCTTCTAATTCCATGAGTTCCACATACCTGATTTTGATAGGCTCTAACTTGGAAAAATCTATCTACTTTAGGAGATCCAATGTTGACAACTCCAGTGATATGGGAAGCATTGCTCGCTTCCCATAGACTAGCTTTGTAGGGAGAGTTGTCTGTTTATCTCTTTGGTGTAATCCTATCAACCCATAACACCAATTTGATCTTGGTCTACCATGTCCTCTGGTTTTCATCTAAATTCCTCTTGATGATCTTTAGAAAATTCTTGTTTTTGGACTCTTCTTTCCCATTACCCTAGGGATAATAATTTGATGAGGTGCTCAAATATATCCCATTCATAATATCCCACTTAGTGATCTTAGTGTGAAGGAATTATAGGGTATTATTTGATATGATAGTGGTTGGTACATCGAATATGGTCACTATCCCCTCATAGAATTCGAGTATGCTAGACTCCTTTTCCTCCTTGAGTTCCAATGCCTCAATCCACTTAGTGAAGTAGTCCATTGTTATGAGTATCCACTTATGTCCTTGGCTCAAATTTTGATTAATGAACCCAATGAAATCTAATCCTCATTACATGAATGATTCATTAACTGATATTGGATGTAATGGAAATGCTGTTAGCTTCTCCTTCTCTATGAAGAATGCACATTTTTTACACCTTTTAATCCATGCATAATAGTCACTAAACAACGTGGGCCAATATTAACAAGCTTTCATGATCTTGAGAGATGTTACTCATGGAGCAAAATTTCCTCCATCCTCTCCATTGTGAAACTCACGTAGTACCTTTTTAACTTTATTTTTTCCAATACACCTCAATAGAAATCCATTCACGTCATTTTTTAACAAAAGACCATCAATGAGCACATACGGAATGAATTGGAGTCTAAAGTATATTCTAATTTATTTTCTCATCTCCAGAGGACATAAACCTATTTGGAGGTAATGTATCATATCCCAAGTCCAACATAGAGTAGGTGCACCATCAGATGGCTATTCATGATCGTCTTGCAGCACTAAAATGGTTTCTTCTACATTCCTTGTCTCAAGATGTTGACTGGGAGTGAACTGTTCACATAAGCCTTTCCCATGGACTAACTTATTCACTTTGATTTTGATGTCATACTCCATCACACAAGGGATCTAACCTACCCTTATCTCATTCAAATCCTTGTTTATGAGGATTTCCTTGACTCCAGCATGGGACACCAATAGTTGAATTTTATTTTTTGAAACCAAGTTCTTGAACTTATTTAGACTTATGATAATGGACAGGACATGCTTCTTGATAAAATAATACCTCACTTCATAGTCCTCCAATATTTGGCTGAAGAACGAAATCGATTGTTTGGCTCCCTCCTTATTCTATTGCACCAAGATTATGGAAATAGTGTTTGAACCGCCGAAGGAATAGAGCATGAAAACCTTGGAGAAGTATGGATTGATGAGATTTGGGGCTTGGGATATTGCCTTCTTGATAGCCTCAAAACTCTCTTTTTCCACCACTTTCCATTTGAATTTTGAATGACATGATTCAACATCATCGTTAGTGGTTTAACAAAAGCACAAAACTTTGGCACGAACCTTTAGATAAAAGTGATCCTCCCCAAGAATCTTTAGAGGGATTTCTTGTGACTTAGCAATGGCAATGCTCGAATAGATTCTACCCTTTCTAGGTTGATCATGAACCCCTCCTTAGACACAATGTGTCCTAAGAGCTTGCTTTCGTGACCTAAGAATATATACTTCTTCGGATTTAGAGATACTCTGAATCTTCTGCATCTTTGGAACATTTTCTTGAGGTAAAAGAGGTGACTTGCTGTATTCTTGGAAAACTTAGTGATGTCATCTAAGTACACAAGAACTATTTTGTTTATCAACCCCTTGAATGCCATGTCCATATCCCTTTGGAATGTAGCTCCATCGTTTTACAACCCGAATGGAATTTTCTTATAGGTATAGGTGCCCCATTTGGTGGTGAAGGTTATTTTTAATTGGTCCTATTCTTTCACCATAATATGATTGTATCATTAGTATCCTTCTAGGAGAGAAAACCTTTTTGAACCGGCTACCACTTGTAATATTTTCTCCATGGAAGGTAATGGATAGTGGTCCCTAAGATAAGCTTTGTTCAAGTTTTGAAATTCCACACACAACCTAATTTATACATTTATACTGACACTAGATTAGAAACCCACGAGGAGTTCTTGATTAGAAAAATGATGCTTTATTCTATGAGCTTAATTACCTCCTTCTTCATGAGAGGCTTGATATGAGGGTTGAATATCCTCTATTTCTGTCTAATGGGCTTGGCTTCTGGGTCTAGTTAAATAGTGTATTGTGCCAACTTTGGATTGAATCCCTTCAAGTCCTCATAACTCCAAGTAGAGACATCTGGGAATTCTTGGAAAATCTATATAAAATAAGGATTTTCTTGATCAGTAATCACCTTTCCAATTTGGAGTATTTTTCCCTCTACAACCAAAATGGGTTCTGAATCTTCCTCCTTTACTAGAATATTTTCCTTTTCCTTCCGGAATTGATCGTTGGGATTGAAGACTGACTCTAATATCACCAAGAATTTTGGAAGTTTTTTTTTCCTTAATTAAAAAAATTAATCCCCATACTGCTACTCTACCTTATCTTAGTTCTTGGTGGATAATTCAACTTCTTCCTGTAGGAAATTGATGACCTTTTGATCATTCTTGAACACTTGTCAGCTTATGTTTTGTCCAAAAATGTGGGCCTCACAACTACCTTGATAAGAGGTTGTGTTTTATCCCTCTTGATACTATCAACCACATAAAGTGTTTCCCCTATTGATGCAAGTCTATCCATAGCCTCATTCTCATTCCTTGGTATGGAATTTATATCAAAGGCCTCAATGTCCTCAATGAGATCCCATACCCTATTCTTGTATATTTTGAGGAGATCATTTTTATGACATTCTACCCTCTGAATTGATTCACAATTAGTTCACTATCTCTAAACACTTGCAAGTTTTTAATACCTCTTTTCCTTGCCTAGTACAATCCATGAACTAATGCTTCGTACTTAGCCATATTGTTAGAACAAGTGAACTGAAAGTGAAAAGTTGAGTAGTACTTGATTCCTGGTGGTGACACCAAAATTTCACCTCCTATGGAACCTTTTCTTCTCCTCAAACAATCCAAGAACAATTTCCGTACTTCATTGTCATCCTTATCTTTTGATTTGGTGATGCTAGGGAGAAGTGGGATTTCTAGATGTAGACAATAAATACCTAACTTTGCTTCCTCCATCTCCTTGTATGGATCAAAAGCATGCCATTTTATTTCGCATTCATCCAATGTTAGGACTATAATATTCCTAACTTTCGTATCTGCTTCTTGAATGCTTGGATAATATTCTTGGTCAAAGGATGAGCAGTTAGAGTTGACCAGAATTAACACATGGGGCATAATGTGGAAGTTGGAAATTGGTTTTGACCTAATTATAGCCTTGGCTTCATACCTCATTCTGAAAAGTGTGTGTGAACAATTTATAGAAAATTAGCTTCCAATAATTGCTGTGAAATCTCTTGATAAACACAACACAAAGAGTGGTGTCAAGTCAATGATTGATTCATCTTGCAATACTATGACATTAGAGCATGCATTTTTTTGTAAGGCTTAATCCTTTGATCACTCCTACTATTCCCATTGTCATTCCATCTAATTGCACCACCCCTTCGGAGATCAGCTCATACTTTAGGACCAATTGATTTGATATTTTCTTCAGCATCATCGAGCTACTTTCTCTTGAATTGATCATGCAATTGTGCACTAGGATATCCCCAACAATCAGGGACATGTAGAGTGGAAGAGGCTTCAAGTTTTTGTTTAGTTGACCATCTTCTTGTGGCACTGTATTGGTAATTAATTTATCTTGATTTTTGGATTTCTCATTTGTAGTGAACCAATTGGCCATTGTCACTTGTAGCAGATCTCGTTGCCCTAGGATTACTAGTGATTCCCACATGAAAATGTTGACATTCATATTATTCATTTTATTAATAATGTTGAAGGGAGATAGAATGTCCTTCTGTTGTCCCTTACTTGGCACAACCTTTTCCAGAACTTCAGATGGTACATGAGCTACTGCAACTGGTGCCTTGGGCTGTTTTTGTACATTTGGAGCTAGTTTTACACTGCTAATACCTTGAGAGGTGGTGGGAGGCTAAAAATAAGTTGCATTTTTTGGTTGTTCTTTTACCATGGATCTTTTCCAAGATCTTGTGTTTACTGCTACACCCTGAGGAAGTGGTTGATTAATGCCATAGAAGTCTTCTACCTAGAAATTTACCAATGTGATGTCACTTGGAGTGTTTTCCTACTGATTTTCTTCTTCACTTGGCTCTTGGGATACACTGATTATTTGCACCATTGAAGCATGTTTTGTGATTGTTGATTTATCCACAAGGGAAACACCATTCGTAGTCTTATCCCATGATGTTTTTTTACCAAAACCAATGCCTTGGATGTTGAATCCATATTTTGATTGAATGGTTGGAATGGCCTGGAAGCTTGAGGTTTCCCTTGATTTTGATTTTGATTTGTAGCTTGAGTAGGAGCCCTATTTAGCTGATATGGAGGCCTATTTGATTGAACTTGAGGCTGATTTAGTCTAAAATTATGAGACAATTACCACTTGATAGTCACAAAATTCTTCCCTAAGTTTTGTAGTTGCTTCATAACCTCTTGAAGCTATTTGGAATTATTAGATGAAGTAGAGGCATCACTATTAATTTTATTTCTAGGGGATGGAACAAAGTTTAATTCAGGTGCTTGACTGGTAGTGGGGTTTCAAATTTCCATATAAAGAGGCATAGGTAGCCTTGGTACAAGCTTATCAGCCTGAATTAAGAAATTCTTGACCCTAATAGCAATGACATAGGCCTCATGTAGAGTAACTCCTCCAATTAATTGAATCATCAATCATATGTCAAAATTCAAAGCTTTAAGGTAATAGAGGAATGCACCTTCCACTACTGACCTTACTGGAATAGGAATCTAGTCCCATGTTTGCTGAAATTTGAAATTAAAATCTACCATTTGTTCACTCGGGGCTCTGTTGATCAGCTACTCCAAAAGTAACAAATTGTCTGCTCTCTCTCTTTGAATTGATTACACAGGGCCAAACATAGATTATCCTTTAAAACCTAAAATGAAGAATTTCGAAACTTGCCTCATGCAATTCACCCTGTTAGACCCTTTTCATTGTCATAAGTGTTGTCGTTGATGTCAAGATGCATTGAAGGAAAAAAAATATTTAATGTCAAGTGGAATTGATGGAAAAAAGGAGTCAAATGGTAAAGTGAGCAAGTAATGAAGATGAAGGTTTATTGGTAGTGTCAACTCACAGAGAAAGCATTAGAGTCAGAATGGAGGAGATTGAAGATCAAAACAGGTAACTGCATGATAGTGGAATTGTAAGATAACAAATGTTTCATTAGTAGGTAATATCTGCAGGAAAGTGAATTGGGTGTTTAGAGGTCAAATAAGGACATTAAGGGTTAGTTAGATGTAAAACAAGCTTCAAGATAATCAAGGATAAGTTCTAAGTGACTTAGTTAGTTTTTGAGAAAGCCACGGAGATGAGGAGATATCCACCAAAGTCAGGAGAAAGCTGTTGAAGTTTAAAAATAGCCACCGAAGTTTGCATGAAACTACAAGACTCAAAGAATAACTCCTAATGCTTAGGGGAAGCTACAGGTAAGGGAATGAAGCCACTAAATCTAAAAGAGCCAAAGGACAAGCCATGAGTGAGATTAATGAAGTTGTGGATGTGAGGGAAGAGTTGTGAACATGAGGATATAGCCACACAAGTAAGGTGGACATAAAAGATAAGCCGTGAAAGCAAGGATAGGAAAAGGAGAATCCGCCGTGTAAAGGAAGTTAGGAGTAAAGTCGTGAGGAATCCATGTATAAGAGAGAATCCATGAAGAACCAGGAAAGCCGCTAAATAACTGAAGACAACCACATAAAACTATAATGGATGTATAGAACTGAAGATAGCCACAAAGAACTATACAAGCTGCAGATTAAAGGATGGAGTCACAGACATGAAACAAAGTCGTGAGAAGGAAGTGTAGATAAGGAGTCGTGTATAAGGAATAAGTTTTAGAAACAAGAAGGATAAGGAGGATAGCTATGATAATCATTTAATAACCGTGGCTAACTAAAAAACCACCTCGAAGAAAGAAAATCCACTGAACAAAGAATAATGTCGTGATACAAGGAAAAGGTCACAAAAGCCTAGGGAAGTTGTGGATTGAGAAAATATGAACTGGATATGGATCAAGGATAATCACATAGAGTTTAAAATGGAAGAAGTGAGAGTCAATATCCAAAACTGATGATGATTCGATTGATAGAAGTTTGTGGCTGCATGTACAACTAGAACTCCAAAAAGAAAGATGAAGTCCACTATTCCAATTGCTAGTATTTAATGCTTGTTGACTTCAAAATAATTTAGTTACACTCTCCATGAAGATTCTTGACTCTAATGAGAAAATTATATATTGGATAAGAAAGGGGATCATGTATTCCTGATCACAAGAAAATCCTAAAAAATACAAGAAATCTATTTTTAGGAGTCGGCTCATAAATAATTTATAGAAGATGCATAAAAGAAGGTGTAATCAAGATGAATATATAAGGAGAAAAATATGGAGTGAGCGACATGCATTTAATAGTCCATATTTTTAGGTGATAAAGCAGGAGAGATTGCATAACACATAAGATGAAGTGGAGGATTGGTTCAATTGTTCATATAGAGAAACTTGGATGCATTTGGTGAGTTTATCAAATAGGAAAATGATGCACTAGAACTGAAGGAGCGATATGAGAAAAGAGGCTCAAGAGAAATATGATGCATTCAATCTGAATGAGAAAAAGAGGAAGAGATAGGCAGAAGGAGTAATGTAGGTATGAGTGTAGAGTCTAAGAATTAATTAGATGCATTACATATTGATGGAATAAGTAAGAGCACTCTCATGAGCTAAAGAGATGAAGAGTTGAAGATCTGAAGAACAAAGAAGAGAGAAAGAGTAGTCGAGTCAAGGAGATTTTAAAAGAAAGAAATGACACAGAGTTTTTATTGAATATCTAATGTTGATTTAGGAGAGTCAAGTAGAGAACTGTGCAAGGAGATGCATATTTCATGATGATAAGAGAAAAGAGAAACTGAGGGAAAAGTCATTACAGATACGAATAAAGAAGATGTAGTAGAATAATAGTGATCTAATGTAGAGAGAAAGAAAATATCTGTGTGCAGAAGGAGACAACATTATCAGATGAAGAACTAATGTGCAAAGAAAAGAAGAAAGTGTGATAAGTCGAATAAGAGGAGAGACCAAAAAGAGGTAAAAAAAACATCGCATATCTAAATTTTAAGAGTGATTGTAAATGAATGAAACAACAAGATGATAATAATTAGTTGTGTATGCAACAAATAGACTAAATGATCAAAATATATGTAAACAATAAATCTAAGGTGTAGCTTATCATTTTCAGGCAGTTGCAGCCTCTTTTTGGGTTGGTGCCTGTAAAATATTAGTTGTAGTGGATTAAATCAGGGGTTGGTGATCCTTGTGTGATTGGTGCCCCACTAAAAAAAATCTTGTGATGCATTATATTCACTTGAGTTCTTTTTTTGCATAATATCAGCAAAGGTGTAAGGGTTTGGTGTTCCTTGTGGGGTTAATTCCTCACTAAACAAATCTTGGAGGATGTGTAATGTTCTTGCAAGTCCGTTCTTTGAGTAATATAAGTAATGGTTTCAGTGGGTATATTTCTTGAAAGGGTTTCCCACATTATATCTCGTCTTCTCATGTGAATGTGTGTGTATGCTTCTCATTTTTATAGTCTCATGATTAATATTGCATGCTTATGAAAATCAATAGTAGTTAATAGAAAAAGATACAGAAAAGAGTAAATCAATTGTAAGTGTTATCAACACTGATTCAAACCCCACTTCTCAGTGCATGAAATCTATAACACACCCTTCAACACATGAGACCTATTTTTCAACCTCTAAAACTTAAAATAATAGGATTTGGAGCTTGGGACATTTTTACACATGTGAAATCTTGAAATGCTCTTATCGGAAGTAGGAGTATGCAATACAACCCCTAAAACCTGAAATGCAAAGACTGGGTATTTTTGATGCCATATAACCCCAATATCCAAATTTAACTTGTGAATGCCTCCAAAGCTATGAAATTTATGAATTCTTGTCCCACCGCACATGCCAAAACTGTTAGTGCACAATTATAACATCCCTTATTGCTTTTGATTTTTGTGAGAGGCAATAAGTGTATTTTTCCAAACATGGGATTATCCCGAAGTGTGGGACCTTGCAAGTAAAATAACCCTCCAGAGAAAGCCGGATTCTTCTTCCCTAAAATATCACTACACTACTCTAAAATGCAGAAAACATCTAATCTAATCCTACCATAGTGCTTCCAAAGGGATAGGGAAAGAGAAATATTTCATGTAAAGTAAGACCTACACTAAGGGGTGGTGATGCACCAAGAAAAGGGTGTTGAACAATCTCCTACATGAGAATGAAAGAAATAAAAAATGAAGAGGGTGGTAAATCACCACAAATCATTATACAAGAAACAAACCCATTTCTATTAAGAATAATCAAATCTTGACTTGCAATAGATAAAGGACACACACAATATACACATAACAAGAATAAAGGAAAGCTAAAACAACAACACCAAACTAGGATAGATAACAATAAAAAATATAATTTTATTTCTCCAATGATTTTGCACAATGATTCATTACATGGGAAAGAGGAAGGATTTCTATTACAAAGCTTTTAAAAATGGAGGCTTGAATTTTCACAAATCACTCATAGGTGAGAGAGAAGGGAGGGCAGATAAAAGAATGTCCAAGATTTTGAAATATGTCCTCCATTACAATACATAGAAGAATGAGATGAGAGAGAAGGATAAAATCCCAAATCCATGATCCAACCACCTCCCAAAATGATCATTGCACCTAAAATAAGGATGGGGTTGCTTGCACATCCCATACCTGATTTTACAGTGCCTTATGCAAGAAGAAATGGTCCCCATACTTGCATTTACTCTAGTTTTACACCTAGGTATGGTTCCCATGGTTATGTAGCTTCATCATGATTTTTCACCTACCTAATTCATTAATTTTATATTTTTTATCATATCATGATGAGGGGCTCTGAATAAGATTTTCAATGACTATAATTTTTTGAGATTCTACTAACCAGGGTGAAAGTTATTAAAGTTTAAGAAAGGGTTAGTTTTTATGTCTTGGGGCTCAACTCCCCACCTAACGCTTCAACTCCCCACCTTCTAGATCACCATCTCCTTGAGAAAATCACCATTCAAGTTGGTTTTGGGGTTTTCATTTGCATTTCATGTGGAGGGGACCATGCATTATGTAGTTGATAACCTGCCTCCACCCCAAATTTACTTATCTCTCCAATTGAGCTATTTATATGTCTGGGAAGGTTTTTATTTACCATTAAATTAGGGAGTCGAGATGCATTTACATCATGTTCTCCTAACCACTGCACCTGAATCACCTTCCTCAAACACACTCCACTTGAGCTGTATCGACCTCCTGCTTCCCTGATACACATGCCATGCATGTGCGGGAGGATCTCGTCATGCACCAACATCCCTCACATTGTATATAAAATGTGTCATGCTCTCCACATCAGAAGGCCGACATACGTTGAGCTATTCACCATTCATTTAGGTCATGGATCCTGAATGTGTATCTCATCACTGACTGATTCATGCATGCCATGTTATGCATCCCCTGCCCAACTCTTGAAAAACTCGCTCAATGCCCGATGCGCTAACTTAACTTGCCAAGGCATTCACCGACTCCAAAACTGCCTCCCCAATTTTTCATCGATGAGCGAGCGAGTGAGCTCATCTCACTAAACCATTTTTATCCCAAATCACATCCATCTCATGAGCTATATACTGAGCCACTTGGGATCTTCACTGTCTCGGTTCCCCAACACATCTTGGCTTTTTGAGCTATTTTTTAGATTTTTACCACTTTGAGCCCCTTTGGGAAAATTTTTGACCATTTTTTAATTTCTTAAGGGTCCTTTCAGAACTTTTAAGGCCAGGAGGCTATGAAAAGGGAAAGAGAACACTTTGAGACCAATTTTCACTTTATTGATGTTTTTTGCCCATTTTGGGTCAAAAGTGGGCTTGGAAGGCTAATTGACTCTCCGAAATCAAGACCAAGTAGAGGAAAAATTCCTCAAATGATGTCGATCCTTCCAAAACCACCTGCAATGCTCCCAAAATGTGAAATTTCACCAGTGCTCCTTAGATTCTCATGTGGGTGACCTATTCAATGCTTGGGCCCAATCCTATCCTGTTGTTTATTTTTCCTGGGGGGAAAAATGTATAACAAGTACTTCAAAAATTAAAGAATTACAAAATATACCAGATATTCAAAGGAAAAATAGTGTTCTTAATATATATAAAAGGCTTGAAGCTGTTATTAGACTTGTTAAAATAAAAAACCCCCTTCCCAAAAGATCTAAGAGAGTACTTAATCCATAATGCATCTACCTATTTATAACCAAGAGGGTTAAGCAACTATAGCTCCACCCTTAAACTAACTTTACTAAACATAGAGTGCATTAATAACTAGGGAACAACCTCCCACGAAAAAGGAAAAATTAGTTACACAGGTTGACCAAGTCAACCCTACAACTTCCACTGGTCCTAGAGTTTTGAGGCTACTTAACAATGGCTGTTAAGCCTAGTTGGGAATGAAAAGAACTTTATCTTCCTTTGGTTCTTCATCCTACTCCTCTACAGCTGACTTATTCATGTAATCAAAGAAACGATTTATGATCCCTTGGATCTCTTCTTTAGGTTCTCACATATATCGATTTATCACATCTACACAGTTAGTATCATTGCCAACCTTAGCTATAAATTTCCTAATCCTATTGAAAACCTTCCTAAGCTGATTCACAAAGTTTTGATAAGAAACTAAATTGTAAATAGAATCAATGCTAGAATATTTTGTAACATATTCATCTTCATTGACCAAACCCTTAAAATTTATAATGACTTGATCAATAGAAAGAACATTAACAGTCTGATTTAGAAACTTGCAGTGGATATTGTCAAAACCCTCCACAATATCATTCAATCCATAACTCATTTCTCCTCGAGCTTCACCATGAGATCTCGTGACACCTGAGCTCTAAATTCCGCAGCCTTCTAAAAATTGAACAACTTTGAATCATCGTTAATCAAACCTTCCTTAAGAAGAAAATATGAACTGGCCGTCCACATTTCATTTCATGTTTCTAGAAAAAATTCTAAGTTGTCACTATCTTTGGTAAGAAGATAATTCATCTTCATAATGGAAAATTTATCTACATACACCTCATTACACAAATCCACAACAACTTTGATTAACAGATCTACATCCTGAATCAAGAAATCCATCCATGTTCTTATCACTCTTCCTGTTTTCCCAATCTTTTCCACTATATGGAAAGATGCATCATCAAAACTTGAATCAATAGTTAGGGTTGTTGTGGCTTGTACAGGTTGTGTGATATTGGTTAGAAGATTCGTGAGCTTCTCAAATTTTCCCCTAAGCTCATATTTAGTTGCATTTTCTTGTCATATTTTTATAGAAAATTTCCTAAGGCCACTTGAATATCTTACTTAGCTCCTTCATGGGTGGCCTTCCCTAGAACAAACCTGTTGATTTGATAGTTTGTTACCGTAATCATCTCTTTTGTTTTTCCTACAGCAGGAGTAGATATTTCCATAAACCTTTCCCCTAACTAATCAACCGATAGATTGGAGACAATCCTTGGTCACTTGGCCTACATTTTAGGAGTCATACCTAAGACACTTAAGTTGAAAACATCCAAAATGGGTACTTTCTTCTTCTACTTAGGGGTTTTCCTATGTAACCATTTGAGTACAAAATAAAATAATATAAAATACATTATTAGCATAGTCACAGTGGTACCTTAGGAAAATAAGAATACTAAGGCACTGGTCGCATCATAGAAGATGGCAGTAAAGTGGTGAAAATAGAAGGAGGAGTGGAAAGAAAAGCCTTAGGTGTAAGTGAAATAGATATATAGATGAAAAGAGGTGGTTGTGGAAGAGGGGTAGTAAAGGAAGACCCAATTCCTAAGATCTCTCCAACTAAGAGTGTGGTAAGGGAAGAAAACACCAGAGCCATGGAGGGAGATGTAGTGAGAGATAAAGTAGAAATGGGGATGGAAGAAATAGAAGACAAGACTTGAGGAAGGGTGAGAGATGGAGGGGAAAGTGGAACTAAAATTGGTAAAGCTAGGAGAGAGGAAGAGAGAGGTGACTATGACACCTGAGAAACTCTTGGTGAGATACTGAGATATATAACTTCAGTTGACTGTAACTTTGGAGATGAAACTTTGGTAGTAGGAACCTCAACAAAAGACCGTGAATCTCTATAAACAAAAGAGATCTTGTGTGGCTTAGTAATCGGCTTGAGAGTTGAAATTTTAACTTTAGAGCAAGTAGGTTGGCCTGTTACTGATTGGGCTTGTACTGATTCTATAAATAATTGATCTAACACTTTGGGTGTGATTCCCAAAGTTGTAAACTATTCAAAGGTCCTTCTCAAAATGGGGCCCATCCTATCCTTTGTGTTTTTGCACTCGTCAATTGACCAATCTATCTAGGGAAGTGGTTGATTTGAAATATTATCTACTTTATAAGAAGGATCCAACACTTGCTCATCATCCTTTAAACCTTTGGGAATGATTGCAATCCCATAGTGAATTACTTCTTTCAAGGATAATCTCTTGAATTCCCTTTCCCTTAAAAAAAATCATCTTAGTAGTGGATCTAAATATCCTCCAATTTGGGTATATATACACTGGCTAACCCCCTTCTGCTAAACTTATTCCAATAATCAAAATTGGTTTGCGGATGGAATGTCGTTTGAGTCACCTAGGAAATTTCCCCTTCCACATTTTCACTTTATATATATTTTTTTCACACATTTATTTCCCTATGGTAATGGGATATGTAACTCTTGACTTGTGTTGATCATGTTGGATTTTGTGATGATGATGTAATTATCAAACTAACTCTATCAATACCAACTTGTTAGTTGGACACCTTGGAAATTTATTTAGAGAACCTACAAACCCTGACACTCTGATGTAAGTAAATGTTCGAAACTATGGGTTAATTCCTCCCCAGTCCCACACTTATTTCTAGGATTCATTTGAGATCCTTCAGTTATACAACTTATTGTCAAAATAATATAAGAGAACCATTAAAAAAACATCGCTTACTCTCTGAAATTTATTAGGACCTTCCGCCATTGTAAGTTGTGGGTAGTAATCATATATTTGAGTGGTCATTCTAACTCATTTTCGATTCAAACATGGATATTCTGATATTCTGGCCACCGCATAAACATGATAAGAAGTCATAAAGAAGTTTCCTGAAGTTAGCACGTCTCCCAATTGGAAACATATTGAATTAATTATGTGCTCACCCCACTGAATAAAATCTTTGTTCTTCTTAATTGTATTTATATAAAGGAGAATCCACTCATGCAAATATTTGGTTGCAAGAAGACCCACAACCTTAATCAATAGCGTGATTATGTCATTGAACTATGGAGTAAAGTCCGAGTTGGGAATTGTCTTAGGAAACATTGAAATTAAACCTTTAGACTTGACCAAGTAGCTCCTGGAAATAATCTTCATGAAAAATCTGTTTTCTTTTACCCAATTCTTGATTGCAGACTCTGCGGATATTTTGGCATATTATTCAACATCGGGGAGCTTCAAGAGATCTTGAAACTCAGGGAATTACATGGATGATGTAAAATAAAAGACAAGAGGAAGCCCACTGTGATATATTGATTGCATCTAAGGCTTCTTATTTGGGGTCTTAACCCTCTTCCTAAACTCAGCCATGTTTATGTTTGCAAAATCTGTATCTCCAATATTATCCATATCAAAAGATATGTTATAAGGGGGAGATACCCCTACATAGATACATTTGATTTTATCTTTCCCTTTTGACGAGGAAGCAAACATTTTCCTATTGGAGAATTAAAATATTCAGACTTTGAATCTTGAATGTATGCCTAGGAAATAACTAGTCAAAATTCACCTGGACTTCCAAAAATCTGAAGTATGAAGTTCCAAAATTGGAACATTATACCTTGAAAGTAGCTTAGTAATCTCTGAAATACTGAAGTTGTGAACTTTGAAACCCAAAGTTCCAATGTGACAAAATTTTGAAGTTCTTACCTCTGAAATAAAAAGTTGAAGACTTCTGAAACCTGAAGTCTGCCAAACTCCAAAAACCTTTTGACCTCCAAAATGATCAATCTCCGAAGTTCAAAGTCCTACTAACCTCTGAAACCCAAAGTTCTGATGTGAAACCCAAAATTACAAACGTACAAACTCTGAAATGGTGATGGTTTCTATGGCTCCAAAATAAGTAAAACGCCAGTCCTGAAAATGGTGAAAATTGACTCTCTAAAACTTATTCTCCATGTTAGACAATTCTTCATTTTTAGACTTAAAATAAACAACATGATAACATTGGGAGCCATACTTGGGATTGGAACAAGATGAAGACAAAAGAATAATAACAAAAAACAAAACCATAACTCAAAGGATGAATAAAAATTAAAACTTAAACAAGACTTACCCAAATAGTAAGAAATCACAAAAAATATTGCCTCAAAAACTACTTTAGGGGGTTCGGTGAAAGGTTGCAGTAAATGTCAGGGTGTCAACGTACTTTTTATCTAGTTAAAATCCCTGTATTTATAGGGAGGTAAAATTTAATTACCCTAAGCCAACACACGTTAGGTAGTTGGGCATTAAATTCCTTCAGAGACCAGACTCTGAATTTTCCCGCACAAACCATATGCCCATGCAACCAAACCTCCAAACTCCAAAACACCAAAGTTCGGAAATTCATATTTTGGGCTTCGGAATTTTTCACTCATCTTTGATGAAAATGCCTCCCATAACCCAAAATCCGAAACTCCAAAGTTTTGAATTTTGGACTTCGTACTTCGGGAGGATATTTCCATAAAAAACACAACTCCAAATTCCATTTCTGAAATTCGATTGGATTAGATTTTGGAATTCAAAATTCTCCCTTCATTTTGCATGCAAAATGCTATTAGAACTCAAAAATCTAAAACTTGATAGTAAAGAAATTTTTTCAAGACAAAATTTTCAAAATTTAAAGAACAAAAAGGGAAAGGATTTTGCAAAAAAAACATTAATGGCCCTCCCAGCAAGGGTAACTTGCATAGTTAACAGTTCCCTATAAAATCCATTGGGTAAAGTGTTAAAATTTTTAATGAAGTGAAAAGTTATTTGTAACTAAACTCTCATCACAGACATCCAAGAAGGGTTAGGGGCACCCAAATGCTACTATCCTAGTCTGGGTGCTGATGTCTGTGCTGTGATAAGGAACCAAGTTTTATTTTGATCCCTACCTGAGATTGATGACTATACTATAATGATATTGTGTTGTGATAAACTATGACCGATTCACCAAAATAAATCCCCCTTCATTTGGGGTTAATGTGACATCGCTGAGGATTATGCATCCCAAAGGAGGACTGACCATTGTGCTAAAAATGATTCCTTGCAGGGGAGGGAGTGTGCTTGGTAGAAACAAAGGCATACGCAAAAAAAGTGGCTAGGAAATAAGTGTTAGTGATAGCAAAGACAAACACGCATGTAGAAGATGATATGTAAGCTAAACAGACAATGTGTAAACTAAGACAGAAGAAGAAAATGTGTAAGAAGACAATGCATAACGTGAAAAGTGGGTTACAAACATGGGACACCACTCACTATGTCTTAATACAATCAAGGCTGAGATGGTCAAAAGAAGATAGTGTGCACATAAAAAAAAAGGTAAAATCCCACAAACAATGGAAGACAAGAGCAAACAATGTCAACTAATGTAATGGATAAGCATGGAAGACACTATACCTACATACGAAATGTTGCACATGAAGAACCCATTAGCATGTTAGAGAGATTAAAATTATGTCAAAGATTGTATAATCTAATAAAGTAATTTGCTATGAACAATGAAACAATAGCACATGTAGTGTAGATGAAAGTGGATACCCCCAAGATCCGTTTCAGATTGATAATAGGTACTACACAAAGCATCCATATTGCATGTATCAATCTATAAAATATGTGATCACAACTATAAAATCAAGTGAACACGTATGTGTATATGATAAAGATAATGACATACAAGATATATGGCTAGCATGTGTAATAAAGTGTATATGTAAAATCATATGTAAGAAAGAATAAATACGACTAAGATATGAAGTATGTTGTGGATGAGATGGAATGGAATGCAGTGTTAATGATAGGATCCAAATGCCCCCAAAGTGGATGTGAATTTATGAGTTGAGGTTCATTTATATATGCCCCCCTCAACAGTCAAGAATGAACCGTAGAGTAAGAGTGCAACATCAGGAAATGGTATGGATATTTGCGCTATAAAGATGTGATCGATAGAGCGTATAATGTAGAGAATGCATGAGTTAGTGAGTGCGTGTGGTGAGGTTAATTTTAGACTATGACCCACAACAGTCAAGTATGAACCATGGAACTAGATTGCGTCATAGGGAAATGAGTGCAATGCATAAGACTAGATGTAAGAAAGATGTAGCATGAATATGTAGTGTGAATAGTTCATATAATATGTGATAGATGTTATGAGAAAGAGGTGTGAATAATGCATGATGTGTGAAGAGTGTAATGTATGTAGTGTAGTGTGTAGTGTGTAGTGTGTAGTGTGTAGTGTGTGATTTTCATGTATATTGTATGCCCTTAATAGTCAAATGTGAACCGTAGCATGAAAGTGCAACATTGGGGAATGATGATACAAATGTATAAAGATGTGTATGATGAATGTAATGTATGTAATATGTAAGACATATGATAATGTGAGAAATGAGGGGGGGAGTAAGTAAGAAGCCCCCCAAGTGTAGGATGATGGATATGTTATCTGATGAAATTGAAGGAAAAGGGTCCTCCACCGAATGATTGAAGAGAAGAAGGCATGTGATCATGCTCTAAGAGTGGTAGTATATGAGATAGATGTTGTGCAAGTGAATGAAGCCTATATGCATGTGAGTGATGAGTATAATGTGGAGGAGATTGACACCTATGTGTAACAGGATGCAGAGGTGATGGAAACCTATGTGTCACAAGACGTGGAGGTGATAGACACCTATGTGTAAAAAAATGCATAGGTAATGAACACCTATGAATAGGAGAACTAGGTGGTAATGTATACCGGTGTGAAGGAACATTATGAGTAGGGGACCTAAACTTTTGTGGTGGACTAGTAGACTGATGAGACCATGTAGGCTGAGTGGGAACATGTAAGATAGGAACAAATTGTGCTTTAGATTCGAGAGGTTGTGGGAACCTATGTGCTCTAATGAGTGCAATGGAAACCTTAAGGGGTTGCGACCATGGTGTGGATTTTGGGACATCATTAATAGTGATAAATTTTTTATTGTGGAAAAACTTGAGACATAAATAATTCATGGAGATGATAGCCTAAGTTACATGGAGCCAAGGGAGACTTAGGACCATGTCACACCCTGCGACTGATGGTGCCAAGAATATTAAGAGGACCAATGGTGACCAGAAGCTTAACAACACAATATGATTTGGGTATCAGATATGAGATTTGTGAGATTGGGAAGTTGATAGCAATAAGAAGTGGAATAGAACATGTACTAACGTAAAATGATGGATCCATGATAATGTTATTAATAATTGTGGATTTAAGGGAAGCACTAATGTGTAAACAATCAGAATAAAATTTAGTGTGATAATCATGATCAAAGAGATTAATAATCGGAAGAGATGTATCAGAAGGAGAAACTAGAAAATCAAGATCCCCTGATGTAGGAGGAGGCACTGCATGATATATATGATTTGCTGAAGAGTTAGCTTCTTGTTTGTCATTCTTTGGAAGAGGATTGTTTTAGATTTTGAGCATATGATTTTCATTGATTGGTGTAGAAGTGATAGGATCTAGAAGCTAGATTTTATTATTATTGATTAGATCTTGGATAATAGTACAAAGATTGAAACAATGATCCGTAGAGTGTCTGACACATTGATGATAGTTGCATCAAAAAATTTATTTGTAATTACGACCTTTTGGATGAGATGGGTAAAAGTTAAGTAGAGGAGGGAGCATAATAAGATTTCTCCCAATAATTTGTGGTAATATAAGATGTGAAGTGATAGTTAGTTTTATATATGTACGCTTAGGTGGTTACCATTAAAGTTCCTTAGTATTAGAGATGGCGTTGATAATTTCTTTAGCTTCTGTAGGTTTTGCAGTTGGCTTAAAAGTTGATTTTCTTGGAAATCATGTTAAGGATGAAGCTTATTCCTGATACTAAAGCTTTCCTATAGATAATTTTTTTGTTTTGCGTAGCTTAATAATGTGACAACAATGGTCGAATGATGAAGTCTGAAAGATAACAATATCCTGAAGAGGGTGGTAATAGAATTTGTATAAATAGATCTTTAAGTTCCAAGTGCGCAAGAAAATTAGGCATATTAGCTAAGTTTTGTTTGTATCGTAAGACATAATCCACTAGATGTTTGTGAGATATTTGTGTAGACACCAATTTTTTTGTAAAATGCCCCTCCATCATCTCATGTTCATGCAACTTCCCCTCTTGCCTTTCTCTTTCCTAAATTTAAATAAATTCCATCTATTTACTCACCTTATTTAATTAATTATCAAATGGGCTCCATGTGGACCCCATTTGCTAATTAGAATTTTGGCATTATCTCCCATGTCTCATTTTTATTCAATTTATGGGTAATAATATACCCATCCGACACTTAACTCTTAATTTCAAATGGAATCTATTATCTCACCTACCATGTCAATCATGATCCCCACTCACCTAATAAGTCAAACCATGGGCCGCATGTAATCACATCATGTCTCTTAACTCGGGTCAATTTACGCAACCCCGGTTACTCGTTAACCCCAGTGTAACCTCGCCATTAGGCTATAAATATAGGATTTCCCCCATTCAAAAAGTTAAGTGGGAAACTCTGGGAAAATGTTGTTGTGAATTCTAAGCTTATTATTTATCTTTATATTCTCATGGTGCCCTAGTAATGACACTGTAATCCCCACAATTCTCTACTCATGATTTGTTAGTTCGCGTAGTGTGGTTCTTGTTGTACATTGTGTTTGGATCAGATCAATAGCATCATCTACATACCCGCAACGTTAGGTTCCTTTGTTCACCAACTTGCATGTTATTTATTTATCTTGTATTTTATCATTATTATTTATCACATGGGGGTTGACATCCTCCAAGGGAGTTAACATCCTCTTGGAACCGGGATTTTCCAGGTAACCCCCACATATTATTATCTAATCTTATCTGTTTTAGTTTTGCAGATCTATCCTCTCTATATCACACATCTATCTTCTTTGCGCTCATAGATCCACATCTACATCTGAGTTCCTAATCCCTCCATCATTCGAATTTGTTGGTGGCTTCTAGTATCGTCTTTCACCTGTGTGAGAATGAAGTTTCCTATAAAACATTTTGGCATGCCTGGTGGGACCAAATCCTAGATCTAGTTATTTTGTTTGTTATTTTACTCATATTTTCTAACTTTATTTTTTACAAAATCTTAGTATTTTCTGATCTTAGTTTAGTACGGTCACTCATTGATGTCACTAAGAGGTACGTGCTCTTCTTGTTTTCTGTTGCAATCGACCCGCATGGGAAATGAATCTAGAAATCAACATTATTTCTTGGTTGTGTTTTCAAGTGTGATTGTGCAATGTACTATTATCCTAATGGTCGTCACGTGATTTATTTTGTGAACATTTCATTTGTAAGATCACTTGTTTACAGGATTTAATGTTGATCTCGCCATGTGGTATCCTTATTACATTTAAGGGTTTTGGTCATCTTGGAGGTAATTACTTCTACTTTTGAATCAGATTATTATTTTTCCATTATAGTTCGTATCAAGCATATTGTGATTATTAATCATAACAATATTATTAATATTAATTAATTAAAAATAAAGAAACAAAAAAACACAATTATCCCTAAACACCCCAATCTTCTTTCCACTCGACACTGCTTGGATCTTTCTGACTACCCACCACCATTGCTCCCCCCACTAAGCTTTATCCTCACACCCAAGCTCCTTCTCACTCTACTCCACTCGACCACCTCATACCTTGTGCTATCCCATGATCCACTTTCACCAAGCTTCATTCCGAGTTACCTCTCCTACATCTCCACCCCTTCGAGCTCTTACCTCACCCCATTCTATTTATATTCCCTCACGACTCCACCACCACACTTCCTGTGCTCACTTCCCACAGAACTACTCTCTATCAAACTCGAAACTCCCACACAGGTCATCCCAATTTTCTTCCTACGTCTCAACTCCTGAAATCCTACTCCAAAACCATAATCCCTCTCTATGCTCTCTTCATTGCCTAACCGATTCTCTATTCTACCATTCGTTCCCAACTCCCATGCCAACGCTTCCCCCTCTTCTCGCATGTCCTCTCTACTCTCTGTCTCCTTCTCCCCACGAGCTCCACTCCCAACTCCCGCATATCTCTCAGCTTTCACACGTCCTCTCTACTCCCTGTCTCCTTCACCCCTTAGCCATCCTCTTAACTCTAACTCCTATGTTTACATCCTACAGCTTGTCCCAAACTCCTTTTGCACATTCCACCATCTCCCTTCTATCCCACTCCTCCCTACCTAAGCTACCATATAACCCTAACCGACTCCACCTCACATACCCATCTCTTCACTACCCGAGCTGCTACACAGCTCCGACCCCAAATCACTTTCCATCTCTCTCCCTCCATCATACTCGTCCCAAAACTGTAGTTTCAATGAGAAAACACAAACCAACCTGATGGTTTTAGCGAGAAAAAGTAAGCAGCCCTTTCCTTGACCATCCACCTCCCCCACATCAAGCTCCCAACGTTGAGTCCCTGCTAGCACCCACACACCCACACAACCCAAGTTACTCCCTCTCCTTCGCAAGAAAACAAAAAAAAATCTATTCGGCACGGGCCGATGTGTCGTTTCTCCACTGTTTCATTTCCTATGAGGTATTTGGGCACTCCTAGGGTGTAATTGTGGACTGCAAATCAGCCATTTTCTACCTAGCTCAGGCCATACAACCACAGCTACACTCTGCCCACCACCGCACAACTCCCTCGAGCTCCTTTGAGCTCTCCCGGACTACTCAAATTCATCCTAGGTAGAGTGAACGTGAATATCCATGCAAACTTAGAAATAACCAGATGCTTGATGCTTTCAACTATTTCCAGATCAGTTTCAAATTCACACATGTTATGGGTAGTGACTGTACAGTCTCCTTGTAGAAGGTGACTTACCATTCTTTAAACAATAATCAATTGGCTTCTAATTATTCCCCACCTCGTGTCAAATTCACACAAGCTCTGTGGGTAGTTACTATGCAGTCTCCTTATAGTGATTAGCTTCCAATTCTTCTGAACACATTTCCAAACTACGTGCAGCATCATAGCCAAGCATATATTACTCATTTAAAGTTTCTGTGATTATCATTCTGTCATCGTACATGTGAAAAGCCATGGCAATGTGTAGTATGGCCCACCAACCCACTCCATTTCTTTATACCCTAACCAACCGACCAATCAACCTTAACCCACCGACCTATTTAACTAGTTGTTTGACTTTCATTATTTATAGTTTATCTTCTTTATCATGTAAATAATAAAAAAACAAAAAAATAAAAAAACTAAACTATCGTTTATAATTTTTAATTTCATATCAATCTATCATTCCATTGTGTATTTTATCATTTTATCATTTCCAATTATTTCAAGTTTTTCGTGATTTCTTTGATCATTTATTTCATAAAGTTATTATTCCCTAATTTATTTTCTAATTCATAGTTTACTAGTTTTTGTATCTTAATTACTACGATTTTGTTAATTAATTAGGCTAATTATTTTTTACGAAAACACTATTTATACACAAAATATTTACGACACTTATATCATTTTTTAATCACAGTAACTAATCACATTCCTTTTCTTTTGCATGTGAAATTTACGACCTTGCAACCATAAAATCATGGCATCAAATATCATTTTCAAAACATAAAACAAACCACTTTCATCGACCTCATCCACAATTATAAATGGTGTAACTTTAGGGTACTCGGGCGTTCCTAGCCACTGATCATCACTTCCAAGTATGCCATCATCACGTGCCATCAAATAACAAGGAAAAGCGTTCTCCAGGTATTCCTTGTTTTTCCCTATTTTCTCCTTTTTCATTGTAATTTCCCTTTCCCGAGTGATTTTCTACAGCGAACGTCACATTTCATTTTGGGTTTTAAAAATAGCCTTTTTTTTTCTGCATCCTGCATGATCACATAGCTTAAACATGAGCTTAACTATCTGCATCACACATTATCACACAAAGCCTAAAACTTCACGAACACAATCAACACATCAAATCATTCCTCTCGCATGGTTAGCTGATTGGGACTTGAACACCCAATAAGAAACCATCTCAGACATTTCCTAAGCCAAAACTATATGAAACCAACGTTAGACTTCCATTCTTTAGGCACCTTAATTATCCATTTTACTTTTTTTCACATCTTGTAATCAAGCGTGATGATAAAAACTATGTTGCTTGATTTATTTGTTAACAAAATACATAAACAAATGTTTCTCTATTTCACACCTATTGTCACTCTCTCTCAAATCAAAACAAAACAACAATGTCCTTGACCCAATGAAATTACTTCTCCTGATGATCTCACCCAACAAGATTCTAAACTCAAAACCATGCCTTCAGTTGCTCAACCTCCCATCCCCTTGGTCTCGCCTCATGAGAACCATGTCATCCAAGATGGTCCCCACCTTGAAACCAATCCCCATATCTCTTCCAAATCTAATCTTCCTAAACCAACCACACCACCATATGTGGCTCCTCTAGAGACACTCAGGCCTCCTCCTAACCCCATGTATGACTTCTTACTCCATAAATCTTCCACAATCTCTCAATCCTCACAATATCCTAATTTGGTGGATCGTATTCCACCCACATCCCATTTTGACAATTCCATTTCATCCACTACTAATAGGCATGTCCATCCATCTCAACCTCTTCACACTTACATTCCTACCCATCATATGCTCCAATCGTCTCAAACTCTTAACTCCTATATCCCCACTTATCATTTACCACAACAACCTATCCAATTTCAACAAACACATCATGTCCCTATTGTTCAAAGTCATCCTATGAAGCAATCCCAACCCATGACACATATTAATCCTTACCAAACAGTTCCCCACACACTTGCACACCCAAAATTTTACCAACCACCTTATCAAATGATTCCCCAAATACCCATACATCCACAAACATATCATTTGCTTTTTCAAAATATGTTTCGAACCACACAACCAAGTCAATCTCAACCTAACATAATACTGAGTGATCCAATTCACGCTTTGATGAACCGGTTGGCCAATTTAGAAACCGTTACCTTGGCACCTAAGGAAATTGTATGATAGAAAAGTGACATGCGAGTATGAGAATCTACAAGTAGCTCTTCTTCGTACCTGACCTCCCGAGGTTACGTGCCGAGACAGTCGGTGGAAATGGAATATATGTGGATACAAACAAACTAGTTGGGCAATCTTATATCCTCAACACGCAATAATGGGATTTGTGATTCTAAGGCAAAGAAATCTCTCCTAACTTGAATTGGTGTAATGGATTGTTCAGAATATAATAGATTCTCGGAGGCTCCATTCAATATCGAGCTCTACCGAGATCCTATCTATTGGCTTTTGGATATGTGGAAAGTGACCTGTAGGTGTTTTGTGTATATTTCCAGAAAAGGTCATGGAAAATGGTAGTGAGAGGTGTAGTGGATTTATAAGAAACTATGGGTGGCTTTCTGGTCTAGCCCAGAAAATATTAGCTTGATTGGACTTCTATGTTTAATGCAGAAAATTGTGTTATGATGTCTGGCAGGAGTGGTGAGGATCTAAATACCAACATGCGTAAACTGGTGTCAATACTTAACTAACTTAGCAAGCTCGTTGGGTTGTGGGACCTGAGGGATCACAACCATGAGTTCGTGGTTTTTGTGGACATGTTATGGTCATGTGAAGAATCAATCTCTTCTTTTGACTATCCAATAGTCGTAAGCCTTTTCAGCTTCTATGTTTAATACCAGGAGTTGTGTGATCTCCTCAGAATACCTTGCGGTTGTTTTAGAAACTTGTATACGTAACCCTATGTCTATGTCGATGATAAGGTCTCCTGCATTTGGATGTGGAACTAATGGATCATAACCATATATTTTTTCTCTTTCGGGTTCTTGTATGGTCATGCGGATATCCTATCAGGGTAGTCTATAGTTGGGTTGACTTGACCAGAATATGTATGCTTTGTCGTCTTCAATATTCAATTGCCTTAATTGTTCACTAATTTCTTGTGGGTTTATTGTCATTTGGAAGACCTGAATCCTAAGCCCTTGATCTATATCCATTAATGTTGTGAAGAGATATGGCTGAGGTAACCACTACGGGTTCGAATACATAGTCCTTGGGCTCTCTGAGGTCCTGTAATTGTCATGCAAGAGATAATCAAACTTTAACCAAAACAAGTAAACTAACAATGAAAATATATATTTACACTATGATTATATTCCTTTATATATTGTATTTTCAATGGATGTACGTATTTGAATGAAATTTAAAGAGTAGCATATATTCTAATATATTTAGATAATGAACAATTAATCTAATAACAGAATTAAAACCAAGCAAGTTAGCCTAATATAGCTATTCACCTATGCACTTGTGAATTTATCTTAAATAATTAAATAACTAACTAATCTAATTGAAAGACCTTCAATCTTACCTCATAAGTGAGGAATAAATCACAGCTTCTCAGAAGCTATCATTCCCCACACAGCTTTCCTAGTAATACTGAAAGCAAGCTTTAACTGAAATAAAATGATTTGCTACTCTATTTGATATATTGTAGCTACAACTTTAATAGCTCATAACCTGGAGTTTTATAGAATAGTGGTAAATCCAGTTGAGCATTCATGACTTGGTCCCCTCAGTGTGATCTCTTCGTTTCTTCATGTTCTAGTGAATCTAGAAAAGTGTGAATGTAATAGCGTCAACAAAAGAAGATACTCAAACAATGGCAGCTTTTGATATAAACTGAATACAATGCAAGTAAGATAGGGATAGGGCAAGTGAACAGAAGCTTGACTATGTGATGCCTAGAAGGATGTTATTGTGGAGGGATACAAATGCAAATATACTGAGAATTCTTGGGAACTCTATTTTTTGTGACAAAAAACAACAACCTGCAACTCAAATATTATCAAATGAAATCTAATCTTGAAACTAAAACTATCTTATGCTAAGTTGACTGTGTAAGATAACAATGGAGCAAAATGAAAGTGTGAAGATCAAATGATCTCTAAACGCAGAAAGAAGAGGTCTGAGAATTCATGAAAAATCTAAAACCTATTTGAAACTTATGGAAGAACTTCAAAACACACTAAATAATAATTCATAGAGAGAGAGGGGCCATTTGCTTGTAAACAAACTAGGTATTTATAGCATTTGGATTTACTAGAGGGTAAGTTTGAATTGAACTCTTCTATTATAAACAAAGAAAAATCACTATTTACCAGGAAGCCAAAACATAAATGCAAGCAAGAGTGGTTGAGAAATGTAGTATGCAAATTGAATTTTTTACGTTGATGAAATCGTTGGAATGTTCTAGAAAACGCGCACAGGACTGCCGCCCTGCGCAACGGAGGTAGTTATAGGACTGTCGCCCTGTCCTGGGTGGTGGTCACAGGACCACCACTCAGGCAAGGCGGCTAGTCCTGTAACTTAAAGACTAAAATACAAGGAAAAAGGGGGCAGAGGTTAGAACAAAAACATGTAAAATTCTAGACAAGGCTTTTTAGGATGTATATGTATACTTGGCGAGATTTTCTGGATTCTGAACACCTTGCAAAGAGATCTAAATCATCAATGGAGTTTCTGTAACCTGTCTCTAGTAATACAGTACCTACATTTTTGGGTACGTACATATTTCCCCCTCAGAGAAGTGTTTTATCCATGAAGATGCATGTAAAATGGTGGGTCCGAGTATGGCAGTCCCGAAATGGGGAGTTAGAAGCTATACCTGACACGCCCATGTGCCGAAATGTCGTCATCCAAATTCTCACTATTTGCAAAATGAAAAAGGGACTCAAGTGTGGATAGATAAAATAAATCGAACAATAAATACTAAATTAAAATGAAATGAGGACTTACCATTTTGCGTGAGGATAAGAACTTACCTTCGTCGGCGCTCCAGCTTTGCGTAAAGACACTTTCAAAACAAGATTATAATATTATATATATATATATATATGTATGTATGTATATATATATATATATATATATATAACGAGCTCATTTTCCTATTCATTTACACATGTATCGATTTGCCAATGGTTTTTGAGCTCTAGGACCCATGGTAACCTTTTTTCGACTGAGAGTCTAGTCAAAACATTCGTTGTGAGATCATGATCATGCCTCTGAGAGCAGGACATCGACCCGCGAAGTCTCAGGTTAGTTCTTCTCAATTTATCGTTTTTAAAGCATAGAATGTAAAAATGTTGAAATATTTGTCTTAGGGGGATTATTTTTGGAAATGTTAGTTTTAAATGAGTCTCTAGGGGGCGCGCCCATAGGGTAGGTCTTTATTTTGTCAAAAACGGTGTATTTTTTGCTTTTTTAAAAGTGTTTTTAGGGCTTTGGGGGTGTTCACCGATTCAGGACAGGACCGCCGCCCCTGCACAGGGTGGCAGTCATGAGATCGCCACCCTATGATGGTGGTGGTTACAGGACCACCACCTCAGAAGGTGGCAGTTACAGATTTTTCGCTCTGCATAAGGCAGGCAGTTCTGAATAGAATGCAAAAAAAGATGTATTATTTAATTGTTTTTGCATTTGTTGACATTGTCTATATATTTTTGATTATTTTTCTAGTTAGATTATGTTACTAACTTACTCTTTTTCCCTATTTTGGGTGGATGTAGAAGAAGGAGGAGTATATCAGATGGAGTAGAGAGAGGGGGTGTGATTGGCTCCCAACAGTGTTAGAGGCACTGACCCAGACAGAGCAAGACACTCTACAGAGGGCTGGTATTTGGAGGATCGCACAGGTTCCTCATGTTGTGCCTGCTAGTTGCATATTATGTGACTTATTTTCATACTGGGATGCAGAACGGAATACCTTATGGTTACCAGGTGGTAGGGGTGAGTGGACTATCACCCTAAAGGATGTCTATCACATACTGGGGGTTCTGATTCTTAGGAGACGGTTGTCTCTTAAGACATCAGTATCCAGGTCTTAGATAGTTCAGTGGGCTACCTACATGGGAGATGTTGTTGTCTCCTTGGGCTTGAAGAAGGGGGTGAAGGTCCATTCCATTGCTGTTTCTCCTATCCCTGTGATCTGCAAGGCTATTATGGGCATCTTGGCCTTGCGGTTGATTGGGGACAAGGGAGGGGTACTCTCTTATACTGTTGGGATCCCATTATTACATATATTGAGGCCTATGGACGTGCTTACACTTGGGGAGTAGACATTCTTGGGACCACCTACCATGATTTATATAGGGTGGTCCGATTACAAGGGTATTCATTGAGTCACCCTACTCTAGTTATGAGTTGGGTGTATGAGCACATCATTTCCTGTGGGAGAGGTGTAAAGGCAAAGGATCCGATGGCTATCAGGGAAGTGAGGTGGATAGGGATGACTGTACTTAGGATGCCACACCAGCCAATGGGTTCTCTAACTATTGCAGACATGGAGGCTACTCCTTATCAGGCCATGGCAGGGTTATGGTGAGAGGAGACACATACACTGATTGCCTGCTATTCCACAGGTTCAACTGGTAGATAGGACATGGAGGTTAGAGACTCACCCAATTGATAGAGTACCTTAGTAGTTTGGCCTCCCTTACATCGATATGCTTCCTCCAGCGGGGCCAGTGTACAAGTCTATTTGTGAGGCCAGGGGAGGTCCTAGAGGCTGAGGTTGGACCACGGTTACTCCTAGAGTTCCCATTGTAGTTAGGTGGTTGGTTCTTTCTCGAGGGGCAGCTGGTGCTCCTTGAGCACCCTTACTTATGATCGGGGCTGATCCTGCTCATAGTGGAGAGGGAGATGAGCCCATTGATGTGGACTCAAACTCTGAGGAGTTCACCGGAGAGGAGATAGGGAGGAGACGGTGGGGGATGAGACCAGTGGGACTGGTGGGACAGATGGAGGATGAGAGTGATTCTGAGTGGCATGACACTCAGGATATTCTTGAGGGCTGAGAGGGGGGAGGAGAGTGCAGAGAAGGTGACCCTGATCTCAGAGGAGTTGCCTTCTCAGGACATTGGAGGAGATGATGAGTCTGTGGCAGGATGTCATTTCTTTCCTGATTTGGGGGAGGTTCCGCAGTCCGTAGCATTGTCAGTAGTAGGCGATCAGATCCTAGAGACCCTACTTGGATGCCTAGAGATCCGAGTGAGTTACTACTCTTTTCTTGATTTTGTTTTAGCTAGAAATGTTTAGTTGATATTTCCCTTTTGTTGTTTCATTTGTTTTTGACTTTATTTTTGGCAATTTTCTAACTTGTTATTTCTCTTTTTTATTTGCAGTGACTACTGAGGGATGGCAAGACTTGATTCGCCGAGTGTGTGCAGACACCCTGTTGCTCCCCTCAGAGAGTACTCAGGCCAAGATTACTGCAGACGTTGGAGAGCCCTCAGTAGCTGGCTAGACATACTGATGTGTTTTCCCTTGTCTGGAAGGTCAATGAAGTTAGTGACCTCTCTTCGTACTGAGCTGGCTGGATATAGGACTGTTGAGCGCTTGATGAGGAGGAGTCATTCTCATAGTGAGACCATAGCTATGGCCGTGATCATGAGCCCTCAGTTCATTCAGAGTATCATCGTAGCAGGAGTCCTAGACGTGGTCATGCACCCTCTGAGGGATCCCACAGGGATTGAGAGATCATGGTGTCTTTTTGTAGTGATTTTTGTCAGATGTTTATACGAGTGTTTTTGTACTTTTCCGGGCTCATTGAGCATTTTTACCATGCCTAGTGCATGATGGCATTGTATGTAAAACATGATTTATATATATATATCTCTTTTTGGATCTAGATCTTCTTGTATCTAGAATTTTTTGATTCGTTTCCTATATGTACACTAGATGTTTTTAGAATTTTTGTTTTTATATGCTTTTCAGAATGTATGCAATGGATGACAAGTGATAACAAATGTTGAACATAATGTTTCTCTTTTATTTGTTTTTGTAATGCTGATATGTGATGATGCAAACATATTGTAGTATTGAACTTTTGGCTTCTTTGGGAAATGTTCATTGCTTCTTCTTGTTTTGGAAAAATGTGATGAATATATAGTGATAATGAGATGAACTTTCCCCACTCCTAACTCCACATGCAACTAGTAAGATGTGAGGGCTCAACACCAAGAGTTGGGAAGGGCTCAAATTATATGAGTTTGAATGAATGAAAATGATGAGAGAAAGACAAGGTTTTGACAGAAATCAAATTTAGACCTCCGTACTTACTCTTACTCAAAACTACTACATAGTTCAGAATGTAACTTACTTTCCAGTTTATCTAGACTTAGATCCATGGATGGCAACTTGGTTGACAAAATCTGGTTTTGAAGGATTTGATCTCTTTGGAATTTGGATACTTAATTTCACTTAATACATTTGCTTTGCTTTTTAAAATATTAATATTCACTAATTTGTGTGAATGGACCCCCTACGCCCTGTCTCATGCTACTAGTAGGAAGCATGGGCTCATCACCGAAGGTAGGACATAGGTGAGTAAGGGCACTTCTTTCCTTTCTCAACCTCGTATCACTAGTAAGAGATGCAGGCTCATCACCAAAGGTTGGTGGGGCAAAGAAGTGTGTAAAAATAAAATATTCTATTTTGTTTAGTATTTTTTATTTAATTTGACATTTCTGATTTGTGATTTTGGAGTATCCTTGTTTCAAAGAGATGTAAGAAGGATAGATGTGACACCAAGAAGCTTCTAGAATAGACCATAGGTAAGAACAACTTAACCAAGTAGAAAAGAATGAGTATGACCAAGTATGCAGGCCTTGGTATGGTTTTTGTCAAGACTTTGTCTGTCGAATTGATGAAATGATTTCGAAACTATTTGATGATATTATGAAAATTGAAGAGATATGATTTGAATGCTTTTGCCAATATTTTCAGAAGCTTATAATGAATTGCTTAAGAATAAGTTCCTTGACCACAAAATTTATGAAATGAGTGAACAAAATGAAACAACTAAGTGATTAATGCAATGTAGGTAGATATAATATACAAATGGTGATGTTGATGACCTATGCATAAAACCGTTTAAGATGCAAGGAATTGACAGTTTCATTGAATTCCTCACCTTCTAGTGTACACAAGAGATACACACCATTTCCGTAGTCTTTCATGACTCGATATGGGCCCAACCACTTGGGCCGGAATTTCCTTCCTTCGTCGGTTTTCTTATCAATCCGGTTGTCTAGTCTTAGAACTAGATCTCCCTCGTATATTTCTCATTCGTAGACCTTTTTGTTATATTGTCGGCACATCCGGTCAGCATAGGCTTTGTGCCATTGTTCGGCATTTATCCTGGCCTCATCAAGGCTTTCTAGTTGAGAGAGGTGTGCCTCTCTATAGGATTCTTCTCCCAAAATCCCTTGTAATGAGATGCGGAGGCTGGGTATTTCGACCTCAAGTGGGAGAACTGCTTCTACCCCGAATACTAATGAGAAAGGGGTTGCCCCTGTTGGTGTTCTTATTGAGGTTCGATGGGCCCACAAGGCCAGGTATAATTTTAAATGCCAATCCCATTTGTTCTCCTTAACTGTTTTGAGGAGAATAGATTTTAATGTTTTGTTTGTGGCTTCAGCTTGTCCATTGGCTTGAGGGTAGTAAAGAGAGGCCGTATGATGGTTTATCTTGAATTTACTGCATAACTCATGGACCTCATCATTCTTAAAGGATGTGCCATTATCTGAGATAATGACTTGTGGGACACTGTACCTACAAATGATTTGATTCAAAATGAACTTAGCGATTACAGAACCTGGTACGGTGGTGAGAGGCATGGCCTCTACCCATTTGGTAAAATATTTTGTGGCTGTGATTATAAAGTTATGGCCATCTGTTGATGAGGGAGAGAATTTCCCTATCAAATCTAGGCCCCACGTGGAAAAGGGCCATGGGGTTGCGATTGGTTGCAGAGCTTGTGCTGGCATGTGAATCTCGTGAGAGAATTCTTGGCATTTATGACACTTGCGCATAAATTCTACTACATCATGTTCTAAAGTAGGCCAGAAATAGCCCATTCGATGTATTTTGTGAGCAGTGGTGTGGCCACCAAAGTGGCCTCCACATATCCCACTGTGGGATTCGTAAAGAATCTTTTTGGATTCTTCAGTGTCAACACATCTTAAAAGCATTCCATCGAAGGCTTTACGATAGAGCACCTATTCTAAAATAACATATTTAGCAGCGATAATGCGTAACCGCCTTCTTTGTTGTGATGTGGCACCTTCTGGGTACGTATGGTCCATGATAAAATTGACGATGTCAGTGTACCAAGGACATATAGAGATGGGGGGTCTGGTTTCGACAAAATATATGCATTCATCGGGAAAGTCTAGATCTACCAGATCACCTCCATCTAACAGATTGTCAGCTAACCAGTCTGTAATGATTTGTCCCTTAACGGATTTCTAGTTTACAAATGTTAATTCAAACTCACCCATTAAGGTTATGAATCATCCAACCTTTTTAGATAAAGACCCTTGTGTGAGGAATGTCTATAAATGATATGTCTTTACAATGACCCTTGTTTCTTGATTTAACATGTAATGTCTTAAACGTTTCATTGTGAAGACTATGGCAAGGCATTCTCTTTCTTCCTGTGTATAACATGTTTCATAATCAAGCAACATCTGGCTAATGAAATAGACTGCACGTTCTCGTTTATCATTGTCTTCTTGAGCCAACATGTAGGCTAGCGAGACATCAGTAGCCCACGAATACAGGATCAAAGGATGATCTGGTCTAGGAGGCATTAGCGTGGGAGGAGACAACAAGAAGTGTTTAACTACTTCGAAGGCCTCGTTACATTCTTTTGTCCAATCAATGCTATAATATTTCTTTAATAAATTGTTGATTGGATGAATAAAAAAACTTAAGTCGGGAATGAACCTTCGAATTGCACCGAGTTTCCCAAGAAATGATCTGATACCAGACTCGTCTGATGGTGGAATCATTTCAAGAACAACCCAAATTTTGGCTAGATCGAACATCAATCCCTCGTGATGATATAATGTAACCCAAAAGTTTGCCTCCTGTCACACCAAATATGCATTTCTCTGGATTCAATGTGACGCCATATTCGATCAATCGTGAGAGAATGATACAGAGTACTTCTGGGTGATCACAACACTTCTTGGCCTTGGCCAACAAGTCATCTACGTAGGACTCCACAATCTTATGAATAAGGTCATGAAATATGTATGTCATTGCCCATTGGTATGTAGCGCCAGCATTCTTAAGACCGAATGACATGACAGCGTAACAATAAGTTCCCCAAGGAGTTATAAACGTGGTCTTGGCTTGATTTTCCTCAGATATTTTAATCTGATTATATCCTGAGAATCCATCCATGAGAGACAAAAGCTCAAATCCAGCTGTTGCATCAACAATAACATCGATGGATGGTAATGGGAAGTCATCTTTGGGACAAGCTTTGTTAATGTCCCGAAAGTCTATGCAAATGCATATCTTCCCATTCTTTTTTAGAACAGGGACAATATTAGATACCCATTGTGAATAGTCGACTGGTTTGATGAATCCCACCTGGAGAAGTTTCATTACTTCTTCTTTCACCATGAGAGCCACTTTTGGTTTCATTGGTCTCGACTTTTGCTTAATTGGCTTTGCATCTGGTTTGGTGACAAGATTATGTACCATGATATGTGGTGCAATTCCTATCATTTCTTTGTAATTGAATGTGAAAGCCTTTTGATGTTCCTTGAGGATCTGAGTATGTATTTCTATCTCCTCTGGAGTTAATGAGGATCCCAACTTCAAAATCTTTGGTTCTTCCTCCGTTCCAATATTTATGTCAATCATTCCTTCGATTAAGGAAGCATTTCCTTCTTCAAATTCAGGTGGGGCCGGAGGTAGTTCCAAACTTTCTCCATTCTCTACCTCGTAGATATCGAGATTCTTTTGCGGGGGAGATTCTATCATGGGATTTCCAAAATAGGAAGAGGAATGTGGGATTAGGGAAAAATCCACTATGTGATGAGCGAGATGTAGCTCCGCATAGGTGTTTAGATATCCAAGAGTGACTCTATCACTGTCAAAGTGATCTAGGATAGAAAACTCATTCTCATCTTCTATACGTGTCAGGAGCGGGTTTGTTGGTATTTTATGCACCAATGGTTTAGTATGAAGTGATACCATGAAACTTGTATTTTCCAACTCACTGCTTGGAGTGAAACGGGAAGCTGAGGTTGGTATTGAATCAGCGAGAAGGTTTTGTTCTCGTGGGATTGCTTCGATTGATATGAAGTTGAATCCTTTGGTTAGATCTAATACCGCCATTTTATAGAGTTGTAAGTGTTCAGCTCTAGTCTCATATACCTCAGAGACTTGGTTTGCGACTAGTTGCGAGTCTCCTAGCACTCTAATGTTATCAACACCCATCCTTTTGGCTATGATGAGGCCAAGGAGGAGGGCTTCATACTCAGCCCTGTTGTTTGTACATTCAAAGTTTAACTTAAAGGAAAAAGGTAGGATCTTTCCCTCAGGAGAAGTAAAGATCACACCTGCCCCAACTCCAAAATGACATCTAGCTCCATCGAAGTGGAGAGTCCAATATTTTCTTGGAAAAATGGATGTTGGGACATTCCTTGCATCTGTTTCTTCTGCCTCGGTTACTTCTACCATACAAACTTCATCTGATGGAAGGGAACCAATTCCTAGGGTGTATCCCATACCCATGGAATCAAATGGTAGGAGAATGGGTAGATCTTTCTCTAGTAACTCAACAATTTTTGTGGTAGTCCCTAATGATACCATTTCTATGACGTTAGTCTCATTTTTGAGTGTTGGAATGCCTTCGACTAGATTCGTAATTTCTAATTTTGTTGTAGGTATCAACTTCTCTTCTGGTTTTGAATTGATTGGTTTGTTAAGTTGATTCATTGGGAGTTCAAACTTAGAGTGAATGCCTGGTCTCTTCTTCAAATCTACTAGGTGTATATCGAATGGTTTTGGGTCACCTTGTGCCACAAATATTTTCCCTAGGTGCAAAAATCTTATTTCCTGGAATAACGTGGAAGGGATTGCCTTCATGCGGTGTATCCATGGTCGACCAAGGATCATATTATAGTTGGTTTCCCAATCTATAATATAAAATTTGGTGAGGACTGTCTTGGGTCCTAAGGTGACTGGTAAAACTATGGTCCCAATTGAAGTGGCCTTGAGGCTATCATAACCTCTTAGCGTATTTCGTGTTGTGGAACAATTTGTTTCTCCATATCCTAGCTTTTGAAGAAAAGTGAAGGGGACTATGTTAACTGCTGCCCCATCATCAATCATTGTGTGCTTAACATAATTATTGTAAACCCATACCTATAAATGTAAGGTTGGGTCGCCTCTACGTGTAATTTCAGCGTTTGTTGGCATTTTGCTTATATCAAATATAAACTCAGTATCCCTATCTGGCTGCCCTGGAGGGTAGACATCAAAGTCTACATGGTTTACTTGTGTTTCAGGTGGAGGAGTGATGTTAATTAGATGACCAAGACCTAATGCTTCTAAGAGAGCAGCCCTATGGGTGGGAGAGTTCTTCAATAAATCCAAGAAGGAAATGTGAGAGAAGGTCTTTGTTAGGTCATTAATTAGATCGTAAGCACCTATGGGTTTTACCAATGTTTGTTGAATGTTGTCTGATTCTAATGGATAGTTTGGAACTAGTTGAGAAGAATAATCTCATGTTCTTGTTATGGTTTCTACGTGTAGCTTGGTATCTAACTCTACCAGACCAACTATCTTGGTTTGTGGTCGAGTTCCTAATTGGGGTGCGACCGGTGGATTTAATGAAGTTGAGGCTTCATGATCATTATTTCCTATCATAACACCCTTGTTCGTTCATTTGGATCTAACTTGTTATTTTTAGAGTGATTTGGGAGCGGATCGTTAAAAATCTTGAGGGGTGCATTTTGAGGGGAAACTGCTCCCATATAAGTGTTTGGTGTGGGTACTACAAAATTTGCTAAAAACATATCAATAAAGAGTTGTCTTTGGTATTCTGGAAAATGTTGCATGAATTTATTGTAGTCGTGGAAAGTCCTAGTATCATGGCCTTGAATCTTGTGGAAACCACAATACAAGTTGGGATTATAGTTTCGAGGTTGTTGATTTGAAACCTGTTGTGGTCCAAAACCCTGATTAGGTTGCTGGTTGTTAGAGTTAAAATTTTGAGGTTGCTGCCTTTGGTTTTGATTTTGATATCCAGTTGGGTTTCGATTTGGACCTTGTGTCTAGATTTTCCATTGTTGTTGTTGTTGTCATGATGGACGATTAAAATCCACCGCGTTGATTGTTGGAGTAAAGTTGTTATTTCACTGATTGTTAATGGGTGGTGAAATGTTTACGACGTTTTCCCTTTTAACCTGGTCTGTTACTCCATCTGTTGTAACCCCACGGTTTTTGTTAAGGATCTTGGGTCCTTGATTGGTATTCCCAGCATTAGGATAGGTCGTAGTGTTTTGATTGGGAGTGATTAATTTCCCATTTGTTCCATATGTCTTACGACCACTGTCTATTCCACTTGATCTATTCGGAGGGCACTCTCAAGTACTTCATCATAAGTTCTTAGTGGGAACTTCTGGACTTCTTCCTTTATCTCTCTATTGAGAGAATGAAGGAATAAGTCACATAGTTCCATTTGATCCATGTTTGGAGCACTTGTTGATGAGTAGAGGACTGTACGCCATCTTTGAATAAAATGAGCAGCAGATTCATTGTGCTCTTGTTTAATATGTAAGAATTCCCTGATTCTTGTTCTTAACAATTTGTTCATATCAAAAGCTTTGATAAATTCTGACACAAGTTGTTTGAATGAGTGTATCGAGGCTTCAGGTATTCTGTAATACCAATCAAGGGCAATACCCTCTAAGGTTTTAGGGAATATCTTAGCAACAACTACATCCCAAGGGAGCAATTCTCGAATGGCCATGGCATAGGCCTTGATATGTGCATTTGGATCTCCCTCCCCTTTGTATTTGGGCAAATCGGGAAGAGGTCTTGGAAGCATGACACTTCGTATGGTGAAATCTAGAGGCTCTTTTAAATATTTTGAGTAAGTCCCTACCGCATAGGTTTTGACCATCGATGGTGCCTGCTGAGGGGGTGGAGGTGGAATGGGTTGTTGATATGGCATAGCATATGTATTTACAGGGACATAAGGAAATCCTTGTGGTTGAGTGAACATCCCAGGAGAGGAGAACATGTCTCCCTATGGTGATTTTGAATAAATGTTTAAGTAGGGAGGAGCATTGCTCTGGTATGGGTTGTTTGGTGCTAAGCTCAGGAGGTATCATACTTTCAACTGGAGTGGAATTTGAAAACATGTTCTAGTTGGTGTTTGCTGTAGATAGTTATACGAATGTTGAGGAGGCATGCCTAATCGTTCCCATTCCTGTGAGGAGGTCAACTTGGCTGGGATGATGCGGAGGGTTGGGAATTCCTGCTTTCCCAAAATGTGAATTTTGATTTGCTTGAGCAAGTTCTAATCCTCTAACCTTCTCAACTAAGGCTGAGATGACCTCAATTGGTGAAGACATGATGTTTTTCCTTAATGGTGGTTGTTGTATACCTTGAGGTTGTAGAGGTGTATGGTACCCTGCTATGAATTGATCATTACCCTGCCAAGCTTCACCGAGAGTATTTCCCATAGGTGGAGGAATGGGGGTGTTTTCTTGGAGCAGGGTATCGGGTTGTGTTTGCAAACTTCCTATAGGTGGGTACATGTTTTGGAAGTGTTTTTCACTTCTAGCGTAGCACGCTAAATACTCCTCATCCAAAAATGGGAGTGGATCTGACTGTCTATTGATTTGTGGTCTAAACAAAACCCAAGGAGATGAAATGGATTCTCCAGTAAACGTCATATTGTTAGAGCCTGAGGGCTTTGGTTGTTGTGTTTGTGTGAGCTGATCCAACTCCTCAATTCAGAATGAATAACTAGAGCTAGTTCTTTGAGGAGGAGTTTGTGATGACAAGTAGTTACTTGAATAGTTGTCAGCCCATGCAGAAAGCGAGGGTGACGGTTGTCTATTTGTTTGACCATAATGTGCTTTGAGACCTGAGAGAGGTCTGCCATATGCGTCGTATCCCGACATATTCGGGGGGTATATAAATACCCGCAGAATAATGGGAAAGAGAGAAGATGGATGAAAGAAATGAAAATAAAAGGGGAACGGTTGTTTGCTTCACATCGGGTTCACCAATTTTGTACGATAGAAAAGTGACATGCGAGTATGAGAATCTACAAGTAGCTCTTCTTCGTACCCGACCTCCCGAGGTCGTGCTGAGATAGCTGGTGGAAATGGAATATATGTGGATATAGACAAACTAGTTGGGAAATCTTATATCCTCAACACACAATAAAGGGATCTGTGAATCTAAGGAAAAGAAAGCTCTCCTAACCTGAATTGGTGTAATGGATCGTTCAGATATAATAGTTGCTTGAGGCTCCAATCAATGTCGAGCTCTGCCGAGATCCTATCTATTGGCTGTTGGATACGTGGAAAGTGACCTGTAGGTGCTTCATGTATATTTCCAGACAAGGTCATGGAAAATGGTAGTGAGAGGTGTAGTGGATTTATAAGAAACTATGGGTGGTTTTCTGGTCTAGCCCAGAAAATATTAGCTTGATTGGCTTCTATGTTTAATGCAGAAAATTACGTTATGATATCTGGTGGGAGTGGTGAGGATCTAAATACCAACGTGCGTAAACTGGTGTCAATATTTAACTGACTTAGCAGGCCCGTTGGGTTGTGGGACCTGGGGATCACAACCATGAGTTTTTGGTTGTTGTGGACATGTTATGGTCATGTGAAGAATCAATCTCTTCTTCTGACTATCCAATGGTCATAAGCCTTTTCAGCTTCTATGTTTAATACCAGGAGTTGTGTGATCTTCTCATAATACCTTACGGGTGTTCTGGCAACTTGTATACGTAACCCTGTGTCTATGTCGATGAGAAGGTCTCCTGCATTTGGCTGTGGAACTAATGGATCACAACCAAATATTTGTTCTCTTTTGGGTTCTTGTATGGTCATGTGGATATCCTATCAAGGTAATCTATAGTTGGGTTGACTTGACCAGAATGTGTATGCTTTGTCATCTTCAATATTCAATTGTCTCAATTGTTCACTAATTGCTTGTGGGTTTATTGTCATTTGGAAGACCTGAATCCTAAGCCCTTGATCTATATCTGTTAATGTTGTGAAGAGATTTGGCTGAGGTACTACCGGTTTGAATACGTAATCCCTGGGCTCTCTGGGTCCCGTAATTGTCATGCAAGAGATAATCAAACTTTAACTGAAACAAGTAAACTAACTATGAAAGATATATCTACACTATGCTTATATTCCTTTTATTTTTGTATTTTCAATGATGTATATTTGAACGAAATTTAAAGAGCAGCTATTCTAATATATTCAGATAATGAACAATTAATCTAATAACAGAATTAAAACAAGCAAGTTAGCCTGATATAGCTATTTGCCTGTGCACTTGTGAATTTATCTTAAATATTTAAATAACTAACTAATCTAATTGAAAGACCTTCAATCTTACCTTAGAAGTGAGGAATAAATCATAGCTTCTCAGAAGCTATCATTCCCCACAAGCTTCCCTGGTAATACTAAAAGTGAGCTTTAACTGAAATAAAATGATTTGCTACTCTATTTGATATATTGTAACTACAACTTTGATAGTTCAAACCTGGAGTTTTACATAACAGTGGTAAATCCATTTGTGTCATGACTTGTCCCCTCAGTGTGATCTCTTTTTTCCTTCATGTTCTCGTGAATCCAAAAAAGTGTGAATGTGATAGCGTCAGCAGAAGAAGATACTCGAACAATGGCAGCTTTGGATATAAACTGAATATAATGCAAGTAAGAGAGGGATAGTGCAAGTGAACAGAGCTTGACTATGCGATTCCTAGTAGGATTTATTGTGGGGATACAACGCAAATATACTGAGAATTTTGGGATCTATTTCTTGTGACAAAACAACAACCTGCAACTCTAAGATTATCAAATGAACTCTAATCTAGAACTAAAACTATCTTATGCTAAGCTGAACTGTGTAGGATAACAATGGAGAAAAATGAAAGTGTGAAGATCAAATGATCTCTAAAGCAGAAAGGAGAGGCTGAGAATTCATGCAAAATCTAAACCTATTGAAACTTATGGAAGAACTTCAAAACACACTGAATAATAATTCATAGAGGGAGAGGGGCCATTTGCTTGTAAACAAGCTGGGTATTTATAGCATTTGGATTTACCAGAGGGTAAGTTTGAATTGAACTCTTCTATCATAAACAAAGAGAAATCACTATTTACCAGGTGGCCAAAACATAAATGCAAGCAAGAGTGGTTGAGAAATGCATATGCAAATTGAATTTTTACGTTTGACGAAAGCGTTGGAACGTTCTGGAAAATGTGCACAGGACCACCACCCTATGCAGGGAGGTGGTTACAGGACCGCTGCCCTATCTTGGCGGCGGTCACGGGACCACCACCTAGGCAGGGTGGCGGTCCTGTAACTTAAAGACTAAAATGCAAGGAAAAAGGGGGCAGAGGTTAGAACAAAACATGCAAAAGCTGGACAAGGATTTTTAGGATGCAAATGTATACTTGGCAAGCTTTTATGGATTCTGAACACCTTGCAAAGAGATCTGAATCATCATTGGGGTTTCTGTAACCTCTCTTCTAGTAGTACACTACATACAATTTTGGGTACGTACAGATCACCTATCCTATGAATCTTATCCAGGTTTAAATATAACCAATTCATCCACTTGTTTCCAATCACATTGGTACCCTCCTCATTGGACAAATTCACTCGACAATTTATTAAGATTCAACACGTAAGGAAGATCCATAATTAGGCCATCTCCTCGCATGTAAACAAACATGTTGTGTAATTGTACATGATCAGGATACTACTTCATAGTACTTTCACATGGTCATTGTACCTATTCAACTGGGTTACAGTGGTATACCATTTTGCACCGCAACATTCCACCTGTAACCTTCACTCAACTAAACAAAAATAAATCTTAGAACACTTTTTAATTAATATCAAATGAACCAAACTACAATCCAACACCTAAAAAACCCTCCCATGACAGTTTGAAGACAAGTCCATCACGAACTTTGTCACACGATGGCATGGTGTTATAAACAAACTTTCCTTCACTCTACCACAAACTGAACTCATTGAATTATTCTTTTGTTCTTGTGCAAAATATATATCATCTACTTTGCAAATCCAATCATTTGGAACCTTTGATGAAGTTTTCACAATGACTCATAAACTCAAAAGCCATGCCATTGAAAAAGTTTATCTTAAACTCATATTGACTGAACCTAAAATTGAATTTAATAAATCATTCACACATAAAAAAAATTAGAGTTGTGGCCAATGCCATGGTTATTAATCCCTCATCAGCATCTACATCAAGTACATAGTCTCAACAATGAGCCCCTCAATCAACAGCCAACTACACTCCTTTAGGAGAAGCATACAACTCTATGTTTGAAAAATTGATGACTGTAAACTCCATCCAACTTCCTCCCATATGACCCGTGGACAACTTGCAAGCCAAGCCTATTTGGTATCATGAAGCCCACTATTGTAAATATCATCGAGTCAAAGGTCACGACATTGAGAGATGTCATTCCTTCAAAGATTGTGTCTAATAACTTATAAATCAAGGGGATATCCAAATTGATAGTTCAACTACTCAATCTTTACCTATTCCACCACCAACAAATAAATCCATGCCCTTTACATCTCAACTGTCAAATGCTTATGTGACTAACACCCTCAGTCAAGATCTCATCTTATCACTGACTCCGTATGTTCCTACCTTAGACATTAGCCCCATTCCTTATGCGGAGTTTGTCACACCTATGTCAACTTTTATTCATTATCTTGAACCTACACCTTCTCCTCTCCTTATCACATCCACATCAAGTTTGACTGTACCATCCAATTCCTCCATTTCAATCATGCCCCAATCTACCACATCATATTCAACCTTAGAACCTATTTTGGCCCCACTCATATCCACACATATCCCTACATCTCTCACGCATTTCCTTCACTCACATCTTTGTTAAATATATCTATTACTACACCTACATTACTCATAACCATCCCAACTAAAGTCAGTTCTACTACATGCATCCTTACAGCCCCACCTTCGAAATCAACCCCATTAGCAAACATTTCATTCTTACCCCTCGAAAAATTTATGAAACAACTAGTCCTAGCTACTTCTACACTGGAAAATACTCATGCATTTGTTGCATTACCTATAATGTCTACTCCATTGGTTATCAAATCACACACATCTCCAAATACTCCAAATATTCTTACATCCCTATCTATCCCACCTACCCTATATCTAACATGCCAACAAATACACCTATCCCTACCTTGACATATTTACCTATATCCTCGCCCATGGCCACATCACCTAGTCTACCCCAATACTCTTTGCCTAATTTTTCGATCCCACGCCAACCATACCCTCTCGATCTACAACCTTATAAAAGATACCATTTGAATCATCAACTGAACCAAAACATCCACCTAAAAATTATGGTTTACATTCTCCCTCTATAAAATCAACTCTTTCCATGCCAAAATTGAAACAATCCACATCTCACATAGATATCATTAATTGCATCATACAAACACCCATATCTCCATTAACATCCTCGTCTTTTTTTAGGAAATTTTCTCCATTAATAACCACACCACCACTATCATATCCTCCGGTTGAGATTATTATCATCCATGCTGGAGGTAAATCTTCTCGGGTAAATTCTAAGGCTCGTGGAAAACATCCTCGAAAATCCCATGTGCATCCTCAAAAACTTTCATATTTTCCCTCTTCTCAACAATCTAATGCCACAACAACTATTTTAGGATCAGTCGCTCCATCTACAACATCTCACAATGATAAATTTATAGCTAAACAATCCAATCCTCCAATCCAATTCGATTTGTCATCTAAGATGTATAATCTACCCATCCAATGTACATCCTCACTAAAATCTGAATCCAAACAATACAATCCTTCAATCAAATTTGATTTGTCTTCCAAAACAAATAATTCACTTGTTCAATCTACATCCACTTTTTCTCCTAACTCTAAGCTGAGATGTACTATTAAAACCCACACGAGTTACCTTCCTCGTGACACTTCAATGGGGTCTAACACATATATCCTTCAACATTTAACTCAAATATCTTCCATCACACTTCCTCCCATTAAAGCCTTTAATCCCTATGGTCCCAAGTCATCATGGTTCAATCCTAATTGTAGTTGCACTTACCATCGTATCCTGGGCCATGACACCAGACATTGTAAGGAATTTCGAACAATCATCCAAAACCTTATTGAGAAAGACGATATCCTCATTCAGGGAAAATTTCCTTCTCCATCTACATTGAATCCAATTCACATCCCATTTGTTGAGTTTCCCCCGATTCCTCCATCCACATCATCCCTTAACATCCGTCCTGCACTTGACATTCCTCCTAAGGAAGGTCCTCCGTTGTTCATCAATACCGCTTATCTTTCCAAGCACACTTGTGGTCTCTGATCATTTATCCTATCCAAATCCAAAACAATCTCATCTAAACTCTTTCGAGATCCTTTAACTCCTTCACATTTAACTCATTAGGGGAACAACCTTCCCTCGCCCTTAAGTACATCATCCATACAATCCCCTTTTCACTAGGGGACTTAACTCTTTGACATTTTTTTTTACCTTCTTCACAGTCATCCAATCTAAGCTAATTCTATCTCAATCCTCATCTAATTCTAAGTCCACCATTGTGGCCATGTTTATGCCTCTTTTGGGGCACCATCTTTTTCATCGAAGTCCTCTTTTGAGGCCATGTTTTCCCCTCCATTGAGGGACCTTTTGATCAAATTCCACCATTGTGGCCATGTTTATGCCTCTTTTGGGGCACCATTTATTTTCATCGAAGTCCTCCTTTGAGGCCATGTTTTTCCTTCCATTGAGGGACCTTTTTACTGAAGTCCACCATTGTGGCCAATTTATGCCTCTTTTTGGAACCATCTATTTCATCAAGTCCAAATTTGTGGCCATTTTTTTCCTTCTATATTTGTGTCCCTCTGGGGGCATAATTTATTTTCATCCAAATTTTCCATCATGGTAATATTTTTGTTTCCTTAAGGACATAGTTTTATTTCCTACTTGTCTATCACATCTCATCCTTTGCAAACTATCATCTCATCATGTCATAAATTAATGTCTTCCCTCTCTTAGTGGTAAACAAGAGACATAAAATCTTAATCCATTGCACTTGCGACTAGTATCCACTGTTATCATATCTACCAATGAACACTTAGTTATATCCTTAGATTATTCCTACCATCCTTATTCCCTTTCATTTTTCATTGTAATGATATGAATTATGTGGTCTGCCTTCACTAGTTTGATATGACCCCATAACCATTACATCCATCGCCTTCTCATTCTCCTATTTTAGCCATGCAAAGGGTCCAGCGGTGTCTCTTGTACATTCATTATCCCCTCTTAAGTGGTCTAATTCGCTCTTCTCCAACTCTCCCCCATGTAAAGATGAAATGCATGTATGAAAAAGGAAAAATCAAAGTTATCAAAAATAGACTGATCCCTCGAAAGACAGATTGTTCATGCAAAAAAAGAAACTAAAAAGAAAAAGCATACAAATAAAAATCAAAGCAAAATCAAAATAAATAGACCAATCCCTTGAAAGCACGACCATCATACATATTATTCTTGCCATCCATATTATGTATATAGTAGACCATACATATCAAAGGATGGATACTCTATTATTATGGTATATGGAAGGTTTCCTACATCGATCAACCTTCATTTTATCAACATTTTGTGAAAGATTCTTGCATTGATTAGCTTTATGCTATTTTTCTTTCCCTTTTCAAGAGCTAGGGACATAGACTTAAGGAACACTACCTTTGGAGAGAACTTCTTCCAAAGTACAAGTCACATCTCCAATCCCTTTGTCATGTCAACATTACGATTATGAGTATCTTTCATCCATATTTCCCTCACGGTCTTTTGGTATAACTAACTATAGTTGGTTATGTATTAACACCTGCTATTGCCTATATGTGCAATGCCTTGAGTCAGTAACCTTTCTTGTTTATCTCTAATCTAGTTCGAAAGCATAGTTTCATTATATGCCCTTACTACAATTATGTTCCATTCATCTCATCAAGGTAAGATTTTATCAATAATCACATCAAATTTCACACTATGAATTCTATATCTATCCATAATCTCCATGAATACACTCGCAAATACACTTTTTAGTTTGCTGAGTTCTACTTTGATCATCGTTGTAGTTTTTGCAAATCCTACTTGAGGATCCTTTTCAAGGAAAGTTCGTTATCCTACAGCTTCTTATCCCCCAACATGTTCAACAATGTCTTTGATCCATTGCTCTTCACTCCCCATTTCCACTTATCACCATTTTTCTCCACACCATCCTTCTCACTTTTCTGTCCCCTTGCACTGCGGCAAATATCCTACTTGTCTTTCCTCTTGAGTTTCCATTTCACTCTTTCAATTTCAGTTTGACAATCTTACTTAACCATCCATATAGCCAACAGAATATTGGTTAAGGTATATCTCCTTCCTTGGATCCTCCCATTGTAGAAGCTTCTCCAACATTTCCTCTTTCAACAGATGAAAAATCACCACGACAAACATCTTTCCACTCCTCCTTTTCCTGCTTGACACTCTTACATCATCAATCCCACCATGTGGGCATCCCAATTAAGGATTTCCCTTACACTCTCCATCTACACTGTATATGTTCCTCCATCCACTCAAGTCACACTCCTTTGTTTCCTTGTTATCACCTTGATACCACCTCCTTTCATCTCTTATTCCCTTTTGGTATACACTGCTCAGTATTTTCATCATTCTTCTTCTTCTTCGGCTTGGCGATCCTACTTAACCATCCCCGTTCGCATGGAAATATTACTTAAGAGTCCATCTTAAGAATGGTTTTCCATCTGACCCTTCCACCTCCCATCATATCTTCCTCATCTTCTGTCTCCTGCTTCTCGTCATATTTGTCTACTCCAACCAACAATTCCATACGTGTATCCAATATAATGTTGTATTTTTCCTTCCATATCATCACTTGCCGATTTGGTGATCTTACTTAAATCCTCCTACAACATGGAGATCTTACTTAAGATTCCCTCCTAAGCATTATCTATCATCCTACACTCGCCCACTACCCCACATTCTCCCCATATGCATTTTCTCTTCATTCCCCATCATCACATCCTCTCACCTCCTCTTCCATTCTAGAAAAAACTACTTCCTAATTGCCCCCTGTTCATCTCCATCTCCATCATCCCTTACTTGGTAATCTTATTTAACCATGTTTCTTCCCTATTCATTTCGTGTCTTGTTTCTTCATTTTTCTTTCATTCATTCTCATCCACTACGTCCTCTCCTTGCCTTCATCTTCCTACACATTGTTATCTCTCCTTTCTTTACTCTTTCCACTATATATTCTAGAGTTCTCCCACATATATACCCCCATACTTACCTGTCATTATCATTGATCATCCTCCTAACATTCTTTCATCATCATCTTTTATTTCCGCACTAGTAATTATTGGTGGAGTTCTCCTAAAAATCACTCATTCCAATTCTACATAGCATGGATCCTTTTCTCTTAACCCCCTCCATTCTATCTTCATTCCTTCCTTACTCTGTGCTCTTTGATCATTATCAAAGGACTTCTCCTAACATCCCTTCATTGGCGTCCCCCCTTTCATTCCTCTTTTACTTTCCACCTCATCTTACCTTTTGTCCCATTCTTTCCTACTAATCATTATCAGGTGGATTTCTCCTAACATCCATTTGTTGGCATTGTCCTCTCTTATCCCTTCCTCTCTTTTTCCTTGCCACCTCTCCATCTTTCATTCTTCCTTGCCAATTTCTTCACTATCTTCATCATGTACATCCTCTCTCTATTTTTCTTGTCATCAACTTATCCTCATCTCATGCATCTCTGCATCTTTTCCAATCCATCTCATTCCTCCCCTCAAGATTCTCTTTACGTTCCTTATGCTTCTCACTCTTTATTGATTATCTATCATTCTTGGTTCCCTTTCTTCTATATAATTGTCTATCCGTTTTACTCCTCCTCCTTTTTTATCCTTTTCTTATTTCACTTCATCTATATTTTCTTCCTCCTCGTTTTATCTTGCACTTCCTTCTTACTTCCCAGTCGATAACCTAACTCTTTAGCATTGTCCCATATTTTTTTATCAACCCACCATTCACATGCATTTCCATGCGGTCAATTCCATATTATTTACCTTGGATTTCCTCACTATGATTTGCTTCCTTTAATTTTATTTTCTCTATCATCTCTTTCATTTTCCATTACTTCTCTACCTTCCTCTACTTCATCCTCCTTCACGCCTTTTGTTTTAAATAACTCTCTCCTGTTTCTCATAATTTTACCCTTTGTTATGTCCTTTTCTTGTCTTCTCCTTGCTTGTCCTTCATCATTTCCCCCTTCCTTTATAATCCTTATATGTTATCTTCTTCCTCCCCTTTCATTCCTTCTTTTCTCCTCCTTCTGTAATCTTTCCCTCTATTCCATACCCATGTCACTTTCACATTCGATCTTTCTTACTCTTCTCATAATCAACCAGTACTCCTTGTCTGATTCCATTTTCTATTCCCCATTACATCATTCACCACATCCCTCACACCTAGCATTCACAATAAATTCTAATGTTTCTCCATTTATGTACTGTCATCGATCCATTTCATTACCGTATCTCATTCTTCTCTCTATGCAACATTGACCTCTTCTTCTTTTTGAGAACCCTGTCACATATTTTATCTTCATTAGTATCCTCTCACAAGGGCATCATCATATCCATTTCTAAGAATCTCTTCCCATATTCCTTTGACATTTTTTTTATTGGAGGATACCATAATGGCCATCACCTATCTAATCTTGTTCTCTTCTATGAATATTTGTTATTCTTTTGTTTTGTCACAAAAGTATCTTGAATTCTTATACTACTTATAGAAGACACAGTAGGATTGATTTTTATTTTTCACCTTTTAATTTGATAAAAATTATGCATCTTTCTTATGAAACATGATTACCATGATATTTATCACCCTTTTAAAGCATTCTATCTCACCCTTCTATCCTATTTGCTCATCACGTCCACATTTACGATTATTCCCCACTAGGGCATATTTACTTACACATCCCTCTTCAACTATGTCATCTTCATGTCCTATGTTGGGGTACCTTTTCATCCTTGTACTCATCGATGCATATAACTCACCTTTTTGTTCTCCTCGTTCCCTGTGTTGGGGCATCATTATCTTCATCTTCGTCCCTTTTATGCGAACACATTATTTTTTAAACGATTCCATCACAGAAAAATGGATTGTGCGTACTTTTTACATTCAGTTGCACGTATATTGATGTTTTTCTTTTGACCCATTGGTCATCTTGGTTTACATCTGTACTACAGTGGTCTTCACCCACTCACTGGTCTCTAGAACATTATCGATCTGTCTTCGTTGATACCGCAATTGTCCTCTACCGAAGTGATATTAGAGTCATCACCATTTTTTTTTTCATTGTTATTGTGATCCTTTTTTTCCTGGGACATCTTTACTTTGGTCATGTATTCATCCATCCTCTGGACACACATTTCATCTAATCCTTTTTGTTTTTGTCTCATGGCTTGTTATCAAAATACCACTCAATAAAAAGGGGGAAAACATAGACACCAATTTTTGGTATAACGCCCCTCTGCCATCTCAAGTTCATGTAGCTTCCCCTCTCACCTTTCTCTTTCCTAAATTTAAATAAATTCCATCTATTTACTTACCTTATTTAATTAATTATCAAATGGGCTCCATGTGGACCCATTAGATAATTAGAATTTTGGCATTATCTCCCATGTCTCATTTTTAATTCAATTTATGGGTTATAATACACCCATCCAACACTCCACTCTTAAATTTAAAATATGGAATCTATTATCTCACCTACCATGTCAATCATGCATCCCCACTCCATCTAATAAGTCAAACTATGGGCCCCACGTGATCACCTCATATCTCTTAACCAAGGTTACCTTACCCAACCATCGGTTACTTCTGTTAACCCTAATCTAACCTCACCATCTAGGCTATAAATATGGGTTTTACCCCATTTGGAAAGTTCAAGCCCTCGAAAAACCTATGAAGGAAAGACCTAGACTAGAACCAGAAGCTTCTTATTTACCCAGAAATTCTCATGAGTGCCTTGAAGTAATTGACACTGTAATCCCCACAATACTCTACTTACTGAAGTTGTTAGTTCATGAAGAAAGCTTTGTCATTTTTGCATGTATCTTTCCATCCCAATGCCCATTTTATCTCCATATCAGAGCATCAAGCTACATTCCCCTCATCATTTCAGGTTACTTATCATTTGTGTCATTTCATAATTATTTGCATGATATCTACTGTTAATCATTTATTATTATTCTTTCTATCACATGGGGGTTGACATCCTCCAAGGGACTTAACATCCTCTTGGAACCGGGATTGTCTGGAAAACCCCTGCATATTGTTATCTAATCTTATCTATTTTAGTTTTGCAAATCTATCCTCTTTATATCACACATCTATCTTCTTTGCGCTTGTGGATCCACATCTACATCTACGGTCCTAAGCCCTCCATCATTCAAAGCTGTTGGTGGCTTCCAGTATCGTCTTTCACCCGCACAAGAATGAGGTTTTCTTGTACAAAAACATTTTTAATGAGTAGACACAAATAGATCTTATATACTTAGAAGACGATAAAATGATTTTGAACATGACCTAGAAAAGCAATTAATTATAGATGTGACTATAAATATTGTTAAACATAATTACATGACTAAGTATTTTAATTAGACACTAGACACATTGCATCATAAGTGTGCAATGGAAATGCCAATAGGTGGGATTGAAGAGGGATGTGATTTCAATAAATGATTGTGGTTAGAATCGTGCAATATAGTTAGACATGCCACATAATGAAAGCTAATGGAGATTCCAAGTCTTATGGGTCACTTTGGACATAATAAGACATGTGTTTCAAATTCTATTCCTTCAGTAGTAGCTAGGAATATTGCTTAATAGGAACACTCTTACTCTGCATAAGGAGAATGTAGGAGTCCTCTTTGTCCCAATCTTCAGATGGAGACTTGTCTTGGGATGTACATATCATGTTGCAATAGTATAATATTTATGTATCTTGAACCTCTTGGTAACTACATATTAAAACATGCCTGAATCTCCAGTGGAAGCCACATATCAAGCATATATGACAAACAAGAGGTGGACTGAAGTCCTTGGTCTGATAATAGAATATAAACATTAGCGGTAGATATCACTGGCAGAGCAAGTGGAAATAGTCTGGTTGCAGTAGCATTATGGATTGGTGTTGGGATTTTGGCACAAGCAATTAAATGTTATCCACACCTTAGTATGCCTTTTTATCAATATTTCCTCGATATGACAAGTATAACAATTCTAGATCCCGAGGGTTCCCAGGTCTATATGATCATTTTAGATTTATCCATGATCTTGAATGTCATTAAGTCAATTTTGTCTTAGTAGGATAAGAAATTTAGGGTTTGATAGAATCACATTTTAAATTTGTTTTTAAGTGGCATTCGAATATCAGATATTCCTTATATTGATAAGATTGTGGTTTAAAATATATGCCTAATGGAATCATATCACTGCTGTCATAAATATGTATCTTATCTAAGTTTATATCTCCATCTATTTATTAATAAGCAATTAAGATTCAAAACGTCTGAGTGGGAAAAGATAGACCCATGTCAAACAAACCCACCAACCACGTTATGCGTTCCTCGACAACCCAAAGCATGAACTATGCTGCAGATGAAACACATCCTAAGTTGAACAGAGAGGTCAGAAGTGTTCCATAGGAACTTGCATAATAATAAAAACGCATGTTATTCCTGAGATCTAGAGTGCCTATAATGGGTCAAACTGAAACCCAAGTTAAGGTGATGTAAATTTAGCTAGTAATTTCAGTGACAATAAAATCTACCCTAAACCTCATAAACAGAACATTATGGAGGAACTGCACTAAGATAGATTTTCTTCACTTCATTAGCCTCCCTAAAATGTTGCACCATTATGGATTTCAATATCAGACCTGATAAATGGCAGATGAATATTTCACGTATAAAACCCTCAATATCTCCTCTTTTTACTATAATACAATAGTGAAAATGATCTGGCTTTGTATCTGTCCTGTGGAGTGAGTTCAATGGTCTCTACAGACTGAAACATCTACCTACCACTATTTTCTCGACTAGCAATACCATTTCACATGTGCCCTACAATGTGTGTAAAATCAGGACCGAATAGTGGTTCTTGTGCATGATCACACTTGATATCGATTGCATTATCATGGATCTTAGCATGTGTACAACAAAAATGTGTGATCATGAATTTGGACTATAACAGCTGACCCTCCGGCTATAGGTACATTGAACAACATAATCAAATGCTCAAATCTAATAAGTTATGACCATAATATATATAAACTATAAGGGATTATAGAATAATCTACCACATAGCATGGATGTACGAGTGCAGACGTTGGAATATGATGTTGGCTAGATTGACCTTAGTTTAATTGGTCATTAAATGTTATTGTCAAGAAGGTGTCTTGATAAAGGCATTTCCATGATTCGAGCTCCACTTAGAACTACAAATGTACAACCTAGATAACATGGCCGACTCCTATTCACATTATAAAAATGTTGTGATACAGTTGAGTAGAATGGATGACATAAAATATGTGAGACAAGTACAAATGGGTGCACAATGATAGATGAAATGCTTAGAATGGACGGGGTATGGGTGGACCTGACGTTATCAAACCCATGGCTAGCAGAGCTGAGTTGTATAAACCTTAAAAGCACATACCATAAGGGTATAAAAGATCCTGATAGTTACATAGCTCTACCTCTACACTATGTATGCAATTATCTCAAACACTATGCAACCCCTATGAAAGAAAATCACTGACCAAATACATGACTATCACATTAGATCTCTGAATAGCAGAAGCATTCATCATATGAATAGGGGAGATTATGTGATCATGACAAGGTAGACTAGGCAAAGTGCCTAGAGCACAAACACTACAGGGGGCAAGCCTAATTTTTTTTAAAAAAAATCATTAGGGTTTTATGTTATTATTATAGGCTTAACTATTTAGATATTGGTTAGCTTACCATGAGAAGTCAACCTATTAATGTGACCCTTTTATCTGAATATTACTTATAAAGTAATATAAATTTATTGCATAAACATAAAAATGTAGTATACTATTTTTACAAGTAAAATAAATATGCATATTTTGGCTATAGCTGGATCCAATTATTACTTGGTATTATTGGACCCTTTCTTTAATGTAGCTCTAGATAATTCAGGATGTGTAATATTTTCATTATCAGAAATGTCTCATGTATATTTTATAATGTCACCGTTACATCAAGTAGATGTAGTCACAAAATCATGCACTTACTATTACATTTATACCATCAGGTATGCTATTTTATATATGGATCTTGGGTGATAAAAATATTCACTAGTAACCCATCCCTTAGTTCTTGTCATTCAGTTGGTCAGCTAGTCATTGTCATTTGTCTAGTTCAGTCGTCAATTGTCTACATATACGTTTATGATCGTCTTTTTAGGGGGTCTCAGGTGTCATAATTTTCTCAATTGTCATCTCTAGGTCTATGGCTGGGGTGCCTAGGATAGTGTTGGGGAACCCATGTGCATCCCTAGTTCTGTGATTTTAGGCACCCATGGTCTTTGTAAAACTTGTGGTATTAATTTATTTGTTTGAGGTTGGATATTTGTCATTATCACCGAGCTGCATTCCCCTAGGTTGTAGTTTGCATGTTTCAAGTCACTAGTGTTAAAATTTGAACAAGAGATCCCTATATAAACATAACATACTCACTACATTATGGGCGGAATATCTTACTATCAAGGGAAAGCTATCTACTAAGGCAAGGGACTGCATTTGGGCATCATTCTACATCTACATCACACATGCATAGGGGGAAATGGTTATGCATTCTTTCTGTTCCATCCACCACCTTACATATTTACATCTAGTTACTTACCCCTTACTTCTGCGTCATTGGTACTAGGGCATTCCTAGGCACAAAAATTACACACACATGCACATAGAAATACCTTGGTGTTTGAAATGTAGTGCGACATTCTTAGTCGTAATTCCACTAGTTGTGGTAGCTAAGGTCAATTTGACCTATTCATATGCATCTTTCTATTTTTTGGGAATTGATGCTTTGAATAGAGTTTTGCATAGGTAGTATATTCACATCAACACTTCACAGTCGACATGAGTGAATCATTATTGTGATAAATATGCAACACAGGTATTATAGAGACATTGCAAAGACCTAGCGATATTGTCAAACTTCAGGTCTTGAGATTTTCTGTAAACTACAGCGCCTCAAATTATCAGACCAGAGTTCCAGCGGGTGAACCCTTGTATCCCCTTCTAAGTGCCCTCAGTATAGTCGAAAATATCCAGCTTGTGCCCTTCCCAAAGCCGTAACACCTTCACAATTCTATCCTAGTCTACATATCATCCTACTCATAGTCCAACACACAATGAGGTAAGTTAAATTAAGGTTAGTACCTGTGTCCCTCTTATTTCCATTATTTCAATACATTCAAATATCAATTAAAATAAAATATTGTTAGTATTTTAGTTCACATCATTTATTGCATTTAGTTTACCTATTTATATTAACTCATAGAATATAGATTCTAAAACCTTTTTTTCTATCTATTTTTAGTGAATCATTTTAGTGAACCCTATGTCTTTTCGAATACATTTTTATCTTGGATCCTCTTTCATACCTTAGTGGTTACACATAGTTCATTCTTATTATCCCATCATGTCTCATTTTAGCATCAATCCTATCTATGATGAGGCTTCCATAGTTGAGCTTAAGGATTTATATAGTGCTCCTATGATTTTACCTGATGATACTCAAACAAGCTACTCTTGGATAGGCCAACAACATGTGCCAACTAATATTTTAAGATTCTCCTATAGGTATTATGCCTTATTAGGATGACCATGTTGCCTTTCACTCATTGTACACCATGCCATACTGGTTGCATGTGGTCCTTCTTCTGATCAGCCACCTAGGATGTTTTAGATGACTACCTATAATTTATTACTCTACTTAGGCATTGATCAATCAATCACATGTGCACCTCCTGACCTCTAATCTTTTAAGAAGGCCTATAGATATAGCTCCTTCTCATGTCTTCTACCAGCTTCTGATATTGTTTCTCCATCACACATCTCATACTGAGCATGCATTCTCCTTCGTACATTACATTGACGATCCTATCGATTACATTCTGAGTACCATTCTCATTATTTCTAGCACCCCATCTTGATATTGGTGAGGTGGATGATGATCATGGGTCTCCTTATTTCCATACCACTGCATGTGACTCTCCTACTCCATTATTATCCTTCTCATGAGGTCTGCATCTACCACTATGTATTAAAGAATCACCTCCATACTATTGCTTCTTCTTCTTCTATCCCCACATCATTTGCATCTCCTAGTCCATCTTCATCCTGTTGAGGATGTACTCCATTGCTGACCACACCTACTAAAGGTATTTTTGATGCTATTCCTACCATAGTTATGGACTAGTCCTTCTATATCTCATAATATAGCTTCATCGACACCTACTCCTACTGCTCCTTTATCATTATAATCTCCACTATATCACCTTTTGACATCCCTATGATAACCCATAATGGAAAGTTATTCAACCACTTAATACATTATTACCATATCCTACCATCCCCTCATGGGATATTCTATCTCTCATACATGCATGTAGGACATATGTTATCTTCAATCATAAGGCTCATACTCCTTACTTTAGAAAGTAGAGTCTTATTATGCCTTTGAATTGACAACAAATCATTACATGGATAATCAATGTTCCTAAGAAAGATTCATAATTCCACCTTCCCTAAAGATTTTATCATGCCTACTTTCGCATGATTTAACAGTATTGGTAACCCTCATGCTCATCTTCTACATTACCACACACTTATTGGCCTGATTACTCTAATAATAGACTTATTGCTTAAGGAATTTCAGATATAGTCTTACTAATGAGGCACTACAATTGGTACACCCATCTTACCCTCTAGGGTCCATTAGCATTTTCTATGACATGGAGGGCACTTTCCTCCATCGTTTCATCATTAACAATGGCTGTAGAGTTACTTATGATCACATACGTTCTTTACATCAGGTCTCCTCTGAACCTACCAAGGATTATATCTTACAATTCAATTCTTGTATACATCAACTAATATTCTAAACTATTAATTTGGAGAAGCAATTCATTTTTGTTGGAACATAATGATTAAGTGGGCTAGCCCCCTTAATTAATATGGGTCCATCATCATTATATAGGTTAATATTTAATAATATTTATATTTATATTTCTATTATTAAATATGCTAACCTAGGTATATACTATAGGTTAAATATTTAATATAATGAAATGATTATATTTCTAATATTAAATATTATAAACCTAGGTGTATGTGTCAACATTTTTAGGTTGAAAAGGTGGGTCGGGAGACATACCCGATCACCTTGTATAAATAGGACTTTAAGGTCCTCATTTGATATGTTCGTGAAATATATGAAAGGTAAAATAAATTTACCCTTGTGATTAGGGTTTGAAGGAGGAGGCGGAAAATACTAGATGGAACTTTGGTTCTCTGATAGTAAAAGGTTATTTCAAGTGGTTTTTACCCTTTTGGGGTTTTCCACTATACATACAATGTTATCAGTGTTATTTGTGTTGAGTAAGTAATATTTTATTTATTTACATATAGTTATGTGATGTAATGTTCATATTAATTTATCATATAAATTAATTAAACCCATAACTATGAATCCTCTAATTTCTAACATGGTAACATAGTAACTAAATTAAAAAGGTTAGATCTAAAGCTAAGATATTTAATCTATTTAATATTTTTATGGGTTTTTCCAACCAACCTGAAAGGGTATATAAATTAAGGGGTGGCCTTCTTTCTTTTATTTTGTAACCTATTTAAAAAAAAAAAAAGATTTATATGCGTGCACATGTAAAAAAGGCTCTGGATTCTTACTTGCAAGTGAAAACCAATTACCAGGACCAGGTAAGGGTTAAATATTTAATTATGTTTATATAGTGTCACGTATGTGCAGGTTGAATTATTTCGGGAGTAAATCCAAGAATTAATAATAAGTTAAAATGAAGGAGACAAGGACCACGAGAATAGTTTTTTTTTTAATTTTCATTGGCTGGGTGAAATCTCTTTTCCCCTCTGTAAATCTACTGGCATCTAAAAGAAATATTAGGATTTTCCAATTTATTTTTTTGGCTGGGTGAATTTTCTTTTCTTTAGATATATATATATATATATATATATATATATATATATATATATATATATATATATATATATATATATATATATATATATATATATCTTGGTTTAAAAATTATATGTTCGGTTATTTTTTATTAGAATTTATGAACATAGCTTTTCAAGATTTGTTCAGAAGCCATTTTTTTTGTCAAAATAGTAGAAAATTAGAAATCTCGGTTTCAAATATAAAATCTGTATTTTATCATAGGGATCATAGGTGATTTCATAAATCGCTGAAATGTTTTCGTTATTTATAGAAATTTACCAACCAGAAACTTAAATTTAATTTGTAACCGTTTATTGATTCGGTCATTTTTTTGAGACGCAATCGTGAGCGATTTCCCCATCGTCGGTGATTCCCTCTAGAATCTTGGGCAATTAATTGAATCGCTAGATATTTCTAAATATTATTCAAATTTGGCATTTGATAATATTTGCTTTTATAGATCTGAATCTTTTATGACTCGTCTTTAAATATATTTGATTAAAAAGTATAGTAACAAATTTTGATAAATATATATCTAACTTTTCCAAATCCCAGATCTTAAATAGAACCAACTACAACATTTGGAAGATCGGGTTCAAATATGAACTTATGGAAAGGAAATTCTGGATGATTATTTATGGATCTAAGGTTATTCCTAGCGGTCATCAAGCAACCTCGGATAACATGAATGTATTCTCACAACAAATGTAGGAGGCTCTTTCCTTGATTATATGCAATGTGAACAATGAATATCTTCTACACATTGGTAATATTGAACATCTGAAAGAGGTATGGACATAATTGAAATCCATGCATGAAGGTATGCGGTTTTCTAAGATTATTAAATTAGTTCTAGAATTGCTTACAACTCCTATGAAAGGAGATGAAAAAGTAGTTAATTTCTTAGCCAAAATTAAAAATATCAAAGCACAATTAGATGGATGCTATTGTGATTTAATTGGTGAAAAAATAATCTAATTTATTGTTCAATTAAATATACATGAAATATTTCGGAATTTTATTTCTATCTTGAACTCTAAATATTAAAATGAAACTGATCTACCTGATTTGAATACCTTGAGTTCACTTCTGATACAAGAAGAGAAAGTGATGATGAACTTTGACCCTAAAGAGAATGCTTCTCAAGAACTTATTTATTAGAATTCAAAGTTCAAGCCTTGCAAGCCCTTCTTAGATGAGAAGTTTAGATCTAAATCTTATTTTGCTGATAAGAAAAGTTTTTATTTTGAACAATTGCATGTAAGATTTAGTGGTAAATGTCACAAATGTGGTAAATTTGGGCATAAAAAGGAAGATTGCAAATCTAATAAACATATCCATAAAAATTAGAAATAATTTGTTTCTTCTAAATATAATTTAAGGAAAAAGGATAGTTCTAATGATACTCCTAAAACTGTTGCTCTATATGTTGCATAATACTCTTCCTCTAATTCTGAATGGATTCTAGATTCATGTGCATCAAACCATATGACTTTTGTTTCAAATTCTTTGTTTGATATTTTGAAAATCAATGAACATTTGTATCTTGGTGATAACCCATCTTTAGAAGATATAGAAAAAGGAAAAGTAAAATTTGCTAATGGTATTTTAAATAACTTGTTATTTGTTCCTAATCTCAAAAATAATCTTTTGTCATGTTCTCAATTAACTCATAATGGTTTGTTTATTCAAATTTTGAAGGATACTTGGTATATCAAGGATAATACTGATAGTATAATAGATGAAGGAATTCAAAGAAATGGTCTATATATTTTTGATGATTTATCTTCTGCATCTTATTTTGTATCTCAAAGTTTGAATAATTCAAAACTATGGCATGAAATATTATGACATGTTAATTATCAAATCTTATATGAAATGGCTAGATATAATCTTATGAAATGTTTACATGTGTTGTCTTCTTATCATGATGCATTTGAAGAGTGTTTACACTCGAAACAGTGTTAAACCCTTTCACTCACATCTTGAGGAGAGTACCTCTTCCCCACTAGAACTTATTCATAATGATGTAAGAGGACTTCTTGAAGTAACTTAGTTAAATGGTTTTTTATATGCCATGAATTTTTTTGATGATTTCACCAAAATGATTTGACCAAAATGATTTGGTCATATTTTCTTAAAAATAAATATGATGTATTGTGAAAATTTAGAGAATTTAAAGCATCTATTGAAAATTCATCAAAATATAAAATAAAGACACTTAGAATAGATAATGTGGTTGAATATGTTAGCAAGACATTTGAAATTTTTTGTATTGATCATGGTACTAAAAGGGAATTAACTTCTCCCCATTCTCCCCAATCTAATAGTGTTGCCGAATGAAAAATAGGACTATTTTAGATATGGCTCGTACTATGCTTCATTCTGCTGGTCTTCTCAAATTTCTATGGACAAAAGCAATGAACAGAACAATCTAAATTCTAATTAGGGTTCCTACCAACGTTATTCACCTTTTGAATCCCTTAGAAAAATGGTCAAATTAAAAACCTGATATCTCTCATTTAATTTTTTTTGGTAATCTCGTTTCTTTATACATTCCTAAAAAAAGAAATAAACTTGATATGACTTATTTTTCTTGTGTTTTCATTGGATATGGTATTAACACTATAGGTCTAAGGATTTACGACCCTGTAAAAAGGGAAGTAATTGAAAACCGCAATGTGGTTGTGTTGGAATTTTTTTGTTCATATGATAATGGTAATGATGTTCCTAACTGTGTCAATATTTCTAATGATGGTTTTGATTCTGATAATGAAAATATAATAGATGGTCATGATGATGTTTCTTGTGTTAATGATATGGATGTTTCTACATCCCCCATTTCCTTAGCTAATAACAAAAATGAGTTTAATCTGTGTTAGAAAGTTCTAATCCTATTGACCTTAGGAAAATGACCAGAAGCCATCATAATTACCTTGCATTAATGACCTTGTATGAACTTGAGCTAATGTTTTTTTGAAGAAGCTTGTTATCACCGAATCAGAGCACCCCTGTGCATATACAAGTGCATATACTTGGACTCACGGTGTGATTGGATAACATGGGTACTAACTCCAAGTTATGGGACTTGCTACTTGAGATAGACCTCCAGAGAAAGCTGGTTCTTGCTCCTAAACTACCTGCCACAATCTACTCTAATGCAGGATAAGCTAACTGTTCTAATCTAAATTTCCACGGGACCAGGGAGAGTGAATGCATAAAATGAAAGCCTACACTAAAGCGGTGATACACCAGAAAAGGAGGGGGTGAGAGTAGTCTCCAAATGTGTGAAATACAGAAGCAAAGTACACACTAGAAGAGGTGATGACAGTTCTCCATAATCTAGCAAAATGCATTCACAATAATATTCCAAGCATAGACAATGATAATGGATCCCTGCAAGAACATAATAATAGACACAATATTCTTGTAGAAAGATTAAAGGGGCAAGAAGAATGCAAGAAAACACAGCAGGGGAAGATACATCCACAAACTGATATTTTATTGCTTCATGATATGCACAGTTCAGTCTATTACAAGATAAGGGCTTGGATCACCATGCAAGGAGTCCACTACAAGGGCCTGCAACACACTGGATTCACAAAGCAATTTTGGCAGAGCTTTGCTACCCAAAAAATCTTTCCTTTACAATGAGCCCAACACTCCAATTTATAGAAAAATGAGAAGGAAAAGAGAAGGGAAAATGGAAATCCAGAAATCTGTCCTTCAACCACCTGTAAGAGGTATTAAATGGAGTGAAATGATTGTACATTACTTGGAAAAGGCTCGGTCTCGGTACCAATTTTGTGTGATTTCATTGAGAAATACAAAATTTATGGCCTTCTGAGTGCAGGCAGCTATTTTAGGTCTGGCAAGCGTTTTCTGTCATTTGACGGGAATGAGCATTAACTGACTGGAGCCGAATATATTTCTCTTATTTAGATATATCTACCCTCATAAAAAATAAAAAATCCAGTTTTTTGTGGCGTAGAGGACGTCGTGCTCCTTCCAAAAAGTCAAATTTTATGAAAATCGGAGCTCGGAGTCAAAATTTATGGCCGTTTGAAGTTTTCAGACCAAACGTTGACTTTTCTTCCTTGCTGTCGGCCGCTTCGGCTTTCCACGTCCCACGCGTCCCTTTGGCTCGGATGTCCCAGTATGAAAGTCCTCTGTTTCGGCTGAATGGGCCGGTTCGCGTCCACCGCGTACTCTTGTCCCGCTTGTCCCGGATTGCTTGGGACAAATTCTTCCGATTCGCCCGGTTCGGCCGATTCGCGTACTTTTGTCCCAACTGTCCCAGTACGAAAGTTCTCATTTCGGCTGATCCGGCCGGTTCACATACTTCACGTACCTTTGGACCAACTATTCCAGGCTGCCTTAAGTCTTTTCAGCCAACTTGCATCCTCCGCGTACTAACTGCCCAGATGTCCCAGACTACCTATTTCAACAGTTAGTCAATTTTTTCCATTCTTCGGCCAGTTTAGATTTCCGCGTCCTGCGCGTCCCGACATCCCACTTGTCCCAAATGCTGCGCAGACTGCCTGGCGGCCTTTCGGCCGGTTCGCACCCAGATGTCCCTCATGTCCCGACTATTGCGAGGACAAGGAATTAGCCATTTTTAATGACTTTTTCTGGCCCGAGCTTGTTTTCTGCAAAATTTTTACCTTTTCTCAGAACTTGCTCTCTCTTACTTGGACAGGGGAGTTAGAAAAAATCTGAGGGGACCCTAGAAACATGAATTTTTTCCCTGAATCAATATAATTTCCTGGGACTTGAGAATTTAATGCATGTTATCAAAATTTACTCTGGGGGGAAAATTTTGGATAACAATTTGGCGACTCGGCAGGGTTACCTGCCTGCTAGGTAGAATGGCCAGCTGCTTGTAGCAATCCATTGGGCATGGAGTCTGTTTGATAACCTCTTATCTGATCTGAAATTTGAAAACTTGTGTCCTTGAGCCATTGAAACATTCGTTGAGCTGGTTTTCCTGTGGTTGCAATTATTTTCCAGGAGCTTGATGAACTGCAAACATGCACATACTAGAAGCAATAGGACATATGCACAAGCACTTAGGGAAATAAAAACTACTCTAACAGCAGTACAATGTGCATAAGAACTTAGAGGAATGGAAATTCTAAATTAATATTTACAAGGGTGAAAATCTATCTTTCTAGTAGCAACGTTTGAGATAGATCCCATTGACCAGAATCTGCAATTCTTCACCATCCAACTTAGCTAGTCGGAAAGAATTGCTACCGTTGCATTCAATGATCATGTATGGGCCACTCTAGATGGCATCAAACTTGGAGTGCTTTCCTGGTTTTGCACGATCAGCATCCCACTTCAATACCAAATCTCCAGTTTGTAATATCCTGGCCTTAGCTTTCTTGTCAAAACTCTTTTTGACCAATGCTTTATCCTTTTCTATGGTCTGCATTGCGTGCTCTCTTGTCTCTTCTAATTCCATCAGCTCTGCATACCTGATTTCCATAGGTTCAAACTCAGCTAGTTCCAACTGTTTCATGAGTTCCAATGCTGGCAACTCGAGTGATATAGGTAGAACTGCTTCCTTCCCGTACACAAGCTTGTAAGGAGAGCTTCCTGTAGACCTCTTAGGCGTGATCCTATCAGCCCATAGAGCTGATTTGAGCTTTGAGCGCCAAGTCCTTTGATTTTCATCCAGAGTCCTTCTGATGATTCTTAGTAGATTCTTGTTTGTAGACTCGGCTTGACCATTACCCTGAGGGTAATAGTTCGATGAAGTGATGAGATACACACAATTCTTGACAGCCCATTCGGTGATCTTTGTGCCAAGAAATGCCAATGAATTGTCTGATATGATAGTGGCAGGGGCACCAAACCTCGTGACTATCCCTTCATAGAAATCTAAGATATTAGATTCATTTACCTCCTTGAGTGCCACTGCTTCGGTCCACTTGGTGAAATAGTCTGTTGCTGTTAGTATCCACTTGTGGCCCTGACTTGAATTGGGATTGATAACCCCATTGAAGTCCAATCCCCATTGCATGAATGGCTGATTTACTGAAATTGGACGAAGGGGCAGCACTGCTAACCTTTCTTTTCCTACGAAGAATGCATATTTCCTGCATTTCTTGACCCATGAGTAGCAATCATTGAACACAGTAGGCCAAGAGTAACCAGTTTTCATGATTTTGAGAGCTGTCACTCATGGAGCAAAGTGGCTTCCTGCTTCCCCGTCATGGAACTCGTGTAAGATCTTCTCAACTTGACCTGTTCCAATGCATCTCAATAGAACACCATGTATGTCTTTCTTGAACAAGATACCATTAATGAGTACATACGGGATAGCTTGTAACCTAAAGTATCTCCTCTTTGCCTTGCTCACTTTTGGAGGGCAAAAGCCTGTTTGGAGGTAATGCACAAGGTCTTGAATCCAACATGGGATGAGTGCATCATCAGTTGGTTGGTCTTGATCGTTCTGTAGCAGTAGGACAACATCTTCTTCTCCTTTTGACCCGTCTGGTTGTTTGGAAGCAAGCTGCTCACACAAGCCTTTGCCATGAACTAGCTTGGTCACTTTGATTTCAATATCATATTCCATCACCCGAGTGATCTAACCTGTTCTCTTCTTGTTTAAATCCTTGTTTAGGAGGAAGTCCTTGACACCAACATGAGACACCAGCAGTTGAATCTTATTGTTTGAGACCAAGTGTTTGAACTTCTTCAAACTTCTGATGACGGCAAGGACATGCTTTTCGATGAAAGAATATTTTATTTCGTAATCTTCCAAGGTTTGACTGAAGAATGCTATGGGATGTTCTGAACCTTCTCTATTCAGCTGTGTCAAGATAGCTGAGATTGTATCTCATCCCCTAAATGCATAAAACATGAAGTCCTTTGAGAAATCTGGGTTGATAAGAGTTGGAGCTTGTGATATTGCATGCTTGATGTTTTCAAAACTCTCTTTGCCTTCTGCTATCCATTTGAATGCCAGACTCTTCTTCAACATCATAGTTAGAGGCTTCACAAGATTGGAAAAATTAGGCACAAATCTGCGGACAAAGTTTATCCTTCCTAAGAAGCTTTGGAGAGATTTCTTGTGGTGTGGCAATGGAAGCGTTTGGATGGCTTCAACCCTTTCAGGATCAATTGTTAGCCCTTCCTTAGAGACAATGTGGCCCAACAGTTTGCCTTCATGTGCCAAGAATACACACTTCTTTGGATTCAATGACACTCCGAACCTTCTACACCTCTGAAACACTTGTCTGAGGTGAAAGAGATGGTCTGCTGCATTCTTTGAGAAGACAGTGATATCATCTGGGTATACCAGCACTATCTTGTTGATCAAGCCTTTGAACACCATATCCATAGCTCGCTGAAATGTTGCTCCGCCATTTGACAGTCCAAATGGCATCTTCTTGTAAGCATATGTGCCCCATTTTGTAGTGAACGCCGTTTTGAATTGATATTCTTCTTTCACCATTATCTGATTATAGCCTAAATATCCATCTAGCAATGAAAACCTTTCCGAACCAGCTACAACCTGCAATATTTGTTCCATTGATGGAAGCGGATAATGATCTTTGAGTGATGCTCTATTTAGATCGTGAAAGTCCACACACAATCTTATTTCTCCATTTCTCTTTCTTACTGGCACCAAGTTTGCAACCCAACTTGAGTGTTTGATGGGGAAGATGATACTAGCCTCAATGAGCTTGCCTAACTCTTTTCTCATGAGAGGTTCAATATGGGGATTCATTGGCCTTTGCTTTTGCCTAACAGGCTTGGATTCTGGATCCAACTCAATAGTATGTTGTGCCAACTTTGGGTTGAAACCTCTTAAATCTTTGTAAGTCCAAGCAAAGACATCTGGGAACTCTTGACAAAGATGAACAAAATCAGATTTCTCTGTGGAGTACTTACTTTGCCAATTTGCAATGTTTTGCCTTCATCTACTAAGATAGGTTCTGAATCTTCACCCTTCACTTGAATGTTCGCCTTCTCCTTCCGGAACTGATCATTTGGGTTGAAGATTGACTCTAAGGTTATGAGGCCTTTTGGCAATTTATTAGTCCTTAGCTGCACCACTTGGTCACCATACTGCTGCTCCAGCTTGTCTTGATTTCTCATGGAGAACTCAGCTTCTTCTTGCAAGAAATTGACGATCTGTTGATCATTCTCAAACACCTGCTAGCTTGTGTTATTATCTAGAACTGCTGGCCTCACAATCACATGGATATGTGGCTGTGTTTTTCCCCTTCTGATGTTGTCAACCACATCAAACGTTGCTCCAACTGCTGCGAGCCTATCTGTGACTTCATTTTTCTTCTTGGGTATGGACACAATGTTGAAAGCTTCGAAATCCTCAATGAGGTTCCATACCCTATTCTTGTAGCTCCTCAGCAAGTCGTTCTTTGTAGCATGTTGTCCCCTAACTTGGTTGACAATTAACTCACTATCTGCAAACACCTGTAAGTTCTTTATGCCCCTTTTCCTTGCCCAATGAATTCCATGAATCAATGCTTCGTATTCAGCCATGTTGTTCGAACAGGAAAACTGGAAACGAAAAGATGAAAAATATTTGATGTCTTGTGGTGAAATCAACATTGCACCACCTCCAGCACCTTGTCTGCTTCTCGAACCATCGAAAAATAATTTCCAAACTTTGTTCTTGTCCTTATGATTTGGCTTGGTGATGCTGGGGAGAGGTTGATTCTCTTCATGTAAACAATAAACTCCTAGCTCGGATTCTTCTATTTCTTGGTAAGGATCAAAAGCATGCACCTTGCTTGCCCATTCATCAAGAGTCAAATCTGGGATGCTTCCAACCTTGGTGTCAGCTTCATCAATGCTTGGATAATCTTCTTGATCAAACGTTGAATAGTTGGTATTGATTTTGCTTGGAGTGTAAGGCTCAATGTGAAAGTTCGCAATAGGTTTAGCCTGATTGTGGCTTTGGTTCCACATCTTGTTCTGAACAACATGTGTGACCAATCCACCGAAAGATAGCCTCCAATTTTAGCAGTGAAGTCTCTTGACAAGCACAATGCAAAGAGTGGTGGTAGGTCTATGACTGACACATCTTGTAACATTGTTATGTTGGGACATGCGTGCAGTGTGAGGTTCAATCCTTTGATTACTCCAACCGTTGTCACTTCTGTCCCGTCTAATTGCACTACACCCTTGGAGATGACTTCATATTGGAGTCCTAGCTGATCAGCTATTTGCTTGGGCATTACTGAACTACTGGCCCCAGAGTCAATCATGCAATTATGTACCAACCTATCTCCTATGATCAATGAAACATAAAATGGAGGGGGCTTCAACATTTTACCTTGCTGTCCTCCATGATTTCCTTCAGGATGGGCAACATTTGTGAGTACCTTCTCTTACATCTGGACCTGTTGATTTGAAGTTGACCAGTCTTTCATGGCAGCTTGTAGCAAATCTCTTTGGCCTAGGATGGATAGTGATTCCCACATTGATATGTTTATATTTGTCTTCTTCATCTGATCAATGATGTTGAATGGGGATGAAGCATCCCTCTGATGTCCCTTAGTCTGCACATTCATTCCTTGCACATGGGTAGCAGCAACTGGCATTTGAGTTGGCCTAGGAGCTGGTTTGGATGCTCCTTGCATGTTTGGATCTACAGTTTGTTTGCCAAAGGCTTGTGGAGTGGTAGAAGGTTGTGGATTACTCGAAGCCAATGGCTGTTCTTCACCCAAATTTCTCCTCTTTGACCTTGTGTTGGCTGCAACACTTTGAGAGGGTATTTGATTCATACCGCAGAAATATTCAACCTGCCAATTGACAAGAGTACTTTCGTTCGGAGATGTTCCTTGCTGAGGTGCTCCTTGCTGCTGATCTTCTTCGTGGTTGGACTCTTGCGACCCATCGATGGTTTGCACCATAAAAGCATGATTTAGTGCACCGTTAAAGCACATTGATTGGTTATGTGGCTGACTGCATGGGAAACACCAATCATATTCTTGGGCCATGTTATTTTGGACTGGCACTAATGCTTTAGAAGCAGATACGACATTGGAATTATAGGGCTGAAATGGTCTGTTGGTAGGAGGTCTTGCTTGATTCTGATTTACAACTGGATTGGGTGGTCTTTGAGGTTGATATGGCTTCCTGTTAGGCTGAGCTTGAGGCTGATACGGTCTAGCACTTTGAGCTTGCTGTCTTTTAATAGTAACCAACTCATTTCCCAAATTTTGCAATTGTTTCATGACCTCTTGGAGTTCGTTTGAAGCACTAGAGGATGAAGTAGAAGTCTCATTTGAGCTTTGATTTCTAGGGGTGGGAATAGGAGCCAAAGTGGGTGCTTGACTAGTGCTTGGATTTTCTAAGTTCGGATATAAGGGCATGGGAGGCTTAGGATCCAGCTTACCAGCTTGAATAAGACAGTTTTCAGCCCTAATGACAATGCTATAAGCAGCAGGTAAGGTTGTGCCTCCCATAGATTGAATTAACATAGAAATATCAGAATTCAAAGCTTTAAGGTAATATAGAAAAGCACCTTCTGCTGTTGGCCTGACTGCCACTGGAATCCTATCCCAAGACCTTTGAAATCTAAAGTTGAAGTCAGGCAGCTGCTCATTGGGGGCTCTCTTGATAGTTGTCAATTGTTCTAGTAGAGACAAATTGTCTCCCTTTTCCCCAAACTGTTCATGGAGAACTATGCACAATTGATTCCAATTTGTGATAGAACCGGCTGTAAGGCTCCTAAACCATTGCAAATGCCTTCCCTTTGAACGAAGATGCCAGCAATTTGACAGCCACATCCATTTCATTTATCTCATGGATTGCACAGACGTTAGCAATGTCTTTGACATGATCACCAGGAGTGGTATGATTTTCTCCAGTGAAAAATGGAATGTTCTTCAACGCTGCAATTAGAACTGGGTTCTGTGCATTGAGGGCAAGTGGGCTTGCTGCCAGTGAAATTGACAAAGGGATTTAGTGGTTGCGCCATTCTGATTGGCCTGAGAACCCTTGTTTATGCGAGAAAAGGTCTACCAGGTGGAGGTGTAGACAAATTTCTATTAGGAGGAGACGCAGATCTTTGAGATCTTCTTCCCCTTCTTTCTCTACCTGGAGATAGGTGTAGATAAACAAACAATCCTTCCTCCCTAGTTCTTGACCTGGTCTGTATTCTTCTCATAAATTTTTCCAGGCTTGGACTGCTGAAACAAGCGAATTATACCTTTTTTGGAGTCACCAGATGTGTGATTTTAAAGCTTCTTCAAAGTTGGAACTTACAACAACTGCACATCAATCTTGTTGCAATGAAATTAAAGACCTCTAAGGTCCCACCGGGCGTGCTAGAACCGTTATCACCCAATCAGAGCACCCATGTGCATATACAAGTGCATATACTTGGACTCACGGTGTGATTGGATAACATGGGTACTATCTCCAAGTTGTGGGACTTGCTACTTGAGATAGACCTCTAGAGAAAGTTGGTTCTTGCTCCTAAACTACCTGCCACAATCTACTCTAATGCAGGATAAGCTAACTGTTCTAATCTACAATTTCCAAGGGACCAGGGAGAGACAGTGCATAAAATGAAAGCCTACACTAAAGCGGTGATACACCAGAAAAGGAGGGTGTGAGAGTAGTCTCCAAATGTGTGAAATACAGAAGCAAAGTACACACTAGAAGAGGTGATGACAGTTCTCCATAATCTAGCAAAATGCATTCACAACAATATTCCAAGCATATACAATGATAATGGATCCCTGCAAGAACATAATAATAGACACAATATTCTTGTAGAAATATTAAAGGGGCAAGAAGAATGCAAGAAAAACACAACAGGGGAAGATACATCCACAAACTGATATTTTATTGCTTCATGATATGCACAGTTCAATCTATTACAAGATAAGGGCCTGGATCACCATGCAAAGAGTCGACTACAAGGGTCTGCAACACACTAGCTTCACAAAGAAATTTTGGTAGAGCTTTGCTACCCAAAAACTCTTTCCTTTACAATGAGCCCAACACTCCAATTTATAGAAAAATGAGAAGGAAAAGAGAAGGGAAAATGGAAATCCTGAAATCTGTCCTTTAACCACTTATAAGAGGTATTAAATGGAGTGAAATGATTGTACATTACTTGGAAAAGGCTCCCCATACTGTCCCATGTGCTGCAGCAGAGAAAGAATGACGGACCATGCCTCTTAATTGCACTCTCAACTACCAAATAAAACACTGTTATGAACCCGGACACGTTTTCTTAAAAATATCAATCAATTTCTTATCAAATATATAATTTATTGATTGCTATGTGTTGGGCTCAGAGCCACGATTCCAACGGGTACCCAATTTTGTGTGATTTCGTTGAGAAATAAAAAAGGTATGGCCTTCTGAGTGGCGGGCAGCTATTTTGGGTCTGGCAGGCGTTTTCTGTCATTTGACGGGAATGAGCATTAACTGACTAGAGCCGAATATATTTCTCTTATTTAAATATATCTACCCTCATAAAAAATAATGAATCCAGTTTTTTTGTGGCGTAGAGGACGTTGTGCTCGTTCCAGAAAGTCCAATTTTATGAAAATCGGAGCTCAGAGTCAAAAGTTATGGCCGTTTGAAGTTTCCGGACCAAACGTTGACTTTTCTTCCTTGCTGTCGGCCACTTCGGCTTTCTGTGTCCCACGCGTCCCCTTTGGCCCAGATGTCCCAGTATGAAAGTCCTCTGTTTCGGCTGAACCCGGCCGGTTCGCGTCCGCCACGTACTCTTGTCCCGCTTGTCCTGGATTGCTTGGGGACAAATTCTTCTGATTCGTTCGGTTCGGCCGGTTCGCGTACTTTTGTCCCAACTGTCCCGGTATGAAAGTTCTCATTTCGGCTGATTCGGCCGGTTCGTGTACTTTGCATACCTTCAGTCCAACTGTTCCAGGCTGCCTTAAGTCTTTTTCGGCCGACTCGCGTCCTCCGCGTACTAACTGCCCAGATGTCCCAGACTGCCTGTTTCAACAATTAGTCAATTTTTTCCATTTTTCGGCCAATTCAGATTTTTGCGTCCCACGCATCCCGACGTCCCACTTGTCCCAAATGCTGTACAGACCACCTGGTGGCCTTTCGGCCGGTTCGCACCCAGATGTCCCTCATGTCCCGACTGTTGCGAGGACTAGGACTTAGCCATTTTTAATGACTTTTTCTGGCCTGAGCTTGTTTTCTGCAAAATTTTTTACCTTTTCTCAGAACTTTCTCTCTCCTACTTGGACAGGGGAGTTAGAAAAAATCTGAGGGGACCCTAGAAAACGTGAATTTTTTCCCTGAATCAATATAATTGCCTGGGACTTGAGAATTTAATGCATGTTATCCAAATTTACTCTAGGGGGGCAAATTTTGGATAACAAAGCTTCTTGAGATGAGAAATGGATTAATGCAATTCATGCTAAATATATTTCCCTGATTCAAAATAAAACTTGGGAGTTGGTTCCTCCTGAAAAAAGAAGTAATATATGGTCTATATGGTTATACAAAGTAAAATATGATGTTGATGGTAGTATTGAAAAACATAAAGATATAATTTTTTCTAGAGGTTTCACTCAAAAAACTTGGTATTGATTATGTTGAGACCTTTACTCTTGTAGCTAAGATGAGTATTGTTAGGGCCTTGTTTCCTATTTCTGCTCAGTTTGGGAAGGAAATCCACCAAACGAATGTGAAAAATACTTTTTTCAATAGTGATTTAAAAGAAGAATTTTACATGTCTCAAACTAAAGGATTTGAAGAAACTAGAAAAGAAAACTATGTTTGTACGTTGAAAAAATCCTTATATGGTTTAAAACAAGCTCCTAGAGCTTGGTATGTAAAAATTAATTCCTTCTTTGAATAGTTAGGTTTTTTTAATTATTCTTTTCACAATGATCTATTCATTAAGAAAGAAAGATCACATATTATCATTATTTATATATATGTTGATGATTTTCTTATGATTGGTTATTGTCCTACTTTAATTTGTAGAATTAAATAAAAATTGGAGCAATACTTTGAAATGACTGATTTAGGTCTCTTACATCATTTTCTTGGCATGGTTGTATTTCAAGATAAATATTATATTATTTTTTTATCAAGAACAATATACAACCAATGTACTGAAGTTTTTTAACATGATTGATTGTAAACCAATTTCTACTCTTATGAAAGTTGGACTAAAACTTGATCCTAAGCTTGCATGTGAAAAAGTTGATCCTACTTTATATAGGTAGTTAGTTGGTAGTTTGATTTATCTAACTATAAATAGACCAGATATTTCCTATGTAATAAGAATTGCTTCAAGGTTTATGTAGGAACCTTATAGAGATCGTTGGAATCTTGCAAAAATAATTCTTAGATATATTAAGGGAACTTGCAACTATGGGTTGCATTATACTAGGAATGAAAATGATAACTTGTATGGATTTTGTGATTTTGATCATGCTGGTGACGTATTGGATAGAAAATATACTACTGGTTATGTGTTTAAGTTTGGTGCACGTGTCATAACTTGGTGCAATGAAAATCAACCAAATGTTTCTATCTCTTCAACTAAAGCTGAGTATATAAGTGCAATGGAAGATGCAAAAGAGGCTCTATGGCTAAAGAGGTTGTTTAATGAGATGAAGATGAAGGATCCAGGTAGTGTTCCTTTTGTTCTGTGACAACCATAGTACCATATCTCTTGCACATAATCCAATACAACATCAGAGGATAAAGCACATTGAGATTCATATACACTTCATCTGTGAGAAGGTGCTAAGTGATGACATAGATCTCAATTTCGTGTCAACTAAAGAGAAGGTTGCTGACATCTTCAAAAAGCCCTTAAGTGATGCAAAGTTTGTCACTTTTGTGAAAAACTTGGATTGCCAGAGTTTCCATTGAGGGGGAGTGTGCATGACAATGTCACCTCCTAATGGAGCTTGGTATGTTTAAAATACATTCGAGAAAGTGTAAAATACCTTTGGGCAAGTGTAAAAGATGTTCGCGCAAGTATAAAAAGACCTTCGGGCATGTATACTTCCTCTTCTTCTTTTTAGAACTAAGTGTAGAAATACCTTAAAGGTGGTCTTTAATAAACTCTTTAGCGCTATTGAGTTGACTGGGAAACATCTAGTGTAAGCATATTGTTAATGAGGTCCTTGGTTATAAAAGGATCCTATATTCTTTGGTTCAATAACCTTTTATGAGAACTTGTGAGAACATGTAAAACTCACAAATTATACTTAGCCACTAATCATGGGATGAACTTTGGGATTTAAAATTCTTTCATACCAAAAGGTAACTTGAGTGTGATGAAGGTGTTATAATTCCTTCACCTGATATGCTAGCCTAAAACCATAAAGGTTTTAGGATTGTAAATCTTGTAGTGTACCACAAGAAGGTAATCTATTGGCATATGTTATCCCACTTAACATTAAGGGGGAGTGATGGAACATAATGATTAAGTGGGTTGGCCACCCCTTAATTAATATGAGTCCATCACCATTATATGGGTTAATATTTAATAATATGAAATATTTATATTTCTATTTTTAAATATGCTAACCTAGGTATATACTTTAAGTTAAATATTTAATATCATGAAATGATTATATTTCTAATATTAAATATTATAAACCTAGGTGTATGTGTCAACCTTTCTAGGTTGCAAAGGTGGGTTGAGAGACATACCCGATCACCTTGTACAAATAGGACTTTAAGGTCATCATTTGATATGTTTATGAAATATATCAAAGGTAAAATAAGTTTACCCTTATGATTAGGGTTTGAAGGAGGAGGTGGAAAATACTGGATGTAACTTTGGTTCTCCAATAGGAAAAGGTTATTTGAAGTGGCTTTTACCCTATTGGGGGTTTTCCAGTATACATACAATGTTATCTATGTTATTTGTGTTGAGTAAGTAATATTTTATTTATTTACATATAGTTTATGTGATGTAATGTTCAGGTTAATTTATCATATAAATTACTTAAACTTGTAACTATGAATCCTCTAATTTCTAAAAAAAATAATTCGCCGGCCTAATTCCTCCACTCAAGCAAAGATTACAATATGAGACATGTGAGTCCTTTATTCTCCTATGTTATAAAGTTATTGTCCTAGACCAAGAACTTATCTCATCACACATCATGGATTCTCCACATCTCTCTACGGCTATTGCCTCATCTAGTTCCCCACCAGTGCCTCCAGTTGAGCATTCAATGCAATCTCCACCTATTCCTCACAAGAAAAGAAAACAAGCTCAACCCAATCCACAACACAAACAACACAAACATACTCCTTCTCCGGCTCCATGACAAGAAACTCCTCCTTCCACTCCACCTAGGTCATGGGAGCCTTTATATTTCTCTCATCATGCTTGACCACATGATTTGACTACAAGGGGGGGTCATTTGAGACATTAATTAGAGACAAAAATATATTTTTGTCTCTAATTAATGCACCCTCCTACTTTTGTCTCAAAAACCCTTAATGTATTTTTTTAATTAAAAAAACTCTCTAGTATTAATTTGAGGCGCGCGGCTTGCAAAGCGGGCGAACTGGGCGAAAAATCCGAAGGCGTGGAAAATGGCCAACAAGCTCGGGCGGGAGGGAAACAAGCATGCACTAGATGGTCATGCGGATTTGATCAGGCGCAGAGGAGGAGGGCGAGCTGCAGGTATCTGCCGTTTTGCCCTATTTTGTTTTGTTTTAGCTGTGAGCATTTAAAGATTTATGCACAGAAATGGCCGCCGCGATGGTTTGGTTTTCGACCTGTCCGGCCCTTACAGGATTCGAGGGTATATTTTTTGTGGCAGCTTCTAGCTGGGAACATTTCTCAACTGCCATTTTTTAGATCTGTCTGATATTAGATCTTTGCTTAGCATTCGTATTTCAGATGGTTGCTTAGCATTCGTATTTCAGATCTTTATTTCAAATAGCATTCGTATTAGATCTTTGCTTAGCCGTCGATAGTGTGCTCAGCTGGGCCGGTGTGTCGGTGGCTGTATCTTTTTCCCTCTATTTCAATACTGCCGCCGCCTGTGCTCCACTTTATCTGACATGGTATAGTCAAAACAAAACAGTGGTTTATTTGCAATGGGTTTTGTAGCAGTTGGAACAGTACTGCTAGGAAAGCTGTTGTTATTATCTCCAAACAATCATACAAGATCTAATTGATAACACTAAACTCAGTAGTTGTATATTCTACAGATTTGTTGCAAGGAATGATCTTGATGAATTATTATAGTCCTTGCATATAATACATTGTTCTTGCCTTATGGGTATATGATTCTTGAATGATAATTATAACAAAATTGTGACTATGTTGGACAAATCCTGATTTGTTTGGAAAATGATCAGAGCCTTAGAAGCATGATAATATTAGAAGGTTATTCAAATGTAAATATGTGAAAAAGTTGGAAGGACTGCTATGGCTAGGTCTTGAGGATGAGTTCCTTGATATTGCATCTACATTCATGAAACTCTGAAGACTGTGCTAGTATTGATATTTGAAGGGTTTGTAGATTTGTAAACCTGTGTCTTGTATGTTTGCACAAACTATGATTTACCTAAGCCTTGGAGAAGTGAGATAAGGCACATATGATGCATGGATGGGAGCTAGATAGTAAAGGAGTTTTTGTTTCTTTATGTAATGGTAAAGTCACCAATATCTTGTTGTACACAGTTGTATGCAAGCCTGATTTCCACGAAGATGATCACACTAAATCATTTCCATGACTCATTACTTGCTCAGAACTCTTTAGGAAGATTGGATGGTTTGTGTTAATAAGTTGCAGACATTGAAAATGAATCCATTCCATTAGGTATATAGAAAACTATGCTCTCGGGCTATTATTGTCTTCTACCCAGGATTTGATCTTTGGAGGCCTGAACCCTCAATTTTAAAGCTAAAATTAGCAGGATAATACTATGACTAAGCCTATTAAATGATTTTCAAATAAATTTTGAACTCCAGTGGGTGAATTTCAAGTTATCTTTACTTGTCTTTGAAGGATACAAAAACACAGTTAGATACCTAGCTTTTAGGGGTCCATTGGCAAGAGAAGCGGATCTAAGTGATAGGGTCTTGTCCTGAACTCAGTAGTTGTAATGCAGATTTTTTGCAAGGAATATCTTGATGAATTATTATAGTCCTTGCATATAATACATTGTTCTTGCCTTATGGGTATATGATTCTTGAATGATAATTATAACAAAATTGTGACTATGTTGGACAAATCCTGATTTGTTTTCAAAATGATCAGAGCCTTAGAAGCATGATAATATTAGAAGGTTCTTCAAATGTAAATATGTGAAAAAGTTGGAAGGACTGCTATGGCTATGTCTTCAGGATGAGTTCCTTGATATTGCATCTACATTCATGAAACTCTGAAGACTGTGCTAGTATTGATATTTGAAGGGTTTGTGTATTTGTAAACCTGTGTCTTGTATGTTTGCACAAACTGTGATTTACCTAAGCCTTGGAGAAGTGAGATAAGGCACATATGATGCATGGATGGGAGCTAGATAGTAAAGGAGTTTTTGTTTCTTTATGTAATGGTAAAGTCACCAATATCTTGTTGTACACAGTTGTATGCAAGCCTGATTTCCACGAAGATGATCACACTAAATCATTTCCATGACTCATTACTTGCTCAGAACTCTTTAGGAAGATTGGATGGTTTGTGTTAATAACATTGCAGACATTGAAAATGAATACATTCCATTATTATATAGAAAACTATGCTCTCGGGTTATTATTGTCTTCTACCCAGGATTTGATCTTTGGAGGCCTGAACCCTCAATTTTAAAGCTAAAATTAGCAGGATAATACTATGACTAAGCCTATTAAATGATTTTCAAATAAATTTTGAACTCCAGTGGGTGAATTTCAAGTTATCTTTACTTGTCTTTGAAGGATACAAAAACACAGTTAGATACCTAGCTTTTATAGGGTCCATTGGCAAGAGAAGCGGATCTAAGTGCATAGGGTCTTGTCCTGAAACTTGGTACAGAGATAGATTAAGTAAATGGTCACTCAAAATTATTATTTTTGACATCTTCAAAACTTAGCGCAATGAAGATAAACCTGACCATACAATGAACCAGACCTAATAGGAGAGGAATGCACTAGAAACAAAAGAGTTGGAATGTGAGAAAGGACTAAGAAATTGAGACTTAGAATGTTGTATACACTAAAGGGATGTTGTATATGTCTTGCATTGCAGTCGAAGCATGAGCTTGGTCAGACTGATACTGGGAGTGCTTAGATGAATCACTGGTTAAGTCTGAGAATCCATTGACGTGCATATGATCTCCCACAATGCTGGTATTCATTGCTGAGCTGTGATCTGAATCTCTGCTGAATGCAGGTGCAGGTGCCTTGCCATAAATTTGATCCAGTTCTGATGTATGAATGTGATGAGTTTCTGCATCATCTGAAAACTGAACACCTACAAATGCTCTTCCCAAGAAATCTTCCAGCTTTGGGCGTTTCTGATCATTGTTGTTCGCATTCATAATTGCTTCAGATTTCATGACTTCTGACTGATTGCTCAATCTCTTCTGATGCCATTCTGCAACAAAATTGTACATGAAAAAACAAATGTTAGGGCCCATTCTGCAAAAATAACTGTGTATGACAACCTTAATGTTAGGGTCCATAGTTTACTGGGTATCACAATGTTTCTGTCAAATCAGTCCAATAAGTTATGTATCACCATAATCATGTTGGGAGTCATGTACGGAGATACCTGACCTGCACTGGTAATATATGAAAAGCCTAATCTGAACCAGTACATCATTCTAGTAAGGAAGCCCTAATGCATGAATACAATATTTCTTTCATCATCTTAACAGCAACCCATATGAGAAATATAAGAATGACATTCTAAACCGTTCGGAGGAGATCATATCCTTGTGTCACAGTGCAGTTACACACATTATAACAGTGTAGCTGATTACAGACTAAAAAAATCACAAACGTTGTATTCTTTGCAGGAAATCAAATCGTTGCCACACCCATTGTAATAAACCCAACACACACTTGACACACACTTGATTGATGTATCAACATCCTTGATTGCGATGTAAAATAGACCTTTAAACAAATTTTTGTCCTGCTTCAACAAATTGATGCCATTCTGGAACCGGCTGAATGCAGATTCTGTGTCCTTGTCTAAGTGAAAATCCTGTTAAATACCGGAAACAGGTAAGAAAGAAAGTGTACGATGGATGGGTTATTCATATTTTATTTTTCATAAAATGGATTCCCCCCTCATCTCAACTAAGTACATCTTATCAAAGCAACAGGATTTAAAACAAAAAACATTACAGAATTTTAAGGCCACAAATTGCATACCTTTTTGTTAAATAGTGTAAAATTGCTAACATCAGCGTTGAGAACAGAGAGGAGCATATCCTCCTGTTCGCTTCGTTCGAAGCTGCCCAGTCCATCAAAGTCTAAGAGTACATACAAGTACCTGCTGTCCCCCTGGCCATCTCCATTTTCACATGTTGTAATTGTCATCCAGACACCATCAGTGCACCTGCCCCCTGCAACATCCAGAAGAGACTCTGAAAGATGGTTCAGCAAATATGACTTTCCGCTGCTCTGCTTTCCCATGGAAGATATAACCTTAATTTCACCCTTCCAGCTGTTGAGAACAACATCATAGAAGCCAAAGCGTATAGAATTAGCAAGCGATACGCTGTCCACGTAGCTAATATCATGGGGTATTTGAAGTCCATCCTAGAGAGCTACCATGGCATTGTTTTCTGCACGAGCTATTTGAACGGGCACGAGGCATACAAGTTTGCTAACCCACATTCCCATTTTCACAGGGGTTTGTTCCTCTGCTGGAACTGATATCAGGTAATTCTCTACATTGTCGGTTAGGAATTGAATCTTCATATTTGTAAAATCTTTATCTTTACCTGCCTTAAGTTGTCTAATAAGTGCTTCTAAATATTTGATGCATGCCTCTCCATAGCAGGGAGCCGATCTGCTGCTTTCTAATACCACTTTGAACGTAATGCACTTCTTATAATCTGGAAACAATGCAGGAGTTGTAGCAAATTTGTCAAAAATGTGGTATATGTATCCTAAATAGGGGCAGGAACCAACAATTCCTGTTTCTTCTCTTTCCAGTTCACGAGCATTGTTATGACTGACTTGTTGCAACTGCACAACTTCCCTAGCTAAAGCAGTTTTCAACACATGGGAAGAAATAACACCAAGGGCATCTGCAGGACTGTATAGTAAAAGTTGATTTTGTGATCCGAAGCTCGTAAATTTCATGTCGAGCAGATCCAAATCAGATAAATTGCCCGCTTGTCCATTCAAATGAATGGTCTTCAAGTAGCTCATGTTATCACCCAAAACATAAATTTCTAACATGACCCCAGGACTTGAATGTCTTCTTCCGACAAGGTGCTCATCAACATCATTACCTGAACATTGGAATTGCCTGAACACAATGAAGAAATAGCCGTCAGCAGAGATGCATGCTTTAAAAGGAGGCCGCTGCATCGGAAGAGAAATATGCTTTGCCTTCATCATGGATTTCTACTACTCTTGCCCTGTTTCCGACATCAACCAAGAGCAGCTCCATTTTCCATGGAATTAAATGCATCCATGTAATGATCTTGTTCCCCTTATATGATTCAAGATTAACCTCAACACCAGTCCAATAGACCTTCCGAAATGATTCATCAAACTTGTATATTACTATCTTGCTCCTTTCTTTTCCATATAGAGCCATATAGCGTGTAGATTCATCTAGAGCCAGCAAATCGAACCCCCTCCTAAATGTATATATAGGACAACTCGTGTTATTCAAGTTGTAGCCGACCTTGGGACATCGGTATAGATACAGGCAAGAATCTTTGAAGTTGTGAATAAAAACCATCAACTCGCCGGACTTGAGGACTGCGACTTTTAATAACCTTTCCTGTTCAGGATTGATGGCTACTAATTCAAGTGGCTCCCCACATGTTGGGACAATTGGATGTGTCTCAGAGTTGTTGTTCAATTCATTTAGATCCTTCTTCATAGGAGTTAGCTCACACGCTTTCCACATAACGTCGAACTGATGTTCCTCTACAGTTGACACCTTCACCTTCAGCTCCGCTTCAGAATTTGACCACCAGTTCAGCGGATTATTAATGGAGTATTAATGGGGTATTACTCTAACACTGTTCATATAGGTACTTGATATTGTTCCTTCCATGCAAAAACTATGTCAATCTCCTATGTATAAGAGACGCCACTATACTTGCAAAAAAAATTATAGCAACAAGTTTGCTGCAGAATATGACAACTGGTTTTTCCTGCAGAAAATGACAACTGGTTTTTCATGTTTACATTGGGGCTCTGGTTGCGTTCATCATTAATTTCTCTACGGCACCCAAGCCAAACAAATATGTGTTTAATCCAGCAGCATAACACTGTAGAAGACAAAGATGGCATTTTCTTCCCTGGCTTGTATCTCTACAGCTACAGTTGTAGCAGTATCAAACAGGACAACTAATATAGAAGCTTCACACACTGTTCTCAGATGACTTTGTATAAACCTCAAAATGGCCTCATATACACAGCCAATCTTCCAATCACTGATTATTAAGCATTGCCATGGTTGGGGCTATGTTTTAGGTAGACATTGAATCTGATCCTGCAGAAATTTATTGTTGGCCAGTTCTCGTAATACGCTTGTGCCAGAGTTACTTAGTGCAGTAATATTTTTGAGTATATATCTCTCTTTTATGTTGTGCCCAATCAAGAAATATGAACTGTGGAGACACAAAACAAGTTCAACTCTCTCAAGAGGACCCTCTCTTTAGCTTATAGGGATGAGGCACTCCACCCCTCAAAGAGATACAACAATGACAACTACAACAATAGTAACAATGTATCATCCTTTCTCAATTCAATGCAACCCAATCGAAATTTCCACCAGCAGCAGAAGAACTTTTTGGAGGCATTGAATGACTGCCACCCAAATTTCAGGATGCCCTACATGTAACACAGTTAGCGGAGCGACTCTTAAGAAATTTCCAATCATCTGCAGAAAATTTTCAATTCATTTCCAAGGGATCCATGATTATTGATGGTCATGGTATTCTGCAGGAAACTTGTTGCTATAATTTTTTTTGCAAGTATAGTGGCGTCCCTTATACATAGGAGATTGACATAGTTTTTGCATGGAAGGAACAATATCAAGTACCTATATGAACAGTGTTAGAGTAATACCCCATTAATATCATCTTTTCCTTTTAATGTTTTTGTCTGCAAAGTTTGTACATAAATATGTGCTGCAGTATTGGGAGGGACAAGTTTGCATAGTTTTACATCTCTTCTCCAAGATTTACTCTGTACAGAGCTATAGTATGATTAAAATTTCAGTTTTTATTAGTTACATTATTCTTTGTGTGTGTGAATGTATCATATTCACTTTATGGACTGTTGGTTGATCATAGCTAACAACATAAATTTCACTTCTGTTTATAGCACATAAGATTATGCAATGTGGATTAGAGATTGCCTCAATTATGTGGAACATACTAGAGGCATGTCAATGTGATGTAACAACATCCAGGTTCACAAACAATTCTTTATCATCCAAAAACATTTAGATCCACTTGAATACAGACTTGTAGAATGCCGCTCCACGTTTGAGCATGCCACTCAAACCTTAGTGCCTTGACTCTTTTTTATAGAAGCCACAGATGCCTACCCAATCTGCAAAGGCTTAACCTTGTTGCGCAAGCCTATACTTAGCTGTGCATCACTATTTGTGTCGTACGAAACCTTGGGACCTTGTCTCTTGTTGTGCAACACTTCTATCTTGCATGTTGAAGCCACGAAGCCTTGCATATGCTGCCCAAGCCTTTTTCAATGCCCTGATGTATTCTGGATGTTGCCTAACACTGCTGATGTATTCTGGATGTTGCCTAACTCTTTAGGCTTGATTAATGTTCCTCGTTGTTAGTATAGTTTTAATGTTATAATACATTACAGCTGAGCACACTGTAACTTATTCTCGGGTTTGGAAAATTCTAAGATCAGAAATAAAAGCTATATTCGAAAAGATTAAGTGGAGTAACACAATAATAAAGTAGAATAATCTCTTGTCATTATAATATATAATCACAAGATACGTGCTTTGATAAGAGGCTTTTCTGCCCTTCTTTCATTTGAGAAAGGAATTAAAATATTTCATGACTTGTACATTTGGGCAGAGAAGCCTCTTATCAAGGCACATATTTGGTCATTAGATATTATAATGACGGAGCTTGTAGAGTATAAATTGGATTGATACTGGATACTAGACAATGAAAAGCAATCTACTTTATTTGTAATGAAAACAAAGACCTATGATAAGTTCCAAGATTCAAGTTTGCTTCCAAGTTAACCTTGTAACTTATCATAGGTCTTATTGCAGCATGGTTTTGAATATGTGGACCTTCTCATGCTATTTTGTTTTCATTTTTAATAAATTAGATTGCTTTTCCTTGTCTAAGTTCTTCGTCTTTTCTTTTTTTCCAGGTTTCATTGTCTTCTCTTGCTCTAGTTGGTGTGGAGTGGCTTTACTGCAAGAAGGTAAGATAAGATGACATTCTAGTCCTAGATATATTGGTAAATAATTAGAATGTGCAGATACTTTTATTCATTTTTTAAAAATATTTTTCTTTATTATTATGACGAGTGTTACTTTTTTTTGTAGGACACTATTACCTAATTAGCCACTATTCTTGGAAAAAATGGAAAGACAGGTACTTTCATTTTCTGCCACTTGTATTATTTCTTTAATGAATTTAATCTCAATAAAGATTAATATTATCATAGTCATGAGTTTTTTTAATAATACTCAGATCTTAAATAACACTCATAATGGACCCTATTTTAGCTTACAAAAAATGGATTATGAAACGTGGCTTATTTAACAAGCCACGTTAAACAAGCCACGTTAAATAAGCCACGTTTCAGACCCACAGTGAGCGTTTTAGGCATCTCATAGTTCAAACTAATGATGTTTTAGTTTACGAAAACATCATAACAGAATTACCCATTTCCAAACTATAAAAATAAAAGTCTCAAGTTGAGAGGTAGATGCTCATTATTTAAAGTATATGATTTATGCAGGAAAATAGTATATCTTCATCTGAATGTTCAGATGAACATATACCAAGACCTACTCCAGGGACAAATGAATATTTTAATGAAATGATATATTGTACTTGTGAAAAGTGCAAAAATAGAAAATTAAAGAAGCGTCGACTCGTTGGTATCCATAGGTTGAAGTATGGAGTTTATATAGAAGAGGTATACTATAATGAAATTTCAAAAATGCTTGTTATTAAAAAATATAAACTTTTCATATCGCATTGACTATTTTAAATGATATTGTAATGTTTAGCCAATCCAAGTTCATAACAATGTTGAGGAAAGGGCATATGACAATGATGATAGTGGCACTCACAATGAAGAAGAAGACACATATATGGGTGATACCACTTCTCAATTAAATGAAGATGGGGTGAATGAATTTTTACAAGACTTCTACACATATGCTGAAGAAGTTGATGATTCGCCCCTAACTCAACTTGCTAGGACGCCTCTATACCCAAATGCAAATTTGTCTGTATTGGCAACACTTATGTTATTTTTGAACTTGAAAGTTATGCATGGAATGACGAATACATGCTTCACTGATATCTTGAGGTATATTTTAAACTCCTCTAAACTATATCTCTCCATGTCATTCAAGTTTTGAATATTGTGTATAGTGAATAATATAAAGATCTTTTGTTGTTTTATGCAGACTTTTGGCAGATAAGATACTTCCAAAGGAAAATAAGATGCCTCGTTCACAAAAGGAAGTATCTTCAGCAATGAAAGACATTGGGATGGAGTACAAAACATATGATGCATGTCCAAATGACCATATCTTATACTATGGTGAAAATGAAAATTTACAGCAATGCCCAATATGTTTCACCAATAGATATCGTGAAGATCAAGTGTCCAAGAAAGTTCCTTATAAGGTTTTACGCCACATTCCAATAACACCGAGGTTTGAGAGGATGTTCAAATGTAAAGATTTGGCAAAATTTATGGACTATCATGCACTAAGAAGGAGCCAAGATGGTGTCATGCGTATGGTGGCTGATAGCAAAGATTGGAAGGAGCTTGAAGAAAAATGGCCTGATTTAAGAAATGAGCCAAGGAATGCAAGACTTTCATTGGCAATGGATGGTGTCAATCCTTTCGGAGATCTTAGAACAACATACTCTGTTTGGCCGGTTTTCCTTGTTAACAATAATCTTCCCCCTTGGATGGCAATGAAAAAAGAGCATGCAATGCTAACTCTAATAATACCAGGTATATGAACTTCTTAGTGTGATGTTCTCTTGAAAATGATGTACATTTACATGAATATATTTAAATTTTAATTCACATTTTCTTCATAGGAAAACACCAGGTGAAAGATATGGACACATACATGGAGCCTCTCATTGATGAGTTATGCGAATTATGGAAGGGTGTCAACATGTATGATGTATCAAGACCTAGCAATGATAGGATCTTCCTTTTTCGTGCAATACTTATGTGGACAATTCACGACGCTCCGGGGCTCTCTGTGTGTTGTGGTAATCTATTTATCATATTCATTTGTAATCATTCTATTTATGTTGCTGCCCATTAATTAAATATGGTTTCCATACTGATTTTTCAGGCCTACAAACTAAAGGGAAACATGGTTGTCCATCATGTGGGCCAAACACTGTATCTAGGCAATCAAAGGATCTTAAAAAAACTGTGTACGATGAATACAGACACTTCTTACCTCAAAACCATCGTTATCGCATGCATGAGAAAAATAAGTTCAATGGAAAGGAAGAGGAAAGGAGGCGGCCAAAAAGGATGAACCCTTTGAGGTGGAAATCAGCATATGACAAAAAGGAAGGGAGAGCTTATCCATTGGGAATGAAAAGACTATCTAAGTTTTA